>NXFR01000005.1:0-600000 GCA_003004715.1 Moesziomyces sp. F5C1 | reverse complement strand
TGGCGAGAGCGACGAGCTCGACGTAGACATGCTCGATGTCGAGAAGGAGACGAGCGTGAATACCGCGTACAATGCCGCCAAGCCACGACGCCGGGAGAGTGCGGGAGCTCGACGGAGGGAGCCGCGAGAGGACGGCGAAGAGTCGCCCGAGGAAGGCGAGATGCGGTCCTCGGACGACGAGGCTGGCCAGCCTCGAGCGACAAACGGGTCAGGTCCGGCTGGAGGCGGCGGCGGCGGCGCCGCTGGAACTGAGCTCGAGACGCTGCTGCGCGAAAGGAGCAGGAGCGAGTCGCCGGACAACATTGCGTGGCGAGCTCAGCCGACCGGCGTGACTGCAGCCGCTGACGGTTCGACCGCAGACGAGAGGGCTCGGCCGCGCGTAGTGGCAAGCGACCGCCCGCTGAGCTACGCCGACCTCGCCGACCGAGTGCACCAGCTCGCCGAACTGCACGGCAGCCTCAGCCGCATGCACCGCGTGCTCGTCGACTTTAAAGCAAAAGGTCTCGCCGATGCTCTCGCATGACGCTCACCGAAGTAAATAAGATCGCTCTGCTTTGGGCTCAATTCAGACTTTCGCGAGATGATGATGCTTTCGACAAAGTTGTGATTCGGGTTGCGATGGTGGTTTGTGTAGTTCCGACGCAGGTGCAGTGCCGACGCCATTGCGGTGTCGACACTGGAGTCTCAATGCGCAGCCGCTCTTTGGTGTGACTGTGCAGCCTGGATGGTGAGCTAGTATGGCTCAAAGCAACTGGTGTGACTCACAGACCCCGACACCCCCGAAGATTCTCTTTGAGCCATACTAGCTCACCATCCAGGCTGCACAGTCACACCAAAGAGCGGCTGCGCATGGTTCCCCATCCACGTATACGGAACAAAGTCTCGACTCTGGGGAGAAACGATTGGTAAGATTGGTGGAGCATGACTTTTCTGTTGCTGTGCGCAGAAGGGTGTGTGCTGCTAGCTTGACTTTTTGAAGGGACCCAGGCGTTGTACAGTGTCTGCTATCCTGTCAGCCGCGTCGCTGCCGACGCCTTTCAGCCCTTCGACGACGCCTTGTCGGTCGGTCTCGGACTTTTCGCGCGACATTTTCTTCTTACACGCCACACTTGTGACTGTGATCTCGATGCCGACGATAGCAGCATGCAGGCGCTTGATATACCCCTCGGGAGCATCCGAGACCTTCCACACGTGCGACTTGGAATTGGCCTCCACAAGACGGTGTTCATGAAGATCGCTTAGATCTTCAACGACTTGCTCGGTGGGGACAATTCGCGCATGGCCGTAGATCTGCAGCTCCGAGTAGTTCCACGTCGGAACAGTCTTGGCAGTCGCAGGTTTGGTTTCGATATACCACTGCGGCGAAATGTATCCAGACTGGTTGGTGGGATCGCCAAAGACGACCAGGATCTCGTCCGACGATGTCGCAGAGAGAAGCGCTTTGGCTTGTGGATTTGCGCGTGCTAGGTGACACCGCAGCACGCCAAGATCATTATCGCCTTTCCTGTACCATGTGCCACTGGAGCTTGTCCATTTCGCGTTCTTAGTGGGCTGTTGTGGTGGTGGGTTGAAGAGGAACGGTACATGCGAGGCTTGTATTGTAGGCTGGCCAGGTACGGCTATGGCCGTAGTAAGCAGACCCAGCGGATGGTCCGCGAGGAATTGCTCAACGACCTCCCAGTCCGAAACCTCGACCTCGGGTCGCAAATACATCGCCGTAGGTTGCCGTCGTGGGTGGAAGCTTCAGCGAAGGCTAGGTTGGGTATATCGTAGTTGCTGGTCAAGGCTCGCTCAGTCGAGGTAGGATGTAATGCAAGTGGCAACGAGTCATCCCCCGCGCCAAATGTGACACAAGTAAAGTTGGACCCTGGATGCAGGTCCAAGTCCGAGCGCCGAAGAATCGTCCGAAAATTCCGACGGCCCAAAAAACGCGGGGGAAAAGGCGGCTCAGAAAATGAAGTCCATCCGTGTTCCTGCATCGGACTTTCTTTCCAGCCGTGACTGACATCTGACGAGACAAATTACCACAGCACGTACGATGGAAGCATGGCGGACGGCAGACAACAACAAGACATGAAAAGGAGTACGATTGCATTGCAGTTGAAGGGGACAACAAGCAAACAGGCACAAGAGACAGGGTATAGATTTGAATCGGAAAAATGGAGCTAGGATGTGGAGCGTGCCTCGTGATCGTGTATGACATCGAGGAGAGACGAAGCCAGTCACTTGTGTAGCGGATTACTTGGGAAGAATGGGGCCCGAGTGGTTCTGGCCCGAGTTGTGAGCGGTGCTGCCGGTTGAGGTGGACATGACATCGGCGTTCCTCTGGGGCGGAGCGAAGTTGCCCATGGCGGCCTCGCCGGCGTTGCTGTCGAAGACGGGCTTGTCCTGCATCTCGCGACGCACAGCCTCGCGCTCCTCGAACTCCTGGCGCTGGTCGCTGTCGAACTGCTTGCGTGCCTCCTTGTCGTAGTGCGTGCTGCTCTCGGGGTTGAGCGCACTCGGGTTCTGGCCGTGGCGAATGAAGTTCCAAAGTCGAACGTGGATGGGCTTGAGACCGGTAATCTCGGTGTCCGAGTCCTGGTCCAATACGACACTGTTATAGTTTAGAAGCTACGGAAAATCGGAAATTCGAAAACAAATTCGTCAGCGAAGCTCAAGACGCGACGCACAAGACGCGCACCGAAAACCGGCACCCCGCCGCAAATACACCAAGATATCCCGGTCTCCCGCTGAATAGCACCAAGACATCCCGGTCCCCACGATCGTGAGAAGTGATATGCTTACCTTAAGGAAGCTGAAGTAAATTACCGAAAGAATCCCTCCGCATAGAGGTGCAATCCAGTAGATCCAGTGGTCGCTGTTGAAGGATCCGGCGACGACGGCGGGGCCGAAAGAACGGGCGGGGTTCATGCCGCAGCCGGTCCAAACGGCTCCGAACAGGTGGCATGCAAAGAGGGTGAGGCCAATGGCAACGGGAGCCATGAAAGTAGCACGGTGCTTCTCGACGGCCATCATGAGGACGGTGAAGACGAGAATCGAGGTGAGGAGCATCTCGATGAGGAAGCCCTGCGCAATGTTGATGCCAGGCTGCAGAGTCGTAGTGACTTGCTGCACGCTGTTCGACGGGGTGAGACCGAGCACCAGGCCGGCACCTGCGATACCGCCGAGGATCTGAGCGACGAACAGGATGATGGCACGGCGCGAAGTGAGCACACCGGTCAACCAAAGGGCGACGGTGATGGCAGGGTTGAAAAGACCACCCGTGATTCGGTAGAACATCCAGGCGGTGACGAGCAGCGACAAACCGAACGAAGTAGCGATGAACATGATCGTCTCGTTGCTCAACGGCGTGGCCGTCTGGGTCTGGGTCGCCGAGACGGAGAGCTGAGCGGTCTTGGCACCTCCCTCGGCGAGGAAGAGGAACATGGTGGTGCCGATGAATTCACCGAGACCAGCCATGAAGTGGGGCTGGAATCCCGAGAACTTGGGCTTGCCAAAGTGACGACGACGGTGTCGGCGCTCGCCATAGTAGTCGTGGTGGTGTCGGTGGTGGTAGAAGGGGATGAACCTCGATCGGCGCGAGTAGGCCGTGTCAGTGGACAGACGGCGACCCTGCTGGGCACCGCTTTCTTCGACCGACGACATCTCGAAGCTGGTGTGGAAGCGTTGAGAGGTAGTGTCTAGGGAAGGTATCCGAGGCGGTTGAGTTTCGCAACTAAAGTCAAGATGGTTTGTTCAAAGGAAGATATTGGTCAAAGGACAGCCGGGGAGTATTTGTATCTTCACTTCGAGGCTCTCCTAGGGCGGGCAAGCAACGTCTCGAAGACCGTGTGTTGTCGGAGTAGCGGGATATGCTGAGCGTCTGACTCCGAGACATCGAGCTCGTGTCGTCTCGTTGCAGCGCGTCTGGGCCTACGTCACGCTTTTCAAGACGCTGTATGATCCTGCCGATCCCTGTAACGGAGCACAGCATGGTGCTAAATTTGACATCTACTCTGCCGGAATCGCATCTTACGCCAAGCCACACGTAGGGAATCAAAACACGGGCGCACCGGTCAACGCCCTGAGATGCATGAATGCTAAGCCACATCGAAGGTCCATCGAGCTTGTTGGGATGCCAATAATAGACGTTCTCCATGCGGATCGGGGCTAAGCTGGCCGGGAGCACAGCATCATAGCAACCTTTCGGTCTTCGGAAAACGCATATCCGTTCGGACGAAGTGTGGCTTGCTCCTGGGCGGCAAGCATCCGGCAGAATAGGGTGGACAATGAAAGCGGCAAAGTGACTCAGGCACGAGGCGAAGGGAACAGGTTGCAGCTCGGGCGGGCTTTCCGGTTGCCATGTTTCGGTGTCGTCATCGCCACAGTTTGCGAGGCAGGTGCACGGCCAGGAGGGTTCATATGACGAGGAGGTATATCCGAGCAACAAGGTGCTGCAGCACTACAGCCGTGTCCACGATTGAGCAGGTGCTAGACGAGGCGGCTTTTGGAGCACGCCCTGGCGACATCGTCTGGGCCGTCGAACGTGTGCGATGCAAGGCAGCGAAGACTGCGCAGGTACAGGCTGTCATGTGCCGGTAGCGAACCACCTGCAGCCATTCTGTCTCGGTTGCAACCCATGCCGCGCACTAGAACCGAGCACGGCAAGGGCAAGCAGTTGCCTGCGTCATACCGGATGCTAGAGCTTGGGAGGAGAGGGAGGCAGAGGCACAGCGACACGCGTCTGCCGCCTGTCGTACAACGCGGACGAGCGGGGTCCCAAAAATAAGACTGGCCCAAACGGACAGGACAACACGAGGTCATGCTGTGACTTGCAGCTAGCCTTTGGTATCGAGTCTCTGGCACATCTAGCGGTACAGCTACTGGTACCGAAGCGGCTCTGGCTAAGGCAAACCTCAGCGATGAAAGCGGATAGGAGGTTATGGAGCCCAGCATCTTGGTGCTAAAAATGGAATCCCCCACGACGTCACTCTTTTTATTATACTGTAAATCTGAATTTTTCGCCGTAGCGGCCAAAAAAAAAAAGTCGGCGTCCTTGGCCTCAACTCCGCCCTGCTAAACGCCGTTTCTTCGCAACGCCCCCACGCCAAGCGACCGCGGCCATTTTGTGTACCGGCACCAGCTCATGGCAGGCTTGTCTCACCGCTATCCACGAGGCACCGTTGGCTGTCCCGGAAAACGCGGTCTGGATGCGTTCAGACCGTCTTCCTGCTCATTGTGCCCAGAGCCCGTGCGCTCAATCACAGCCAACAGCGAGATTCTTTTGTCTCGGGCCATGTCTTCGCGCCGCTCGCGTATCCTTGCACAGGCTGAAATCATGCTCATGGCCTATTGCATTGAAGCTTGTTGCTGCTATTTCGATGAAAGGAGAGTGCGATTCATGCCGAGGGTCCTGCACAGCCAAGTCAATCAGGCGGCTGAAGCAGAGGCATTGCTCGAAGCCATGGTAGGGTCCTGAATACCGAGCAGGCCGTAACTCCAGAGCTGGATAGCGTCGCTCTCGGTGCCTTCGGGGCTGATGTCTCCGAGGGCAGTTACACTGAAGCGATCGGTCTCATTGCTCCATGTCCAGCTCCAGACCTCGGCGAAGCGCTCCTCGTAGGCGCCGTTGACGGCCTGCCAGAGCATGGCCTGTGCATTGGTGAGACGGTCCACCAGCTGCTGATCGTCACACCACTCGGGCCTTTCGGTCAGACCGGACTTCTCCACCTCGGTACGCGTCGTCGAGTTGTCGCAAGATGCCAGCACCCGGTCGAGACCCGATGCCATAAAGTTGGTCTGGAATCCCCACGATACCGTGCCGTGGTAGGCGGTGCGGTCGAGCTCCTCGGTCTTGGTGGTATTCGGGTCGTAGGCTGGGTTGGTAACGAGCATACCGACGTTGGTGAGGAGTCCGCGGGGATAGGGCTGCAGGGCGGTGATGACCGCCTCGATCAGCGCGCGCGAGGGACGGCGCGAGTAGAGCAGGTTGAACGAAAGGTCCGAGTTCTGAACAGGTACAACTGTGCCGTCCTCGAGCAGAGAGAGACCGTACAGGGTCGTCTGGTTACCACTACCACCTGAGCTCTGGGTCGTGTTGGTTCCGTTAGTGCCCGAAGCCTGTCGAGCCGAGAGGAGCGAGAACTCGGCCTCGCGGCCGAACGACACCCCGCCCCAGCGACGCTGCATGCCAGCCTCGGCGGTGCTGTTTCCAGTCGAGTTGCTTGCGGACGTCGAGTTCAGCGACCCCTGACCGTAGAGCAGGGATTCCGAGAGGTTGGCACGCTGCACGTAGCCCTGCAGACGCGACTCTGCATCTTCGGACGTGACGTTGTACTGGAAAAATTTGGGCGCCTCTTCCTCCCACACCTGCGCGTAATTTCGCGCTGTCTCGGCGAGATTGGCCTGCGAAATATTCGCCGTCTTCGACGTGAAGTTTTGCAGCAATCCTGATGTAGCAAGGTCCGAGATGGCGTACAACGCCGCTGGCACCAGCGCAGTGCAGGTGTCGGACATGAACACGCCCCATCCCCCACCTTGATTTGAGTCCCTCCAGTTACCCACTGGCACCCCCTGCTTGATGCGAGCCAGGTTCGTGTAGTTGGTAGGGTCGTTGGCGAAGGCGGTAGAGGTGTTGAGCACGTACTCGATGTTGGCGTACAGAAGTTCCGAGTACGCCGTGCCGTTGGCGAGGGTAGCGGGTCGAGCAAGGAATTGACGCGCCTCGTTGCTTGCAGTGAGGTTGCTCGAGGTCGCGTTGTAGCGCAGGAGGTAGTCGGCGAGCTGAGGGAGCAGGGCATAGTGGGTGTCCTTCATCTTGTAGTCGTAGAAGGGCTCGTTGCCCTTATCGGGCTGACCCTCTCCGATGTTGACGAACGTGGCGTAATCTCCAATGGTCTCTTCGTGGCAGACCTCGCCCGAGGTGATGTTTATGCGCTCGAGCACGCCACCGAGCACCGACTCGATGGCAAAAGGTGTGAGCGTCTTGTTGTTCATCAGCATGCGTGTGGTGAACATGGTGTCACGCCCAAAGTACGTCAGGAATCTCCAGCCACCCGCGGTGAACTTGGAGGCGTAGGTGAGGAAGGAGAACTGCGTCTGTGCCTCGGGCTGCATGGACGCCGACGTGTTGGAGGCAAACAGCGTGTCGACCGAGAGAGGCGCAAGCGCCGTCTCGTTGACCTGCACGGTGAACGTCACAGTGGCTGGTTGCGGCACTGCGCGCGTGGTGTCGTTGGTGTTGACAGGCGGGGTGAGGATGTGGACAGTGGGAGGGGTGTAGGTGCCGTTGTTCGAGGGGATCACCTCGAAGGAAGTGCCATTGGTGGCCTGCAGAAGCCATTCGAGCGAGTAGCGCGCCGTGCCCGTCTGCTCGCCCTGGGCATTGCGCACGATGGTCTCGTTGAGCCACGGCTTGCTCAGCCAGATGGTCTGGTTGTCAGCCTGGGTGACGGTCCAGTTGAAAATCTGGTTGGTAAGACCATTGCCCTCGGTGTAGTCGCGCACCGTTCGAATCGAGCCAAGCAACGTGGTGCCCAGCGTGGCGGACTGAGACAGCACAAGCTCGCCCGTGACACCGTGCAAGCCGCCGTCGCCATAAGCACCCTTGATGCCGCTCTCGCCCAGCGTCACGGTCAGTCCCGAGCCAGTTGAGTTGGTGGAGTTGGCAGCGGAGCCGTTGGTGTAGGGGAGGAAGTAGGCGACCGAGCCCGAGTTGCCGGCAGGTAGAGCGACCAGGAAGCGGTTGAGCGTCGGCTTGGTCGAGTTGTCGCTCGGGTTGGCGGCAGAGGTGTTGGTGAGCAGCACCTGCGCTGCGGTGAGGTTGGATCGATAAAAGTAGTTGTCATAGGGCCCCGAGGTGAGGTTGAGCGACAGGTCGACCTGCTCCGGCGGGTTGCGCGTGATGAGCGGATTGGATGGCGTGGAGGATGATGTAGACGCTGTCGACGACGCCGACGACGAAGCGGTGGCGGAGGTCGAAGCAGACATCGACGAGCTAGCGCTGGTCGACTGCTGAGCAGCGGCCAGAGCCACTGCCACAAAGCCGGCAGCGATCGCCTTGGGTTCAACGACGGGAAGCTTCATCTTGCTGTGGTAGTGGGGTTGCTTCGTTTGAGCCTTTGCAAACAGATTTGCGTCTTTATAGTTGGCAGGACAAGCGCTGACTCCGTGGCCCGAAGATCTGGGGCATCTGTGCGGGGCATCCACGGGGTATGAGTGGGCATGAACCCTCATGCCTCAGCTCGAGCGCGTGTCGCAGGCCTGATCACGGCCGAGGTGCCCGTGCCCGTGAAGGTGAGCACTCCGCAACAGGAAGAAGAGCATCCTGGCACGGAGCCACGTTTGCGAGCCGAGCGAGAGTGTGTCCAAAAGTGGAGTGGCGAGTGAGCTCGGCTATGGTTCGCATGGTGGCACGAAACGATCTCGGTCCAAGCGAGGGCGACTGCCTTGAACTTCAGGGCGGGCAAACGCTGAGCACTGCCATTGCGCACAGCTTGGCATGTCTTGGACACCGAGTACAAATTTCATCATAGCGCTCTGAGCCGCAACTCCGACCGCTTTTGCACTCGAAACATTTCTCCGCAAACCGGCGACTTTGCCGCGCAGACGCTCGCTGCGAAATGCGTCGCCAGTGTTCCTCAACCGTGGGCATCCAGCCCTGACAGAGAATGCTATCGATCTTTCCCCGTGGTTGAAGATGATGCCAGTCCGAGATTGCTGCTCGCACCACGAGATCTGCTCAGCATCCGCGGCTCCGGGTCGAAGGGGATAAAAGCCGAGCCAACGGCAGGATTGCAAGGGCACCGACGCATGCCCGTGGTCTGTCAGAGCGAGATCCTCGGCATCGTCGGCCACGTCGCCACGCAACGGTTGTTCGGAACGAGCAGAGCCGGGGCTGTAGCCGAGAAGTTGTGCACGGCCAGCCGATTTCCCTGCCCTCTGTGGGCCCCGCCAGGACAGAGCACATGGCTCGGAATGACTTCGGCGGCGGGACTCGCTTGCCCACGATGATCTGCTCGCATGTAAAAAGGCCACCGTGAACGGGCTTCGGGGCATCCAAAGCGCGAGGCGCAAAGAAGGTTGGCGCTTTTGTCCGCCCTCGAGTCGACCCATGACGAAAGTCCGGTCGCACAGATTTGCATAGCGGGAGTGATCACACACAGACCGTCGCGGGCAATGTTGATGAATGTGGACCTGCGACTCGCACATGCTTTCGAGCTGGTCATCGCCATAGAGCCGGTTTCAAACAGTGGCCTGCAGTCGGAAAGAGGCGGTCAGGTCGCCGAGGTTGCGGTACAGCGGACGGAAAAGCAAACGCCGTGCGGGGCAGCACAAAATTAAGTTATGTTAGACCTCACTTGCTACCTGAAATAAAAATTGCCTGCGCTGCGGGACAAATAGGAAGCCCCACCCGTGCCTTCCCTACCGAGAGGTCCTGCCGACGGGTTCCGAGGACCCTTCCCCACACACGGGTATCGGCACTTCGGCAGAAGTTACATCTCCAACGGAGCCAGGGCCATCGTGGCATCGGAAGGGATCGCAACTCAATAACTGCGATGCTTCGACGAGTCACAACCATATAAGCCGCGCTTGCCGCCGAAGCCGCTTTATCTGCTCGTTCGTTAATTACGCAGCGAAGCGCAACTGGACCCTTTCGGTATTGCCACGCTTCAGCTTCGCAGTCATCGCTGGGCTGCAGCGACGATACTGGATCAGAACGGACTTGTCGGACAAGCTTTGGCGCTACGCTTCTAGCTAGTTCTTCTGGCTCGTCGCTGTTTACAGGCTCAACAGTATATACACCGCTAGATCGGGTCATCGGTAGGACAAAGAGTTTCTAAGTTGGTCGGAGACTTGGACACCACACAACAGGAGGCAACATGTCCCGGTCTCCCATCTCGAGCTTCACAGACCCCGTCGCTCCGCCGCAGCAAGTAGCTCAGCGGCGGGCGCAGAAGGTGAAAGCAGAAACAATCGCAGCCTCTCCCTCAGCAACTATGGTCAATAAGCTCGGCGAGCCGCCTAGCACCACAGCTACGAGTGTTCATGACGGTATCGAGACGATGCAGATGCTGGAGGCTGGGCACGACGACGAGATAGACGTCGAAGGAGGCTGGCAGGGCTGGCGGGTGGTGATTTGTGCGTCCCTCTACTTCTTCTTCACGCTGGGACTCGTCTACTCGTTCGGCATCATCCAGGAGACGCTTGTCTCAGCGGGCGCTTGCGATGCAGCTACGCTCGGCTGGATCTCGTCGCTGACTATCATCCCGATGCCGGTCTTCTCCATTCCATTCACCAAGGCCGTCTCGCGTTTCGGCAATCGCATCGTCGGCGCCGCTGGGGCCGTCTCGGTCTCGGTGGGCTACGCATGTCTGTCCTTCTCCTGGTCACCCACTGCGCATCCGAAGCACGCACTTGGTGTTGGAGTCGAGCAGGCGTTGGAGCTCAACCTAGCCCGCATGGGCGTGTTTGCGCTGATGGTTGGGATAGGCTACGGGCTGGTCTTCTTCTCCACGAGCCAAATCGCCGTGGGCTACTTCAAGAGCAAACGCGGACTGGTGATCGGCATCGTGTACAGCGCGAGTGGATTCGGCGGCGCATGCTGTGCGATGCTGTTGCGCGTCCTGGCGAACCGCGTGGGTCTAGCGTGGGCGGTGCGCATCCTCGGTCTCGGCGCAGGAGCAGCCATGCTACCTCTCACATGGTGGTTGGTACCCCACCACGCCGAACGAAGCAAGAGGTGCGTCGAGGCTTTCCGTCCCTCGCTCTTCCTCGATTCGCGCTTCAACCTGTTGCTCATCGCCACGGCGCTGGGAACCTTCCCGCTCTTCGTGCCGCCATTCCTGCTGCCAACGTACGCAACGTCGGCCGGACTCAGTCCCAATACGGGAGCATGGCTCGTAGCGGGATACAGTCTCGCATCGGCTGTTGGACGTGTGGCATTCGGTATGGTGGCAGACACAAGAGTCGGGCCCGTCACAAGCCTGATGCTCGCCCTGGTGCTAGCGAGTACCAGCATCCTGGCTGTGTGGACCGTGTCCAGCAATCTCGCTACGCTTGCACTCGCCATGGTTCTCAATGGGGGAAGCTCTGGCGCGCTCCTCTCGCTGCAGCCTCCGGTCAATGCGGCCATCTTTGGCGTGCACCAGACCGCACTCACGATGGTAAGTCGATTTAGAAACGCTCCCATGCGCATGCAAAAGGAGCAACAGCTGATCATTTACACCGCCGAGGAAACAGTCGATGATGATGTGTTCGCGTGCTTTTGGCTCGCTCTTAGGTGGGCCTCTGGCAGGCTACCTCCTGGATGCATTTGGTGGGCCGCGAGCTGGCACTAATGCATACCGGCCCGCCCTACTCGTGATGGGCGGCATCTGCTTCATATCAGCCATGAGCGTGGTGGCACTACGATTCCGAGTGGCAGGAAGTCGCAACGTCACTTGGCGCGCCCGCATTTGAATCTGCCGCTCTTCTCACCCTAGACCCGCCTGTAGCCGTGTATGACGGTCGGTTCGAATGGCAAGGTACAATATTGACAGTGTAGCCCGATTGAGCTCCATCGGCTCCCGATGCGTCTCGGCGTCTTGGGCGATTTGAAAATCGAAAGGAAAGTGGAGTTTGGCGAGCTGCACGGCGCGCATCTACGCCGACTTCGCCCTCCTGGGCCGGCAACCCCTCTTTTTTGTCGAGTTGACCGTGCCGGAATTTCGTGCGCTTTTTCGCCGTCCTGCGCGCACGAGCGGGTGGCACCGCCTCATGTAGCCTCAGAGGGCCGCTCTGCTGGGATCGCCATGCGGTCGTCTGGAGAATGCAGTGCAGTGCAGTCTGGCAGTGTGCCGGACGGCTCATGCAGGAAGCTGCACCAACTGCACCGCATTGAAGCATCATCCTCTTCTTTGTCGGCGCCGCCCTCCATCTAGGCGTCCACCATCACCATCTTCCTGCTGCAGCTCAGCGGGATCACGACTTGTACTCGACGACCCTTTATCGCATACTGGACTCGTCCGAACGCAGGTCTCTTCTTCACGTCGACGTCTTCGTATCAACTCGCATTCACAGGAGCTGGTTCTCCACATTGATCGAGCAGCTTACGGCATCTTCTTGATAGCATCAACTCTTTGCTCACGATCAACAAAGGCATCATGGCGAGATACGGTTCACGCAGGAATGGCAGCGGCATGGAGTTCTGCTGCTGCTATCTTCCCCTGGTCAATGTCGGAGCATATCTGCTGGTACTCGAGACCGCGCTCGTCGCGCTGGCGGTCGGCATCTGTGCACTCGCACCGCCCTCCATCGTAGCAGGCCAGGGCGTTATCCCTTCGTGGTCGAAAGGTCTGGTCGCCGCACTTGGCTTCATCACACTCGTCTGGCAAATTCTGGGTCTGGTCTCGGTGGCCCGTCAAATGCCCACACTCTACCGCACGTACATCCGCATCAACACCGTCCTCACTCTCGCCATCATTGCTGCCACCGTCGCCTTCCTTGTGACTGCAGCCGTGCAGCACAACAAAGCTGTCAGCACCTGCGTCACCACGTACGGCGTGATGCCGTCGAGCTCGGCGTCGAGCTCGTCGACACTGCAGGTTTCGGGACTCGCCCAGACCGACGCCTTCTCGCAGGCGGGCAGGGACATCTGCAATATCTTCGTCTGGGCACAGACGGGTGTCATGGCAGGCTTGATCGTGCTCATGGGCTTGACGCAGTTCTACATGCTTGCTGCCCAGAAGGCGTACGGCAACAACCAGCGTGCGGCTTTCCGCGACAGCAAGGCAAACTACCAGGACATCCCCATGAACCCGAGAGACTCGGCTGTGTGGGAGCCGCATCCCGCTGATCCTTACGCTGGTCAGGGCGGATACAGGCGCGACTACGATCACGATGCCTACGACTCGTACGCCACCACCCCGGGCGGAAAGCATGCGCACACGCCGTACTAGCTGCCGTACCTTTAGCACTTATGAACAATCGCTTGACGCAGCTTGAATGCAATTTTATGGACACTTCCTCCTCAGAGAGTGTGTCTGCTGCGAATCAGATTGAGCTTCGTGATGGTTGTCCTTCAGACTGCGAAGGATTTAGCCTTGGACGTCGTTCGAGCATCGAGGTTGAGTTTGCGGAGAAGGCGAAGGTGCGGCTGGAGATGTAACATTTTTAAAAAAAGCATTTCGGCACCGAGAAGAATGCATTTGGTGATGCCCTGGACCCTGAAGTTCCAAGTTTTTTTGGCGCTCGTCATCACCTTCACCCTAGCGTCCATCACGCAACCTCTACACAACTCTATCGACATGTCGGGACGACAGGGAGGCAAAGCTAAGCCGCTCAAGGCACCCAAGAAGCAGAACAAGGAGCTCGACGAAGACGTAAGTCATTCAAATCATCTCAAGACGTGGAGATCGGGTTGCTGACGATTGCTTTTGGTGCGTGCAGGACCTTGCCTTCCAGAAGAAGCAGAAGGAGGACGAGGCCGCCAGGAAGGCCGCCGTTGCCAAGATGACTGGCAAGAAGAAGTAGACGTTGTTCATGCTGCAAGTACGACTGCGTCCAGTTCGCTCGATGTCCGTGACAGATGTTCGTCGACATTCTCGCCACAATGCAAATCATCAACAAAGCATCTGGAATTCTCACCGCATGACGACGTAGAAGTCTGAGCACGGGAGGTTTGATCAGCTGATGGCGAGAGTGGTGTGTCAATCGCAAGTGCAGATATGAAGTGAGCCCGGGAGGGTGCTGGATCTGCGAAAGCGAAGATATCGGGGAGAGACAATCGCGCCGATCCGTTGTCAGTGCATCGGACGGATGGACCGATGATGAGCAAAGCTGCTGCCTCGACCGGCGATGTTCAGCCTGTGTTTCAGTGGTGTGGCTAGCTGCAAGCTGAGCTTAATCGGTCGCTTGACCCGAGCGTAGGCCAATCAGGCACCGCTTTTGGTTACAGCAGTGTCCGTCTCAACCACCCGGGAGGCCGCCACGTCCACACATACTCACCCTTCGAGCTGCGAATCTGGACCCGACATAAACGAAGCTACGGGAATGTGATTCGAGAACGAATTTGAAGAAGCGTCTCCCGGGAAAGGTGGCGCCGCAGACATCTTCGCTGAAAGTTGGAGTGTCCAATCGCAGCCTCTTGCTTCTAGCATGTGTGCTCCGACGGAAACAGCTTAGTTCGCAACCAATCGGACGAAGCCGCCGGCAAGGGAAGCCGAAAAAAGGGCTACAAGGACGACCGACGATTTGCAAGATGCACTTCTGTCGCAGATTGCCGAGATTCGATTCGGGTTGCAATGATCCAACGGCGCAGCGGCAATCTCTTGCAGCAAGGATGTCATTGTTGTGAGTGCCGCTTTGACGATCTCGTCGCACATGGAAAGATTCGAGACAAAGCTTAATTGAACGGAAGCTTATGCACATCTGCAGGCCGTGGGGCCGGTCATGACCATGTGAGCGTAAAACAGCGGTCGGGAGGCCCGAGCAGTTGCAGCTTTGACCGACGCAAGCTTCCAGGTCCGAACGATCAGTCAGAGCATGGACGGGTCGTGTGATCTGCGATCTGCAACCTGGTTGAATGCAGCCGATATGACTCGCCTCGCCGTCTGTGCTGGACCGGAAATCTGTCCCGAACAGTCGGCTTCCTCGAGCTGTCTCGCCGCTCGAACAATACGCGCCCGACATGTCCGAGAGAAAATTCCATCGCCAATTCAGCTTCCGACGACGCCTGAAAGCAGAGGTTCTGGAATTTGGCTCGGCTGGAGGGGATTCTGCAGGCTCTGCGGTTCTGCGCGGCTGTTTGAGATGATGGTCACAGTTTCAATGGGGTTCGTCGGTGCTTGATTTGAACAACGCCCATCTCACACGACCTGGTCTTGCGCTCATGGGTTCAACGCACCCTGGTCCAGATGTGTGACAGTAGCCCCTCTTCTGGGTCGGGACCCGCTTGGTCGCGTTTTCCACCTTGTCACCCCTGTCGCGACGCTAAGCGGATAGCTAGCGCCTATCGATGTGCTGAAGCGGAGACAGAGCCGAAGACGATCCGCCCGAGCGATGGGAAGAGCGACGATAAGCGTTGCTGCGGGTCTTGAAAAGTTGCGGGCGAGCCGAGATGGGAGATACATCTCCGCCGTGAGTGGATGCGTACATTTGGCCCGTGAGCTGGTGGGAAGACAAATGAAATCGAAATTCAGACAGGGTCAAATGGAAAAAGGGGGTTCGTTCTCAGCACGACAGGGTTGCTGTTTTTTCCCGTGAGAATGGGCGGAGCATCCGAGCGTGCAGCCGATGGTGGGTGCAGCAGCAGCAGCAGCAGAAGCAGCAGGCAGCAAGAGGCAGCCCAGCCAAGCCACACTTGTCTCGAGAAAAACAAGGCTCGCTCGCTCGTCCGCGCGCTTTCAGCCGACAGCCGCGCTTCGCGCTCCACATTCCGCCCTCTTTCTCACCCACGCAAGCGGGCAATCAACCACGCACACACCCTGCCCTCGCACAACACTCACTTCACACATCGCTGCGTTGGGAAGAAGTGACTGGCACGGTCGTCTCGGTCTCGGTCTCGATCTCAATCTCTATTCCTCGTCCGCCCGCCTCTCGTCCCTGCCGGCTGCATTCTGCCTTCCCGTAGACGGCAATCAGCATTCAGCCGAGTTTGCCCTCGTCACACGACCCCGTCACAGGATCCAACCCGCCGAATCGTTCAAGGAGGACAAATATCTTTGGTCTCTCCCACCCGTCCCCTTCCTCCGCCATCTCGACATCCTAGCCTCTTCCACCCTGCATTCCTTCTATCGACTTCTCAGCGCTGCATCTTCTCTCTGCTGGATCCATGGTTGATCCTGCTCCTTCTCGCTCCAGCAATCATGCCGTCGCTACAGCCTTGAACGAGACGCCCACGGGCCCCAGCGCCACCTCCAACCTTATCGACGATACTCCGTTCCAGGCTCCCCACCACACCATCTCGTCCGATAACGAAGAACAAGGCGACGACGACGATGCCAGCACCAACGTCGGCAGCCTTTCAGAACTTCAGGGCGATAAGGCGTCCGATTCCAAACCGGCACAACCTCAACAGATCCGCGTCACGGACTACGACGATGACGACAATGACGCGGACAACGACGACGCCCAGACTTTGCAAGCTGGTAGCTCGGGCTACTCGGGGGCGGATCTCAAGCGTGGGCCTTCATCGATACGCAACGACATCGAATCCTCGCATCCATCGGCACCGCATCGACACCCGCTCGAGGATGACCTCGCAGACGAGTACGAAACACAGGCATCTCTGCTCGGCTCTGCCGGTTTTGTAGACCGTCGTGGTACCGCCTCGCGTCGCTCCTCCCGATCCGCCTTCTCTCGCTTCTGGGAGATCGCGCGCGAGGCGCTGCCCACGCTCATAATCAGCCTGCTCTCGCTCATGTTCTCCGGCGAGCTGCTGGTGCACATCGCGCGCTGGCCCGTCTTCCGCAAGGTGGACAAGCTCTTCATCCTCATCCCCATCCTGCTCAACATGAAGGGCAACCTCGAGATGAACCTCTCGCTGCGCATGTCCACCTCGGCCAACATTGGCGAGCTCGACGTCAGGCGCACGCGCGAGACGCTCATCCGCGGAAACATGGCGCTGCTCCAGGTGCAGGCCATGATCGTCTCCATGTTCGCAGGCGTGCTTGCCTTTGTGCTTGGCGTCGTTACGCCCGAGCCGCAGGTTGAGGCACCCGTGGCGCCCATGCCCGCCACACCGCAAGCGCAGACTCCCGAAAATGCCCTGATCCACACCATCGTCAGGAGCGCGTTCTCGGCGGTGACGATGCGCAACCGCAGGCGTGGCCTTCCGGCGTCGGCGAGCGCGACAGCAAAGGGAGCCGGCTGGCTTCAACGTCGACGCATTATTCACCATCACCAGCCACCAAAGGACCCGGCACTGCGACTGCGCAACGGCTACTTTGAATTCGCCCTCGTCATCGCCACAGCCGTGCTGTCGGCCTCGCTCTCGTCGCTGATTCTCGGCTCGTTCATGTGTGCGCTCGTCGTCATGGCTCGTCGTGCAGGCGCCAACCCGGACAACATTGCATCTCCCCTCGCTGCTTCGCTGGGCGATCTGACCACGCTCGCGTTACTCGGACTGCTCGCCAGTGCGCTCGCCCACTTTGAAGGAACCTTCCTCGCCACCGTCATCCTCGCAGCGATGGCTCTGGCGTGCATCGTCTCGTTCATCGTCACGTACAGGAACGCGTACGTGCGCGAGCTGCTCACGTCGGGATGGGTGCCGCTCATCATGGCCATGTTCATCTCGTCCGGCGCCGGTTTGGTGCTCGACAACTTTGTCGGGCGGTATGAGGGCTTTGCGCTGCTCACGCCGGTCATGATTGGGCTGCCAGGAGCGTGCGCAGCCATCTTTGCGTCGCGCATCACCACGGCGCTCCATTCGGGCAAGGGCGCCACACTGCTCCGTGCCGCGTCCAAGGCAGGCGACATGGGCGGGGTCCGGGGTGCGCTCGTCACTGCACGCGCCGTGCTCAGTATCCCACCCATCGAGGGTTGGCTAGTGCCCATCAGCCTTCTCATCATGGACGTCAGCATCAAGACGGCCTTCATCGTAGCCATCCGAGTGTCGGGGCAGATGACGTTTGGATGGACGTTTGGGCTGGCGTTCGTAACGGCGTCGGCGGTAGCCGATGTGTGCGCCTTGTCTCTGGCTCACGTCATTTGTCTCGTGCTCTGGAGCCGAGACTACGACCCGGACATCTACTGTCTTCCCTTTGTCTCATCCATCGTCGATGTGATCGGCCAGAGTCTGCTGGTCACGGCTTTCACCGTGGCAACGGCGCTCGGCGATCACATCACCGCCGCCGTCAATGCGGGCGCGGGCCACGGCGGCGCGTAAACAACCATGTCCGCTCTATCCTCTGCATCTCTTGTACTTTTAGACGTCTTTCGTAATACACACTCGGCAGCATAGTGAATCTATCTCTCACGCATTGCAACTTTGCTCGATGCTGCAATTTGTGAGTGGGCATCAAGTTGGACAGTTCGTGTGAGCTTCGGGGAGCATGTTGAGGCTGGTGATCCTGCGCTCAGAGCCTAACATCTTTTTGAAATATTCCGGCTCGTCTGGACGCGGAAGTCGGAAAGTGGACGAGGACGAGCCGATTTGCGAAAGCGCTCCCCGACCCTAAAGCAACACCAGCTCCATCAGCTCCATCATCACGCCCATCCCCTCACCATCGCGCCAATCTCGTCGAACATAGACCTTGGTTGCTCTGTCAAGCTGATTGTAATTTCTCCCTGACCATCGCCAACTTTCGTATCGGCGAATAACAGCGCGATGGCGCCGACAGCCACGCAGCCGGCATCTCCCGGATCGCCTTCTCTCAAACAAGCGAATGCTGTCTCACAAAGGGATGACGGTCGATCGCGCAGCGGGTCGCCATCACTGACGCCGCTGCCAGTGACTCCGCCCGAGGCTGACGAGAAGGCGTCAACGTCCAAACGTACACTGGAAGATGAGGAGGATCTGGAAGCAGCACGTCTGTTCCCACACCATGCGCACCCTCCACCGTACAAGAAGCGGGTATGGGTGCCGAGTCTGCACCTCACGCAGGCGCCACAGCCTCCGCAGCCCGACCCGCGCACAGTGCAGGAGATGGCGGCACAGCAAGCAGCCACTGCGCTCGGATACGAGGGACGTCGCATCAAAAAGTTCATGCAGCGAAGAACCGTCGATTACTTTGGTGCGCTTCCTCGTCTGGGTCTTCGACGCGCTCTTGCCTCGACCACACGTGTGGATGGACTGCATGGGCTCGTGTATCCGTCCCCGCACGCTATACCGAACTTCCTGCTGCCAGCAGGGTACGACAACTTGGCAACAAGCGTGCCCAGCGTGATGGTGCATACGAGCACCAACAAGATCCGCTGCCCCGTCAATGTGGTCAAGTGGATGCCCGACGGAAGGCGTCTCTTGACGGGAAGCACGTCGGGAGAGTTTACGCTCTGGAACGGTCTGACGTTCAACTTCGAGACGATCATGCAGGCGCACGACTCGGCAGTGCGCGCAATGGCGTGGAACAAGGCCGGCACCTACCTCATCTCGGCCGACCAGAACGGTACGGTCAAGTACTTCCAGTCGAACCTCAACAATCTCCAGGCCTTTACGGCGCATGCGGACTCGGCCAGGGGTCTGGCATGGTCGCCCGATGACAGCAAGTTCGCCTCGGGCGGAGACGATAGCTTGCTCAAGGTGTGGGACTTTGATTCCGCCAAGCAGATTCGCGAACTCACGGGACATGGTTGGGACGTAAAGTGTCTCGACTGGCACGCGTCCAAGGGCATGCTCATTAGCGGGTCCAAGGACAATCTCGTCAAGGTGTGGGATCCACGTGCCAATCCGACGGGAACGTGTCTGGCGACTTTTCACAACCACAAGAACACCGTGCAGGCATGCAAGTTCAGTCCGGACGGACTGAGGTTCGCCACGGCCAGTAGGGATATGACGGTGAAGCTGTATGATCTGCGCATGATGGCCGAACAGACCACCCTCAAGGGTCATACCAAGGAGGTATGTAGTCTCGACTTCCACCCCACGCATCATGATTTGCTTGTGTCTGGTGGAAGCGAAGGCTCGATGTTGTTCTGGGACCTTACGGCGGCAACGAACGAGGCTCTGTCCGAGAGCAACTTTGTGGAACGATCCATGATGGGTGGAGGTGGTGAGGGTATGGATGTTAGCGAGGGCAGGAGGATGGACGAAGCGCTGTTGTGGGCCAATCCCACGGCGCACGAGAGTAACGTGTGGAGTTTGGAATGGCATCCCTTCGGACACATCTTGTGTTCCGGTAGCAACGACCACATGACTCGATTCTGGCAACGCGCAAGACCCTCGGCTGTAACCCAGTCGCACGCTACCAGCACACAGGACATCCCCGTCTCGTCGTTCGTCGACAATCCAGACGACAGCTTCATCCCCGGCCTCGCCGCTGCCAACCGATCCTTCATCCCCACCAACGCAGCCCCCAAGGAAGACGAATTCGCCATCCCAGGCTTAGGCTTGCCCAGAGCCCAACCACCCCCACCACAAGCGCAGCAGTACCATGCCCAACAGCCGTACCAGCCCCAGGGCTTCACCCCGGGAACAGGCGCAAACGCTCCCCTCCCCGGAACAGGCCCCCAATTCGGTTGGTCCGCCCGAGGCCCACCCCCTCCAACCCAGCAAGCACCAGGCGGAACCTATGGCGCCTTCTACTGACCACCTGCCCTCAGCTCAATCCCAAGCCATCATTCGTGCACCGCGTACAAAGTCATGCTTGTGTGTTGTCCCCGACTATGCGTGCTAGATACAGAATATGAAAAAATGAGAAACGCGGAAAAGGGGAGTGGAGAGCTACGAGGGCAGCAGATGCGCAAATGCCGGCTTGACCACCCACGGCGCATTGGGCTTCTTCTCCTTGGTGGCGTAGGCGGTGAGGCGCTCGCCGATGGCGTTCTTGGACGCGGGCATGGCGAGCTGGTCGAGCATCTCCTTGAGGTCGTCCACCAGGCCGGCGCGCGTCTTGGTGCTGCCGTGGATGCGCGCGAGCAGCGGCGCGATCGCGTCGGGCCGCAGCTGGTGCTTGAACGTCGGCTGTGCGGCGGCTTCGGGCTTGTCGGCAGCTGGAGCGCCAGGGGCAGCAGGACCATCGGACGCCACTGCGACGTCGCCCCACAGCGCCGCCAGCACGCCGCCAGCGGGGAGGTTGCGGCGTGGCTTGGTGGGCGTATCGACGATGCTCGCCTCATCGGGCTCGGTTGTGGAGGCGGCAGGCTCGGCCGATGTGAACGTGAACGGGTTCAGGCCGAAGCACGCGTCGTTGAGCAGCTCGATACGGTACGACGAGAAGAGTTCGTACTCGCAACGGCCGAACTCGCGTTCCCAGTGTGGTCCCGTCGAGAACGGCACGAGCTTGGCGTCGAAGCGGCGGCCCAACAGCTTGACCTTCTTCTTCTTCTTGGGGTGCAGCAGGTTGGTCGTGACTGGCTGCGCTGGCACGGGTATGCCTAATTTGTCGACCTCGACAATCTCGTCGTCGACGTCCATCGCGTTGGCCGCAGAGCGAGCCTGCTCCTCCTCCTCCTCGACCTCGAGGTCGTCGACGAGCCAGTCGTCCATCTCCGAGTCCTCGTCGGAATCGCCCACGCTGTCCTCCTTCTCCTCCTCGCCGTCCTGCACGTCCTCGCCCTCGACCTGGCCCAGCTCCTCCCAGTCGGCGTCCGAGTCGTACGAGTAGTCGAGCGACACGGGATCTTGTCCGAGTGGACAACGCGGGCTGATCAGGTTGGTGGACTTGGTCCAGGTGCCGTACCAGCCCGGACGACGATCGCTCTCGAACTGGAGCAGCTTCATCTGCACCTTGCTGCGGTCCTGCAGCGTCTCGAGCGCCTTCTCGGCCTGCTCCTGGGCGTTGCCTCCGAGCACGTCGGACTCGGTCACGACCCGCTTGATCTCGCGTACCGACGCGGGCGGGTGGACACCCTTGCGGCGCCTGACACGTGTGCCCGCATTGCCGCTCAGTGTGGATGCGCGTGTGAGGAACTGCGACAGCATCTCATCACGGCTGAGGTCGTCTTGACCCATCTCGAGCTCTGGCTTGCTGCCGGATCTCGATGCGAAGCGGTTGATGGGTGCCAGGTCTTTGTACTGGCAAGGCAGGAAGGTGCGGTCAAAGTCAGAGACGTCGTCGGCCGGCTTACCGGATGCAGTGCTGCTGGCAACAGCAGTCGCCACCGACTTGGACGGGCTCTTCGGGGCGGCCTTCTTGACGAAAGAGGTGAAGAAGTTGACCTGGCGCTGCTTGAGCTCCTCGGCCTTCTTCTGTTCAGCCTCTTTTGCCTCTTTCGCCTTTTGCTTTTCGAGATCCCTGGCCTCGCGTTCGAGTCGCTTGGCCTCCTTGGCCTTGAGGCGCTCTGCCTTTGCAGCATCCTTCTCCTCCTTCTCCTTTTGCTTCTCGGGCGACAGCTCTACAGTCTCCTTGGCCTTCTTCTTCTCTCTTGGTGAAGATGTAGCCGAAGTGGATGTGTCACCGGCCATCGCAGAGCTTTTGGCAACGGATTGCGGCGTGGAAGTCGACGAGGGCGACTTGCGCTTGCGTGAGGCAACGGGGGTTGAAGGAGCCTGCGCAGCTTTTCGGTCGTGCTCGGCGTCAGCTACGGAACCATCGTCGTTGTCGTCGTCGATGGCGATAGGTTGTGAAGCGCTTGAGCCCGCCAGGGTAGGCAATTGAGCGTCGGCAGCCACGGTTGCCGAGATTTTGGCTTTGGTGCTCCTGGATAGCAGTGCCTGTCTTTCCTGCTCTGTGAGACTGCTGAACAACTGTTCTGCCTGTGTGCGTGCCGATTCGCGCTCGACTCGGCGTTGTGTGAGCTTGTCCAGAAATTCGGATGGGAGCATGGCCGAGTCTGTCGCCTCCCATCTCCACAGCTGCAGAGATGCAGGCACAGCGACAGCATCGGCGGCATCGCTGCCGGACGCGTGTGGGGCTGCGATGGCGGCGTCGATGCCGTAGTTTCTCCTCTCGGCCACTGCATTTATCGCTGCTTGAATACAGGAGAGCGGCAGCTTGGCCTTGGCTCCTGCCGCAGACGTGGCCGAGTCGTCCGACTCGCTCGAGCCGAGGTCAGCCTCGGGCAGGATCTTGCTTCGGATGGCCTTGGCGAGCTCGACGAGCGACTTGTCGCTCTCCTGCGCGAGCTTGGCGATGACATGCAGATGGTCTTGAGGGATGCTATCGAGCTTTTCGTGAACATCGAGGTATTCTTGGAAGGTGATGACGGCCTTGAGGACAGGCATGGTGCTGGCCCAGTTGAACGGCTTCTGCTTGAGGACGAGTTTGCCATTTTTGAGCTCGACGAGCGCAGCGGAGGAGGCGAGCTTCGCCTTCTTTGCAGCTGGGGCAGGAGAAGGGGTCGAGGCGGATTTGGATGGCGCCATGTCGGCGACCTGGACCTTGACAGCACGCTTTGGCTTTGCGATGGAGGAGGCCGAGCTGGACTGGATCAAAGGGCGGTTCTCGGCGTCGCTGCTCGAGGCGTTGGTGGACGCCGCTGCCCTCGACTTTGTGTTGGAGGCCTTGCGCTTGAGGCTGGTCGGTGGCATGGCTCGTTCGATGTTGATGTCCGTGTCAGAGAGCATCGCATCAAAGCACGATGAAGGCGACGGCGAAGGCGGCGGTGCAAGAACGCTCATCGCTCGAGTGCTGGCGCAGGTATGCAAGCGTTATCAGAAGCGTGATCCTTCGGATCCACTTCCAACTAGTTGGTTGCTAGGCGAAAGTTGACGATGTAGAGGCAGTCAGATCGTGTTCCTGGACCGTCGTGATCGCTTCGGAAGCGCCGAAGAGGTTATCGTCCAAGGAGCCGCAACTTGCAGGCTGAGTGAGCGCGTCGGCTGAGCCGGGCAAGGCGCCACTTGGCGGTTCCGTCGGTGTGATACGCGCGAGTCGCAATCGATGTGACTGCTTTGTGAGAGACGAGAGATGCAAGAAGAACCGAACGAGTGGGATGGAGAGAAACGCAGCGGAGTGAGTGGAACGAAGTGCGGAAGGATCCAGGATCTCATCAGGCTCGAGTGGCGACCCGAAACACGCACACGCTTCCCACTTTTCGCGTCAGGCAGCAGCCACTCTTGCGCACTTCGCACTTCACACGCTCTCACGGCCTCTTGCTGGGCACCAGCTTCCTGACCCACTGTTGCGTCTGCAACTGTTGCTCTCACGGCGTTCCCGGACCCCTCGGCTGCCAAGTGTTGAATTTCTGCCGTCACGCGCGACGCAGGACGTGTCGTGTTCTGATCTTTGCTGCTCGGCTCCTCCACACAGTCACCCGCTTGGACCCACGCTGATTCATTTCGCACGCCGAGCCGGCACATTGTGAGGCAATCTTTGCGGCTGCTACCGTCCAGGCTATAGCTTACAGCAAGCTGTGATTGCGCGATGGCGAAGCTTTGCTCGTTCTCGAACCTCGAGGCAGCCTGGAAGAGCCTTGCCTTTAGGTGTTGCGGTGTGCAGGGTTCAGCGAGACGCGAAGTGAGCTGAGCTGCTTTGCTGACTTTACGCGTCGCGTGTTCCTTTGTCGGAAGAAATGCTCCACAACCAACTCAGCACAAAGCGCGCTGCACCCGTGCGAGTCGGTTTCGACTCAGGCTCGCCCAGACGGTAGCTGCTCCGCACCCTCCGCTCCAGGAAACGAGTTAGCAGCACCAACACCAGCTGCCACACCACTAGCGCTGTTGCTCGACTCCTAGCATCCACCAATCCTGCTCACACACGCCACCACAAAGCCAACGTGCGCTTCAGCTCGACTCGGCCATGTTCCTGCAACAGGCCACCAAGGCGCACAATGCCAGCCAGGCAGCGCAGAAGGAGAAGCTCGCCAAGGAGAAGGCGGCGAGGCGACCGTGGGTGGAGAAGTACCGTCCCAAGACGATCGACGAGGTGACGGCACAGGAGCATACGGTTGCGGTGCTCAAAAAGACGCTCATGTCCAACAATCTCCCGCACATGCTCTTCTACGGCCCTCCGGGCACGGGCAAGACGTCGACCATCCTGGCGCTCGCACGGCAGCTGTTTGGGCCCGAGCTGATGAAGACGCGTGTGCTGGAGCTCAACGCCTCGGACGAGCGCGGCATCACGGTGGTGCGCGAAAAGATCAAGAACTTCGCCAAGCTGGCGGTGACGAATCCCAAGGAGGGCTTTCCGTGTCCGCCGTTCAAGATCATCATCCTCGACGAGGCGGATAGCATGACGCAGGATGCGCAGAGTGCGCTGCGTCGCATCATGGAGCAGTACAGCCGCATCACGCGATTCTGCCTCGTGTGCAACTACGTGACGCGCATCATCGAGCCGCTGGCATCAAGATGCAGCAAGTTCCGCTTCCGCTCGCTCGACACCTCGTCCACCAAGGCGCGGCTCGAGATGATCGCAAACACCGAGGCGGTCACGTTTGAGGACGATGAGGTGCTCGACACACTCATCGGCACGTCGGACGGCGATCTGCGTCGTGCGATCACCTATCTCCAATCCGCCTCGCGCCTGCACAGCGTGGCGGGCGATGACAAGAGCGCCGTCACGTCGGCATCCATCGTGGAGATCGCCGGCGTCGTGCCCAGCCGTGTCATCTCGAGCCTTGCCGATGCGGTAGGCATCGAGGCGTATGCAGGCAGCGACGGCGATGTCGACATGGACGCGGTCGGCGGCGCCCAGAAGCGCGACGCCTTTGATCGCATCCGCCACGAGGTGCGTGTGATCACAAGAGAAGGCTACTCGATCACACAGCTGCTCGTACAGCTACACGACTACGTGATCGGCCATCCAACATTGCTGGCCATGATCAAGGCCAAAGCGGCCCTGCTGATGGCCGAGATGGACAAGTGCCTCACCGATGGTGCCGACGAGGAGCTGCAGCTGCTCAATCTGTGCCTCAAGCTGCAAGAGGTCGTCCAGAGTGACGGCAAGGCGTATGTCTGAAGAGCGACCCACACATTGTACTTTTAGCTCCGCATCGCAACCACATTATCGCCTACAGTAGCGCCCACATCGAACGGTCACGCCGACCGGAGGACACAAGTGGATGAGAACATGGCGCGGTGAAAGAAGCGGCGAATTGTTTGATTTCCAAAGGCCAACGGGGGAAATTAGACTGATGGCGCAGGCAACCCGAGTCACACGGACCTCCATCTTGATTTATCGCTTCACGACGTTCTTCTCGCCTCCTGACCACGCATCAACCCTGTCACTTCTCAACCTCTAGACTCGACATTTGGTAGCCACGCGCAGACGTAAAAATGACCGGCTCCAGTCACGCTGCTGCGGGTGCGTCCTCATCGTCTGCTGCAGCTGGTCCGACAGCGTCCAAGACGATCGTGATCAAGCTGGGCACATCATCGATCATCTCGGAAGAGACGCAGCTGCCCAAGATTGCCATCCTGAGCTCGCTGGTGGAGACGTGTCACAAGCTGCGCTCGCAGGGGCACAAAGTCGTCATCGTCTGTTCGGGTGCCATTGGGATGGGTCGCATTCGCATGCACATCACCGACAGGCCAAAGTCGCTCGGCGAACGTCAGGCTCTTGCAGCGCTGGGTCAGCTGCGGCTCATCGCGCTGTGGGACTCGCTGTTCGGTACGGTCGGGATCGAGGTGGCACAGGTGCTGCTTACGAGGAACGATATTGCAGACAGGCCGCGATACAACAACGCGCGCACTACGCTCAACACGCTCATCTCGGCACCGTTCAATGCAATCCCCATCGTCAACGAGAACGACACGGTCTCGGTATCCGAGCTGCGCTTTGGCGATAACGACACGCTCTCGGCCATCACCGCGGGGTTGGTGGATGCGGACTACCTCTTCCTGTGCACCGACGTCGATGGGCTGTATACGGGCAATCCGCGCAGCGATCCGAATGCCCGGCGGCTGGGAGTCGTCGAGGATGTGGCAGCTGCACGCAAGGCGGTATCTGTCGCGACGATGGGATCGAGCTTCGGCACGGGCGGTATGCAAACCAAACTCATCGCGGCTGAACTCGCCACGGCTGCGGGTGTGGCCACGGTGATCCTCAACGGCGAACATCCCGAGAACATGATCCGCGTGGTGGAAAAGGGTTTTCCTGCGCAGACGTCGCCAGGGGCTGCGGTGAAGATGGACTCGCTGGCGTCATCGGTGTCGTCGCTAGCGTCGGAGGAGAAGGAGTTGATTGGGTATCCGCCATTGGATGCACCGGCCCATACGATCTTTATGCCCAAGCCGAATCCGCTTTCTTCGCGCAAGTGGAGCATCTTGCATGCACTGCACCCGGCGGGGGCGTTGATCATTGACGAGGGCGCGTTCAAGCGGATCGCACGCACCGACTCGGGCGGAAGGCTGCTGCCCGCGGGAGTGGTGGGCGTCGAGGGCAACTGGGAACGCATGCAGGCCATCCGTCTCGTCGTGCGCCGCCGCATCTCCAAGTCGGTCCCACACTCGAGTGGGCTCGAACAGGGGGCGCCACTCACCAACTCGGCGCCCATCGCAAGGTCACTGGGACAGTATCTGCTGCGAAGTGACAGCGAGGCGGCAGCAGGAACAAAGACTCCGCCCATCATCGACTCGCTACGCAAAGACGCACCCATCCCTTCCAGCCCACTCGCTTCCGAGTCATCAGCTAGTGTCGTTCAAGCGGACACTGCTGCGGCGGGAGGCAGTGTAGATGAGGGCGAGGAGTGGGAATGGCAGCTGATCGAAGTGGGACGTGCGCTGGCCAACTATACGTCGATCGAGAGCGAGAGGATCAAAGGCCTCAAATCGTCGCAGATCACCTCGGTTCTCGGATACGCCGATTCGGACTATGTGACTGACCAAGTCGCGCTTCACACGCTCACACTTCCCACTGCCTAATACCACACCCTACCACACACTGCCATACACTTTCTTCAATCAAGATTACACAGCGAAATGTTGAACCAAAAAGTGGGGAAAGGCTAAGACATGGTGGGCATGTTGACCGAGGCGCGTTCGGACATCTGGGCATCGTCGGACCTCCAGAGCGAGGTGGAGGTCTTGAAGGAGGTGTAAAAGTTGAGGGCGGATTTGCCGTAGAAGCCAATGTCGCCGAGGACGGAGCCCTTGTTTCCGGACCAGGCGAACATCGGAAGCGGCACGGGCACGGGAACGTTCACGCCGAGCTGACCGGCATTGACGTTCTTCTCGAACTTGCGTGCGGTGGCGCCGTTGGTGGTGAAGATCGCTGCGCCGTTGCCGTACTTGTTCTTGTTGATGTAGTCGACTGCCTGGTCGAGCGTGTCGGCCTTGACGACGACGAGCGTGGGGCCAAAGATCTCCTGGTCGTACGCCTTCATGCCGGGACCAGCCTCCACCACCGAGGGCCCGACAAAGTTGCCGTTGGGATAGTCGTTGCAGACAAAGTCGCGGCCGTCGAGAAGGATGCGACCGCCCTCCTGTTCGACGCTGCCCGTAAGGCTGCGCACGCGCTCGCGCGCCTGGGGCGAGATGAGCGGGCCCAGATCCGCACCCTCCTCGAAGCCACCGGAAACCTTGAGCTGCTTGGCACGCTCGACGAGCTCAGGCACCCAGGACTGCGCCTCGCCGACGGCAACGACGACCGAGAGCGCCATGCATCGCTGACCAGCAGCACCAAACGCAGCGCCTGCGATCGAGTTGAGCGCAAAGTTCTTGTTGGCGTCGGGCATGAGGATGGCGTGGTTCTTGGCGCCGAGGTTGGCCTGGACGCGCTTGCCGTTGGCGGTGCCGCGGTGGTAGATGTGTGCGCCCGCCTTGTCGGAGCCGACGAAGGAGATGGCCTTGATGCGCGGGTCGTCGCAGATGCCATTGACGATGTCGACGGCGCCGTTGACGACGTTGAGCACGCCCTTGGGCATGCCTGCGCGCTCGCACAGCTCGGCGATGATCATCGACGCGCCGGGCACGCGCTCCGAGGGCTTGAGCACCAGCGTGTTGCCCGTCACCGTGGCCATGGGGATGGACCAGAGCGGGATCATGGCGGGGAAGTTGAAGGGCGCGATGGCGGCGGTGACGCCGAGCGGCTCGCGACGCGCGTAGGTGTCCATGTCCTTGGACACCTCGACGCGCTCCTCCATGAGGGTGCTCGTGATACCGCACGCCACCTCGACCACCTGGAGACCGCGCAGAACATCACCCTTGGCGTCGGCGAAGGTCTTGCCTTGCTCGAGCACGATGGCGTTGGCGATGTCGTCCATGTGGTCGCGGAGGAGCGCCTGGAGCTTGAACATGACCTGCTGACGGCTGAGCAGACTGGTTTCCCTCCAGGCGGGGAAGGCGGCGTGTGCGTTGGCGACGGCGGCGTCGAACTCAGAGGGCGTGGTGAGCGGCACCTTGGAGAGGAGCGCCTGGGTGGAGGGGTCGTTGACGTCGAGCCAGGACAAGGTGGAGGAGTCGACAAACTTGCCGTCGACGTAGTTCTTTGTGGTGCCGCCGAGCATCGAGGTGCCCTGCCACTTGGACTCTACGTCCTTGGCGCGCGAGAGCGCGAGCGGGCTGAGCTGCGCCTTGGCCGCACCCGACGAGGCGGCGGCAGCAGCGGGCTGAGCGAGCCTAGTGGTGGAGGATGTGGAGAGGCATCGCACCGAGGAGGCGTTGATGGCCTTGGACGAGGCGCGCAGGAGATTGGCGGAGTGCATGCTTGCAGGACAACCTCGCGAAATGAAATGGCAGTGATGGTGTGAAGCGAACGAGCGACGGCGGCGACAATAAGTTAAGTGCTTGGAAGGAAGACTTGTGGGCGCGGGTGTGTGTTGGTTCGGATTTCGAGCTTGTCACACACGAAGGACGTTCGGTCAGGTGGTCACAGCGCAGCGCTTTGAGCGGCAACCGCGCGGGGGTACAAGAGCGGACAAGAGAGCGGGGTAAGCCGCCTGTGTTGCCAGAGCAACGCTTGGCAGGAATCGGCGAATCATCGGTCGTAACGGCACTTTGCGAACCGGCTTCCCCGCTCGAGCCCCACCGCCGCCCCGCTGAATCCGCCCGCCAAGTAGCCGGCGCGACCTAATCCCGATTCTCTCTCTGCTCGTCGTTATCAAACCAATTCACCGCGCAACTCGCCGGGCGTGCCTCACCTTCCTTGCACTCTTGTCACCGATGCTGCTATCGCTGTCACTACAAGTCTAGCTCGTCCTATCTGTCGCATGGCAAGCTCGTTCCGTCTGCACTGACTCTATGTTGGTCGATTGATGGTGACCCCCTGCATCAAAATTCATTTCAAGGTGTGTGAGATTATAGCAACAAGACAACGCTGAATTTCGTTCTGGGCTTGCCGGATCACTTTCCGCAGTCTTTTGGAAAAGGAGAAAATGCGGCGCGTTGGAAGTGCAAAAAAGGAGGAAGCGAGCACGCAGGCAATCACGCTGTGTCGGTCAATTCGCAATTCGCCAAATGAACTCTTCCTTACTTCTTCCATCACCATCCTTGCGCGGGGGAATCCTGACAGGAAGAGTAAGTTTTCGCACACCCTCAACGGCGCCACCTTCATGTTCACAGGATGAGAAACACTTTCACAGACCTGATCCGAAATACCTCTGCGCCGAATCAGCGCAGAGGGTCAGAGGACAACCACTTTATTGCCTATTTTTGGCTGATCAACATGTCCGCCGCGCGCTCTCTGCATCTCGAGCCTTGTCGTGATCAAATGACTGACTCGTCTTGTTGGATCGCATTCGACGTATTGCTTTACAGACTCGGTCGTGTACACGTTCCATCCCTGATGAACGCTTTGCAGTCGATTGGCGTCCCGTGTCTTCCGCGTTCTCGCTCGAGGTCGTGGTAGACAGCGCGCGCACAAATGTCGCATTTTGAAGTCTTTTCCAATCACAAGCACACGAATGCATCAGCATCACTGCAAGACCACGGTCCGGATGGAACCGAGGATTGCTTCGACGCCAGGTTAGTCGAAAGCTTGCTTGTCTTTTGGCCAACCAAGCTCGTCGACCTGTCCTACCTCATCTCTGACGATGTCTCGGCCAATCCAGGTCAAGGCGAGGTGACCCTCCTCGTCGGCTACGTCGTGTCTGGACACCCGCACGAGGCTGCTGCGCTGGTCATCGGCACAGCTCAAGCACGATGCATAGCAGCCGCTCGCAGCAAGATCGAGTTTAACGACCTCGCTGTCCTAGGCATCTTATACGACACCACAAGCGGCGTCGATGATAAGCAGCAAGCGTCCGATGACTCGCCGGTCTGGATCAGCGCCGTGCCGCGGCCCAGACCCTGTGACACTCCCGCAATCGTCTCTGTACGCCTCCGAGGCGGTGTTGAAGCCATCCAGGTTGCCACGTCCTGCGCTGTCGGTGTGGTGCAGTACGCTGTGCCCAACTCGCGCATGATGCAATACTTTTCGCTCGACTCGCTGCGGCTCGCACCCGTGTCTGGCATGAAACTCGTGCCGCTCGCAGCTGTCTTGCTCGCTTCAAATGCAGATCCGTCGGAGCTCTCGTCTCGCATGGCTGCCGACGCTGCACCTTCGGCACACGAGCAGAAGTTCCTGCGCTTGCTCATGCTCGATCCGGTGCACTGGCGATCACTCAAGGACGTCGAGCCTCACGGGAATCGGATGCCCCGCGGAACGTGCCTGCGCCGCTCCATCGAGCTGATCAACCGTCTGCAGCATCGGTACGCGCACCTCGCCCGCAGCGATGCTAGAAAAGCGTTGACCAACGGAGGTGCGCATCCTGCCGATGCAGATTTAGCGGCGCAGCGATCAGTCGTCGTTGTCCAACTGCATCGTCTTAACCATGCACTGACTCTGGTGGCGCTAGGTGTGCAGAAAGCGTTGCGCTATCCACTCTTGCGCTCGACTGCGCCTAGCCTGGTGTCGATGTCGGCATGCGCACGCCAGCTCGACACGCGCATCTCGCAGTTGGTCGTGGCACCGCGGCTGGCGTCGCGGCTGCGGCAGCTGCGCAAGCAGCAGAGGCTGGGCACGCACGAGCTGGCAGCTCCGTACATCGGGCTTTGGAATGCCATCTGGCTGATCGCCAACGATGTCATCTTGGGCCACGCAGCGAGCCTGCTGCTGGTGCAGAACGCGGCGATGATCGCTGCAGTGGGTCGAGGCTTGGTGGAACGCTACCTGGTGGACGGCGTGTTTTGGCTGCTTTCGTGGCTGGAAAGCTGGCCGGTGGGGTTGAAGCTCAACACGGAGCTGTCGCTGTTCTTCAGCGATGCGTATGCGTCGCTCACCAACGCGTGGCATTCGCAGGGGCTGGCGTATGTGCTGCCGCGACTCGAGGCGCTGGTGGTGGCGACGGCGGTGGTCGGACGGTGGATGGGCGTGACAATGGTGCTGTGCGTGATGCAAGATGTGGTGTCGATCTGCACGCTGCACATCACCATGTTCTACACGCTCTCGTCGCGCACGCTGCGCGCATTCGTCTACGTGCTCTCGGCGTTGTTCGACGTGTTTCGCGGCAAGAAGCGCAATGCGCTGCGTGGCGGACGGCTGGACGACGCGAGCTACGAGCTGGACCAGCTGGTGTTGGGTACGCTGCTCTTCACGCTCATGGCGTTCCTGATGCCCACGGTGTACGTCTACTACCTGGCGTTTGGACTGGCGCGCTTTGGCGTGGTGGCGTTCGAGGTTGGGGTGATTCAGACGTGCTTGGGTCTGCTCAACCATCTGCCGCTGTTTGCTCTCATGCTTCGCATCAAGGACTCGCATCGGGTGCCGGCGGGTGTGTGGCTGCAGGATCTCGAGCCGCGGCCCGTGGACGCCAAGGTGGTGGGCGAGATGTCGACGGCTCGGTTCCGGCTGCAGTCGCGCGCGCTTGCAGTGGGCGACATCTTTGCAGGATACGGCGAACACGTGGGCGGACTGCTCGAGGTACCCAGCATGCTGCTCCGCTGCCTCCTCGGCCAGCCTCTACATCGCACCGTCGCTTGATCAATCCAATCCAATCCAACCTGATGTTGATTGCACGAAGATTGCACGAAGGACAGCATGGCCAACGGGTGTGTATGCAGGGCGAGGCTGTCAAAATGTGAGATTACGTGCTTTGGAGCTTTAGCCCCTTGAGCTGACTTTGGCTCTCTCTTGGATCTGGCTGTTGAAATGCGCGCTCGATGAAGTCACTGCGATTCTGCTTGGACTGCTGCGAAATTCGACTCGCGCGGGCTGAATCCGACTTAGGCTACACTGTGACTCGTGCAGTGCCTTCTCATCACTCGTTCACTCACCCACTCACACGGCCCTGACCTGCTTGGGGCGGAGCGGAGGTGCAGCAGTGTGGAGTCGTGCAGTGCAGCTCGCTTGTCTCGCCTGACTGCTGCCTGCCTCTCTCTCCCTCCCTCTCTATCAATCGCTCCCCTTTCCCACCCTCGACCCAACCACCTCGCTCCATCGCAACAAACGGCGAGACAGCAAAGCCACTGCATCTTCGTAACCAGGTTGCAAAGCCAAAGAATGCACTAGGTCACGCAGCTTGGCGGCATCGTGCTCATCGGACGACTGGTCTGCATTGCATTTGGCTCCAATATGACCCCAGGCCCTTCCTTCACAATGCCCGCAATCTCTCGCTCTGCTTCGGCGGACCCACTCCCGCGCGCTGCCCCCGCTACCACCAACGACAACGCCACAGAGGCTCGTCCAACGCAGGGCGATCAGGCTTCAACCTCGACACACCAGCCCGTCAACATCACCGACGAACACATGGCCCACGATCGCACCAATGCTGCAGCCCAACCCAAGCACTGCGCTCGCTGCGGTCAGCTTCTCGACCTCGCCCCAGCTTCGAACGACACCTCACACTCCCATGCTTCGTCCAGCTCCTCCATATCCGCTCCCAGCCCGTCATCGTACGCTTTCGCACCCGACTCGGTCCGCTCTCACCACCGCATTCAGCCGCACCAGAGCCTCACTTCCGCCATCAACGCTGCAGCAGCCGTGGCCCTCTCGCGACACCTCGGCACCAACGACGATATTGTTGTCACCGATTCGGACGGTCATGCCATCTGCACGCATTGTTCCGCTCAGCTCGCCGACTCCACCCAAGACCCCAGCCGCTCCACCATGGTCGCAGCCAACTCACACGAGCAGCCCGCTTCTTCAGCCAGCCTCTCCGTGCCATCAGCCCCAACTCGGCACACAGATACCCAGCATGCCCCCGATCCGCAAATCCCAGACACTGCATCCGAAGCGCCTATCGCGTCTACCAGCTCCGACACCAACGGCCCTCAGATGCACCTCACCATCTCGGTCAACAACATGGGCGCTGGCGGCGACGCTCCCAGATCCCACTCCATCGACGACGTCACCATGCACGACCCTTCGGCCTTCCCTCCTCTCGAAAGAGCGCCAGCGTCCCCAACTTTGCGAGCGCCTTCCTCGCCCTCGCCCGTCGCCCGTTCGACAAGCCGCACCAGGATTCGCTTCGCTGACGCCTCGACTCATCGCCACCCTGCAGAGGCCAATTCCGCCGCTCCTGCCACGCACACCGACGCCTTGGGTCGCTCTGGCAGCTTCTCCAGAAGCCTGAGCTACAACGGTCCGGGATTTGGCCACGAGAGTGCAAGCGCTTCCAATGCCCAAGTCGTGGTCAGCTTCCCTCCTGCCAATGCATCTGCCCTCGCACCAGAAGGCACGCCCGCTCTCAACGCGCCAGCTACTCACAGCTTTGCACCGTTGCCCACTCCCTCTGCCGGCGTAATGGCGCCATCCTCCCCGCAACAGCCAAGATCGCGCAGCAGCAGCCACTTGCATGCATCCGGCAACTCACACGCTGCCGCGTCGCATGCGCATGTCCCGGCGCCTGCCAACGCGATCCCAGGCGGAGCCAAACAACGTCGCCCTTCGGCAGCGCGCCGCTTAAGTCGCTCCGGCTCTTCTACCGGTCCCACCACACTGCCATTTGCTGCAGTCGGCGCGGACCCAGCATCGGCGAAGGACGATGACCCCTATGGCCCGTCGGCCATGACCCGCCCTCGACTCAGCTTGATTCCCAGACACGTCATTGCAGACACGCTCTACTATTCCGCGCACGCACAGCGGCCCGCATCGCTCGGCACCACGTCCACCTCTACCTCGCTCTCGGTGCCGTCGGCCGCGCTCGCACACACGTTCGACCCCACTCGCGCCGTCAAGTACCACACGGACCCGCTGGCGTTCCGCGACCCGAAGCCGGAGGAGGCGACGGGTGCAAGCGGCACAGACGAGGAGAAGCAGTCGTTGGGTGTGGCTGCCAAGTGGGGCGACGTGCGCTGGTTCGACCCGTACAAGCCCGACCCGCTCGCCGAGCTGTCGCGCCTGCGCACGCCGCCCAAGGGCCGCGGCTGCCTGTATCCGGGTGCTACGTTCAACGGCACGCAAAAGTCGGGGCGCAACTCGTACGACGTGACGGTGCGCATCGTCAATGTCGACCTCGAGGCGTCGCATCTGTGTGGCTACCTCAACATCCGCGGGCTCACCGAGGACTGGCCCGAGCTCACCACGTACTTCGATGCCGAGATCATCGGGGATCGGTACGGCTTTGTGACGGGCAAGTGGGGAGCTACGGAGGCGGATGATCTCAAGCACTGGGCGCGGTTTCCGCCGTTCCGACCGCTGCGGTCGGCGCTGTCCAAGCCGGGGCTGAGGTTCCACCATGCCAACAAGCCGTTTGTGTTTATGCGCTGGAAGGAGAAGTTCCTTGTGCCGGACCACCGCGTGCGCGACATCAACGGCGCCAGCTTTGCGGGCTTCTACTACGTCTGCGTCGAGCTTGGCGAGAGTGCGGCGCCGCCGGGCAGGGCGGAGGCGGAGGCGAGGCAGAGGAGCAACAGCAATGTGTCGATGACGAGTACGAGTGGCGGACATGCTTCGTCGTTGGCAGCGTCGCCGATTTTGGCGCAGGCGGGTGCGGCGGGTGCGGGCACGGCCGTGTCGGGACCGCAGTGGTATGCGGCCAGGACACAGCGACGTCGAGAGCTGTCGTTGTCTGCGCCGGGGCAACCGCATTTGGCGCATATGTACCACCAACAGCAGCAGCAGGGTCAGACGGGGTACCATCCACAGTCGCCTCCGGCGTTACAGTCCGGGCCTGGGTTTTGGCCCGCATCGCCAACGAGCCCGCATATGCCGCTGCCGACCGACGATCCGTTTGCAGGGCTGTGGGCCGAGGCCGATGCGGATTATGATGATTTGGGCGCCAGAGGCAAGATGTCCGGCTTCTACTTTCACGAGAACTCGGAGCCGTACCAGCAGCTCAGTTTGCACCATACGCCCGAAGCGTCGTCGTGTGCGTTCGAGATGCGCTGATGCCTGCCTTGCCACGGAGGCCTCTCATCTTTGCGCTTCATAGGATCTCTCTATACGTGGTCTCCTTTCGTCTTCGTGGTTTGAACGCAATAGCTCAGCGTGCACCATACATCAGACGCCCCGAAGCGTCGCCGTGTGCGTTCGAGATGCGGTAATACCTCGCGTTTCATTGGGGATCGACACGGCAACTCAGCCTGCGTTGTACGAAGCGTCGTCTCGCGCTGACGCCCTACACCAAGCGTTGTGGGTTCGAATGCAGCTGCTCAACCTCTATCATACGTCCGAAACGTTGTTTGCGGTGATTCTCGCTTCACTCGATTGTCGCCTTGTAGTTCGAATGCAGCAGCTCAGCTTGTTTCATGCGGCCGAAGCGTCGTCGTGTGCGTCCGAGGTGCGCTGATGCTTGCCTCTCTCCGGGGTTATCGCTAGCGCTCTTCATTCGACCTCCTCACTCGGGTCTAGTTCGCCTTTGTTGTTCGAATGCCATAGCTCAGGCTGCATGAGATTCCGCCAGAGCATCTCGTGTGCGTTTTTGGGATGCGGTGATTTTGGGCCCCACTTGGGTCTCAAGCAGCAGGTTGGTCTGCATCATACGGGGCGTCATCGTGTGGGTTTGAGATGCGGTAGTTGCTCGCCTTGCTCGAATTTCTTTCGTCTTTGTCATTCAAATGCAGCAGCTTCGCCCAAATACTACTCCTCCCAAGTGTCGAAAGGCGCGTTTTGAGATGCGCGGATCGTTGTCGCCTTGCTTCGCAACTCTATCGTCGTTGTGAATCGGTTTTTAGACCGAGAGCTTGACTCGGCTGTCCTTCGTGCCTCACTCGCGGTCGCCTTTCGTCTTTGTAGCCTCGAGTGTAGCAGCTCAACCTGCGTCATACGCCGCCCTCGCTCGGTACACTTTCGTCTTCGCGCGCACTTTAGGGGTTCGGATTGCGGCTGCTCAGCCCAGCGTCGTGCGAAGCGTCGTCGTGAGCGTTTTTGAGGAGCGGTGATTTCTTTCCCTCTCTCCCGACCCTACCAGCCGCCGAGGATAGCGCCGCCGAGACATGACTCGTAGCCCGAGTCGATGGCGAAGAGGACCTGGTGCAGCACGGTCTGACCTTGCGACGACTTCAACCAGATCGACCGGACTCGGGGCTGCCCGACGCGGACGCGTGTGAGCAGCACTCCGAAGCCTCCTGGTTTCGAATGCAGTGTTTCCAAACGATCTTTCGCGGTGTGCAAAGAGGGAAATGAGTAAAGTACATAGATCGATCGGATGATACGAAGACAACGGCTGAGAGGGCTACCTTGACGGGTTGCGGGTTGCGGGGGTGATCCTACTCGGCGGCCTTCCAGAGTTGGTCGGCCAACACCAGCGGGGAAATCTCGTTCTGCTTGAGATGCGCCGTGTGAATATCAAAGTGGATCGCCGAGTTGCGCGTATCCGACCTGACGAGCAGCGTTGACCATTCGTCGGATGCATCGGAGCTTTTAGATGGCAGGAATCCGAGCCCTCGGAAAATACGCAGTCTCAACCTATCCCCTCCCCCATGTCAGCAATCCTCCTCTCTCTCTCTATTCTGTTACGGGAGGAAACTTACGCATCTTTATCCATCTCCGACTCGTCCTCGACATCGATCTCCTCCAACTCCTCCGCGGACCTCTTGAGCTCGAGCAGTTCAGACTGGAGCGAGGAGAGGAGCGATTCCTGCTCGTTGATCTTCTTGGCGAGGTCGAAGTTTCGATTATCCAGCTTTTCGATGGTCTCGGCATGGGTGGCAAGGCTTCTCCAGTCAGCCGCTTGACGGGTGCTCTGTTTACGCAGGTCGGAAAGCGCCGAGTCGAGAGCATGCATCTTGGCGCGCATCTCTTCGTCCTCACGCCGACGACGCGACTGCGTCTCGCGGATCGTCTTCTCGATCGCCCGCAGCTGATCCAGCTCCTCGTGCGGCTGCAGCGACGAGATCAGTGCATCAATATCGTCGTCCGTAAGCCGCGCCTCATCCACTACCGCTGTACTGGGAGATGCAGATGTGGATGGGTGTGAGGGTGGAGGCATTAACGCCGCCGAATCATCGCGCGGTGCAACGGCCGACATCGTGTGCTGAGTCACAAACGCGGAGGTTGAATGTGATGTTGCTGTCCAGATTCGAGGTGATGCAGAAATGTTTCCGATGCGTGGTTGGGGTGGGATGGTGTGGATGGTGATGCGCGGATGGTGGTGGTGGTTCAACATGGATGCACGGCTCGAGAGCACCATGCAGGGTGTTGACGCAAAAAGTGTTGCTCTCTGCGCGTCTGCCTTGGGGCGCGCGCTCGAATTTGTTAGCCTTTCCCCCCTAACAATTACACATCGACGCGTGCAGCACTCTCACGTGACGCCAGCCGCGAGTCCAACACCGGTCATTGCGCATTTATGCACAGTGCTCCACATGCCCCCGCACCTCTCCTCGCTACCACACCATACCCCGCACCCCATCCGCACCATGCCGCCATCCACAGCCTCACTAGACCCGCTGCCGGATCACTGGGTGAGCACCTCCACCGTTCACTGCGTGCGTGTACGTCTCTGAATGCTAATGCACGTTTCGATGACATTGTCAGTACTACTTCTTTGGCGTTTTGGAACCACTCAGCGTTCTTGCCGGAAGCTACTATGCGCTAGTCCTGCCGGAGCGCTACCACCACGAGCTCATTCCGCCCGCGTTTCTGTCGAGCAGCAAGCTGCAGAGCGGGCTGCAAAACGCGGGCGTGCTGTCGGACTCGGCACGCATGGCGCTCGGCCAGCTGGGCAGCTGCTACTTCCTCATCATGCTCAACTCGGCACTCATGTTCTACGCTCTGCGCAAGTGGCTCAGAGGCACCAACAACCAGGCGCTCGAGAGGATCTTGAGGTATCTCTTCTTCGTGCTCGGCGCAGCGGATTGTAAGTCCGTCCCCCTCCGCTAACGTGTGGATGCCGATTGCTGATTTGTTGTGCATTTGGGGTCGGGGCAGGGACGCATATTGGACTGACGATCTGGCTGCTGCCCAACGGCCCGCCGACGAGAACGGGGCTGGTGGGCGTCCACAAGGCCACGGTGGTGGACAAGGCCAAGCTGCTCGCCAACCCGGCCAGCTGGAACAGCCTCGTAAGATCCCCCTCCCTTCCCACCTTCGCTGCAGCAGAGCGGAGCACGACTGACATTTTGACGTTGCCATGCGCAGCTGTTCGGCAACATCATGATCACGTTCATCCTGTTCTGCGTGAGTACATCCATCCCTGATCGCCTGGTGCTGCGGCATGCTGACCTTTCGCTGCGCATTGGAGTTGGGCGTGACAGTTCCGCGTGCTGTGGTGGACGGGCGTTGCACGTGGAAGCGCCATCGGCGTCGCCACCCCGCGTGTCAAGAAAGCCTAGACGTCCCCCAAACCCCGGCAGGATTACACTTTGTCGACACATTTTACTGCAATGGCGAAACGGCGATGGATTGACAACAAAACAGTGTGCAAGAGTGCGGACGGTGACGGCAAAGATTCAGGGGGCATGTGGATGGGTTTGCGTGCCGTCCGAATGACGACGAGCGGGCGATGGAGGCACCTCGCGCTGCGGACCATCCGGCTGGCTCGAGCGTGGCGATGGCGGGGTGGACGAGGACCTTGTGCGGTTTGGATTCTGAGACGACGGAGCGGGATGCTGATGCGGGTGGTGGTACATATGCGATGCGAACGGGTTGAGATTGGCGAACTGTCGCGACTGCATCCGCGAGAGCGGCGATGGCGAAGCGGGTTGGTGCTGTTGCAGCCCCAGGCTGTTGCGTGAGTTTCGACGTGCTGCAAGCATCGATGCAGAGGGAAACACTCCCGGTTGGACGGTGCTCGCGCTGGCAAGGGCAGAAATCGACGGCAACGCGACGTTCGCCTGCACGGGAGAGCGAGATGGCGTCGCATAGCGCGGCTCGATCAGCAGTGGTGCAAGCACACCCGCCGCAGCGCCCGAGACCAGATTCGGTGGCGGTGCGTCGGACAGCGCATCGAGGCGGCCGAAGAACGGGGCAGCACTCGAGAGGGAGGGCGAGCCAATGGGGCTGTCGACTTGCATGGCCTGGAACGTCGACTGCACCTCGAGGTCCATATCCACATCGGCATCCGCGCCGTCATCTTGGTCGTCGTTCGCTGCAGCTGATCCTACAGCTTCCGATAGCGGTGTGGGTGCCATAGTATGGATGCTCAGCTGGTGGCGCTGTCGTGGCAGCAGTGGCGACGTCGGCCGTCCCGTCCCCGGCGAGCTACTCCTCGTACCCGCGATCCTGAATTCCGACACATAACTCCCCAGCCTAAGTCGGACCGTCGGAGGCGCGCGTTCGTCATCGTCCGATCCCGATGCAACACCGCTACTCGACAGCGTGCTGTGTCGTCTTCGCTTTCGCCCATGCGACCTTGTGCGCAGACCCAGACTGCCAGAAGGTGCAGCGCTGCTACTGGCACTGCTGCTGCTGCTCGCACCGCTGCTGCTACTTCGTCGACTCCTGCGACCCAGCCGCAAATGCGCGAGTGGCGCGGCGGTGCTGGCCGACGCCAGCTGCGAGCTGGAGGACCCGCTCGCTGGCGTCGCCGCACTACATCCGGCTGTCATGCTTGCGAGCCCCAAGCACAGCGTACGTCGCCGCCGAATGCTGACATCCAGCCTGCAAGATGGATGGAGGTCAGACCAAGGCTCGAGGCACGCGTGGAGAAACGCGTTGCCCTGCGCTCTCTTTTTTTTTTTGGTGGCCGTGCCCCACCCTCTGAAAGATGAGGGCGGTCCGTGCTGGCTTGCATGCACTGTGCATACACCAAGCTTTTTTGGACGCGTGTGGAGTGTTCGAGCCAAGAAGCGCGTTAGGCCGATCAGGCCGAGTCAAGATCATCGGGCAACGCTGGGTACCTCTTCGGCCGCAGACATCCGACCCGCGGAGACTGACAGCTGCACTTGCTGTCGACGACAGCGCACTAATGATGGAAGATGCGGACTAGGTGTGTTCTGCCGAGACAGATTCATGCCGAAGGCCTCAGAGGATAGGCTGTTTCCACTGTTGGTGTGGAGCCATGTCCGCGGACGTTGCCGGCGGCATGAGCACCGCAGCTTTGAGCCAAGGTCGTGCTCGTGCCGCTCGCCTGACTCGCTGGAAACCGCCTTGACTGACCATGCCGATGCCCTTGGAAAGCATATAAGACTGAAATCGCCGTCTGCGAGTCGAGGAGAGGGTCGACGATCTCCTTTACTCTGCAGAGGAAGACGGCTAACAACTTGCAAGTGATGGCAGCAGGCATCGAGGCAAAGCGCGGCTTGCGCGTGCTCGTCAGTGGAGCTGGTATTGCGGGTCCTACGCTCGCCTGGTTTCTCGCCCGCTCTGGAGCGCGGGTGACGGTGGTGGAGCGCTCGCCGCAGCTGCTGGTGCAAGGCCAGAACATCGACCTGCGCGGCACTGCGCTCAACATCGTCCACCGCATGGGCCTACTCGACGCTATCCGCCGCTGCACCACCACAGAGAAGGGCACCGCGTTCGTCGACCAAGACGACCGCGCCTTTGCCACCTTCACCGTCGGCGAGTCTGCAAGTGTGCTGACCACCGAGTACGAGATCCTTCGAAGCGACCTGGCGAGCATTTTGTATCACGCTGCGGCGGAGCAGCCGGGGATAGACTTTCGTTTCGGCACGACGATCGAGCGAGTCGTGGAGAACGGCGATACCGCGGTGCGGGTCAAGCTTGACAGCGGGGAGGAGGAGGAGTATGACGTGCTGGTGTTGGCCGATGGGCAGTGGTCCACGCTGCGCAAGCAGGTGTTTGGCACGGATGGGCTCGAGGTTGTGGACAAGAACTGCTTCTTCGCCTACTTTACGGTTCCGCGCACCGACGAGGACGACGACTATGCGCGCGTGTACATGGCGCCGCCCGCGCGCATGATCATCACGCGGCCTGACAATCATGGCACCACGCGCGCGCTGCTCAGCATCCGTCCCGGCAGCGTTGCACAAAAGCAGCAGTGGGAAGCAGCGACCAGGAGCCGCGATAGAAGCGAGCAGGTCGCCCTGATCAAAGCGGCCTTCAGCGATGTCGACTGGAAGGTTCCGCGTCTGCTGCGTGCCATCGATGCCGCCGAAGATCTCTACTTTCAGTCGATTCAGCAAATCCGCATGGCCAAATGGCACCGCAACCGAATCGTATGTTTGGGCGATACCGCCTATGCGCCCACGCCGTTTACGGGCATGGGCACCTCGCTCGCCATCGACGGCGCCTACCTTCTCGCCGGCCACCTCTCCGAGCTCGAGCCAGGCCAACATCCCGCGCTAGCGTTTGACAAGTACGACCAGCAATTTCGTCCGTTTGTCGTGCAGAAGCAGACGCTTCCGTTCTACGTTCCCGCCCTCCGCCACCCGACAAACGCTATAGCCAAGTGGGCGGCCGAATCGTACTTTGCAGCCAGGGCTCGCATGGCTCACATGCCCTGGGCCGTCAAGCGTGCCGCCGCAACGCACGCAACACGCGACAGCGATCTTGTCGCCGACATCGACGCACCCTTTCCGAGCTTTCCGGCCTTCGAACGAGCGTGAGTCAGTAGCATGCGCCTTGTCACACAGACGAGCATCGAGTTCAGACAACAGTGACAATTAACCGGAGGCGTGACGGATGTTGGTACAAGGTATGAGCGAGGTGACTGCTAGAACGGGACCGAGCGGGCAAAGCAAGACGAGACTGAGTTGGAGGCTTAGTTGATCGAAGAGCCGCGGCGATTCCTGTCCTTGACTTCGACGCACATGGTTCCGCCCATGCCGTCGGGGAAGCAGTGGTGGCGCCTTGCCGGTGCAGGCTTGGCGGCCGGAGGTGCCGAAGGGGCCAGTTCCGAAGTGGGTGACTCGATGGCGCTGCCAGACTGGCGCGACAGTGCAGCAGCTCCTGACAGCGACGGCGGGGGCGAGCTGCTGAGCGCCGACGACGGGAAAGCCGAGCCCGGCGAGGACATGAAGCCAAACGCGCTCAGCGCCGAGAGACGACCGCCATTGCTGAAGCCGGCGCCAAACGATGTGCGTCGCGGCGGCTGCGAGAGCAGTGCATTGGTGACGGGATGCGGTGTCGTGTCGGTGTTGGATGAGGAGGTCTGGTTGGCGGAGGAGCCGAAGAAGAATTGCGGCAGCAGGAACGAGTTGCTGCGCTGCGGTTGCGATGCTGGCTGAGGTGCCGACTGCTCGGGAGATGAGCGGCCCGAAGACGAGGCCATGGACGACGACGACGGCGATGTGGAGTACATTCTGCAGGCCAACTTCGGAGTATTGATGCTAGCGACAATAGCTGATTGCCTGGGCGCTATCAAAGCGTATGTGTTCTTGCGACGTGAAGAGCTGATGGTGGTGGGGGGTAAAAGCGACGAGCTCAATGAGCTCGACGGAGGAAGCGGCTCAACTTTATCATCGGACGACTGTGGCTCAGGTCACGATGGCACCTCGAGATTAGAAGCAGCAGCAGCAGCAGCCGCTCAACACGTTGGCGCGCAACGTGCTGCCTCATCAGCTGGACAAGCTTCCACTGTGCTTAGCTGCGTCAGGATTTGCAGTGCACGCATGCAGCACTGTGCAGATTGACCCTGTCATGCGCAGGCGAGGCGGCTTTAAAAATTTCGCAGCGCCTCGCCAGTGTCGCGCCGGTCTCAGCGGTCTCAGCCGCGAGATTTTTGGCATCAACGGGTCGAGGCGCGGATGCTACCCGCGTATCCGTCGGATGTCTCCGACCGTTCAAGGCGGCTATCGTGGCGGCGTGGGCGGAAGCGGAAATCGAGGACGAAATTCGCCGTGCCTTTGCTCAAGGTTGCATTGTCGCCGGCAAAACAATGCTCTTAGCCCTTGGCCCTTTGCCCGTCGCCCTCGAGCATCAGCCTGCTCATCCCTAACATAGAGGCGCTTGCAGAGGCTGCATTTCGGAAATGGAGCTGCTACACTAGATCAAGGAGCAGTCGTCGAGTCAGAGCCGAATCAAGCCTTGTGGCAAGCCTTGTGGCAAGAGGGCGTGGGGCGACCTCATCTGCAGTCGGCCCAGGCAGTGACGTCTGCGTATCAACTGCGGGTGACTTGATTACGTCATCTGCATCCGCGTACGCGCTCTAACATCAGCGAAAAAGTGTCGCGGCGTCACGTGGCGGTGTGCTTGGAATACGCGTATTTCCTGACTCAGGGTCCACAGGCAGCTGCGACTCGCGGCGGATGCAGCTGCGCGCCCATCTTCCTGCTGTGGCGGGCGTGGCTGAGTCGTTCGAGGTGCACTTTCACAGAATCACAAGACCTCGTCCGAGCTCGAGCCTCTTCTTCTTCTTGACCGCCACCATCCACTTACTCTGACGCGTCGATCCATCCGCGCCCCATCTCTTTGTCGCTGCGCGCTTCCTTCGGCCAGCACCGGACTCGCACAGCACACCATGGTCGAACGCGACGACTACATGCGCGAGGGCTTCGATCCCAGCTCGCTCACCATGCCGCAGCTCCGTGGCATCCTTGTCGAGCACGAGGTTTCGTTTGGCAGCGCGGTGAGAAAGGCGGAGCTGGTGGACCTCTTCAACCGCAACGTCTTGCCCAAGACCGCTTCGCTCCGCAAGAAGAAGGCCACTATCGTCGCCAGCTCCAGCGGCATCATCGACATGCGCGATGGCGCTCGCAGCGATACAGAGGTCACGCCCGAACAGACACCAGCAAAGCGCAAGCCCGGCCGACCCAGGAAGAGCGAGGCTTCCACTCCCGCTTCTCAGAGCCCCGCTTCTCAGAGCCCCGCTTCTCAGAGCCCCGCTTCTCAGACTCCCGCCAAAACTCCCGCAAAATCAGCACGCAAAAAGTCGTCTCTCGGCAGCCAAGTAGTCGCAGCCGCAGAGAGCGAGGCCGAGGAGCTCGTTGAGCAACCGGTCAAGCGGCCTCGTGGCCGCCCGCGCAAGCCGGTATCTACCGAAGCTACAGAGCTCGACGCAACCACGTCCCCTCGTCGCGTCACCTTTGGTACCACGCCAGACTCCCCTCCCGCTTCCACCAGGAAAGCTGGACGCCTCAGCCTCGGAGCAGGCGGCTCGGGAAGACGCAGCGACGACGATGGAACCTTTTCCGACAGCAACCCTTTCCAGTCCGGAAGCGAAGCTTCCCCTGCCTCGGGCATCGCCGCCAAGGCAGCAGCTTCGGCTAGAAAAGCGCGCCGCAAAACCACCGACGGTACCTCGACTCTGCGCAAGAAAGCATCGGACCAGCACCTTGCCCCAAGCTCGCCTCGCTCGGCCCGAAAGTCGGCCCCGGGTGCAGGCAGCACGCTGCACAACTACATGGATCAGTCGATCGCCGCCACCACGCCGCCTCGCATCATTGGCGACAACACCGCAGCCTCGTCCAAAGATACATCGACATACTCTGGCGCCGAGGCGGATGCAGACGACGATTTCGACGACCTCGACACATTCACCTCACCCTCGGCTCTGGCCAAGATGCGCATCCTCAGGCGCAAGAAGGACAAGCAGCGACGCAAGGGTGACAGGGCCGAACGGACCTTGGGCGATCACCTCATCCGATCGCTATGGATGATGGTTTGTGTCGGAGCCGTAGCTTGGACAATGTGGTACGCGCGCGAAACGCGAGCGCTCGGCTTCTGCGACACGGGCTCCGACACCAACGCCATCGTGCAGGACCGACAGCTGACGGCGCTTGCCTTCGCCCGCGCCAACAACGAGTCGGTAGAAGACACCACCATCCTTCCCGAACGCTTCCAGCCGAGCTGCACACCTTGCCCGCCCCACGCCAATTGCGCGTACGGCCAGGTGGTCGGCTGCTCTTCGGACGACTGGGTGCTGCAGCCCAACCTGCGCTCGCACGTGCCGCTGGCCAAGTGGGTGCTGCCGCTCAGCATGACGGCGCCGCGCTGCTATCCGGACACGCAGAAGCTCGTGCTGGCGTCCGAGCTGGCGCAGGCCGTGTCGCACATGCTTGCCGACTTCAAGGGCGAGATCGTGTGCGGCACGCAGAAGACGCATGCGACGGTCAAGAAGCTGCCCAAGAAGCTGGTGGCCGAGAACGGCAACTTGACGTATGCGATCGCTGAGCAGGCGGTGAAGCGCTCCATGTCCGCCACGCGCGATGCGCGCGTGGACGACGACTACTTTGAACAGATCTGGTACATGGCGCTCTTTGAGCTCACGGATCCGAGGAGCAACATTGTACGCGTGCCCGTCTCGGCGGCTTCGCCCGCGCAGGCTGGCGAGGAGGCAGACGAGCTGCAGACCGAATACTTCCTGGCAGCCAAACAGCCCACGCTGACGCTGGCGTGTCGATCGCGGCTGGCGCTGCGGGGGTGGATGCTGCGCGCGCGGCTGTATGTGTTTGCTCTGCTGTCGGCAGTGCTTGGCTTGTCGTACTTGCGCTATCGAGTTAGCGCGGCACGTGCGGAGACGGTCAAGGTTGCTACGCTCGTACAGGCGGCGCTAGAGAGGCTGCAGGAGCAGGAGTATCTGCATGGCCTCGACCCTGTGCTGTATCCGGACGACTTTGTGCCGCTCTCGCATCTGCGCGACCACATCCTGAGCGAAGAGCACCAGGCCAAGGCGCGCAATCGGCTCTGGAAAAAGGTGGCGCGTATCGTCGAGGAGAACTCCAACGTACGCACACGCCAGGCTCAGAAGAAAGGCGAGTGGCTACGAGTCTGGCAGTGGGTAGGCGTCGAGAGCTTCAAGGGCTACTCTGGCACCCCCACCCTCACTCCGCAACCAGTCGCCTAATGCCACCCCCCTCTTCTCAAGCAAAGATTCACATTCCCGTTGTTATCCCCCCTCCCCTGGTCGCACTCTGCACACCCATGTACTTTAGGCACACATCCACCACACACCCGGCTGCAATGATGATGAAAAGCAACTTTGAGATGCACATTGCAAGACGTGACGATATGACTGATGAATGGTGGGGGATTGAGATGCTGATTCTTGATGACTTAGATGTCGAGGTCGGCGAGGAAGCGACCTACGACTTCGAACGAGGCGATCATGACGCCGCAAGCCGGGGCGACTTTGGCGGTTCTGGGGCTAAGACCTTTCCAGAGCCCAGCCGTTCCTTCGGTGGCGACGATATGACGCATCGTATTCCAGACGCCGTTCGTGGCTTGTTGGTTGCCACGTAGACTTGCGGAGAGCCTACCGTCGGGCTGATTCGAGCCTTGGGTTTGGAGACGTGTCTTGACAACATCAAACGGATGCGTGAGTAGCGCAGCTACCGAGCCGCTCACCGCACCCGAGACGAATGCAACACCGAACTCCTCACCGCTACCTGCAGCATTGCCTTCGCCAAGTCCACCGCCCGTGAGCGAGCGCTTACCCGCCTCGTAGCCCGCAAAATAGATGGCACTGAACGGTACGTCTCGCCACAGCGTCGGCGTGAGGCCGCGCCACAGAATCAGCGGGCCTCCACCAGCACCGATCGAGGTGGTGCGCATCTCGACCCACAGCCCGCGCAGAATCGACGTGAGTGAAGCCTGAGAGCGCGAAGACGCCTGCAGCCGCGTACGGATCAGCTCGAGCGGCGTCACCAGCGTCGCCGAAATCGACCTTGCCAGCGCACCCGCCAGCAAGGATGCGTACAGCGATTGCGCCGTCACCGCTGACAGGCTCGGCGCCTTGCCCGCCAATCCAAGCTCCCGGCTCGTCGCCGCCGAATTTTGCTGGAACGCCATCTGGACGCGCTCGCTGTCCTCGGACGCAAGCAGCTTGCCGCGGAAGAAATCATAGCACGACATGTACGTGACCTGGCCCGGCACGGTCATCATGAGTGTTGGCGCAAGCCCGCGCCACAGACCGCGAATCCCCTCCGCCCTGCCCACCTTGATGACGCCATCCCACAAGCCGGTGAGACGCCCCTGCTCCGAGGCAGCCGCCTTGAGCTCGCGCGCCGCCACAGTCTCATTGGGAAACGCGCAGGCGCACGAAGACGAGCCGTTCGCCGTCACAGCCGAGGGCGATGGATGCAGGTAGCCGCTGGGTGCAGGCAGTGGGGACGGAAGGATGCGCACGCTGGACCGAGGCGGTGCGGATGCCGAAAACGACGTCGTGTGTCGGCCGAAGCGCGAGGAGGTGCTGCGATGTGCCGGACGCTGTGTAGACGATGAGCTGGAAGGTGTCCGCGCTGAAAAGAATGCTGGCGATGATGAGTTGTGTGATGATGCTGCGGAGGTGGAAGCGGTGGATGAAGACGAAGCTTGGCGCGGGTCGTAGCGGCACAGGATCGACTCTGGCTGTCGGTTGGATGTGAAGAAGGTCTGCTGGCAACACGTGGCCGGATGTGCGTGGAATCCACCCGCAAGACGGGACGCGTTGCCCTTGATGGGCGCTTTGCCCTTGTCGATGCTGGTGCCGGTCGTGAGAGTGGGAGCAGTGGCAAGATGCTGTGATGGGTAGAAGAGCGGCTCGGCACTGCTCTGCGTCTGCAGCCGAGTCTTGATCACGTCGAACGGTGTCATGAGGAAGCTGGTGGTGACTGCGCCCGTGACGGCCGCCACCGCCTTCTTAGTGCGCGAGACTTGCTTGCGCGGCGCACCCTGCCCGAAGCTGGAGCGTCGCTTGCCCATCTGTGGGCGCTCGACGGAGGTTGATGCCATGGACGGGAACGCTTCTGGCTCGGTCAGATCCGACCTCATCACGGACGATGAGCTGCCTGCGCGAAAAGAGGCCATGGTGGCCGTGACCACGTCGGACGAGCTGGGTGGGTCTAGGTGGAGGCAAAGTGCTCGGCTATGTTGTTGAATGTATGGCTGCAGTGTGGCACGCCTCTATGGTGATGCGAATGTGGATGGCATGGTCCGTCCGTCTTCGTGCCGAATGGATGGCTGAAAGAGCGACGTGTGGGAAGATGGATAAGGAGGGTGGTGTGGGTTTGGGTGGTCGGAATGGAGAGGCCAGGTGGAGTCAGAGAACCCCTCGCCTGACTGAGCGTTCCTGTATCAGATCGAAATTCCTTCCTTGTGCTGCCAGTCGCAGCCGCCAGGAAGTTTCGTCGGCCACTTGTCCGTGTGGCAGGGCGTCGACCGTGGAAATCTCAAAAAGCGCCGCCACTCGTGACCGATAAGTCCACATGACGCAGTCAACAACTGCGCAGCCCAGCCACAGAATGGGCGGTCTTCCAAAAATGACTCAGGGTCAGGTGCTGAGCTAAACGCATTTCGAAGTTGTTTCCTTGACCGGGCTAACAATTTTTATTTCGAAAATCTTCTTCGCCAAAGCCGTCGACCCTTGTCCGACTTCCGACCAGTTGTCGGCTTCTGCAGAGTGTATGCACAATTGAGCAGCCATGCGGAGAACAGCCGTGCAGGAGCAGCCACGCACAGGCAGGCAGGGTCCGTTCGTGGCACCTGGCTCGGCTTGCAACGTACCACCACGCGCTTCTCCGGCGCACAATTGCCTCGCACTTCGCGCTTCTTTGCCCCGGACACGCCGTCCGATGCCACCAACATGTCGTCACTGCCCGAGGATCCTCGCTCGGTAGCGGCTGGTGCCTCTGAGCCAATATGGGACCACGCCGAGGACGAAGGCGGCCATCACAGCTGGATCGATCCACCAAACGGTGAGGCTGGACCTTCCACGCAGCCCATCACGCATACACCATCGTTCGGGTCAAGACCGCCCGAGATCGCAGCGCTCGCTGCTTCCAGTAGAGGTGGTACCTCGTCCTTGCCCGCCTCGCTCCCTCGACATCTCAGTACACAGTCACTCGGAAGAGCCGGCATGCGTTCTGCGCGGACGAGTGCCGATTCGTCACGACGCCCTCGGCTCGTGGATCGGGTCACATCGTCTAGATCCCTCTTCCTGCCTTCGATAGCTTACTCGGACTTGCACGACTCTGGGAGCAATGCTGATGGCGACGCAGAGTGGCGCAGTACCGCTGTCGGTGCCACACCGCTCGACCGCACCATGGATCGCATCGGCATGGGTCGCTACCAGTGGACCGTGCTCATCCTCTCCGGCCTTGGGTGGGCGGCGGACAACATGTGGATCCAGGCTATCGCCATCATCCTGCCCCACATCCAGCGCTACTTTGCCCTCTCGGACGGTATCGTCGGCCTGGCAAGCTCGTCGATCTTTGTTGGCATGTTCATCGGCTCCATCGCTTGGGGCACCATCTCGGACTCGTTCGGTCGTCGAGCCGCATTCAACATCACACTCGCCGTCGCTGCTGTCTTTGGAGGCCTCTCGGCGCTGGCGGGCTCCTTTTCGCTTCTCTGTCTCTTGCTCTTCGCCGTCGGCACCGGCGTGGGCGGCAGCATGCCCACCGACTCGAGCAATCTCGTGGAGAACTTGCCCGTGCGCAAGCACAGCTACGTGACTGCGCTCTCGATCTTCTTCTCGGCGGGATCAGTCGTGTCGTCGCTCATCGGTCTCGCGACGCTCTCGGCGCACAATCCGCAGGGCTGGCGATGGCTGCTCGGCTCGCTGGCTTTCGTCACCGTGCTCTTCGTCTCGGCAAGGGTGGTGTTCTTCCGCCTCCTCGAGTCGCCAAAGTATCTCGTCCACGCCGGCAGGCCGCAAGAGGCAAGAGACATTCTGCAAAAGATCCACAAGTACAACGGCGGCGCGACCATCGCGCTGCGCATACAGGATGTCGACGATCATAGCCGGATAGCTTTCCCAGGCACCAGCAACGACCTCGAGCGCCAGCAGTGCAGCTCGGCCGTGCCCACGTCCAAAGATGTGGCACAGGAGGGCAATGACGAGCGATCAGACGGACAGGCAGCCGGTGATCGTGCGTCGAGGTGGACAGATGGAGCATCGCACACGTACCCGAACGACGATGAGGCAGACGGGGACATCGACGGTCACGATCTTTCGTCGAGACCGCTGCTCGATCGCGCAGAAGACGACGGCCAAGTCGAAGCGAGCAAAGGTGGCCAGGACGCGAGTCGAAACAGGCGCGGCGCTGGACCTTCTTCGTCCAGCGTGCGGTCTGTTCGCAGCCTCGAGCTGCCTGCATCGCTCGCTTGGCTTCCCGAAAGCTGGCATCCGAGTGCGGCCGACTTGGCTTCGCGCTTCGCCGAGATGTTTTCGCCAGAGTGGAAGCGCACCACGCTGCTCGTCTGGATCATCTGGGGCGGCATGTCCTACGGCTTCACCACCTTCAACGTGCTCCTCCCCAAGCTGCTCGAGCAACGCTACGATTCCCCCACCTCAGCCGCTGCTGCACTCGCGGGAAGCGCTCCAGACGATGCCTCCATCCGCAGAGCCTTGCTCGACATTCTCGTCTACTCGCTCTCCTCGCTCCCCGGCAGCTTGATCGCTGCCTATATGGTCGAAACCCGTCTCGGCAGGATCGGCACCATGGTCACCTCCACTTGCATCATGGCCGTCTCGATGCTCCTCTTCTCCCTCACCTTCTGGCGCTCCAGCCTGACGATTGTCTCCGTGTCGAGCTCCATCTCGTATGCCGCCATCTACGGGTACACGCCCGAGGTCATGGCTCCCACCATCCGCGGCACTGCGTGTGGCACCGCCTCGGCCATAAGCCGCGTGGCCGGCATCGTTGCACCGCTGCTCGCAGGCTGGGCCTACTCCCTCCTGCCTGCGCTGCCTCTCTTCATCGCCACTTCAGCTCTCGTCGTCGTCACGGCAGCCATGGCTTTGTTGCCTATCGAGACCCGAGGACGTGCTCTAGATCCGACTCAGGTCGCCCATTGATGGCAATTGGACATTGTCTCAGGTCCCTAGCTCTGCCACACAGTCAATGCACAGAACCGAGCGTGTTTGTTGGTATTAATTTGATTGCATAGGGGTCGCGACATCGGTGCGCTGAACAACAGCGACGTCAGTGGCGAGTGGCTACGAGAGCTTAGGCGTTGTTGTTGCCCAGGCCGACGGCGTTCTTGGCCTTGTCGAGGATCGACTCGTCCGACTTGTCCGAGCCGCTGACCTTGTCGCCGAGCTTCTGCGAGTCCGACTTGGTCGAGTCGGGCTGGAGGGTGGCGGCGGCCTTGTCGAGGTTCTCCTTGGCCTTCTCGCCAACACCCTTCTGCGAGTCGGGCTTGAGGGCCGAGGAGGCCTGCAGTGTAGAAAGGCAGAGTAATCAAGAGAAGAGTGGTAGTGTCAGCGAATCTGTGGGCCAAGGGGCTGCGGTGGTGGGAGGCGAGAGCGAGCGTACCTTGTCGGTGAAGTCCTGTCGTCCAGCGTCAGACATGTTTGCAAAGATGTAAGATGGGTTGGTTGTTGTGTGTAAGAGAGAGTGGGTGTTTGGTGAGGGAGAAGACAAAGACACGGGGGACGGTCAGGTATATATGCTTTTCTGACGCCGTCGATCGACAGGGTGGAGACGGATGGCTGAGAGCCAGTGAGGCTGGGGTCAAAGACCCTGGCAAAGCTCAGCTGCTCCTTGACGGCTTGTGCGCGAGGCAAACGGCGGCGGGCCTACGTGGCAGACCGCAAGCACGAGAGCCTGGGCTTGCTTGCGAGCTGGGCCTTTCAGCGAACAACTCGGCGCTGCTCCGACGCCTCACGGATGAGCAGCACGGCATGCTGCGCCTCCCCTTTCACCGAAAGGGACAGCCCGCTCGCAAGCGCCAAGCGGCAGGGGGAGAGGCAATGACGACATTCAGTGTGGCATCACTTGGCACAGGATGCTCATCATTGTCGACGACCGCCGATGCTGAGACAGGCACGGGCCAAGGAACACCAGCTCGACCTCCACTGCCAAAGCGCAGCGCAGGGATCACGGACCCGTGACGTACAATCTGGCTGCAGTTGCGGGTGAACGCGCGGTCCATGCACCAGCTGTCATCGGCTCTCCCGCATCGGAGCTTTTTCCATTCCCATTTCCTTTTTGGATCCCACTCGAGCGGGGCCCGGAACCGTAGCTCGGCTCGGCCGCTGGGGTGCGGGGCTGCATATGCAGTGACAGTCACGGCGGCTACTCAGCGTGGCAACATCGATCCTCAAGGTGCAGCTGGCTCAGTCCAGACTCCAAGCCACGCTCCGGCTCTCCCTTCTCCTGCTCTCTGCTGGCACAGGGCGTCAACATGGCAGATCCGAAGCGGGCTTGCGCCGCCTCCTCTCGATGAGCACGGGAAAGCTGCGGACGCCCGAGCTGTTGATCCAACACGCCCTCGTGTGACCCGCCAGTTCTCACGCCTTTTCACACAGCATCGTCACCATCCGTCGGGTGCTCCGTCTTCGTAAGAAGGTTCGGCCTCCTCCGGTTTGTAGGCCTATATTTGGATGCTGGTGCCAAAATTGGGATGCCATGCTTGCCGATCCATCATGCACCGGCAGAGTTCGGGCTTTCGAGACCCATGCAAGTCGGTGGCCGTGTTTGGGGAGGGCTAAATTTGGTAGCACGCACCGGACATAGTAGCCGTCAGGCAACCCTTTCCGCGACCCTGGCTCGGCTCTCTCTCTCTCACGCGAGCCCAAATCTGCAGGCCTGAGTCCCCCCGCATTTTTTGAGCGGTTACACGTCGTATGCGAGCTTAGGCCGAAATGACGCGTTCGTGCTGCAAACCTCCACCTGAGCATCGTCGTCTATGTCTTGCTCCTTGTCGTCATCTCGAGCGCCGTTGTGTACTCGCACGCGAGACGGCACCGCCCTTCCGCAACCACAGGTCACCGCCTCACCGCTGAGTCATATTGAGTATGAGGCTCATCCTGCAATAGAATGGCGTTCGGAACATGTCAGACGCCGATCCGAAACCCTCCGTACGCTCGTCTGACCTTGCCTAGCTGGCAGCGGCAGCTTGCTGAGTCAGCCGTTCCCACGCAATGCCCGCTCTCGGCCTCCATCATATGTGGGGAGCATCCGGCCGGGAGAAAGACGGCACTTCCGACGCATTCAGGCGAACGACACAAACAGTACACCACAGCATCATGGCAGCGCAACATCAAGGCGAGGGTGGACTGAACAAAGCTTGATTTGATGAAGAGACAAACGGAAAAGAACTTTGAACACGATGATGAAAGGGAGGTGAAGTAGAAGAAAATTGATGTAAGCCCAAGAGAGGGCCTTTGATGAGATGTGGTTGCACGACTGTGAGAGTCTTGCGTGGTGGCAGCGACCAGGAGGATTAAGCCTTGGAGGCCGTCTTCTCCTCCTGCAGGCGCTTCTTGGCCAGGCGGCGCTCGAGGCCTCGCTGACCGCCCGAGATCCTGGCGAGCCAGGGCCAGCGGCCTCGGCGGGCAAGTGCCTTCCACGTCTCCACAATGGCGATGAAGGCGACCGTCATGGCGATGGCGATACCCCAGCCGGCACCGCCCATGGGGGCGTGTCGGAAGACGTCCGTGTTGAACTTGGGCACGTACAGCGCGATGGGGATCGTAGCCACGCCGAACACGACCGACCAGAGAAGCATGGGGTTCTTCCACAGGTGCTTGGCAGGCGACATGCTGAAGAACGACTTTTCCATGCTGATCAGCTCCCAGCAGATGAGCAAGAGCTGCAGCGTCAGCGCGGTGAACACGGCCGAGCGCGCCTGGAAGATGGGCTCGCACGTCGCCGCCGACGAGTGGTTGCAGTCGATCGCGATGTTGCCACCGCCGATGGGGTAGATCATAAGCAAGAAGGCCACCAGACACGTGATGCCCATCGAGACACCGTAGACGAGCGTGTCGACGATGACCGCTCGGCTCAACACACCGGCGCGAAGGTCGTGAGGAGGGCGTTCCATGATGTCGCTCTCGCCCGGCTCCAGACCCAGACCGATGGCGGGGAGCGAGGCGGTGACCATGTTGACCCACAGGATACCAACGGGCGCAAGAGGGAAGACCGACTCCTCGTCCGCGTCACGCACACCGAGACCACAGAGCAGCAGCAGCACCTCGGCGACGTTGGCGACGAGCAGACCGATCAGGAAGCGTTGGATGTTGTCGAAGATCGCTCGGCCCTCGCGAATGCCCTTGACGATCGAGTCGAAGCGGTCATCGGTCAGCACAAGGTCCGAGCTGTCCTTGGCCACGTCTGTACCTGTGCCCATGCCAATACCGACTGGCGCCTGTTTGAGCGAGGGAGCGTCGTTGATACCATCACCGGTCATGGCTAGGTATCGACCACGTCGCTTGCCTGCGGCGATCATGCGCACCTTGGTGGCAGGCGAACAGCGAGCGACGACGAGAGGCAAGTCGGGCAGCGCATCGATCTCGGCGTCGGTCAGACCATCGAACTGCGCAGCGGTCATGACGGCCGCCGCACCCTCGGTACCGTCTACGATGGCAACCTCACGAGCGATGGCGTGGGCAGTGGCAGGGTGATCACCCGTAAGCATGTGGACAACAATGCCGGCACGCTTGCACGCCTCGACGGCAGCGCGCGTCTCGGCACGCGGCGGGTCGTAGATACCCAGCAGGCCAATGAAGCGGAAGTCCTGCTCGGCAGCGGCACGCGAGAGGCCATTGCCAGTCTCGGTGTTGCTGCCGAGCTTCTTTTCGGTGGTGTTGATGGTTCCAGACTCGTCAGATTCGTCGTCTTGCGAAGCGGCACGGGTGCGCGCGTTTTCGTCCTTGTACTGCACGTCGTCCATGCTACGCTCAGCAAAGGCAAGCACACGCAGACCCTGGGTGGCCATGCTCTCGACTTGGTCGAGGATGGACTTGCGGGCGACCTCGTCCATCTCCGAGCAGCAGGCGAGTACCTGCTCAACGGCACCCTTCATGAGGAAGAGGTGATCGGGAGTCTCGATGACGGTGCGGCGGTAGACACTGGTCATGCGCTTGAGCGTGCTGTCGAAGGGGAACTCTTGCTCGTGCGTGTAGCCGGGGCGGTCGCCCTGGGTAAGCGAGTCACGCGACAGCTGCAGCTTGGTAGCAAAGACCTGCAGGGCGATCTCGGTGGGATCACCACGGGCGGTCCAGGTGCCATCCTCGGACTGTTCGATCTCGGCGATGTTGCAGAGCGAGGCGGCGGTGGCAAGCTGGCGAACGACCTCGGGGATCCGGTCGTGCTCGACAGCGGTGGGCTCGGCATCCTTCTCGGATGCAGGGAGCAGGACGCGGCCCTTGGGCTCGAAGGCTGTAGCGCCCGACTGCTCGACGTGGAAGCCCTGCTGCTGACCCGAGGCGAACGACCAACCCTGGCGGACAACCATCTTACCCTGGGTGAGGGTACCGGTCTTATCACTGCAAATGTCGGTGACTCCACCAAGCGCCTCAAGGGCGTCGAGACGACGAACGACGACGTTGCTCTCGGCCATACGCTTGGCGCCCACGCTGAAAGTGATGGTGAGCACGGCAACGAGCGACTCAGGGATGACGCCGATACCCAGGGCGATGGCGTAGAGAATGACCTCATTGTTGATGTCGAATTCGGCGACACCAAACACGATGATGGCACAGATGATGGCGAGGAAGAGGAGCACATAGGCAAACTTGTTGAGCTTGATCTGCAGTGGCGTGCCCTCACGGACGCCGAGGAAGGTGGCGGTGGCGTCCCAGGCTCGCTTGTACCAAGGACGTTCTTCGTCGTCCTTGTTGCCCTTCTTGGCAAGAGCGGTGGCGATCTGGCCGATCTGCGTGTGCATGCCGGTGGCGACGACGATACCGACGGCACGACCCTTAGTGACGGTAGTGCCGGCGTATGCGAGGTTGGTGCGGTCGGCGGGGCCAAGGTGAGGTCGAGTCAATGCGCCGGTGGTCTTGATGGCGGGGACAGATTCACCCGTGAGGGGAGCCTCATCGATCTCGAGGTTGCTGATGGTGACCAGGCGGACATCGGCGGGCACGAGGTCACCGGCGCGGAAGTGGACAATGTCGCCGGGCACGAGCTCGGTGGAGGGCAGCTGACGGATGGTCGAATCACGGAGCACGTTGGCGCTGGGGGACGAGAGCGTGCGCAGCGAGGCCATGGTGCGCTCAGCCTTGTACTCCTGGATGAAGCCGATGAGGACGTTGGTCACGATGACTGCAGTGACGACACCGCCCTCGACCCAGTCCTTGACACCGAACGAGAGTGCCATGGCGGCGAGCAGCACAAGCGTGAGTGCGTTGGCCATCTGGCGGATGAGGATCGAGGTGGCGCTGACGCGGTTGGTCTCCTTGAGCTGGTTGGGACCATGCTCGGCGAGGCGAGCAGCCGCCTGGTCTGCGGAAAGACCGGTGGAGGTGTTACTTTGAAACTGCGCAATCACCTCGTCGGGCTCTAGGGAATGCGGTTGATGCAGATCAACCGTTGCGGCAACGGTGGAGGATCGACTGCTGCGAGTCGACGAGGTGCTGTGCCGATCGCTGTCGAGCTGGAGGTCGACGACAGCGACACGAGGCTCGTCGGGCTGAGCCTTTTCGCTGGCGACATGGTGAGGCTGAGGGTGTTGTTGTTGGTGAGAGTGGGGAGGAGGGTTGGGGGAGTAGCCACTACAAGGAGGCTCTTCAGCGTCGGAAGTGGCGCGGGCTTGGTCGCCAGCGAGCACTGCGGGCTGTGCAGATCCTTGTGCAGGAGCAGAGGCGCAGCCATTGCCGTGAACCATCGGTTTGCGGTTGGAAGTAAAGTTGAACAGAGACTTTCGCTGAGAGCGCGATGCACACGATCTGGCGAGATCAGAGATAGGAGATATCGACTTGGATGACAGCTAGAATCACCAATTGGAATGCTCTTCGAGGATGAGAAGCGTTCCAAGATGTTGTGGTCAGATTGAGATTCCACTGCGAAGGACGGCTGGGGTGTGCCTGGTCTATATACTAGATGGCCTGCTTGAAGTGGAGACTCGAGAAGTGCTCGTTCCCTCAAATGAGCATGCTCACGAGACTGGAGCAGGCACTATTCAGCACGGGATTCTGCTCAGCTACTGCACTGCTGTGATGCACTGCGGTCAGCTGTGTCATGGCGGTGCAGCGCAATGCTGTGCTGTGCAATCAATTGACGGACGGCTGCGGAATGGCCAAGGCCGGGGCCAAGACGCTTGCCCTGCATGTAGGGTGAGCACGTTGCGCCCAAGTTGCCGCCGCCTGCATGGAAGCTGGAGGGCGATGGGGGAAGCTGGACCGATTGCGAGCTGCGGCCCGGTGAAATGCTGTCGACTGAGCTGAGCCAGCCTGCCTGCCCTGAGTGTCCAACAGTGCCCCACACGCGCAGCTCTGCGAGACTGCGGGGCTGGTGCCTAAAAAAAGCTCACCCATCCACACAGCTGAACAGCCACGTCCCTCAAAACGCGCGCAAAATGACGAGCAAAGGCTTGGCATCTTCTTGGCATTTGGCAACCGGGCCCTGCTCTCTGGGCCGGCTTTCTGCCGTCAGCCTGGGGCATCCTTTGCACATCGCTCCGTACCGTGCCTATCTGCTGCTGCCCTCTTATGATCGTCCCAACTCAGTCGGCCAACTCGAAGGCATATCCGAGCGAAGCACGATCGCAGCAGGCTGCCAAGTGTTCCCACAATGCTCGCTACCCCGTTCATGCGAGCATGCGTGGAAGCGCTTGGCTGCGGCTTGGCTTCGGATGAAGGAGAGCCGGCGATATCGAATGCCAGGGCCGGCTATTGGAACGGGAACCCCCTTCAAACGGGCTTCGTCCCGGTAAAATCGCCATGAGTTCGTGGCGGTGTGAAGTAAGGCTGTGAAGCCACTTGGACTTTGATCGGGCGCCGATTCCACCGATGACACGATCCCCTTTTCAAATATGTTAAGTTTGATTCCCATTGAGAAAACGCGTCTCGCCAAGTCGGGCGAGGGTGTTGGTCTGCGCGGGTGCATTTAGCGGCCCATCGAGCCGCAGGTGGAGGAAAGAGAAGCCCAAAATCTCGTCGGGGTCCAGCGGTGGCTGGCTGCTGGCCACGAAGATGAACGCGAGGTTGCTCTCGATCTCCATCTCATCCACATCAGCGTACATAAAAGCTCTAGAGTTCCGAAAAGAATCGATCCATCCAACCTCTAGAAGCGTTGGCAAGATGGCCGACACAGAGCAAGATTATGAAGCGATTCGGCAGGAGAACATTCGCAAGAATGCCGAGCTGATGCTCAGTCTCGGTCTGGATAGTGTGAGTCATGCCAACATCAGCTAACTCTCGACTGCACGCAGGTCTACAAGCAGAGACGCGCATGAATGTCGGAATCGCTGGTGTGACGGGTAGCTGACCCTGCCCGATGTCTTGCCTTTCCAGGCCTCTACAAGACTTCGCTCGCCATCGCCCGAGAGGAAGGCGCCGGCGACCATGAGGCGCACCAATTCGGCCTCGACTCCCGGTGCAACCGACTTGGGCTCGGCGCGCAAATCGTCGCGTATCGCCTCGGGCAGCCGTCCTCGATCATACCGCGAGAAGGACCTACTCTCGTCCTTCAAGAGGCCCATGCAGAAGAAAGAGAGGAAGGTGCGCCAGGGCACACGTAAAAGCAGCCGCGCATCCACCTCGTCAAGAACAAAGTACACCGACTGGGACTCGGACGAAGACGACGACTCGGACGCATATGTCCCACGGTGGCGCGGTGGCAGCGCTTCGGCTCAGCAGAATGGTCATGCGAATGCAGGCAGCGACGACGACGATAGCGATGAAGCGAACAGCAGCAGGGGCTCTCGCACATTCGACCTCTCCGGACGCCCCATCCTCAACAAGCTTTCCAACCCATCCGCTCCACCACTGCCTTCAAGCGGAGGCGACGAAATTTACGAAGAGAGAATGCCGCTACCCAGACGCAAACACGTGGCCAATGGCAAAGGTCGTGGTGAATTGGTCTTTGAGGAAGAATTCTCATCGTTCACTCCCAATGTGACACCCGACGAGATGCTCCGCGGAGGCGCATTTGGGGGCACTGCATTTCGGTAAGTCGGCAGAAACCATGAAAGCGCCTCTAAGGCTGGGAACAATTGCTGACGATCTCCATGCATTCAATCTTGTTGGTGTACTGCGTCAACTACATGCAGCGATTACTATTCGAGGGTGCTTCAAAAAGCGATCAATGTCGAGGCCGAGCTCAAGGAGCTGCCGCAAGAGTGGCTTTCGGGGCTTGATGTCGACGACATGCTCAGGAGAGACGATCTCGATCCTTCGCGGAACAAGTTCAAGGTCAAGGCCGGACAATCGCTCGAAGACTGGGAAAAAGCTGGCTGGATCCGGCCGCTCGATCCGCGCGGCTGGTTCCAGTGGTACTACCGCTTCTACCTGGGGCGCCGCTCTGCCGATGATGCGCGCCAAATCGGACGATGGCTCAAGGCGTGCGGCCCGGGAGGACGCTTCCGCAAGTCGCTCGCTGTCAACGTCGCAACCAAGGGAGGCGGTCGGTGGGACGATCCCACCGTCAATTCGGTCGTCAGACAGACCCTGTGGCAGTGGGGTTACGAGCTGACAGAGAGGGACTACAACGAGTACCTCAAGAAGGTTTGAGCCGTGCCCCTCGTCGATCGAGCATCACCGGTCTCCCTGGCCTGCTTCCTGGCTGCAGCACGTGGTCTGGTGGCAGAAATCCAATACATACCCGTTCTTTCTAGCATCTCGCCGGAGCCTCTCTAGTCGATGAGTTTATCAGCCAACGATGCTTCTATCACTTGCTTCGATGCAGCAGGCCGCATCTTCGTCGGATATGATGGGGAGCCGCGGAATTGGCGAGTGACACGCATGCATGAAGGCTTCTTGGAAGCCCGAGCGGGCCGAATTTGAAAGACTCACACTCAGGCTGTGCGAGCTGTGCCTGTATTCCGCAGGAATACACCAAGGGCGGTCACAGGCTGAGTTTGTGCGACTTGAATTCCGGCTTGCCAGGCACCAGCGTGGCGTGACCTTGTACAAGGTTTGTGACATGACAATCATTCCGCCCTATAATCTTGTTATCGGTTCAGCTCTCCGTGGCAGTGAAAGCTACGAACGGCCGCATCAAGGGGAAAGCGGGCGGCATCGTCAGGTGTTGCATTGGATTGCCGTCGCGTAAGCCGCGATGGAATTCCCAGCAGCCGCCGCTCCGAGGCTCGACAGCGCCGAATTTCCTCCACAATCGCGCGCTGCCTTACAATGGCCACATGCTGCATTCACGACAGCCTTTGTTTAGGCGGAAAATCGTAGCTGCGAAGCGGAGGCGGTTGTGCACAGCGAGTCGCCGCCGGAAGGTCGCACAACTCGAATGATGTTGGCCCCTCCTGCCGGTCAATGCCTCAGGAATTCGCACGGCGCGCCGCAAAGGCCCCGTCGTCCTGCCGGAATGACACAGCTGGTGAGATGAAGGGCTCTGACTGAGCTGGCTCACCTGCAATCGGCGTCTCAAGGGTTCGCGTCCGCAGCGCTCAGGGCCCGCATGTAAGCCCCTGCCCTCGTATGATTGCTAATCGAACTGGACTGGAGGTCACAGCGCTGGTCGATGATGCCTCGGCTGCGACAAAGCCTGACCTGCTGAAGCCTTCCCCTTCCCCTTATCCCTCCGCTCCTCCTCACCATCATCATACGGTGCCCCGCCCTCGTCAAGCTCCTTCGCCGCATACACCACGGCAACTGTTTCGTCCAGGATGTCGACTGCCGTGACGGATCGCACGCTTGGCTGGGCTAGCTTGTATCCGATTTCGACCGCTGTGCTCGGCCTGGTTGTTGCGGCCGTCGTCTACCTCAGTGTCAAGTTCGCCAGCACGGGTCCGTCGGTATGGGCCAACTTACCTGGTCCGGAGAGGTCCTCGTTCCTTCTGGGCTACTCGCGCGATAATAAGAAGAAGTTCGGTGTCAAGGATGCCAACGCACCGGACCGCGAGCCGATTCTGGGTGACGATGGCGACGACATCTCCGACACCCCTGGCGTGGCGACTTACCGGCTGTTCGAGGAGCACAACACCGACCACCTCGTCTTCCCGCGTCCGCTCGGTGGCGAGCTGCTCATCACGCGCGACGCCGCCACCATGAACGCGGTGCTCAACGACAGCTACAACTACACGCGCAGCAGTGCCGGCACCAAAGCCACACGCTTGATCATCGGCGACGGCGTCGTCGCTGTGTTTGGCGATGAACACAAGAAACAGAGGAAGATGCTCGCACCAGCATTCAGCGTTGACTCGCTCAAAGGGCTCATGCCGATCTTTACGCACGCTACTAACCAGATGATGGACCGATTCGAGAAAGACACGTCGCTCGAAAAGCGCTGGGGCACCGATGTGCGTGATGGCGTCAAGTGGTTCGGACGTGTGACGCTCGACATCATCGGCCGTGCAGGATTCGATTACGACTTTGGCGCCGTCGAGCAGGGGCCCAACGGTCTTGCTGTTCGCTCGAGCTTCCATGCGGCCATGACGTCGACAATGAACGTGTCGCCCCTCGACGCCATCGTCGGCGCCTTCATGTTCTTTGTCGTGCCCTCGCTGCTCTACATCCTGCCGCTTACAGACAACGTACGCAAGCTGCGCGAGATGCGCTCGGAGCTCATCAAGGTGTCGCAAAAGATCGTCGCAGCCAAGGCCAAGCAGATCCGCAAGGAGCTCGAGGCGGGTGTGGATGCAAAGGAGACGTTTGCGGGCAAGAAGGATATCTTGCATTTGCTCATGCGTGCCAACATGTCGCCCGAGATCCGCGAGGAAGATCGCCTGTCGGACAGCATTCTCGCCGGTCAGATCGTGACTTTCATCTTTGCCGGACACGAGACGACGGCCACGACGCTAAGCTGGTGCACGTACTTCCTGGCGCTCAACCCAACATACCAGCAAGAGCTGCGCAATCACATTCAATCCACGCTGCGTGCGCTCGGCAAGGATGCCGACATGATTGACGAGCTCAGCTGGGCCGACCTTAACGGCGACGAGATGCGTCCGCTCGACCACTGCATCCAGGAGACGCTGCGTCTGCGTCCGCCCGTCGTCACCACATTCCGCTACACGACCAAGGAGGACCAGCTGCCCGTCACCACACCCTTCAAGACCAAGGACGGTCGTACGCTCAGCTCGATCCCTGTCTCGCCCGGCAAAGAGATCGCCATCTCGGTCACGAGCAACAATCTGGACCCCAAGTATTTTGGCCCTGACACGCACCTGTTCAAGCCAGATCGCTGGAATCACCTGCCCGAACTGCACGCCAAGTCGAAGCTGCCTTCGCCGTACGGCTCGTTCGTGTTCAACGGCGGACCCAAGGTGTGCATCGGCAACAAGTTCGCCATGACCGAGATGAAGATCATCCTCGTGCGCGTGCTCGCCAAGTACCGCATTGAGCCTGTCGAGGGCCTCAAGTACAAGAGCATCGAGGCTGTGGTGCAGCGTCCGGCCGTGATCGGATTCGAGAAGGAAGGAAGCCAGCTACCGCTTCGTTTCGTCAACGACCCGCTTTGATTCGTTCTTCCGAACCGTTGGTTTGCTTCCGATCGAGAAGCTTGGAACTGGAACTGGAACTCTTAGCACACGCATCAGTCAGTCGGATCGCAATTGCATCAGTCAGTCCGTGCAAAGAGAATCGGGTGTTCCAAAAGTGCTGAGAGAGAGCGGTAGGGGGATACAAAGTACAAGTGTCTAAGGAGAAGGATCCATGCGAGCGTGATTGTACGCTGAGATTAGGGAGCCGACTTGGTGAGATCGAGGTCCTTGAGCTGAGCCTGGGCGATGTCGTAGCAAAGGCCGTGCACCTGGACCTTGTTCATGACCTTGCCGCTGAGCGGCGAGGTAACGCCCTTCCAGTTGTCCTGGATGATGTCGGTCGAGACAATGTTCTCCACCTGCAGCTTGACCGACTCGTAAATGACCTTGTCCGCAAGCTCAGATCCCTGGAGCTCCGGATTGGCCTCGGTGACCTTCTTGGCGACCTGAGTAAGGGGCACGAGGTGACGCAGCAATGCGCTGGACTCGAGCGCGTCCTTGGAAGGTGGGGCGCTAGCGCCAGCAATGGCGGCAAGGACACCTCCGCACGAGGTGTGGCCGACCACAACCACATGCTCGATGCCGAGCGCCTGCACTGCAAACGTGAGCACGCTGAGCGCGTTGTCGTCGTCCAGACGGAACTGGTTGGCGATGTTGCGCGTGACAAAGATGTCTCCTGGGTTGGCGTCGCAAACGACCGACTCGGGAACGCGCGAGTCTGCACAGCCGATCCAGAGGATCTTGGGCGTCTGCGTCTGTGCGAGCTGCTTGGCCAGCTCAGGCTTGGTCGCCGCGAAGTTGGCACTCCACGACTGGTTCTTCTGCAAGAGATCGCTGACCTGGAACATGTTGCTAGCTGGTCGGGTTGTGGAGAGTTGACGAGTAGTGGTGACGGGAGAAGCGCAAGAGACACGGGAGGAAGAAGCAAAGGTACGGACGGAGAGACGAGAGCCGTGACGAGGTGCCAGGCTGGAGAGCGAAGATCGAGGGATCAACGTGTACATCCAAACGTTGCCTAGAACCGAGGCGGTGCGAGGGGCAGAAGAGATAACGGATAAGGAGATTGTGGTTGAAAGGAAAGCGATTACAAATGCCGAGCAAGGGTGGGTGCGTTCAAGGCGGACGTTATTCTCGGTGGGAATGGCGGGACGATGTTGGGTTTTTGAGCCCGGCTTGGTTCTATGCGCCGGAGCGATGTCGTCTGGGCTACTGACTCGAGTCAGGTTGTGCGTCTGCGCAGCCGCATTTCATGTCGGATCTGCAGGCCAAGTGGAGAAGAGCGCAAGGGGTGGGCTGGAAGAAACCGGCTCGTGCGTTGCCGAGGAGCCAAGACACTTTTTCCCCCTGGCTGCCTGCAAGATGGCAACAAAGACCGTGCGGGATTTGGCTATCAAAAATTTCCAGCCAGTTCGGGGCCTCAGGCACATGGTTGGGCTCGAGTTCCGCCCTTCCGATCCCCAAAAAAGATCGAGCGTCGCAAAGCCGAGCCGACCAACAGAAAAGAAGAAAACGCGACTCAGACTCGAGTCTTTTGAAAAAGGCCTGCATGTAATTCTTCCAAATGCCGGCGTCTGCTTCTTCAACCTCGCTCTGCTGCTGGATCAGCATCGGCGAATAGCGACCAAACTCAATCGGCATCAAAATAATCAGCACCCACATGCACACTTTTTTGGGCGCCGTACAGCAGAGGCTGAGGCTGAGCTTGAATAGCTCGAGGCCCGATCTTCATCCAATCTTCTCATTTTGGCCCGCACCATCACACCATGCTGCCCCGCCGAACTTGACAGCCGCTATGTCCGGGATGCCCGGTCGCCGCTTCCGACCTGAGTCACGGCACATCCGAGCCAACGAACACCTCAAAGAACACGTCAAACAATCAGACTCGCCCACAATGCAGTGTGTATGGAAGGAAAGCCACGACAAATGTATTGTTCATGGTGCAACCGGGACCGTGCAGAGGGAAGGAAGAGCAGCAATCGGAGAGAACGGCAGCGGCCCGTGCCGAGACTAGGCTAGGCCGACTAGCTGCCGCCGCGAGGCAGGTTAAAGTCGAGCAGTGGCTGGCTGTGGCGACGCTGCGATCGGTCGCCAGCTCCTTGGCTCAATCGTCGCCTGTCGGTCTCGCTCAAGCGCTTGCGCTGCTGTGCGGCCTGAGCAGGGAAGGGATTGGCTGCCGATCGCTCGAGTCCAGCATTGGGCTGCGGCGAGGTTGGACGAGTGCTGCTCGGCGTAGGAGGATTCGAGGGTCTCGCCGCCCGGGGGTCCAGCTGATCCATTCCAGAGACCGACTTGCGCCATTCGGCAGCCCGGCTCATGCCCGCCGAGTCACGGCTCTCTTCGCCGACAGCCTCGAGCAGTGTCGCGCTTAGCGCACGGGATCGCCGACGTTCGTCGCGCGTGCTACCAGAGGCGGGCCTTTGCATGTCGGGAGAACCGATGCGGCTATGGGAAGGCGAGACGAGCCCGTCGCCAGCCGCCGCTGCCGCTGCATGCTTGTGAGCTTCGCGCTCTTGCATGCGCCTCCTCTCCAGCTTCTGCTTTCGCTCCCAGTCCTCCTTGGCCCTTCGCAGAGCATCGGCTTCGTGCACCGTCTGGGTAGCGGGCGCCTGCAGCGCAGCCAGCTTGGCACGATGGCGCGCCTCCAACTCTTCAATCGACATGGCGCGGACTCGCGGCTGCGAATCGGCACTGGCAGCGCGCTTGTGCGCAGAGCCACCCTGTCCCGTGGCGCCCGGGTTGGTCCACGGCACCATCGGCTGATCACTGCGACGCTTCGCAAGAGACTGGCGAGCTTGCGTGACCGCGTTGCTCTGGCCACCGCTGATCAACTTGGAGGCGGAAACCGATGGAGAGTACGTGGGCGATGCCAGAGGGCTCTGTCGCTGCATCTCTGCAGTGTAGCGTCCTGCATGCGGGTCCACGTATAGAGCTGCCGTGTGAGGCTGCAGCTGACCCTGATGTGAATGGCTCTTGGCCATTGGCGCCATGCTTGCCAGACCGGGCCCACTTGGTGCGCTTGGGTTGGAGAAGGTGCGTTCGTGCAGAGCCGCTGCAGATGCTGCCGTCGGGCCGAGTTCGGGCCCGGACATCGCGCTCGCGCTGCGTTTTGGGTGAGCCGATGGAAGGATCCGAGCGGGATCTTCTGCAAAAGTAGAGCTTGTGGAGCTCAGTGTCCTGTTCGAGTCGACTGTCGGGCGGCCTGGGCCGGTTTCGAGATCCAGTTTGGGCGGCACAGGGTCCAGGAAGCTGGCATTGTTTTCCATCAAAGCAGCCGTTGAGGCAGATCGTCTGCGGAACGAGTCAGGTCCGCCAGCGGGATCAGGCGATGTGGCGCGCGCCATATCGAGTGACTTTGGCGGCTGTGGAGTGTATGCGCCTGGTCGCGGAGCGCTGCTCATCGGACTCATGGGGAAGCTTTCAGCAGGTGATTGCATGTCACCCAGAGGAGCGCTGATGGTGCTCAGATCGAGCTGCAGAGGGCCTTCGGGCTCCACGCGTTCGGGCCCTCGCTGGATGTACTCGAGGAACTGCGAGCTACGGCGACCAGCCGATTGGGCGGGAAAGGGGAAGGCCACATTGTCGAGTGCGCTCGAGGCGCCTGGAGAGTCGGCCAGCTTTTCCATATGCGACGTCGGCGTTGCCAGCTGAGTGTTGTCGGTATTGGATCGGAACAGAGTCATAAAGGAGCTCGTGCGGCTGCGGGCGTCCTTGAGATCAGGCGTTGAGGCGGCAGGAAGTGCCATCTCTTCGTCCCTCGAAGCTGCGTTGCCGGTGGCGGTCTTCTTGTACCCGTGACGAGCTTCCCACTCGGCCAGGTCGCGCTTGGCCGTTCGAGCGACGGCACGCGCTGCGCGCTCTGCCTTGGAACGCAGGTTGCGCTTCTCGTCGGAACGCTTGAGCACGGCGAGCTGGGTGCGAAGATCGGACCAAAGGCGCATCTGGAAGGCGAAACCCATGAGGATGAGAGCGCCCAAGACACCGAGCTCGATCTGCATGCCTTGCACCAGGGGAAAGTGGCCATTCTGGAAGACAGGTGGGTACTTGTTGCTGAAGAGCGCATCAAAGCCGAGGTTGCGAATGTAGAACTCCTTGAGACCTTGTGTGGAGAAGCAGTCGATGCCGAGCGTCACGGCGGTGGCACCGATGATGGCGGTCGCCAGCGCAAGCACGAGCGGATGCACTCGCTCTATGCAGCTGACCGTGAAAAAGAGGGCGTAGAGGCCGATGTAGAGGATGAAGCGGAGACCGATGGGGCGGATCAGTCCACCGGGACGAACGGCTTGGATGAAAAGACCGAAAAAGAAGCCGCCGAGGCCACAGGCGAGTAGCCCGGCGCCGCGCCAGAAGACGATGGAAATGATGCCACCGACTGCACCAGCAATGACGGCAGCTACGAGGAAGAGGCCTCGAATCGCCTTGGACGGAGGATTGATGGCAGGCTCGACGCCGACTTTGAGGATGATGGAGATGCAGATGAGCGCGAGGGCAAAGAAGCCGGAAAGGAAGTAGCTCGACCATCGGTTGCGGTGGCCGTAAAATCCCATGGGAAGACCGGCGCCGATGAGGATGACACCAAGGACACCAAAGGCGGGGTCGATGACAGTGTGAAGTGGTAGTGATGTGTTGGCAGCCTTGATAGAGGCGGACGCGGTGGCACTGGCGGCCGCAGATACTGTGGAGGTGGCATTCTGTGACACAGGCACCACAGTGGAGACGGGAATGTACCAGACACTGCCGTTTGAGGACGCTGAAGCAGTGAGGCTGGTAGGCAGTGACTGACCGCTGCTGAGCGTGGTGGTGATGGTTGACAAGACGGTGGTGTTGGCTGGCGTCGGCGATGCGGAAGGCGTGGGCGCAGGCGTTGGAGAGCTTGCTGAGACGTTTGTTGTCGAGGATGCTTGTTGTGCTCGTGACGCCGGAAGCGAGGTCAGAGCGAGCGTGATGGCCACGCTGGCGAGGGAAGCGAAACGCATCTTGGGAACCGCTGCCGCTTGCTTGGACGGGGCCAACGTCTATGGAACGCGGACGGAGGAGGCGGAGGACGAGACGACGAGGGAGTCCCTGGGGGGGAGGTCCGGGCCTGGGGCGAGCACGCTGTATGTTCGAAGTCGTGATCAGCAGCCAATGTCCATCTTGCGGCCGAAGGATCAAAGGGAGGTGTGGTCGAGGCAGAAGGATGAGGTCGGTTCTGGAAGCTTCAACGACGAGGAGGAGGGGGTGTTGGCCGTGGACGATTCTTTGGGCTCTCGCTACGGCACGACGGTATGCGTGCTCCTGTCAGCGGAATCGAATCCGATCTGGACTTAGCTGAGAGGCGCAGGTCGACGAGGCGTTGGGAGATCCTGGTCGAGATCAGAGGGACTGTGAAAGATGAGCAAGGCCAGGGTCCCTGTCTTGGTCCCGGGCTGGCTGGGGCGGCGGCGAGGCGGCACGGCTGTGTAGCGGCGGACAGTTCAGCCGTAGAAGCTTTGCGCGCAAAGGCGAGCGGGGCGAGGTTTGAGCAGGTGGACCCAGAGGAAGCGAGGCCAAGCGATGCGGACCAGGGATCGCAGTAGCGTCGGACTTGACAGCCGGAAACGGGGGCAGCGCACTCTCTAGCCGAGCCAACCTGCCAAGGAGTGTCGAAGGATGAGGAAGCACTTCGGGACCAATGAGTGGCGCGTTCTGCGTCTTGCGAGCGAGCTCAGAGAGAGAGAGCGGGAGAGACAGAGGAGGGGAAGGGGCGGCGCAGCAGGTTCCAGCCCTCGGCGCGGAAAATCGCTCACAATTTAAATTTCCGCCTTTCCGTCATCGCCAATCGACACGTTGCCGTCTTACCGGCGAGTCTATTGTATGCTGTTGAACGTCTATGAAATGGGATCAGCTTGCATGTAGCACGTCGCTGTGTGTTGTCTCACACATTACTTGCAGCACGGTGGAATGAAGCTAGGACTCGCTGCAGCACGGCAAAGAGGGGCCGTTTGCAGCGGTGGGTCGACGCCACGCTGCGGTGTGATGGTGCAGAGTCAATCGAGCTTCGTTGTTGGGTTCCGAAACTTGGATTGCTTGAGCATCACGTTGTTTGTCCTGTGATGCAGGCTAAAGTGATTGTACAGTGTCTGTGCTCTGCTGTGCTCTATGCGACGCACTGTCTCTCTACTCGAAGTTTCCAAGTCTCCGGAGGGCCGTGGTCAAGGGTTCAATTGCGCGGTCGGTCCAGCCGGCCAATCATACGAGCCGTTGTTGCCCTGGCGCTCCATCTTGTTCACAGCTCCGACCTCTTCGGACGCACGTCCGGGCTCTCGTAGTTTGTGCTGACTTGATGGCAAACTTCACATTCCATTGTTGCGCCCTCCCGCACCAATGCTGCACCAATGGAACTGCATCTGATGAAGGCCTCCAGAGAAGCATCAAAGCCACCTCATGTTTTTCAGGGTCTACCAAGGTGTCAAGCTGCGGCTCGCTTAGCTTGCCGCGCGCACAGGTCGGGGCGCAGTGAGACCATGTGGATCGTGGAGATCGAACTGAGACGAGAAAAAGAAGGCACCAGCAGGCGGTGTTTGGATGTGGTGCCAACAAAAAGCCGCGAAAAATAAGACGAAAATCGACATCCGAAAAGAAGAAAATGCGAGGCTCGCAACTCCACCCTGCGGTTGGGCTGTGCGTGCCTGCACAATCAAGGTCACCCTGCAGCTGATAAAGTCGATTTGGCGGAAAAAGGCTCGTTCGAGAAAAAGCGGCACGGTGTGGCGGCGTGTTTTGATCATGCGTTGGCGGGTGTTGGAGTCTGCCTCTCTCTCCGCAACATCTCATCTTCGGCCCGCTCATCTTCGGCACGCGGGCCCGCAACATGCGATGCGCAAAGTCGGAAACAAGCCGAATTGCCTCGCTGCGCAGCAGTGAGACTTTCTCTCGAAACGCAGAGCCCGCTTGGGGTCGCAAAAGACATTCGGCACTTTCTTGCACTTCAAAGATCGGTGCACAGATGCTCTCAAAGCCACGACATGTAGCAGGTGCTTCAGCTCTGATGCATGCATGCACACCCTTCTTGAGTATTCTTCGTGAGCGTCGGGAGCCGGGCACAGGCACGCAACTGTGTGTGACCAGTCCTTCTGTCAAAAGCAGTTGCACATCCGTAGGGGCCATCTTTCCGCGCGAGCGTGGTCTCTGCGATCGCAAACTTGACCTGACTTCGTTGCTTAGGGTGACCATATCTGCAGGGTGACCATATCTGCAGGCTTGGAGCAACAAGGGAGCGTATGTCGGAGCCTTACGATGAGCGATGCTGAAAAGTGTTTTGTTTATTGGTACCTCTTTTCGAGCAGCCTTTTTTCCGCACCCCGCATTTCCTTTCCGGCAGCCGCCTTATGCCTCGATCTCATTGTAGCTCAAAGCCTGCCGCACATGAAACTCGATTTGGGTACAGACGGCCGCCGATAGTCTTCGCCTCTCGTGTTCTGACCCGCTGACTAACTGGAGCATATACTAGACGTCCACGTGGAGCGGATGTGACCATGCCTCCTCCCTATCAGGCCTTTCGAGGCGGCGCTGGAGTGTGGGAGGTCAAGTCGAATTGACCGGCGCCTAAGTGTTGCGGCAGGTGGTGTAACAAATTGAAATGATTTCCCTTTGTGTCCTGGACGCCGCGCTCTCGCGAAGATTTCGAAGAAATCCAGAAGAGCTGCCTGAGCTGCTGGACCCGCGAGCTCCAGACAGACACGCGCCGGCTTCGAGTGAAAACTGTGACTGCCCAAACGCTCGATCAGCATCCGCACCCAGCACGCACTCAGCCTCGCCGCGCCGCGCCGTGGTGGATTTGCGGTTTGTACGTCGACCGCGCCGCCTCGACCTTCTCGCCTCCGTTTCTCCATCCTCGATACCATCTCGACCGGGATCGCCATACATATACATCGACATGTCTGTAGCAGCCGCCGCCGCCCGAGCGGTGCCAGCCGCCGCCCCTGCCGCTGCTCCCGCACCTCAGTCTGCCGCCAAGCCCATTTCCAGCGAGGCCCAGGCCGACCTGGACCGTGCCGCCCTCGAGGCGCTCGAGCTCGACTCGGATGTCATCACCTCCGTCCGACTTGATGGCCTCGCCCTCACCAAGATCGTGAAGCACTGCCGCGATGCACATCCCGCCTCCGCCTCCGGCGCCCTCCTCGGTATGGACCTTGGCGGGACGCTCGAGGTCTCCAACGCCTTTGCCCTTCCCAACCCCGGCCGTGGAGGTGCCGAGCGCGACGAGGAGGACGACCGCAGCAGCCGCAACGCCACCAAATACACCACCGACATGGTCCAGCTTCTCCGCGATGTCAATGCCGACGCCAACCCTGTGGGTCTCTACCAGGGCTGCTTCCTCGGCGCTTTCCTCAACTCGTCGGTGGTCGACGGCCTCGCTGCCATCGCCGGCCTGATGGAGCGCGACGGTGCCAGCGGCCGCGGCAAGGGCGTCCTCATCGTCCACGACCTCGCCCAGTCTGCCCAGGGCAACACCGCGGTGAAGGCGTACCGCCTCTCGCCTTCGTTCGTCGAGGCCCACAAGAAGGGCAAGTTCCACACCCAGAGCCTCATCGACCACAAGCTCACCTTTGCCAACATCCTCGTCGAGATCCCCGTATCGCTCCGAAACACCGCTCTCCTCGACGCATTCCTCAGCAGCATCTCCACACCAAGCGCACCCGGTCCTTCCATCGTGCAGCCCAGCACCTCGGACCTGCTGCGCAACCCACCCACCGCCGCCCTCGCCCCTTCGTATACCTCGCTCAACCTCGCATTGGAGCCCGTGCTCGCCTCGTCGCTCGAGGCGACGCTCGAGATCATGGACGAGCACGCCGCCGAGGCCGGCAACGTCGGCTTCCAGGCGCGCCAGCTCGCCCGTGAGAAGGCCAAGGCCGACGCCTACCTCACCCGAAAGAAGGCAGAGAACGCCGCACGCGAAGCTCAGGGCCTGGCGCCTCTTCCCATCGAGGACGTCAACCGTCTCTTCAAGATCCCCGCCGAGCCCTCGCGCCTCGAGGCGACGCTGCTGCTCGGCCAGATCGACAGCTCCGCGAAACGCCTTGCAGAGACTGCAGCCCTCGGCGTCATTCAGCTCAACGCCGCCAAGACGGGCGCTGTGTAAAAGCAGCTCGTGCTGCAAGTTTACGGACTAGACCAAAATCGTGTGCTTGTGCGTGAGCGTGCGTGCTCAGCGTTGGACATTCACCAGTTGCCATTGCGCAGAGCCGTTCGAGCACGTACAACGCATCCTGTTGACACATTCGGCTCGGTCGGCGGCCAACAGGCCCGGCCATGCCAGTGTATCGCGACCCTTTCTCTCGCCCTCACGGCGGCTTCGTGCAACCCCTTGTAGTTATACTCATCCGGCAACTCTTCTGCATAGTGATATTCCCACCTACTCTCGGACGGACCTCGCCTCGCCGTGTAGGGTGCTGTTCTTGACGCAGATGTGCATTCCGGTCCATTAGTGCATACCCCGACTTGTTCAGAGGAGGAAGAAGGGTCCGCCAGCTTGAGCTCAAAGTTCGATTCATATGTTAGGGTATCGTCTTCTGACAAGCCAAAGGCGCACTTTTGCGTGAATTTGGGCATTCGTACGAGCAGGCGCCCGCCAAACGTGGAAATATAGTTCTACACGTGACCAAAAATGAGCAAAGTCGGCCACGGATCCGAAGCGCTCACCAAGAATCGAGGCTGCATTCTCGAGGGGAACGCTCGGAGCGCTGCCTTCGAAAGCGCAGCTGGGCTCCGGACGAGGCAGAGTGCAAGTTCGCTGCGTGCCGTGGCTGAGGGCAAGCAGTCAGGCTGCCGGTCAGGGCTGCCAAGTGCGCCGTCTGAGTATCGCAGCATTCTCCCTCTCCTGCATCTTCCGCGATACCATCACCTCAAGATCGATATCTAAAGTAAGTGTTCAGCACATCTACCAGCACCATCCGCATCTCTACGACGACTCGACAAAGCAACATCAGGGTACGTTGGACGCAGCATTTGGACGTCAGCGATCTGGGCACGAGATACGAACCGTGGTGGATCATTGGAGTGGTGCGAGCAACTCGCATCGCAGTCATAATGCACACCGACACCAACGACAAAGGACGACACTCTCTACCATTTACAATCCAGCACGCATAACGGACATCAACATTCATCGCATCACCAACTTGATCCAGTAAGGCGTAAGCGTCTCGCAGCCAGATGGCGAGCACCCGAAATCATCCTGCCCCGAAATCGTCGACCACTTCCAGCACCACCATGCACGCCGCTCTGCACGCTTTCAGCTCTCGACCGCTGTAGTCAGGCTGGAATGCATCATGGTTCAACACTTCGTCGGGCCGACGACTTGCAGCAGCAGTACAGCATTCGGGCGCATCTTCAATCCCCTTGAAACACCGTCTCAAGGCTGCTGGCATCAGGATCGCAGGGTCGAGATCAGACTCGTGACAGGAACAGCAGTACAGATTTGGCCGGCACCGAAGAGAGGTCGATGGATGGAGCTCCAACTTTCGTAACCCGAGGACCTACTGTGATCGTCGGCGATCGTCGGCGTTCGTCCTCGGCCGTCCTTTCGACTCGCATATCTCATGCCATCTCGACACAGATCAGTACCACCACAATCGACCCTATCGACCTTTGATTCAGACAGAGATGCGGATCGCTGGTAGCGATACATTGCAGTTCCCGCACAGCCGATTCGAGCTACGTTGCTGACCATCCCGACCTTGTGGCGCCTCTCCGTTGCATCGTTTTGCTCGTACTCACAGATGGCGGACACCAAGCAGACTCAGAAGGGCAGAAAGACCCGCTCGGCTCTCAACGATGTTGTGACCCGCGAGTACACCGTCAACCTGCACAAGCGCGTCCACGACACCGCCTTCAAGAAGCGCGCTCCCCGCGCCATCAAGGAGGTCGTCGCCTTCGCCCAGAAGGCCATGGGCACCCAGGACGTCCGTCTCGACCCCAAGCTCAACCAGGAGGTCTGGAAGTACGGTGTCAAGAACTTCCCCCGCCGCCTGCGCGTGCGCCTCGAGCGCAAGCGTAACGACGACGAGGGTGCCAAGGAGAAGCTCTACACCTACGCCATGCCCGTCCTCGGCCTCGGCACCTGCAAGGGCCTTCAGACCACCGTCATTGACCAGGAGTAAATTATACTCTCTCGGTCGTGTCTCTTGGTCTCGCAATTGCATCTTCTCCTCCCTCTTCTTCACCTCTTACGTCTAGGATCTATCCAGCATCACAGTGCCACGGTCTCGCAGTCAGGGCCGTCGTCTCGCTTTCTTCACACTGCTGCATCCGCTGTCGAGGCAACGCTGCGAGCTTGCGTTGTTCTCCTCGCCAGCTCCATCCATTCCCGATACTGGGGCGATGATCTATTTAGGTCTCGCTTCATCCTGTACCTCTACAAAAAGCAAAGCTCTACCACCAAAACAAGTCTGTTTACGCCAGCACGTCGTGTATGACCGACCGTCAGTGTGATGTCGACGCTGGCTGTGTGAGAGCAATTGCTCGGCATTGTAGGAGCTATTTCATGAGCTAGCCAATCCATGGGCTGAGACGGGCGCTTTCGAGCGCAGCATGTTCGCGAGAGACTGTGAAGTGCCATTGCAACCTCCAGTGACTCGGTTATGACTGGCTGACTTTCGGTGGCAGCCAGGGCAACGATGCGTATAGGTCGTCCGCCGGCTGGAAGCAGGCTAGGATCCACCGCAGCTGCTAGCCATGCCGGAGACATTTGGAGAAAAGCCAGTCTGCGGCCACCGACGGCTTTCTCGCTACCGCCGGGGTGACTGAGGCTGAGCCGAGTATCACCAAACCCTTTCTCTCAAGCATGGACAGTCACATTCATAGTCACATCCACAGCCACATTTACACGTGAGCTTCTTTTTGCTGGTGCTGACTGTCGCTTCGCATGACTGAGGCGAGACTTGGGTCTACCGCCTGCTGCTCATAGCTTGACTCCGTGGCTTGTCTACGGCGATCTCGCGATGGCTCGGAAGCAGACCGAATTGCTCCCAAAGTTCCGGCCCTGCAAACTTGCGCTTTGCTCCTTTCCTTCAGAAGGGCAGCCATGCAATTCGAGGGTCCTTGTCAACCGGAAGCGGTGCAAGACCTGCTGAGCTTACGCTGGCGAAGGCGCGCCGCACAGACAGCTCGGATCTTCCGCAGGAGGCAAACACATGTCCGCCCGCACATCGGATTCGACGGCCCAGAATCGACGCCTCGGATGCCCCGCTTCCTTGCCTGCCACTTTGTTGTCCGTCGGGACATCACCGCCAAGTGGGTCTACGTGATGCAGCGAAGGCGGAAAGGCTCCGGTGGGCTCAGGGCGTCCCGAGCCAACCGCTTTGGCATTTTCTCTGCGAGGCAAGCGAACTGTCACCAGACCCTGCGTTGTCTCCTCTTTGGCCTTCTGTGCTCTCAGGGGGTGGGCCTCGACAGTCGCCCGCCGCCTCTTACTCACGGGTTGATGAGGTGGTAGTGCCGTGGAGCCGGCTGGCTGGCTGGCTGGCCATCCGCCCGCCCTCCCGGGACGCAGCAGGCGATCTACTGTAGTCAACAGACCCTGCGCTGTTGGCTCGCTTGGCGCGCCTCGTGCCTAGCCAACCAGCCAAAGTGGAGGAGCGGTGGCCGAAATTTGCGAGATTCGCCAAAGTGAGGGAGGGAGATGAGAGTGGCCTCGTGCCTTGCCTCACGCAAAATCGACGTCCGCAGCGCCGTCTGTAGCCGACGATCAGCGAGCACGGACTCCAACCCGGCTTGCCGCTGATCCCGACTCTGCCTGCCTCCGCTCATTTGCGCGAGCTCTTCTCCCCCAGGATGCCTCCGCTGCTGCTGCTGCTGCTGCTACCTGTCATCAGTCTGCTGCGCCTTGCAGCTCCGCTCAGCTACGGCCGTGGCGTCTCACCTACAGAGCCCCTTTGGACCCTCGATTGCCTGGCCAAGCGACGCCGTCGTTTCCTTAGCCGTCGTCCGTGCACTCTTGACGAGCAACTATATATGCTTGCCGGACAACAGCCGTGCTGAGCCAAAGAGTAGCGTCGCCCCACCCTCGCTTTGTTCGCGTCCCGTAGCACCGCTTCGAGCTACCTTTGCCTTCCAAGGCTCTTTCTTTGACTAGCGAATCGTTCAACCGGTCTGCTCCTTCATCTGCACATCTTGCCGTGCGGTGTCAACGCCTAACTCTCAAACAATGGCCCCCTCTGCCGTTGCAGCTCCCTTTTCGGACGCAACACCCTCCCTGCCGGGCACAAATTCGCTCAAGATGTCGACAAAGAAGGAAGTTGCCGCACCCACGCCAGCTCTCGGCACCGTTCCCGTCGTCGACCTCTACTCCGGCAGCGCCGACAGCTTGTCCACCGACTCCACAGACGACCAGCTGCGCCGCCAAATCGTGGCCGGGCTGCAGGCCAACCAGCTCGTCATCCCGGGCAAGGCCGGCGACCCCGAGGATTTCAAGTTCTCCTACAGGAAGACACTGCCGACGACCATCCTGTACGACGAGCAGGGCCTCATCCTCTACGACAAACTCACCGCGGCTCCTGAATACTACCTGTACAATGCAGAGCTGCAGATCCTCAAGGATCATGGACCAGAGATCGCTCTGCGAATGTTTGGGCATCCTACCACATCACCCGGCACCATCCACCATACCACTTTGAAGAGCGGTCAAGAGCCACCTCGCGACCAGAAGGACTCTGAACGCGAAGACCCCCTGCCTCCGCAGCGCGACGCAAGTACGTCTGGCAAGGAAAAGTGGGGCGACAGCCAAGTCGGACGCTTCAATGGAGGCGTCAATGCCGAGGAAGGCCTCGACGGCGATCGAGCCGTGGGGGCCGGTTCTCTCGTCGAGCTCGGTGCAGGCTCTCTGAAAAAGACGATCCATCTCTTGCGTGCCCTCAAGCTCCTGCCTGCCCTCTCTGGTCGCGGACCGAGCGTCCACTACTACGCCCTCGACCTCGACAAGGCCGAATTGGAGCGCACTCTGCGTGACCTCCGACAGCAAGAGGCTGTGCAAGGCGACGATGGGACCTGGACCATTCACGGAGGAAAGGTCGGTATCAACGGCTTGTGGGCCACGTACGATGCGGGTCTCGACTTCATTGGCCGAGGCGGCCTCAAGACGGCTTCAACTGCGGCTGGCGCTCAAGAGGAGGGTCAGCGGTGCCTTCTTTGGCTCGGTTCGAGCATCGGCAACTTTGACCGCAAGGCTGCCGCCGAGTTTCTCGCAAAGACGGCCCGTGACAGCATGCGACCCGGTGACACGATGCTCATCTCGATCGATCGCCGCAACAAGCCGTCCGAGGTGGCGCTGGCCTACAACGATCCGGCCGGACTCACCCGCGACTTTATCCTCAATGGGCTGGACCATGCCAACCGGGCGCTCGGCGGCAGCGCTATCGATAGCAGCAAGTTTGAATACTTTGACCGGTACAATGCACGCGAGGGACGCCACGAGTCGTACTATCGCGCAAAGGTGGCGCACGAGATTCGCGTGCCAGGCCTGGCCGACACGATCAAGATGGAGCAAGGCGAGCTCATCCACATGGAGGCGAGCTACAAGTTTGGCGAACGAGAGACGCTCAATCTCTTCGACTATGCAGGTCTCAGAGTGGTCCAGCGATGGAGCGACCAGACGGATCGCTACGATATTTGGCTGGTCGAGAAGCCTGCCTTCCACTTTTCCAACTCGGCGGCGTGCCCGGAGCTGCTGTCCTCCAAGACGGTACCACAGCAGCAACAGAGTCATCCGGAAAGCAAGGTCGCAGGGACAATCATCGACGATGGTTGGGGAGGCAGCAATCTGGACGAAATGGCGCAGAAGGCTCCTGCGGCTGGCCTGCCCAGTCTCGCGGACTGGAAGACCGTCTGGGACGCCTGGAACTGCGTCACCCTGACCATGATCCCCCAGGACAAGCTGCACGAGAAGCCCATCGATCTTCGTCACATCTGCCTTTTCTACCTGGGCCACATCCCGGCGTTCCTCGACATCCACATCTCCACGTACCTCAAGCAGCCCCACACCAACGATCGCTTTTCGGCCATCTTCGAGCGCGGCATCGACCCTCACATGGATGACATCACCAAGTGCAATCCGCACAGTGAGGTGCCGACCAACGCTGAGGACTGGCCCGCGCTGGAAGAGATCCTCCAATACCAGCAGACGGTGCAAAGCAGGGTGGAGCGGATCTACGAAGACGTTGGTCGCGGCGATCTGGTGCTCAATCGCAGGCTCGCGAGGATGCTATGGATGACGTTGGAGCACATCAACCTGCACCTGGAGACGCTGCTCTACATGCTCATCCAGTCGCCGAACACTCGACCGCCTGCAGGCTTCATGGCGCCTGACTGGCGTTCGCTTTCGCAGCGATGGGCTTCTCAGTACGATCAGCGCGGCGGGGCCAAGTCGCTGGAACAGCGCTTCCACTTTGAGGCAGCCTCGGTCGAGCTCGGCCATGAAGACGACGACAATAAGGATTTCGACTTTGTTGCCCGGCAGGCGACAGACGACGTGAGCGAGCTGAACGCTCAGCTCGGCCAGCCCGAATTCGGGTGGGATAACGAGCATCCTCGCCGCAAGGTGGACACCAAGGCCTTCTCAATCTCGGCGCTGCCCATCTCCAACGCCCAATATCTCGACTTCCTTCAGGCTACCAAGAGCAACGATGCTCCAGCCTCGTGGACGAAAGGCGAGGGCAGCAAAGACTATCTCGTTCGCACCTTCTACGGTCCCGTTGACATGTCGGTAGCCAAGCACTGGCCTGTACAGGCGTCGGGCACGCAGCTGTCGGCCTATGCGAGCTGGAAAGGCGGTCGACTGCCAACGCACGCCGAGCTCCGCAAGCTGATGGATGCACCGCCCGAGGCACTAGTCCTGGATTTGACCGTGCCGCCGTTCCATCGAGACTCGACCGAAGAACCAGCCGAGGTCAACGACATTGATCCGCCTGGCAAGCAGCCCGCTCCCGTGCGAGGCTCGGCGGTGCGGTACGTGCCGCGCGAAGAGCAGGCGGAGGAGGATCTCAAGTGGATGCGCGAGGCGCTGGCCATGGCTCAAGAGGCATTGGATGCCAACGAAGTGCCGGTCGGTGGCGTGTTTGTGCGCAAAGGAGAGGTGATTGCACGTGGTCGCAACCGCACCAACGAGCTGCTCAATGCCACCCGACACGCCGAGCTGGAGGCGATCGACCACATCCTTTCGATCATGCCGCCGTCTGCGACCGACTTTGCCGTAGCTCCTCATTCGGGACCCGAAGGCGACAATCCATTCAAGGACACGACGCTCTACGTGACGATTGAACCGTGCATCATGTGCGGCGCGGCGCTACGACAAATCGGGATCGGTCGCGTTGTGTTTGGTGCGGGCAACGAGCGCTTCGGTGGCAACGGCAGCGTGCTGGGACTGCACGACGACGACGCCATTGTGAGCTCGCCTGGATACGAATCCGTGGGCGGATACCTGCGCGACGAGGCGATCATGATGCTGCGTCGCTTCTACGTGACGGAGAACACGAACGCGCCCAAGCCGCAGAACAAGTCACGCAGGGTGCTCAAGACCGAGATCCACCCGCCAGGCATCTCGATGCACGGACCTGGCACGGCAGCAGGCAGCGGCGAAACTGCAACGGCAGGTGGCAAGCGACGCGGGTCGCAGAATCCGACGCAGGGTCAGGCGGCGCCGAGTGCCAACGTAGGCTTCCGCAACTGGCATCCGGTGCCAGCGACGCTGCCGCGCTACGACTCGGACGGCACGCTGCTGCCTGGCCACAACGGCGGCGTGTGGGAATGGACCAGCACGGTGTTTGCCGAGTACGAGGGATTCCAGTCGTCGACGCTGTATCCAGGCTACAGCTCTGACTTTTTCGACGACAAGCACAGTGTGGTGCTGGGTGGCAGCTATGCGACGGCGCCTTCGATTGCGGGGAGAAAGACGTTTGTCAACTATTACCAGACCTGCTATCCCTACATCTTTGGTGGTGGACGGGTGGCATGGGATAAGTGATTGCGCTCGGTCTTTATTCGATGTTTATGGTTAGTATCGCTGCATTTGTCTAGTCTTTATGTGCAAGCTGTCTTCAACGCAATGTGGGTAGGGACGATTGACAAAGAATGACGACGAGGCGGCGACGAGGCGACGACGACGACAATCGAATGCGTGAGTTGAGATGAGGGCAAGGGCGGGCCGCTCATCGGTGATCAGAGCGTGGATCGGGTCGAGCCGAATGGGATCATATGCGAAGTCGCCGAGATAAGCGGAGCATCAAGCCGAAGAAAGACGATCGCCATCTGAGTAAAAAACAATAAGCGATCGCGAGGGAACAAGGGGGCGATAAGCGAGCCGAGAGCAGGACAGTGGGGAACTTGGACGCCGTTCCGGGGAAACGTATAGCTCGAGCCAGTGGAGGGGTGCACAAGCATCTTGTCTTCCGTCATGCTGCCTTGGCGTTGCGTCAATGGGCCAAGAGGTGGTGGAGGCGATTGGCTGACAGGCCAGTTCTTGGCCTTAGCGCCGGCCTCGGCTATGCACATGTTTGCTCGCGCCACCATTGTCGACCAAGATAGAAAGTATGGAGCCCCACTCGCCGTCCACTGGCAACTCAGGCATCATTGAGGAGAAGATGCCGAGCTTGACGCTGTGCCGTTAAGGCCGTTTGAAGCCGCGGCATTGTGGTGAAGAGCCCGACAGTGGGCGAAAGAGCGTCGGCCTGCAGATTCGACTCCGACTTTGAGAATGACGCGCTAGTGGGTGCAAAAGCTCCGTGCCGCGGGTGCGGGGATGCAATTCGGCACCAGCGCTCCCTCGCACTCCTCGGGCCGGGTACACTCGAGTTAAGCGTGCTTTTTTGGCAGGCATTGTATGCGCGCTCCTCACACCGGCGAACTCGTCCACAGCGGCCACAGAGCCAGCAGCCTGCCTTGTCGCCTTGCTGTCCCGGGCTCGGGCCTCTTGCCATTGTCCAGGTGCGATCCTAGCGCGCATCTCTTGTGGCAAGCCGCGGGTCTGTGCCTGGATTGTTGGGGTGCGGGACTGCATTGTCCGGAAATTTCGCTGAACTGCACAGATGCAGCCAGATGTGCAGGAGCGCGTTTCGGCGTTACCGAGACGTCTGTTTACCAGTGTCTGTCCTTTTCTCATGCCTGTGATCGACTCGGGTGTGCCGGTGACTACAACGGACTGCTGTGTCTCTGGGGACACGGCTCTTAGCGCCGGATGAGGGGTCAGCATCTGGTATCGGCTCGGGGTTTTTGGGAGGCACTAAAAAAGTATCCGACGGACATACCGCATTGCGAGGAGCATGGACAGAACGTTCTCCCACGATCGGCACCTCCGCCGTGACCGAGAGAGGGCGTGATGAAGGGGAAAAAAGTGGAGAGTCGGTTAGCCGAGATGGGCGCTCGCATAGTGAATGTTGCGTGGAGGATGAAGAAAAAAACTGCGGGGCAGATCTCTCAATGGATAGCGACGGCCGTCAAAGTGCCACTTCTCCGCCCGGCAAGCTGCGTCAACACGACCCAACACCCCAACATGGCCGCAGCCTGCCGTGTTCAGCGTCCACGCCTTCGAGAGCGCTGACGCATTGACGACGAAACTCAGCTCACTTTTCTTTTGCACGCCCTCCTGCCCCCCGCCTCGCCTGATGCACGGTCGGCCAACCAGCGACTGATCCCCTGATCCCCTGCCCTCGACCCCGAATCCTACTTAAAGCGCTGCTCTCCCTGCGCTTTCGTCTGTGCTCCTTGAACCAAACGCTCCTTCACCTTGTCACAATGTCCGAGATCAAGAACAACGAGAACGGCTACCAGGGTGGTGTGCAGACCATGCGCGCGCTCACGCCCGGCGGCCATCCCATGGACTCGTCCCAGCCGGCCTTCCCCGTCTACCACCGCAAGTTTGCGAACCCTGCTCCGCTCGGACTGTTCGGATTCGCTGCCACGACGTTCGTGCTGTCGATGTTCAACGTCAAGGCACGCGGCGTGACGGTGCCCAACGTTGTCGTGGGTCTTGCTATCGGCTACGGTGGATTGGCGCAGTTCCTCGCAGGCATGTGGGAGTTCGCGGCAGGTAACACGTTTGGTGCGACTGCATTTGCTTCGTACGGTGCCTTCTGGTGGTCGTACGCCATCATCCAGATCCCCTGGTTCGGAATCGTCCAGGGTACCTACAACCAGAACGGTGTGCCCGAGGCACAACTCGCCAACGCGCTCGGAATCTACCTCAGCGCCTGGTTCATCTTTACGTTCATCATGCTGCTCGCGTCGTTCCGTTCGTCGGTCGGCCTCGTGGCGCTCTTCTTCTTCCTCGACATCACTTTCCTCCTGCTCTTCATCGCCGAATTCACCGGCAACGCAAAGGTCCAGACTGCAGGTGGATCGTTCGGTATCCTCACCGCCGCTATCGCTTGGTACGTCGGCGCCGCAGGCCTGCTCACCCCAGACACGAGCTTCTTCACGCTGCCCGTCGTCGAGCTCTCCCGCAAGGACTAAGGCCGTGCCTTTCGGCCTGCACTCAGCGTTACCCCACCATGATACCATCGCTCCGGTCTTTTTAATCTCCTTCCTCCTTCCCTGTGCTTGGTCTCCTCGGCCTCTCACAAAATCCCCAACCTCTTCGACTTCAAGCTCGACACCTTTGTGCTTCGATTTCAATCCTAAAACATTGATCTTCCATATGCAGCGTGCGTCCGCTCCGTTCGTGGCTTGCATGCGCTCGAACACGGCCTGCCAACCACAGAAGACTGCTTTGAAATCACGCCAAAGATCGTCTTTTTCATGCGTGCACAAATGCAGCCGAGTGAGATTTCCAGAACGACAAAAGAAAACATGCGAATGGGTGCAAGGGAAAGAGTGGTGTGTGCAGACTGCACGACGGAACGGCAGAGGGCATGAGGCGATTCTTCCAAAAAGTTCGCGGCTGGCTACGACTTGATCTGTCCCGCGGTGCCGGTGAACAGACTCTGGTTGACCTCGAGCAGGAGCTTGACTTCCTGCGCATAGCCCTTTGCGATCTCCCAGGCGCGCGAGAACTTCTCGAGCGCCGCCTCGATGTGCAAGATGCACGATCTGAGCTTGATCGCCAACATGTACGCCTGCCTTCCTGCGATCGCGGGGATCTGCGCCGTGCGATGCGGGTCCGGCTGCAGGATGGGCGAGAGCTCGTACAGCTCGCTCTCATCGATCGCGTCCGAGGTGAAGTCTAAGTCGTCCTCCAGGCCCGCTGCGATCTGGGCATGCAGCGTCTCCATGAGCAGCACGTATGCCGCCAGCACGAGCGAGCATGCCGAGAAAGGCGGCAGCGACGGAGCCGACCACTGCTCGCGGTTCTCGCGGCCATGGCTATCCTCGACGGGCAGCACCGCCATCGACTCGCGCCGTCCGTGTCGGAAGGTGCTCGTGTTGATGTGCGTCAGTTGCAGGTACATGACGCCCGCAGCAAAGCGACACCTGTCGAGCGACTCGGACGGCTCGAACGGCCCTCCGCTGAATCGCGACGGGATGCCGCACGCCATGAATGTCACCGCGCCACCACCCATCGATGCCGTGGAGCCTGCGAGGCTCTTGGCCACGCTGCCATTGCCGGCGTTGCTGCTCAGCGTGCTACCGCTTCGCGACCGGGCGCTCTGACTCGTGTTCGAACTTGGCTTGGCGCCTGCATCCAGAAGTGGACTGTGCTCCTCACCCGAGACCATGGGCTTGCCCGAAGGCGGGAGCCCCTCGGCCTCGCGGTGCCACAATCGGTCGGGTCCGCCCCTGCGGCTTCCAACGTCCGACGCCGTGTCGCTGTTGTCCTCGCAAGCGCCTGGGATGCCGCACGTCGGCGCCACGAAGATGCGTGCATTTGCAAACGCCTGTGCTCGATGCAGGATGATCAAGGCACCGCTCGTCATGAGCTTGCCCGCCACGCGCAGGCTGCGACTGAGGCGCATCTCGTTCTCCTCCTCGAACTGCGCGGTGCGTCGCGACAGACCCACGCTGGGCGCAAAGCAGCTCTCGTCGCTCCAGGCAGGGTCGGAACGCGCATACTGCATCACATCGGCATCGACCTTTTGCATGCGTTCAAAGATGATCTCCCATCCGCGTCGCTTGTCGCGCGGCTGGTTGGCCGGATCCGCCAGCTTGTTCTCCGGGCGGTTCTTGAACGAGTCGAGGTCATACAGGCTGGCATACGACCTCGAGACGAACTGAGCGCCGCGCACAAGCACCTTCCAGCTGGATCGATCTCCGCGCAAATCGGGCAGGAGACCGAGGTCCGAAGGCATGTCGCGCGTGACGGAAAGCGGCTTGAAGCCGCCAGTGCACGACATGACGGTAGCGGCAGTGTAGCACGTCCAGTAGGCTCTGCGTGCCCAGTCGCACTTTTGCGCGTGGCTGAACCACGACGGCGCGGAAGGAGCACCTTCGCCCGAGTCGAGGTTGAGTGCCTGAGCGTGGTTCCATGCCTGCAAGGCGTGGTGGAAGGCGCGACGGCTGTTGGATGTTCCGTAGTGGTAGTGAGCGAGCAAGGTGTGCGTAGCAACGAGCTTGATCCTGACGAGCTCGATGTCCGAGCCTGCACTGCCGCGGTCGTTGCCCGTGAACTTGTTGGATCCCATTGCCTTGGCCGCGTCCGAAGGGAAGGAGGACGCGCGCGCAAGCAGCGCCACCTTCTTGAGCAGCAGCTTCTCCGCGGATTTTGCGTGGTAGGCGGCGATCTCTTCACGTGAGGAGTGTTCGAGGTCGAGGAGTTCGGCCTTGGTCTCGTGGTCGTTGGGGTCGTGGAATAAGAGACTGCCCTTGACGATACGCTTGGCTTCGGTCTGTGGGAGCTGCAGTGCAACGCAGGCCGAAATGGCTGCGAGCAGCGCCGAGGATTCATCTTCGGACAAGTGGAAGGCAAGCGACGAGAGGTGGCCGGAAGGAAGCATGACAGGGCAGGCAGGATACACGAGCTCGTAGAAGTCCTGGAGCAGGGCACGCGCCTGCTGCTCCGAGTTGACGGCGACGCTGGATTTGCTTGCGGTCTCGATCTCGAGGAGCGCCGAGGGCATGTCAACTTCGATGGTTCCGTACTCGTCCACGTTGGACATGGCGAGCACACCGGCCTTTGGCAGATCTTCGAGCTTCTGATAGAAGCTGGAGAGCGAGAGGCCGACGGCTGCCTGGTTGGGCGAGAGCTTTTGGAGAAGGTCAAAGTTGGTAAGGGAGAGGTCGTCAAACAGACCGCCGCCGACGGCGGCATCGGGGCGGAAGAGGCTGCGGGGTGTGAGGGCGTTGCGCTCGCGATCGAAGGAGAAGGCGTCGGCGGCGTCCTCGGCGGGGCCATGACCATCTGCTGAGCCCACGTGTGCGCCGAAAATGTTGGGTCCGGTACGGGCAGCATCGAAACTGGCTGGATGCGGCGCAAATTGTTTGTGTGGGTATGAGGAGCCGTGACTGGCGGGGTCGAGCGGGGTGGAGACCGAGGGAGAATTGTTATTAGAGGTATGATCGGGTGGCGAGAGGGAGTGCGAATCGTCGTGAGAGTAGTGGTCGGAGCTTCTAGAGCCCTTGACCTTGCCGGTCTTTTCGCGCTCGTCGAGCTTGCGTTTTGTGGCTTCTGCGCCCTTGATGCCTTTGAAGCGGGGGCCGCCACGCTTGGAAGCGACGTAGACGCAGCCTCCATCGTCCTGGGGGAAGATGTCCTTGACACCGCGGAGAGCGCAGGGTCCGCAGACGGGCTTCACGCCGTCGCATTTGCGCTTTGCGGAGCGACAAGAGAGGCAGGCAGCGCGTGAGACGTGTCTGTGGTGGAGGTCTGCGGCTTGATGGCGTGAGGACGAGGCATACAAGTTGGCTGGAGGCGGTGGGTTGTAGGGGTGAGGGTGGAGGTGCGGATGCTGTGGGACGTGCTGAGGATGGGCAGGGCCTGCGCGAGATGGTGGCTCGGCGTCGAGAGGATGGCGCTGGTCGAATGGCGGGTAGGGCGCGGGTCGTTGATGCTGGAAGCCCGGATGGCGTGGAGCGTATGGATCGGCCGGTGCGGTGTCCCAGGCGGAGCGTGGGTGAGGCGCGTGTGGCGGCATGCTGAGGTCGTACTCCTTCATGGCTCTTGGAGTATTGACGTAGAGCTGACTTGCGGGTGCGGAGGCCTGGCCGTAGGCTGGCGGGAGGGGTGGTTGAGCCATGGCCTGAGGGTGGGGGTGGGTGTGGAGGGCGTCGTCGTGAGCGGGCGGATAGCTGCGAAGCGACATAAGCGGCGCCGGAAGGATGGTGCAGGGCGCCAGCGCTGTGGCTAGAGGGCTATCAAACACTCGGGATCCGCTATGCAAGGTTGCAAAGAGATGGCAGAGCAAGACGATATGTGTGTGTTTGTGTGTTGTGTGTGTTGTGTGTGTCGTGTGGGTGTGGACACTATGGCATGGAGATGCGGTGGAGGGAGAGAGTTGCGTGTGGTGGCAATGCGACGGAGCGGAAGACGGCTTCGGGTGTGGGGTTGGAGATGGGCTTTGTTGGGTTGAGGTGGGCGGTGTGCGGCGTGCGGCGAGTTAGGAGGCCAGGAGGCGCTGCAAGCGCGAGTGACGCGCAAGTGGCGGTGACGGGAAATGCGATTGCGGGAGTGCGGTGAAGCAGGGGTTTGGAAGGTGGTGGGCTGACGGAAGGATGCAGATGAGCGTGGGAGGGGTGAGATGATGGTAGCAGGAATACATGCAAGCCGAGCGTCGGATTCGTGCGTCAATGGCGGCGTGGAGGACGGTGGGGTGGGAGCGAGAATGCACTCAGTGGGTTCGCCAAAGCAGAGACCGTGGTCCGGCCGAAGGTGAGGAGAAGCAGCAGCAGCAGCAGGCACAGGAGGCAGCAGCCGGATGTGCAGATGAGGCGGCGTGAGATGAAAGCGCAAGGATGCGAGAATAAAGCGTGCCGCTGCTGGATGTCGAGATCATGCACCCATCCCAGGCCAACCACGCAGACTTCCACACTGGCAGTACTGTAGGTACAGAGCAAGGGCCGACCAAGAAAAGGGAAAAAAGAAGCGAAAAGAGGCCAGAGAGTGGGGCCGGGGACCGAGGGCAGGGAAGGCAGGGCAGGCAGGGCAGGCAGGGCAGGGCAGGGCAGCAATACAACCCAAATGTAACTCAGCCTACAGTCAAACTAGTGGAGCCGAGATGAGCGGCAGGCGCGGAGAAGGGGCTCAGCCCTCCATCACATGGCACTCGACGCACTCCACGCGGGCTCGCCTCCAAAGAGTGCCTCCTGCCCACTGTCCGGCCTGGTCAAGCAACCGCGTCGCACAGTTGTAGCATTGGGCCGTGGGAGCGTGGATGTGCACATGCTGAGTGCTGTCTTCTGTATGCAGCAGCCCGTTGCCAAAGGAGAGGTTGGCTAGTCATGGGCAGATTGGCGGCAGCAGCTTGGTAGCAGCAGGGGGAAGGTCCCGGGTGGAGAGCCGTGTCGCAGCAGCCATGCATGACTGGACGAGCGCAGAGGCGAGAGGCGGGCGGGCGAGCAGAGCCACCTTTTGTTTGAGACAAGCGAGGCGAGGCGTGCCTGCACCCTGAAAAAGAAAAAGCAGCACACAGCCCAAAGTTCCAGGCCATGGCCGAACGCGCAACTCAGCTCAGCAGAGATAGGCCAATTTCACGCATCTGGCCGCAAACTTTCGCTCGCTCCTGCCCGCCAGTGCCGCCGCCCAAGCTGGCTTGACTACGGCCCTCGCTCGGCGCTTTGCACGGTTCCTGCTCGTCACGGACAAGATCCGGCCCAACTGAGCGGAGAGGGAAGAGACTCCATGGCCGGGTCTGGCCTCTTGCGCCAAGCAACCTCACGTCATCCGCAGGCGCGGGCCAGAGACAATGCGCGTCCGAGTCGGCTTTTCCGTCGCCGTCGCCGTCGCCGTCGCGGTCACCGTCGCGGCCACCGACAGATTCCCGTCCGTTTGAAAGTTGAGGTCTTACTTGAGTACGGTAGCTTGGCTTGAAGCTTGGCTAGCAGGCGAGTACGTGCGGTGCAAGAGCGAGGGGGGTAGAGGGCAAGTGTTGACAATTTGCTCGCGGTTTCAAAAGATCAATGACCGCAGCCATCAAGCGGTGCACTTTGGCGGTCCGACGATTCGAATCTTGCCCGTATCTTGTTGTTTAGCCCTGCATCTCCCGGTGCGGCGCCATCAAAGTCGGCAGCAGCCTCGGGAAGCTGTTCCGCAATCCCTGCAATCCCTGCAATCCCTGCACGCCGTAAATGCGCCCCACCAGATCCCACCGGATCTCGGCCATCAATGGCCACGCATCCGCATCTCTTGGCTTCCCCGGCTGATGCTCGGTGCGGAAAGGCTTGCGACGGTACGCTCCCGCGCATCAAGCCGATCCGCATGATGGCGGAAATATGTCCGGTTTGCACGTCGCCGCCTTTCACTTCGAGGCTGCGTCGGAGAGCCAGTGGGGAGAGCAAGCGAGGTGTCACTACCGAAATAGCCAACTCGCTCGCCCTTTTTTGCCGCGGCTTCCTCCACAACTTGGGCGTGCATCGGTGATGCGCTCGGACCCGTTTGACATCCACACACCGCGGCGCGGCGGATTGAGCCCGGCTGAGTTGCCGTGCTTCCTCCACCCGCTGCAGCTTCTCCTCGACCTCACTCGCTTGCTCGCACTCGACGCCGCACTCGACGCCTCGGCGTCTACCACCAGAACCGCCTTCTAAGCAGCGCGGCCAATGGGCCGGAAGGCGCCTGCGCTGGCTCGAAAGAAATGCCGTCGCGGACACGACCTCCATTGCGAGCGACTCGCGCCCGCGGCGCCACCTCGTCCTCTTGGCTGACCACGCTGGGCTTCAAGCCCACCGTGAGTGGACGCAACGTGGCCGCATTCCTGGTGCATTGCTCGGCATCCATCCTCTTTCTCGTCTTTCTCAACGCTTCCCAACCTTTTGTCATTCATCAGCTCGACGCGCGTCGCAACAAGAGCCTCAATGCTGCACCCGACCGAACGGGATCGCTCAGCGGCTCGCTCATATTCTACGACGAGCTCTTGTCCACAGTAGCCTCGCTCGTGTGGGGTGCACTCGCAGAGATCGTCGGGCTGGCCGCCGTCACTTCCTCGTCGTACCTTTTCATCGCCCTCGGCCTGGCTTCGTACACGCTGCCGTCCAAACCATGGCCCGACCTCGTCCCGGCACGCCTCGTCTTTGCGCTCGGCGGCAGCGGCGCCACCGCGATGCTTTCGGCCATCCTGTCGGAGCTGTCCGGCTCGCATACAACCTCCCAGAAGCTCGCCCCGCAGCCACTTGCGCCCGAACACCTGACCGAGGAAGCTAGTTCCGAGACCGCCTCCGAAGCGACGCTGCGCCCACAGCCCGTTCACAACGGTCGAGAAGCATCAGTCGATGCAGATCTGACGGATGAGAGAGAAGCTCTGATAGGCTCGCGGCCGGATACTTCATCGAGGGCAAGCAAGAGCAAGTCACGGCATGGCCGAGCTGCGGCTGTCGCCGGCATCTTCACCGGCATCGGAGCGCTGATTGCTGTGTTTGTCCTCGTGCGCTTGCCGCAAAAGATTGCCGAGTATCTAGAGGCTCAACGTCCCTCGGAGCCAAGCTCAGACTCAGATGGCTCTCACGACGGAACAGCCGACGACTTGATGCTTCGTCGAGCAACGGTGGTCACCTTTGGCATTGTCGCCGCGCTTGCTCTGTTGGTATCGGCGGTCACCGCTTTGGGGCTCAGAATGAATCGTCGGCACAGCTCCTTGCGCAGCGAGCACGCGCTGCCGGAGGAGACAAGCACGGAACAAGCAGCCGACTATGGTGCTCTGCATGACAGCACGGTGGCGCTGGTAGAGGACAGCCGACAGGCGCGTCGGGCGCGGTTGCGCCAACGCTTGGAACGACGAACACAGTCTTCATGGACTCGTGTGATCCGCTCTCACGTCCAAACGTTCGTGCGTGGATCTGTGGGTGGATTCCGTATGGCTGGACGCGTACAAAGCGCTCGAGCATCTGTGGACGAGCTCGAACGCGTGCGTTGGCAGAGCGGATTGGCGAGGGAGCTGCGCATGGCGTATCTGGGGGGTGCACTCGCGCGTGCCTTTACGATCGGCACCACCGCATTCCTGCCGCTGCTGGTCACGCACCACTACTATACGTCGGGACTTTGCCGACAGCTGCCTTCGCCCAACCCGGACGCCCCGCTTCCCAGCGACGAACTCAAGAAGCTGTGCAGATCCGCGTTTACCGCCACGGCGATCCTGGGCGGAACGGCTCAGCTTACAGCGCTGTTGGCTTCGCCTGCCATGGGTCTGCTATGCGACCTGCTGAGTCCGACAACGACAGTCTCGTTGACGTCGGCTGCAGGTGCGGCAGGCTTCTACCTGCTTGGCGTGGGCACTGCCGGGTTTGGTGGCGACCGACAGACAGGCGAAGAGGTGCCCGATCCTCTGGGTGCCGTGTCGATTGCTGCAGCCGTACTCATCGGCGTGGGTCAGATCGGCGCCATCGTAGCAAGCCTGGCAGGATGCGCCCGAGCAAGAGCGTTGGTCCAGGATCATGCCGAACCTAGCGGAGCGGCGGGTGCAGTCGGAGACGAGGCTGCCTCGGGCAGCGAGACGCTCGTTCCCGGGCGCAATGCAACAAGAAGTGGCCGGGATGAAGCTGGTCAGGGTGCAGGTGCGATTGCAGGCGCATATACCTGCACAGGCTCGCTCTCAATCCTGCTCATCTCGAAGCTCGGAGGCTTCCTGTTTGATCTGTACGTGCCCAGCCCGTTCCTGCTCATCGGCGGATTCAGCGCGCTGGTGTCGATCTGCGGATTTGCCACGACGCTCTCCATGTACCTCAAGTCGACGTAGGCCCAAATGTCACGTTGTATCTGCACTGAGTTGGGCGGTCGCGGGCTGCCTGTGTGATGCTTGCAAGTGTTCAAGGAGGGAGGCCGGGTGGGGACTCGGTCGAAGGCGAGATCGGGCAACGATGCGGAACGCGACTTCCGGCTGTGGGGCGTAACTTCCGCGGCAAAAGGGGTCCATCGGGGATCGAAATGGTGCGGGTAACGCAGGCGCGCCTCGCTCCAAGGGTCCAAATCTGAGCCCAAGCGCGCGCGCAGGCGCACGACAGCGAAATTCCGGATTCGAACAAAAAGACGGTCAAATCTCCGCTCCCCGCCTTGACCGCTCTAGGTATCGGAGATGAGGTGGGAGGTGGGAGGAGGGGGGATCGTCGGAAGCGGAATGCACCTAACGCCACTTTCTCGGAGGAGTGGCATCCTCGACCAATGCGCACGATGCCGGGTGGCCCTGGATCCCGTCGGCACGGCTGAAGTTCAAGCAGATTCATCCGGTGATGCAGGATAGTGTGAGAGCGAGCATACAGAGTAGTGTGGGATTGGCGGAATGCAGCAAGATGCAGAAAAGCAAGTGTGCGTTTGGCTGGCGAAACCGATGCTGGTGTGACGAGCGGACCGAATTCCGACTCTGTGACGGCAGATGTGTGAGTTTGGCGAGCTTGGATGCGGGTGACGAGAGACGAGGAACGAGTGACGAGAGTGGATGAGCTTGGCGAGTGCGCCTCGATTCGATAGCCACTCGCTTGTAGCGGCTGCCTGCAGTTGAGCATGAATTTTTCCCAACACCCGCCGCGCGCTGGCGCTCCCTTGCCTCTGATCTAGGGCGCGTCTCGGAAGGCAGAGAGGCGGTGGCTCGGTCGTGGGAGATGCTCCGCCGCATCTTCCGACACTGCATCCACGCACGCACCCACGGCCTGCATCGCGCTTTGCATTCTGCACATTGGACATGGAGCTTCGGGATGTGGGACGCCAGCTTCGTGAATGGCGCAGATTGACTTCGGCTCCGGCTCGGCACACAATGTAGAGGCCCCTCGGGTGCAGAGAAAGAGCGGGAAGTGTGTGTGAAGTATGAGCTAGTTTTTTTGGCGGTGCGGGACTCGCGAGCGGCTGGCGCGGCAGTCGGGCGTCTTAGGCGAACCCCTGCTGAGCTGCTGCTGCTGACCCGGCTGTCTGCGACTCACACATGCCAGTGGCAGAGCTCGGCGCTCGTTTGCAATCCAATCCATTCGCCGCCGCCGCTTCTTTAGACTCTCGGCGATTCGCTTTGCGCAACTCGTTTGCAGCTGCAGCTCGCCAGTGCTTCTCTGCCTCTCCCTTGGGCTGTCACTCGCTGCACGGCTGTTCTGTCGCCCCCCAGCCCCAGCCCCAGCCTGAGTGTGCTTTTCCGCCCCCTCTTTCTCCGCAGCCCTTGCAGCACCGCAGTCACATCTGCAGTCACATCTGCAACACACTTTTCCGCCCCTCCGTCTGTCAGTCGGCGCAAGCCTCACTCGCTGCCTGCCTGACTGCCTGCCTGTCAGAGTGTGTGACTGCGAGCCGCACAAAGTTAGCCGCCGCCGCCGCCGCGACTCGCCCTTCTGCGCTTGCGGGTTTGGCTTCGAACGCTAGTGGCACTACGCTTCTATGCTAGGTTGCCTTTCGAGCTCGCTCCGCGTCTCCATCGTCTTCCCACCCCTTCGCCGTCTCCGAGCCTCTCACGCCCACACCAGCATCCTGCCTCGCGTCTCTTCACCGCTTGCTCCTGCGATTGCGCATCTTGCACACGCACCTCTTTGCTGCACACAACGCCCACCTTCTCATCCACACGCAGCAAGCATCCTCGCATCCACCCGCCTGCGCTCAAAGTTAGCGTCGACAGTCTGGTAGCACATCACCCTCCGCGACCGCCACTTCAGCACAATTGATCCCAACAAACACTTCAACTTCATTGTTCTCTTCCAGCCGCTGCAGCCTGCTTCCACACTTTGAAAGAACGCCATCGCCCCGGTCAAAGCTCCACTACGACATTGCCAGCAGCCTTCTTTCCCTCCCTTCACCTTCGTCCGTCTCTCGCCCATGCAGACCCTCCCTTCGACACCTTGCTCTACGTAGACTCCAATCGCGAGCCTGCCATCGTCGTTCGCGATAGAGCCACGCTGGTGCTTACTCGTTCGCCATGACTGCGTCGACTTCACAGGCCGACGACATGGCGTGGCGCCACCGCATCCTCCTCGTCGTCGAGGATGACGCCACCAACCAAACCCAAGCCACCCAATTTGTCCCCGTCGAACTCGTCCGCAACGGCGTCACCTACATCATTCTCTACTCGATGTTCGCCACCCTCCTCTTCGTGCTTCTCTGCGCCGTCCTGTTCAAGAACGGTCTCAGCCCGCAAAAGCGTCGCCTCCCCGTCGTCTGGGTGCTCGGTCTCGCCATGCTCGGTGGGCTGCTCGGCTCCACGCTCAACACCGTCTTCTGGGCGTACCAGTTGTTTGGCAATGTCTCCGAAGACACCATGTTCCGTCTATGGATGTCGTCCACCGCCATGCTCTACATTGTGCCGCTCGTCACCCACTTTGCCATCCAGCTTCGCATGCTCGCCTTCTACCCTTCCACGCTCGCCAGCAGGAAGAAGCGCATCGTCATCAGCATCCTCCCCTCGCTCATGAAGGTCGCACGTCTTACCACCATCTGCATCACCCTTAGCAATTCGGCCAAGGTGTACAAGTCCGATGGTTTTGGCTACACCGTCTCCAAAGCGGCCAACGACACCAGCAACCTGCTCACACTCATTTTCCAGCTCGTCGACACCGTCTACGCCTCGGTCATGCTGCTCTGGCGCTACTGGCATCTCGGTCGACGCGACAGCGAGCTCATGAGCAAAAAGTCTCATCCCGCACTCCGCTGGGCCAAGCAGATCGCCTTTGCCATTGCCTTTGGCTATGTGCTGCCCACCGTGTATGCGCTCGCACTCGTGCTCTCCAAGACACTGTCGCTTTCCGCCGTCGACATGGGCTTTATGCTCGTCGCCAACGTATACGTCCAGGCCTTCGGTGCCGTGCTCGCATCGCTATCTAGCGCCTACAAGTGGAGGGACGACCGCTTCACGGACAACTTGTCGCCGGACAACGCGGTGCTGCCCGGCATGCGCGACGTGAGCGATCCTTTTGCGAGCAACGACACAAAGCACCAGCCTCCTCTCATGCGCGCCCTCGACTCGGGTTTCTCTGATGCAGGCACGCCGACTCGACCGTCGTTCCTCAATGCGCGTCTGCCTTCGCTCGACTCGCGCAGGCGGGCAGGGCTGACGCCGGACGCAGCAGTCACCTCGCCCGGCCTGTCCGCTATCGTCATAGACGGAACCGCGCCGATCAAGGCAGGCGATGTGTCACCCAAGTCATCCGTTCCGGCTGTGCCGACGCAGTTACCCGGCACGCCCGGCACGCTCGAGTGCGTCTCGATCGACTACCCTGACACATATGCTCCGCAGCAGTCCGAGTCGCGCCGCTCGTCGGATGCGACGCTCTTTGCGCCTGGCGGTGCAGACAAGGTCGATGCAGCGTCGGCCAAGGCGGGTGCCGCCGCCAGCCGTCCTGGGTCGCGCCCAGGCAGCAGTGGCACGGGCCGCATCCAGAGACTCGGATCCAGCCGCTCGGTGCCCCGCGAAGGAAGCCTGCGCGAGGAAGAGGAGGCTCCACCACCGTCTCAGGCGGACAGCGTCTAGGCTTGTCCGCCGTGTATTTCTAAGGTCTCGCCTTGTCGTCCCCGCCCAGTGTGCACGGGACGCAGGTGCGACCATGTTGTATTTGTACCATTCTCTGCCCGCAATCTTTGAGTGTGGCACTTTTCTGATGCGACTGTGGGCGCGGGTATACGATTGCGAGGTTGTGCGTGACTACATGTCTGACTGGCCCCAGGCTTTGTTGCGTCAAAAGGAAAGAGCTCACGTCAGTACGGGTGTGTGTTGTGATTGGGGTTGTGATTAGGGGGTTTGGCTTACCTCTGGCTTGCTGTTCCTGTGCAGCGAGGGCGTGTTTTCGTTCGATGAGCAGCTTTTCGAAGCCGTTACTGCGGTCTACTCCGTCCCATCTGTACCCGGGCGGTATGTTGAACCTGTTCGGGGGCCAAGGTCCCTTATACGCTGGTTTGGCCGGACCTTGGGATCTTTTCTTTGTCAAAAAGGCGAGTGCAGGGTCGTCTGCATGTAGCTGGTCTTTGAAGTGGCGGTTGTACTCGGCATCTGTAACGCGGCGTGCGATGGTTTGATCGCGTACCGAGGCGAGTTGGGACGCAGCTTCCTTGGCTGCCTTCTGCTGCGCTAGACCTTGCGACCATGTCTTGCGCTCAGCCTCTTTGCGACGCTGCTCAGCTTCGTGCAGGGCGGCTTCGCGATCGGCCGCATGGACGTCAATCCGCCGTCCCGAAGAGTCGCGATACACCGTCTCCTCCTCCCCACCCTCCTGGACTGAAGCTAATTGAGGAGGGGGAGAGGGAGCTTGACGACGACGCTCTTCGCGCGCAAGCCGTGCTGCACGCATCTCTTCTTTCGTCCGAAGCCCAGCTTTGAACTCCACCTCTCCACCAGCATTGTCCGCAGCAGCAGCGTCGGTTTCGGCAGCTCGGGTGGTAGCGGTGCTTGTAGTACCGACCTTCTTGAAGCCGCTAGACCCGGAAGCGGAAGCCATTACGACCTGTACTTCATCTTCGCCATCCGAGGCGGCGCCAGCGGTGGGCCACGCGTCCGAGTCGTCCTTGAACACGAGACCCGTCGAGGCGGCTTCGGGGGCGGGTTTCTTCTTCTTGCGCTTGGGCTTGCCATCGGCACCACTGCGCGCGAGGATCGCATCTGCCTTCGGCCCCGACAGGTACCGAGAGGCAATGTACGACTGCAGATCCGGATTGGGCATGGTTCCGCGCGAGTATGATGATCGCGCACAAGGAGGTCGGGTTGCAGGTCGAGCTGCGCCTCACGGTGGGGGGTGTCAAAAAAATGCGGAACTCGGATCTGCGCGGTTGGAAGGCATTTCCACCATCTCCGTCCACGGCTCTGGGTATTCGCAACGCTACGACCACGCATTCTACCGAGGATCAAAATGGCTCCTCCTGGCGAAGTGACCTCTGCAGGCGCGGCCGCTGCCGCTGCTGCCCTGCCTACAATTCTCCCGCTCGAGCTCATCGACAAGTGCATCGGCTCCAGCATCTGGGTCATCATGAAGTCCGAGCGCGAATTCAGCGGTACCCTGCTCGGATTCGACGACTACGTCAGTAAGTATCCGCTACCTCCCCCAGCATAGCCCTACACACAGCACGCCGGACTATGTTGTTGACCTTCGTGTGCGCGCAGATATGGTGCTCGAGGACGTGACAGAATAGTAAGTATCCAAACCCTGGCTCAGTTCAAAAGAGCCTCACGCTGACGTAGAGGTTCGACCGCGGATGAAACAGCGAGACCGCACAGGACGGAAAGAAGAAGAAGACCAAGCTTGGCCAGACGCTTCTCAATGGAAACAACATCTGCATGGTGAGTACCGCACAACGCAGCTCATTCGTGATGCAAGCTTTCTGACTCGGTTCCTTTTCCTCGATTGATTTCGCGCGCACAGCTCATCCCGGGCTCGGAAGGTCCCGAAGACGCATAAGCTAACCCTCCAGCCGTCCACGTCTCGCATGTACTTGTATTCTCCTCAATCTCAACACACACCTTCACACCAACACACACGCCACTGCGACCCAGCACACACATTCTCTCAGCGGGAACCAGTGGGAGGCATGGATTGCAATCTGGCTTAACCGCGCTTCGACCTCTTGCGCTGCTTCTTCTTTTCGTCGCCCTCTGCGCCGTTTCGACGCTTGAGCTTCTGCACAAGCGCATCGAGCTCTGTATCCTTGCCATCGCCGTCCTTCTGTGGCTTGACACTCTCGCTCGGGGTATCGCCGTTCATGCGGTCGAGATGCATCCTGCGCTCCTGCATGATCTTCTGCATGGCGTTGGTCTTTGCAAACCCGGGGTGTGTCGGGTCGATGGCGAAGCGGTGGTCGTCCATGAGTGCAGCGAATCGGTCGTCCTTGGCATCGATCTCGAACGTGTCCTGCACCAGCGGGGCGCCCTTGCGTGCCTGGAAGTCGGCTTCGGCCCGCTGCTTGCTCTTGCTCAGTCGCTTGAGCAGCTTGGCGCGCTTGGCGTCCTTGCCGCTCTCGACGCGCAGCACGTCCTTCATGTCAAAGTGCTGGCGTCCATCCGGCGTGAGCTCGTCGTTCGTATCGCCGATTAGCGCAGTCAGCTGCTCGCGCGCAAGTGCCGCCTCGTCCGCATCCGAGTCGTCCTCGCCACGCGTCTGCTTCGCTTTGGCCTTCTTCGCCTTGGTGGTCTTGGTGGAGGGTGCGGAATCACCAAACTCGGCAGCGAGCGCAGCTTCCATATCGACGTCCTCGTTGAAGAAGGGGTCGTCGAAGCCGGCATCTGTGCTGGTGATAGCGCCGTCCTCTGGCGCGGGAACGGGCTCGTCGCCACCCTCCTCGCCTGCACGCCTGGCCTTCTTGCGCTCCTTCTTCTCTTTCTGCTTGCGCACGTACTTTTCGAGCGTCGTTTCATCGCCATCCTCCTTGCTCGTCTGTGCTGTCTTGCGTCCTACTGCCTCAGACAGGCCAGGCATAAAGGTGATCTGCATCTCGCCCTGCTCGTCGTCGTCGCGACTCGGGTCGTCAAACACGCCGCCACTGCGCTTGCCCTTCTTGCCGAATCCTGCGTCGTCGCCGTCGACATTGAGTAGCGCCCTCAGCCTGTCGCGCCCGTTTTTGGCCGCGACCTCGTCCTCGTCCAGCTCAGACTCGGTGTCCGAGGCGAGGTACGCCTTGAAGTCGTCCTGGCGCAGCTGCTCCTTGGTCAGGCCGCCGCGCGAGACGAGCCGCGTCAGCTTGGTGCGCTCCGGGTCGTCCTGGTCCCACGTGAGCTTGACGCGCGAGTGGCGCAGTGCATCCGTCTTGAAGTCGACGCCCTTGTAGTTGGCCACGTCCTCGGTGGCTTCATCGCGGAACTCGGCATCGCGACCCTCCTCGCCGTCCGGAAACTCCATGCCGTCCGGAACAAAGCGCAGGTCAAACACATTCGCCGTGCGCTCCATCTCGGTGCCGTCAATCTCGTTGTACACGTGGCGTGCGGTTTCCTTGCCGTCAAACGTGGCGACGGCGTAGTAGTAGCGCAGCCGATCCAGCTGGTACTTGCGCAGAGCCTCTTCGTCGAACTCGCCGCCCTCGTCCACCTGCACGATGGTCTTGGTGGTGATCTCTTCGTCTTCCGAGTCGCTTGCGGCACCACTGCGTTTGCCCTTGAAGATCTCGGGCGGAGGTCCTTCGAGATCCTCCTTGGCCATGCGCTCCTTGCCAAAGTCGCTCGGGTACACGCGCACGTGCAGCAGCTTACCGCGCACCTGCGAAATCGCCGGCGCAGCCTTGCGCGACGACGACGGCTCGGCGGCAGCACGGCGATGCGCCTGAAGCGCCTCGGCCGCTGTGACGGCCGCAGTGGGAGAAACGATACTGCTGAAGACCTTGTAGATGTCCTTGGCACGCACGTGGTCCCAGTCGAGGTTGACGGCGGCAAGGCGGTGCGTGTCGTCGCCACGCGGGACCTTCTCCTTGCTCGATTTGGCCTTCCTGCGTGCCTTGTCCTTGCCCTTGCCCTTTTTGCGCGACGAGGATGCCTCGGCCTCCGAGTCCGAGTCGTCGCCCTCGATACCGCCCTCGGCAATTGCACGCTCGGCCTGTGCGTCGAGCTGGGCGTAGACCTCCTCGTCCACCTCCTCGTCCAGGTCAATGTCGCCGATGTCTGAGCCCAGCCCATCGTCGTTGTCGTCATCCTCCTCGAAGCGCGCCTCGCGAGCCGCTTTCTTTCTGCGCTCGCGGTCGATCACGCTCGAGGGGCCGATCATCACGTCGTCGTCCTCGCTGCTTTCCTCGTCGCTGTCAGACTCGTCCTCGTCCGAATCTTCCTCCTCCTCCGAGGATTCTTCTTCGGAACTTGACTCGAGGTCGCCCTCGCCACGCGCATAGTCGACCACGCCAGCCTCGGCAGCCGCCTCTTCGTCGTCGTCATCCTCGTCGCTGCTGTCGTCCTCGTCGGCCTTGGTGGGGTCGAGATCGTCGTCCTCGAGACGGTAGAAACGCTTCATCTGGTCGGCATCGCTCTTTCCCTTGGCGACCTTGCGGCCGTACTTGTCGGTCTTCTTCTTGCCCTTCTGCTCCTCAAAGAGGCCCTTGAAGCGCTCGTCGACGACCACCTTGGTGTCGTCGCGCTTGGGCTTGAGGAAGCGCGGGTCGGTATGGACGCGCGAGAAGCGCGGGTCGGTGGTCTTGGGTGCATCGCCGAAGCTCGGCGCACCGCCACTGCTCTTGGCGCCCTTCGCCATGTCGGTACAGAGTCGATGTGCAGTAGAGCTGGTGGCAGTTGAGAAGGTTTAGATGCGTCAAGCAGTGGCACCCTTAGAAGGCCAGTGCCCTTCGGAAAGGGTTTCCTGAATTTTACTCGCCCTGCTGCCGCTCAGTTTTCCCAAAAATTTTACCTGCAAAATAACGTGGAGCGCATCTCCGTCTTCCGAGCTTCTTCGTGACCTAACTGCGCATAGCGCGGCTCGCCCACCCGGTATCAGTGGACCTACCCTCCCTCGACGCTTCACAAAGCTGCAACTTCACACGAGCCTGCATTGAGTGGCTGCCACCACACTCACTACTTTCGTTCACCTCAGAACAGCCTGAATCGGGCTCAAATAGGGTGAAACGCAGACAGAACGTGATTGGATTCGATGACTTGATTGCCCGTGTGTGACCAAAACACCAAAGTAAGAGAAGGGAGAATGTGTACGCGAGATTACAGAGCGTCCGATGGAAGAAAAGAGAGAGAGAAAAAACCGAAGAAGAGAGCGAGAGATACACAGAGAGAGATAGCGAGAAAGAGCCAAAAGAAGAGGGTATACATGCAGAAGCATGAGAGAGTAGAGACCGCAGATGTAATCTACAGAGGCCTGTCCATGAGTCGGTAGAAGGTGGTGACGAGCTTGCGCATCGGGGCAGACATGTCTGCAGGCAGGTCGAGCTTTGCGTTTCCAAGCGCGTCTGGTCTGTACTCGTCGTCGGACGAATCGCCGACTCTGAGGCCAACGTTCATGAGCTGGCTGAAGCCCTCGTTGACGTGGTCTTCGGGCGAGATTTCGTCGCCGACCTCATCAGATCCTGCAGAGGGAGATCTGCGTCGGATCATGTCGAGGTCTCTGAAAGCCATGCTCCACTGCTTGAAGTCACGCTTGGTGACATGCTGCCTGAGCACACGGATGACGCCGTGGTGGCGAGGATCGCGCTCGATCGAGTCGTACAGCGCATCCACTGCATCAGCTGGTCCTTCGAGGAACTGTGCAAAGGTACCGTCGCGGTACAGAAGCAGACCAGTGATGCCGAGTCGCGAATTGTTGGTGCGCGATGCACGGAGAATCGACTTGACCTCGTCAGTCGACATGTGGCGCGATCGAGCCGACGACGTGTACACCATCTGGATGAGGTCCTCCTCTTCTGCGCTGCTTGCGTCGGTGCTGCTACCAGCTGCATCGATGCTGCTGATGGGCGACAGACGGCTGGAAGTCGAGCTGCTGACCGAATCGATCGAGTCCGAAGACGACTGGCGCGATGATGGGTTCGAAAATGGCCGCTTGGGAAGTGCCGATGCGTCCGAGCTGCGGGACGAGCTGCTGCGTGTGAACGACGCGGGCGGTCGTGCGGGCGAGGAAAGCACGCCAAAGTTGACTGTGCTGTCGCTCGAAATGTACGACGAGCGCGGGATCGAGGGAGGATGCTCCAGATGCACTGTGGGCTTCTGCATGCCCATCGACCCCATCGATGCACTCTGTTGGTGGAGCATGTCGAAGAACTGTTGGCCGACGGTATATGAATGTGTCGATATTAGAGTGTCGCTCGAGGATGGAATCGAGAGCGTTGGCGATAAAGAGTTGTCTAGTACATAGACGACGTTAAAGATCGAGCACCGAAGATAGTAATGATAGAGATGAGATGAAGCTGGAAAGAAGTTGTGCACCGTATCCTCAGCTGAATTGAGCTGTTCCTGGACGGCGGATGTCGACAAGCTGATCAATGGTACAGCCACAACGACGACGATAGATGGTGATACAGAGAGAAGCTTCGAGCACGGTCTGGGCAGCTAGACATGGGGCGGGCCAGGGTGAAGGAAGTCGCGCCAAGCTGGGACTTTGAGGGCACTTTGTCAGGCAGACTGCAAACAATAGTCGGCGTTTGAATGCAGCTCGTGCTTGTATTTCGGTAGACCAGGCCGAGCGCAGCAGCCCGCCACCTCCATCGCGAGCGGCATGACCCACCCTTACAGCCTAGGCGGAGCCGCCACTGCAGAGTAAACGTAGTGCCCAGGGTTCTGAGTCAACTCGACATGCAGGTCCCTGGGGCCATTTGCCGGCCCGCCATCACGGGCTGGTAGAGTGCGGCGTGGGTGTAAAAAAAAGAGCGAAAAAAAGGCTGGCGTTAGGGACCGCGCGGTCTCGAATCCTCCACGTAGATCGAGAAGCGGTTCTCGCCCCGGTTGACAGTATCCGCTGCTGGGCCGCCTGTACGAATGCGTGCGTCTTGTTTCAGCCTCGAATCCTGCCTGCCTTGCATTTGATGAGGCAGCTTTGTTCCACCTGCATCGTCCTTGTCGGCCTCCCGGCTTTTGCTTTTTCGTGCAAGTGGCCATCGTGCACTTGGACACGGCCAACCCTAGGTAGCCGGCCTGCCAGTGTCCCCTGCACGATGGCTCTCGTACCGCCAACACGGAAGTCGTTCTCCGAACCTTGGCTCTCGACCGTCTCCCGAAGGATGAGAATCTTGGCGCCTTGGCTGCAGCCTGCTTTCGAGGTCAGTTTCTATAGACAATCGTGTCCTCTGTGTGTACCAGCGAAAACATGCAGATTCTTACCGCTACAAGCTGCCTCGATACGAACCTTCCAGTGACACCAAGAAGCTGCACGCTTGAGATAGACTACTTCATCTGAGATTCTTCATTGTTCTGACTCGAAGAGCACAATTGCCTTACGCAGTCGACTGATGTGCTGCTTACCTTCGTCTCGGCATTGGCGCACCGAGACGGCACGGCAGCAAGCTCGCTTGGCCACTGGATCGCCGAAGAGCGCTGCGGTACTGGCCTCGTAAGGCGGCTCTCAGACGCACGGCGGAATGGCTCGAGCCGAGCGGCGTCCCGGACGTCACGAGCGGGGGCGAGAGAAAAGTTTAGGCTGAGCTTCGAGGTGAGGGATTGCTCAGCACACCAAGGCGGTGTCGGTCATACGCGCTCTTAAGCGCCGTAACCGATGCGCTATTCGATCGTCGTGTACCTGGTGCGTCGACATTCGAGTTGGACACCGCGATCGGCGCGTCAGATTGGGTCAAATTCGCAGCCAAAACGGGCATACCGAGACGCACTTTTCTGCATCACAAAACCACTTTCAGCGTCAGCTCGAGCCAAATTGCAATCGGGCTATGCACTCCACCATGGGCAGTTCCCACGCTGGTTGACCGGACTGTGCATCGGGTCAAACCTGCAAACTTGGCCTGGCCGAGTTCTAGACCTCCAAAACACCTTTCTTCGAAGCACGCCGCGCTACCATGTGTCTGCACTCGTCCAAGCTCCGACGATGCGATGCCGGTCAACGCTTTGATGGTGTCTAGACTTGGGTAGCGTTGATGGTGTCTAGACTTGGTTTGCTACCCCGCAAAATCATGCAGACCAAGAAATCAATGCAGCGAGGCGTGTAAGCAAGTGGTAAGGTCTGTGCATATGCATGTGCAAGACCTGCGATCGTCCCGACCGTCTTGTTTTTGAGCCGTGACCCGAGGTTCTGGCTGTGGCTGCACCGGTCAACTTAGGTCTCGGTCTTTGGATGTGCCGCTTGTGTCTAGAACAGATGCGCCGCTTCGGGTCGTTTGAAGGCGATGATAAACTCGTTGACCTGCGCTGAAGGATGGTCTATCCGAGATGGCTCAGAACGGCCTAACAATGCTGGTATTTCGGCTCCATTTTTTTGCCAGCTTTTCTGAGTCGATTTTTCTCGTGTTTTTCTCCAGTGGACAAATGTGGATGGCCCTAACGTGCGCGTATTGTGAGCTGCCACGCGCAACCTCTCGGAGAGCGGCCAGGGTCTAATCAAGCGCAGCTGAGAAACGCAACACAGACCATCCCTGCACGCGTGGAGTGGCGTGAGTGTCAGCTGGGCTGCCAGTCACCACCACACTTTGCTGCGCTTTCCCATCCCACTCCACTCTCCCACCATACTCTCGAGGTCGCCTCTCTGTTCCGGCTCAGCGCCTATCAGCACCTCTCACCGATCGAGACGTCGCTATCGCCACCGCACGTCCTTCAGACGCCCATCATGAACGCGCTGCAGACCCACTTTTGGGCGGTGCGCGAGTATCTGTCGCCAGTGCTGCGCGAGTCCAAGTTCAAGGAGCACGGTCGAATCACTCCAGGTACGTCGTCGACGCCCTCAAACCAGCTCATCTGCCTATGACCACAGTACTGACACCTTCATTCTCCGTGTCGTCGTTTGCATCGCAGATGAATTCGTAGCGGCAGGCGACTTTCTCTCGTACAAGTTCCCCACGTGGCAATGGTGCGCCGGCAGCCCGTCCAAGGCGCGCGACTATCTGCCCAAGGACAAGCAGTTCCTCATCTCGTGCGGCGTGCCCTCGCTGCGTCGTGTCAGCCAGATCGAAAAGGGCGTCGGCGTCGGCGTCAAGGACGACGACGAGCGACTCATGAGCTTTGCTGACGGCGACGAGGGCGCCGACGACGACCAGTGGGTCGCCACGCACTTTGACGCCAACAAGAGCTCCAGCAGCGGCGTAGCCGACATGATCGACATCCCCGACATCGGCGAGGACCAATCAGCTCCCGAGCACCAGCTCACCGAGGGACAGGAGGACGATCTCGCCGCACGTGTCGCTGGCATCAGCGTTGGCGGCCACAACACCGTGCCACCATCCACATCCGCTGGCGAGATCGGCGACATTCCAGACATTCCCGACATTCCAGATATGGACGATGAGGCGGACGACCTTGCGGGCGGCGTCGAGGAGGAAGACGACCCAGCCACTGCCGCTGTGCCTGCTGCAGGTGCGAACACATCGGCGGGCGACAACGGCAAGCTGCTCTCGGTGCGCAAGTACGACTGCATCATCACGTACGACAAATACTACCAGACGCCGCGCATGTGGTTGGTCGGCTACGACGAGCACGGCGTCCCGCTCAAGCCCGCGCAGATCTTTGAGGACGTCTCGTCGGACTATGCGCAGAAGACGGTGACCATCGAGCCGTTCCCGCACGGCCATGCGGGGCCGGACAGTTCGGCGTCGTCGTCGGCGGGTGCGGCGGGCGTGGCGACGGCGAGCATCCATCCGTGCAAGCACGCGAGCGTGATGAAGAAGGTCATTGAGCGCATGAATGCCAGCGTCATCGAGGAGCAGCGCAAAGCAGCAGCGGCGGGAGGCGTAGGTGCACCCGCGGCGGATAGGAAGAAGAAGAAGGCTTGGAGCGTCGCAAGCGCCGTCAAGCGCGTCACGGGCAGCACGGCTGACGACGCACCAGCGACTGCGCAGTCAGAAGGCACAGAGGCCGCCGAGGAGGATGTACAGGGCCTCAGAGTCGACCAGTACATGATCATCTTCCTCAAGTTCATGGCGTCCATCGTACCCGCCATCGAGATAGACGCCACGCAGGCACTGTAGATCTTCGCTTTCGCTCGTCTGTTTGTCGCAATTCGCATGTCACAGTCTCGCCATCGCGAATGGTCGGGCTTTGTGTAGGGTGTGAGGGAAGATTCGCTCGTTCGTTCCGGGGTATACTATTAACACGACAAAGTTTGGGGAAGTAATGGGTCTACTCTTGCGAGTCGTTTTCGGGATGGACAGGTCTGCGAAGAGCAGCTTTTTGCTGGCCCTGGCGGATCTTTTCCTCGATGCGCTTCTGTTTTTCTTCGTCGGGCATGCGGCGCTTGACGTTATTCCTATGCACTCTTCCCTTTCTATGCGTGTCCCTGTCGACGTTTCTGACGAGGACGGGTTGCGCGGGGTCCCAGGTGCAAACGTCGCAGGTGAACAGTCGGTTGGCCTGGATGGTCTGCACGCCCTCTGGTGCGCCCTCGTCTACGCCGAGTTTGGTGAGTGCTTGGTTGGCAGTTCGTCCTGCCAACAGGTACTCTTCGGCAGCTTGGGGGTTGGATACGCTCGCAGGATCTGGCAGAGTGTCGCGGTTTAGGAAGCGCGCAAGAATCTCCAGTGCCGGTGTGCGGACTTTGTCGGCCCACTCCGTAGGGTTGGTGGCGTCGAGGAGGTACAGCTCAACGTCGCCGCTCGCAATGGCCGCCTGAGCACGACGCACTTCGGGGACCAGCTTGTTCTGTACCCACTTGAGCTGCGACTTGGCATACTGACGTGTAGCCGTCTTGGTGCCCTCCACCGCCTCGACGAACGCAGCCTTTTGGGCTGCACTCGAAGCTAGCGCGTCGAGTCGATCGAGGTATTCGGCAAATTGCCGGTATCCGATGGTTTGAAAGATACCGCTGGTGTAGGTGTGCGTGAGGGAGCGGGCGATGGCGTGCATCTCGCGAACCTCGGCCTCCAATCCGCGTGTGACCATCTCATCCACGCGAGCATCGAGTCGATCCCGAAGCACGTGTGGATCACACCACAGCCAGAATAGAAGCTTGCGGTAGCCACTCACGCCTTCCCCGGGGACGATGGGGGAGGAGTCCTGCTGTGCAATCCACTCCGAGTGCGGGATGCCGGTTTCTTTGTACACGCGCAGCGAGTTGGCGATCTTGCGCGCATCGCGGTAGTGCCATCTCTGCGCCATAGCCGGATCGATGCGCTGCAGAAGCTGCCAGAGCTTCATCCCCAACTCGCTGTCCTCCGTCGCACGCGTTGCCAGGTCCACCTTGGCCTCACTATCCGGCGAGACCTGGTGCAGCAACTCCCGCTCCTCACTGCTGAGGCCTCGGTACGTCTCATTCTGCTCCAGATCGATTCCGGCATCCGCGTTGGGAGTGGTGACGAGTCGACCCGGGAAGAGCAGGTGCTGGAGGTAGTACGTTGTGCCTCCGCAGATGATGGGCAGTTTAGCCTGCGCACGCAGCTTCGACGCGATCCGTTGGGCATCTGCCACAAACCGCGTCACATCGTAGCTGTCTCCATCACCCGCCGGGTCGAGGAAGCCGATGAGGTGGTGTGGGATGTCCTGCATCTCGGATGGCGTCGCCTTGTTCGTGATGATGTCAAGCCCCTTGTAGATCTGCATGCTGTCGCACGAGATCACCTCGCCACTCGTGTATGCACCGAACCGACCTGCCTGCGCCTGCAAAGCGACCGCCAGCTCGACAGATAGCTTGGTCTTACCCGTCCCCGTACTCCCAAACACCGTGACCACCTCCCCCTCCATCCGCACCGCACCACCCAACCCCAAATCCTGTCCACAGCCAAAACCACAGTAGAACAAACGCAGAATTGCAAATCGTGTAAGAAGCTGGTTTCAGTGCACGCGCTCTTAGAGGCCAAGATCCTGGAGTGGCAGAGGGAAGGTGAAGAGAAAGAATCGGCCAAACCGACCGACGCGACACCGCATCGATGCATGTCAGCACCCCGGTCCGCACGTGTATCTCGACCCCCGTCCGCAGCACTCTGACGGCCACTTCTCGTACTTACCTTCTCAATCTGAGCCGCCGCAATCGGGTGGTAGAAGCTCCTGTTGTCCGTAAACGTCTTCTTGGCCAACTGCGGCTCGACCTTGTTGAGCGCGCGGTAGACGGTCCTGCAGAACTTCATCCTGCCCTGACCCTTGACCCACTCTGCGGCCTGCTGTGCATACTGTCCGCCCTCGACCTCGAGAGCCACCTCGAAGAAGCGCAGCAGCACCTCGCCATTGGTCGCCTTGCTGAAGCCGTACACCTCGTCCAGCTTCTGCGTCACGGCCAGCGGCACCTTGGGTCCCGAGTGAAGACGCTCGAGGGAGACTACCACCTGGTTGGCATTCCAGCCCTTGATGTCCTCGAGGCTAAAGTGCGCCTTCTCGCCCGCGGAGCCGTCGACGAACTTGATCCAGCGATCGGCAAGCGAGAAGGCCTGCTCGGCCAGCGTGGTGTCGTACTCCATCTGCACCGGCAGCTCCATGCCCTCGCCGTGCAGCCATGCGTCCCAGTCGACCTTGTTGAGCGCGGCGGTGGCGTCGGCGTTGGACTCGAAGAATTTGAACAGATGCTCGCGCCACTCCTGCGTGGTGACGGAGCGGTTGTAGAATGCGTGGAAGTAGCTCTTTGCGTACGGGAGGAAGTTGTCGAGCCCGCCGACGGTGCGCTCGAGGTAGAGGAGGAAGTTGGAGCCCTTCTCGTAAGGGATGGAGCTGAAGGCGTCGTCCGGGTCCTCGCCGTCCTTGAAGGCGGGGATGAGACGCTGGAAGCGCGGGTTGTCCGCAAACTGCGCGAGCGCATCCTTGAGCGCCTTGGAACCGATGATGTACGAGAAGCCGCGGTGGGCAGGGCCCTCCTTGGCACCGTGCACGTCCTGGAGCAGCAGACGCTCGAGATAGACGGTCCAGCCCTCGTTGAGCCAGAAGTGGGTCCAGTTTGCGCACGAGGTGAGGTTGCCGGACCACGAGTGGCACAGCTCGTGCAGGAGCACGTCGGTCAGGCTGCGGTCGCCGCACACGAGCGAAGGCGTGAGCGTGGTGAGGTTGGCGTTCTCCATGCCGCCGTAGGGGAAGGAAGGCGGCAGGACGACCGAGTCGTAGCGCGTCCACGAGTAGGGCGAGATGACCTTCTCGGCGTGCTCGAGAAATCGCTCTGCATCCGCCTCGAACTCCCACTGGACGGCGTCGGCGTTGGGGGGCTCGGCCCAGATGCCGGTGCGCTCGCCGAGCTTGCGGAACTCGAGATCGCCGCCGACGATGGCGATGAGGTAGGAGGGGATGCCGACGGGCTGCTTAAAGTGGTAGGTGCCGTTCTGGCTCGGCTTGTCGTCGTCCTTGAGCGCGGACATGAGCACGGGGATGCGCGAATGCACGGTGGCGGTGTAGGTGATCTTGTGAGAGGGCGAGTCGATACAAGGGACGAGCGAGCGGCAGTGGATGGCCTGGCACTGCGAGTAAAGGAAAGGGTTGGTCTTGCCGGCGGTCTGCTCCTTGGTGAGCCAGCCGAGCGCGGTGCAGTGCTCGGTGGTGGCGTAGTCGATCTCGACGTGCACCCTGTCGCCCTTCTTGTTGGCGGTGGCGGGGATGGGGATCTGGAGAGGAGCGCCGAGGGTGCCGCGCTGCGTGCCGAGCGAGTAATCGACATTGGTGCCCTGTACGGAGACCGAGTTGATCTTGAGGTAGCTGGCGTCGAGGGTGATGGAGTCGAGGCCGGGCTGGATGAGCTCGATGTCGTGCGAGACGCGACCGGAGATGATGCGTGCATCCCAGTCGATGTTCCAATCGAGGTGGAGGTGTACGGGCTTGTACTGGGCGACCTTGGCGTGGGTGTGGTTGTCCTCGGGCACTCGCGGGGCGGGGGCGCCGACTGAGGTAGGGTCCGGAGCAGTCCAGGTCATGTTGGCGATTAGTACGCTGGAGGCGGTGGAGAAGTTGCGGCGCGTAGTGTAGGCGGACGGAGATGTGCTTGGGGAAAGGTGACTGAGGCGAAGGGTCCTGCTAGAGGAGAAGCGGGCGAGGGGGGCAGAAGAACCGGAACGGAGCGAAGGAACGAACGAGCGAATCGAGCGAGAGACCGAGAAGGGCGGGATGACGGTGGCTGTCAGGCGACCTGTGACGAGCATGTACTCGAGTGGCGAGATGGGAAGAGCTGCCACACGTCGCGGGAAAGCCAGGTTGATGGAAGAGCAGAGGAGGAGGAGATGAGATGGCATCGACTGGCGTCGGACGACATGGACCCGGCGGCGGTTGAGGTCCCTGCGCTCGGCTCGCTTTTCTGATTTTTTCGCTGGCTCAGCGTCCGCGCAGCTTTTCGGCCCAAACGGACTCTGCCTCGGAAGTCGGGCGCACCCAACCAAGTCGGCCGGCTGGGGAGAGTTAACAGAATCGCCCAAATCGAAACGCTCTAACAGGATCGGGCTCGAAATTCGCCAAACGGGTTGCTTCCCCGCATTCCGGAGCAAAGCTTTGATTCTCCTCGCCAAGGCCAAGCCAACTCCGACATCTATGCGAACGGTGGTCACGGCTGCGACGAGCCCCTAAACAGAGGTACACATTCTGTCTTTGCCGAGTGTCGCGTCGAATGGGTCTACCAGTGACTGGCTGGATGATCCGTCGATGGCGCAGAACAGTGACTTGTCTCGCATCAGGCGCCAATGCCAGAGCATGTCTTCCGAGCCGATGGACGAGGTGAGGTGAGGCGAGGCGAGGCGCTTGGCAGTCGTGGCACTCGTTGGGCGGATCGTGGAGGCTCAACAGCGCAGAGGTGCGGGATAGGAGCTCGGTGCGTGAGGAAACGCTGCTCCGATCTCATCGTGCGGGGCAGCATGCAGGTAAGCCTGTCAGCCGTCTCGCTTAGATCGATGGGATGCGCTGCTCTGGTAGGGCTTCATCCAACTCGGCTGCTGTGCAGGGCGGCGCACGCTCCCATCGGCGCTTCCGCTGTCGGCGCGATCCGCATCGGCGCTGGTCCGAACGCATCTCAGCATCTCCACCCTCGCCATCATCTCGCGCAGATTGGCATCCGCATCGGAAGCAGGGCGTGCCCGACTCGAGGTCATGTGCTTTTGCGTGGCTGCCAATTTTTGGCTCAACGTTCGGAAAGTGCACTTGCCCCTGCATCCTCTCCTCGGCATGAGTCTACAGTAATGGTGAAGAGCGTCGAGCCAATCTCGCCATCTCGCTGATCTCGCCGTGGGAGCTCGTCGGATCGCCCGCCCGCTCGTTCGCCTGCTCGAGCTGCCCCACGGGACCCTGAGCTGCCTGCATCTGCGCTGGCTCAGCAGTTCCACAGTCAGCACCCTCTCCCCGCACCTGTATTTTTTTGTTTATTATTTTTCGTACCCGACCCGACCTCGCAACCGTTGGAAAGGGCAGCTGCAGGGCTGAGGCGAAACTCGCTTTCAACAGGGCTGCTGAGCGAAGGGAGGGTGCACTTCTGCTCTAGACCACTTTTTTCTCCCGCCCGCTGAGGCTGCTGCGGCTTCATCCCGAGCAGCAGCGTCAGCAGCTCATCAAGCAGCGGTGGGGCCTTGACTCTTGACCCCCACCACTCGACTCGCATATAGGCCGACCCGCCATTCCGCAGCCCCTGAAGCTGCCTCCTACTTCTCTTCCACCTCGCAGGTCGCAGCAAGCTTTTTCTCTCACGCATCGCATCTTGGGCGTCATTGGCTCGTTCTCTCTCGGACACTCTCACGTCACGCTCTCCCAACGGCAGTCGGCTTGGCTCGAGGCGCGCATATACCCACGCCAGTGCATCGTCTGGCTCGGCAGAGCCTACTTGGATTTAAACTCTAGCATCTGCCACCCCTTTCTCGCAAGCATCATTCCTCCTCAACCATTGATCGGGACTTAGGCGACTATGACGGGCTCCGAGACCGCACGCGCGGTGCTGTTTGTGAGCCTCGCCATCCTGGGCTGTCTCATCCGCACGTACATCCGCACCGCCAACGGCGAGAAAGAAGACGAGGTGCATTTCTGGTCGTCGCGCTTCAGCCAGCTTGCGGACGCGCAACCTTCTTCTCCGCCAGCCGCCGCCAGCGGTCAGGTGCGCGCGCGCAGCACCACCACCTCGAGCGGCGAGGTGAGCCAGGCCGTGTCGGTGCTGCATGACCAGCCGCCGCGGTTTGCGCCCTTCCTCGCCGACACCGAGCCGCCGCAACAGGCCGAGGAGGTGCAGTTGGCACAGGTGGCCTGCCAGGGGACCGAGATCGACGAGGCGTATGAGGACTGGGCGGCCATGCACCACGCTAGGGGTGCCGTCTCCGAGGATGCCGAGGCGAGCATCGACAAGCTGTGGCAGAGCAGGCAGCTGCAAAAGGCCATGGGTGTGCATGCGCTCCCGCACCTCGAACCGCTAGACACGAGCGGAGCCAACACGCCCACCATCTGGACCTCCCACTTCCCGCCCGCTCAACTTCGCCCCTACTAGCCTTGCCTCCGCCCCGTCCGCACGTCACCAGCCAGCAACGTTAGAGTTCAGAGCTGGGGCGTCTCAAGATCTTTGACTGCATCGTATACTCATCGCCTACGTCTGCCCACCCTCGCCTGGGGAGGATGGACAGATGGCAGCGACGATACCCTGATTTTACCCCCCAGCCCTTCGTTTGCCGAAGGGTGGGTGCAGTGTTCGCATTTGCATTCGCATTGTTTCGGTCTCTTTCTGCGCATGTATCCTATATAACCCGGTTTGCCATTCGCAATGCCATTCCCTCTTTCACTCATTGCGCCGTCATGTTTTACAGCACCGACATTCTGTCTCGTCGCAAGAGCGGCTTGGGCATCGTGTGGCTTGCGGCTACACTGGGTGATCGGAGTGTGATCCGACGTCTGAGTCGGCGCGAGATTCTCGGGGCGGACATTGCGAAAGCGTGCGCGTACCTTCGCATGCCTACCGAGCCGCTTGCACTGCGGCTGTCGAGCCAGCTTCTGTTTGGCGTGGTGCGACTGTACGGCCACCAGACCGAACTGCTCTTTCAAGACGTCTTTCACGTTCAGGCCGACATTCGTCGGCGGGTCCTCACGACGGCCACGCCCACGGCAGGCACACACGATATCGACATGCGCACAACCACCAAATCCCTGAGCGCCATTACGCTGCCTCTGGACTTGACATTTTTCGCGCTCGATTTCAACCAGGCCACCATCGAGCTGTTGGGAAGATGGAGTGTCGAACCACCCACAAGGAAAGAGGTGGAGCTCGAGGATGGGTTTCGTACGCCGACACCGGCGCGGTTCGTCGAGGCAGAAGAAAGGATCACGCTGCCCAGGCGTGCGTTTGAGGAGGACGAACTTGGCATGCCGCGAGCATTTGGCGACGAAACCATGCCGATGCCGGGCGAAGGCGAGGAGTTCGAGGCGGAAGCACTCGACCTGGGTCTGGACGTAGAGCCGGTGGGGATGGAGCCTTTTATGCCAGGCGAGTTTGAAGGCGCGCCGCGAGAAGGCGAGGACGAGACGATGGGCACTGCACCCGTGGTGGAATGGCCTGAGCTCGAAGATCGGCTGCTGGAGGAAGCTGCGCGGCTCGATGTGGGGGCTGCACCAGAAGGCGTGGCTGCACTCATACCCGCGCGCCGAGCACGGGAGGAAGAGCAACCGCAGCGTCGACAGCGGGCCCGCTTGATGCCGCTCGAAGACGCCGAGACGATGCTGAGCGAGACGCAGCTGCGTGCGAGTCGAGCCGACTACGTCTCACGCATGACCACCGAGCGTGGCCTGCAGCAACGTCGCAAAGCAGCTCGACGAGCCGACGCCACCGTACGCGGTCTGGTATTCGAGCCACCTGCAGATCTGGGTCTGAGCCCGCAGCTGTCAGAGTTGTGGCAGACGACGGTGGGCGCAACGATGCTGTCGCGGCGCGCGCGTTTTAGAGCGATGCGCACCGTTGCCGGCATGGCCCCACTTGTGGACGCGCCACCTTCACCGCCACCACCGACGCCGTTCGTGCCCATGGACGAGGAAGAGCTGGGTGACGTGGGTGTAGCCCGTGCTGCCTCCTCCGCCCTCCCGGCTGAGCTGCGTGGCGCGCGCGAGTCGCTGCCCTGGAACGTCTTCATGGAGCACCGACGCCGGTCGTCCATGCTGCCGTCGATCTCGTACGATCGCCCGACGTTCGAGCGTGAACTCACACCTGTGCGCCCGCGCGAGGTGTCGGTGGAAACACCCACCGGCCTACGTCGCTTCCCCATCGAGTCCCCAGCATACGTGCCTGCTTCACCATCGACACTTGCGCAGCTGGAAGAGTACGTTCCCGTGGGAGGCACGCCGGAAGTCGAGCGGTCGCGTCTGGGTTTACCCACCGCCGGGGCGAGGGAGGCTTCACCCACACCACCGGCACAGGTGTTCGAGGAGGACATGGAGCAGGAGACGCGCAACTTTCTCGAGTACGCACGAAGTATCAGGCGCGAGCTCGAGGATCCCACGTTCTTGTTCTTTAGCGATCTGGCCCCGGTAGCGGCGAGCACGCCTGCGGTGGCTGCACAGGCGTTCTACCATACGCTGGCGCTGGCGAGTGCGAGGAGCATCAGGGTGCAGCAGGACGAACCGTACCAGCAGATCCAGATCACATTTGTACAGCCCTAGCCGCAGCCATACGCAGGACAATCACAGCACAATGACATTTCGAGAGCAAGAGCTGTCGGACTTGGCGGTGGGCGGCGGGAGGCGTGAGGCTGTGGGCTGACGTGCTCTCTCCGCGCGGTGCGAAATTGCACGCTTAAAGCGGTCGCCAATTGCTGCTCCCACTGACCAGTGCAGCAGCCGCTGGCTGGGCGCCAAATTCAGCTGCGACCTCCGCGCCGAACCCACTTCACCCTTTCCTCCACGTTCCCGCGCTAATCTCGCCCGGCATTCCTCAGCTTCCTACAAAAAGCCACCAGCACTAGACACCACCTCGACGCTCAGCACACCTATACACACACTCCTTTACAACATCGACGGGGCTCTCTTTCGAGCGCATATAGCCACGCGTTCGGATCTCGCCTCCGCACTGCAACGATGGCACGTACCGACACTGCCGTGCGCCACCTCGACGCCGAGCAGCACCAGCGCCTACTGCGACGCAAGCTCGTCTCGCTCGCCGGTTCGGTGTGCGTAGCTCTGTCGGCCGGATCGAACTATGCCTTCTCGTCGTTCGCGCCGCAGCTGCAGGAGTCGCTGCACCTCTCTTCGACGCAGATCAACCTGATTGGCATTGCGGGCAATGCGGGCGTCTACCTCTCGTCGCCGCTCTGGGGGCGGTTTATCGACAAGCGCGGCCCGCAGACCGCGCTCGTAGTCGCAGCCGTGCTCGTTCCGCTCGGCTATGCGGGGCTGTCCGCCAGCTACACGGGCGAGTGGAGGATGCACTCGACGCCGCTGCTGTTCGTGCTCAACCTGCTCACCGGACTGGGTAACAGCGGTGGGTTCACGGCGGCGATGAATGCACAGGCCAAGTCGTGGGGCGGGAGCAGGAGGGGTACGGCGACGGCGCTTGTGCTGTCAGGGTTCGGATTGAGTGCGTTCTTCTACTCGACGCTCAGCCATCTGTTGTTTCCGGGCAATACGGGCGATTATCTGCTGCTGCTCGCGTTCGGCAGTATGGCCAGCATGCTCATCGGCCTGGGGCTTATTACGATCATCCCGCCGCTCGAAGCGCCCACCCCCACGCATGCCGAGAGGAGCGAGGCCGGATCGGGATACCTGCGCAGGAGGACGTCGTCGGACATCGGTGCACGTGCTACAGTGTGGCACCAGCCCGAAGCACTGAGTGCCGAGGCGACGGACGATGAAGACGACGCGCGCGCTCCGCACGCCGGTGGCTCGCGCGACACCATCACCCCCGCCGACGAGGTGGATCCCGAAGCACAAGGCCTGCTGTCTGGACGCGACGAGTCGAAGCGCACCGCGCGCGAGGTGGATCCGGCGCACATCGACATTTCCGGCCGCAGGCTGTTCGGCCAACCGGACTTCTACCTGATCTTCCTCGTGATGACGCTCGTCTCGGGCGCCGGGTTGCTGCTCATCAACAACGTCGGCACCATCACCAAGACGCTGTGGGACTACAACCACCGCACCGACGCCGTCCTCGTTGCCGCCGACAACGCGGATCTTCGTCGCCGTGCGCCAGTGTCGGTGGAGGCGTTCGAGACGGCCAGGAAGAGCGCAAAGAGTTCGGTGCAGCAGATGCAGGCTCGCCAGGTCTCACTCATCTCGCTGTGCAATTTCGGCGGCCGCATCGCGATTGGGCTGCTCTCGGATCTGCTGGTGAACAAGACGGCTTCGGCTGCCAATAGGGTGTGGTTGCTTGTGGTGGTTACCACGCTGGCGCTGGGGAGCCAGTTGTTGGCCGCGTTTCCGGGCGCGGTGGATACGGTGGATCGCCTGTTTGCTGTATCGGCGCTTACGGGCTTGGCGTACGGTACGCTGTTCGGCGTGTGTCCCACACTCGTGTTCGAGTGGTTTGGCATGAAGCACTTCAGTCAGAACTACGGCTTTGTGAGTCTGTCCCCCGTCGTGGCGGGCAACGTGTTCAACCTGCTCTTTGGACATATTTACGACAGCCATGTACCTGCGGACGCGAGCGTGCTCAGCGCGGTGTCGGATGTCCTCGCATCCGTGCGTGGGAAGGACGACCATCCGGCAACGAGGCATCTGTGCATGGATGGCGAAGAGTGTTACCGCCAAGTCTTTGTCGTCACCTCCGCAGGCTGTGCGGTAGCTATCCTGCTCAGCCTGGTGCTGATTGCGAGACGAGCCACCAACGTGCCCTCTTTTCTTCGTCGCTAGAATTGAGCCTCCATAGCTTAGAACAATTTACATTCGTTAGAGTAGAGTGTTATGTGTATCCCCAGAATGCGGCTCTTAGTGGTGACCCGAACAGCTTGTATCGATTGAACACTATTGCGTCCATCCTATCAGTCTTTGCAATTCTTTCTGCAGTGGGGGAAGAGGGACTTACGGAAGTAGCCGAACTTTCGACCGAAGAACTTGCCTACAAAGGGACAGACAACGATCTGGAAGAGCAGTTTGAACTGGTCCACTTGTTGTTCCCATTCGCGCTGGAGGGCGAGTTCGTCGTCGGAGTCAAATTCGCTTTCACTCGCCGGGCTGGAGGAGGAGTGCCATTGTGAGGCGTCGTCGTACGAGCGCTGTGTCTGGGCATGTTGGCGATGCGCAAGGTGCGACATCAGCGATGTTGGCGCTAGGCCTTCGTCGAGATAACTCATTGCCCCCACCCCTAACCCGGAACGATAATGGTGGTGATGATGGTGGGATGCGAAAAGGCAGGCGAGGTCGATGGGCAAGGGTCTTGATGCCGCGCGCACGTGCAGCCATAAAATGTGGAGGCGATTCCCCCACCCTCTCACCCGCACCTCAAATAGTACACTCACTTTGCGGGAAGGATACTGGAAACCACACGCATGCCTTGTTGCGACTGGGCCCAAGTACGTCGTGCCGTCTCGATGACTCTCTGTCAACCTCGATGGTCTCGACTCATCATGGCGAATTGTATCCCGTTGCCCCAATGAGGCCGAGTCAAACCAAGATTCCCACACGTAAGCAGCAACGACCTACACCATAATCATATTGACAACGGTATGGCGAATCGATAAGAAACGACGATGCAGAATGCCAGAGTTGGCTGCGGCTGCTAGAGATACGATCGGTGTGAGCGGTTCGACGACTCGGCGTGCTTCGCTTAACGATCATTGTCAACGTGGAGGCGGATCCACTTGGAGCAGTGATTTCGCAAAGACTAACTAGGAGCAACCCTTCCTCCTTATATACGCCATCGCAAGCATCACACCTTCATCACGCTAGCCTAAAAGGTGGTGCTCAGCGTGTACCAGCCCACAAGATACCCACCTGAACCCATCTGTCGTGACTGCAAGCGTTGCCAAAAGCCCACTGAACCCTCGTGATCTCATTGTGCCCCACCAAACCCCATCTGTACCATCCATCGACAGTTCCTCAGCCCCACACACTGCGCCACTTCTACCCCACGCACAAGCCCCACAACACTATGCGCTCCATATCGCTCCTCTGCTGTACTAGTCTCGCGACTCGACAGCCATGTTTCAACGTTCATGCTTTCTGTGTGGGGGGATATATCAATACAAGCTCGTCGGAACCACTAGTACGGTTGCTGACCGCCATAGCCTCCACCGCCGTAGTTCGGATCGGCACCACTGCTGGCTCCGCCGTACATGGCCTGTGCGTAGCGGTCGGGATGCATGCCCCTAGGCACCTGCGGTCGCGACGGCGGCGGACCCGGCTCACCCCCGCCGCCCGGGGCACCGCCATATGCCGGCGGATACCCGGGCGGACCACCGCTCATCATGCCCGGTGGCATCATGGGCGGCGCACCGGGCATCGCTGGCGGTCGACCGGGCGGAGGCGGTCCACCGTAACCGCCCGCAGGCGGGCCATTGCGTCCACCGCCGTATCCGGCTCCGTACGGGTTCGGCGTGGCCGAGGCCATGTTGACCAGCGGCGTGCCGTATCCACCCGCCGCGGCTGATGCGCCCATGCCCATGCCCATGCCTGCCCCGCGCGGCGTGGCACCGCCCGCCATACCGTTGCGTCCACCGTACGGCGTACGTCCTCCCATGGGCGTCGCACCGCCCATGCCCGGTGCTGGCGTGCGTCCACCGCCATACGGCGTCTTGGCGCCGCGCGCCATACTCGCCTGCGTCGTGTACTGCGTCTTGAACGCATTGCACAGCGCCGCCACATCCGCCAGCTGGTCGGCCGGCCCCAGCTTGAACGCGTTCGGCAACACCTTGACCGGCCACGTCTGGATCGCCGCGTCCCTGCTCGCCTTGAAGGACAGGTTGAAGTAGCCCGGCCGGTCGCGGTTGAGGCCAAACGCATACACGGAGCGCTGCGGATTGGCGAGCGACCAGTTGGTGAGGAAGCGGTGCAGATCCTCCTCGTCGGCGCCCTTGTACTTTTCGTGGTTCATCATCATCTCCACCATGTGCACCATCGGCTTGACGTGGTTGACGATAAGCTCGTCCAGGTCCGAGTACGAGCCCATGCCGTCGATGCGCAGCACACGCCCGAGCGAGTACTCGCTCTCCTTGTCCAGCTCGAGCACGTCGATGTTCTGGTACACGCCCTCGTCCACCTTCCACGTGACCGCCAGATGGTCGTCGCCCTTGCTGCTCGGCCGCACCACCACCGAACCCCTCGGCTGCCCGCGGAGGAACTGCACGGCGTCCTTGTAGTTGAAGTTGTGGTAGTTCGGGTGGTCGATCACGCGGTTCTGCCGACGCGCCTGGACGCGCGCCTTGGCCTTGGCCGCCGCCTGCGCATTCCACTTGTCCGCCTTGGTCTTGTCGTAAAACTTGTCCGTGGGCGTCTTGCCCTGGTCGCGCGCACGGTGCTGCTCCTGCAGGTCCCACGGCCGGACGCTTAGCTTGACCGTGCAGCTCTCGGTGTCGATCTGGCGCACGAGCGCATCGAGCGTCTGCTGCGGCCGGAAGAGGTCGCGCAGCCGCACCGAGCCGGGCGCAAAGTTGTCCGTGGTGTACTCGGCCTCGATGACGCCCTCGATGCCCGAGTCGAGGCGGCAGCGCACGTGGCCCTCGGCCATGCGGTTGCCCTCCTGCACGCGCATCACCTCCACCGACACCACATAGCCCTCGCTGAGCGTCTTGGGCGTCTCGCCCGTGAACATGGTGAGCATCTCGGCCGCCGACGGCTCGCGCTGCTGCTTGCGCAGGTCGTCGTACGGCTTGATCAGCTCCTGCTTGCACAGCAGCAGCGTCGCGCGCTTCTTCTCGCCCTTGCGCTCGTACAGCATCTGCGCATAGTTGTCCAGATCCAGCGTCGACAGCTTGTCCGCCGGATCCGCATCCTCCATGAGCTCCTTGCACGGCAGACTCGGATGCTCGCCCTCGAGATCCTCCTCGTGCTTGTTGAGCGCATCCGCAGCCATCTTGCGCGGGAAGTCGTAGTCCTCCGGATGGATGCGCGTGCTGTCGAGCACGTCCGGCACGTCGTCCTCGTCGGCCTCGAGCAGCATGTCCTGCTCGATGCGCAGGAAGGACGCGCAGTTCTGGAACACCTGGAAGGGCAGGATGCTGCGCGACAGCAGCAGCGTACGGTTGATCAGCGTGCCCTCGAGCTTGGTGTTGATGGCGTTGACCAGCGCATGCGCCTTCCTCGGTCCGAGACCCGCCACGTAGGGCAGCATGGCCTGCAGGTAGGTGCTCGTCACGGCCTGGTTGATGTCGACGCCACTGTCGTTGACCTCGGCGCCGATGCAGCGTTCAAAGTGGAGGCGCAGACGGTCCTGCGGCAGGAGGCGCTGGTTCGGGTCGAGGATGACGGCGGTCAGGTCGTTGCCCAGCGCCGCGAACTGGTTGACGGGCGACTGGGCGTAGCGGGCCAAGGCGAGACAGTAGCGGCCGAGCTCGTTGAGCTCTGGGAACTCTTCGGCGGCGCGGCTGCTGTGCTGGTAGATGCGGGCGACGTCGTCGTGGCAGGTGACGACGTCGATGAGTGCCTGGTTGCGTTCGGATTCAGAGTCGAGTCGGTCGTCGTCGCAGATCTCCTGATGCGCCATGTCGACGAGCTCGCGGACGTTCTTTTTGAGCTCGGCGGTGCGCACACTCCAGCCGCTGACGACGATGACGTCGGGTCGACGCTGCTTGAGCAGCTTGACAAAATCGCCGCGGTGGTCGACGAACTCGGCCTTTCCGCGCGTGCGCTCGGTCTCGAGCTCTCGCTCCTGCAGCTGGCGGGCGGTGAGGGGGCGCAGGTCGTCAAAGGTGGCGTGCTCACGGAAGCGCCCGCGCTCGTCGAGGTAGACGGCCTGGACAACGTCCTTCTTGGGGTCGCCGCCACCGTGCGACACGGCGAGCACGCGTGGGATGCGGTCCTCCTCCTCGATCTTAGGGTTGGCGTTCCTGGCTGCCATGCTCCTGGACATGAAGGGCCCTTCCTGGAGACGCTTGGCCATGAGAAAGTCGCAGTGGCGCAGGAGCGTCTCGCGCGATTCCTCACGAAGCCATTCTTTGAGCCAGAGGCGACCGTTGGGCACGAGGTGCGACTTGAGTGCCTCCTGGATGACCTCGCGACGCTGGGTGTTCCATGCCTGGCTCACCTCGCCAATACCTTCGCTTGCGTAGTTGGTGTAGAGGCGGTTCTCGAAGCGCGAGAGGACGACGTCCTTGAGGCCGATGTCGAGCTTGATGAGCAGCTCATCCTCGGCTTGGAGCATCTGCAGATACTGCGCGGGTTGCTGGGGGACGAGGCGTGCGGGCTTGTTGAGGATGAATTTGAAGTTGGCGTACGGGTGCTGGTCGTCGATGACGGTCATGCCGCGCTCGGTGGGCTCGATGTTGATCTCGGCGGCGTCTTTGAAGAGCTGGCGGATCTCGCGCTTGAGGATGGGATCCTTGCCGATCTCCTGGCTGAGCATCATCTTTGCCTTTGCAAGCGCGATCTCGGGCGACTGTGCGCCCCAGGCTGCGCCGGTGAACTGCTCGGCGAACTTGAAGGGCGACTGCTCGGGATCGCGCGGCGAGTACTGACGGGACGAGCTGGAGATGTTGGCGGCGAGCTCGTCGGACGAGATGCCAAACTTTTTAGCGAGTTCGGAGAGCACGGTGTTCTTGGTGCGCTCGTACTGACCGACCAGACTGGGCTTCTTGAAGCCAGGCGTGGCGCTGGTGATGGGCTCGCCGTCGATGGTGAGACCGTCCATGTCGTCGGCAGCCGAGTCGGCGGCGCTGCTGCTGGCGAGGGCTTGGGCGTCGCGCATCTTCTGGCCGTAGCGAAGCGTGAGCCATTCGGTGATGTCCGAGATTTCTTCGAGGCTGGATGCTTGGGCGAGCATGTCCTCGAAGACGGCGCGCTGGTTGCGCGAGGCCTGAGCGCGGGCGTCCTCCTGCTTGGGCTCTCCTTCGGCGGTGACGCCGTCTTGGCCGGCTTCTGTCTTGATGTCGATGTGGATCTTGTTGAAGGTGGCGCGGAGCTGGTCCTTGCGGATGAGGATGGTCTTGAATTTGAGTCCGAGTGCGCTGAGGGTGTAGAGCTCTCTGCGGTTGAGCAGGATGGTCCTTTGGAAGTCGCGGAGGTTCTCGTCGTACCAGAGGTGTTCGAGGTCGTCGACGCGGTGCTGGAAGAGGAAGGGGACTTCGAGGAGGTCGTTGAGCATGTAGGAGAGCATGAGCTGGACGGCGTTGAGGAACTCGGAGCGGAAGCGGAAATAGAGGCCGGCGTCGTCGAGGAATTCGGCCATGGACTTTGCCGAGATGCGTGTGGAGGCCCACTTTGCGGCTTCGAAGAGCTCTGGATCTGTGAGCTTGCGTTCGAGGAGCTTGAGACCCTCTTCGCCGGGACAGGCGAGCTGAAGACGCTCTGGGATGTCGATGCGCTTGATGCGCTCGTCCTCCTCGGTGAGCATGCGCTCTGCGATCTGTGCGGGCTCGAAGATGTCCTTGTACTCCATCTTGTTCTTGTTCTCTGCGTCGAAGGCGTCTTCGTCGTCGTCTTCGAGCGCCCAGTAGTAGTCCTCGCCGTTGCCAAAGATCTCGTGGATCTCGTCCCAGGCCTCGCGGTCGATGCCAGCTTTGGCGGGGTCGGCGGCGGAGCCGGACATGCGCGCCTTGCGCTTCTCTTCGCGGCGCTGCTGGCGCCTTGCCTCTCGCTCGTCCTCGTCGAGGCCCTGCATCTCGTCGTCGTCTTCGTCCTCTTCGATGAAGTCGTCGAGGCCGTCGTCCTCGTAGCCTGCGCCGGTGTCGCGATGTTTGCGGGCGACGCCTGCGCGGAGGGCGTTGCCGACGGAGGGGAGGTCGTCGTCGTCATCGTCGTAGTTTGCGCCTCTGCGGCCTGAGCGAATGTCGTCGTCTTCATCGTCGTCGTCGTCCTCGAAGATCTGGTCGAGCGTCTTTTGCCTGGCAGCGGCTTCGTCGTCGGCGGGCGGGGAGGCGGAGCCGCGACGGAAGCGCTTGAGACGGCCGGCGGACTTGCGACCTGCCTGGCCTGTGTTTTCTGCGAGGAGTTCGAGATCGTCCTCGTCGACCTCAAAGTCCTCCTCGTTCTGCTTTCTCTTCTTCTTCCTGCGCCTTCTTCGTTCGCGTCGCGCCTCGTCGTCTTCGTCGTCCTCCTCGTCGTCCTCGGCGATGAAGCCTTCTGCGACGCGACGAGCCTCTTCTGGGTCGTCGTCTTCGTCTTCGTCGCTGCTATCTTCGCCGCCGGAGCCGACGAGGTTGCCGTCGGATCTCATAAGGTCGACGCCCTCGCCTTCGTCGGACGGGGCGCCCTCCTCGTCATCCTGAAAGTACGGAGCGGGGACCTTGTCGTTGTCCGCCATTGTGAATGGAAAAGCAAGCTGCGATGCAGCGAGCAGTAGTTAGGAGGAGGAGGAGAAGGAAATCGGAACGAAGTCGGAGGTGGGAGTGCGAAGAAGGGTGTGATGGATGGGTTGCCGGTGGAAAGGGGAAAGGGGCGGTACGTGGCTGGCAGCCTTGAGCTGCGGTAGCTACGTGCTGCGCTGTATGAAGCCCCGGGTCGGCTGGGTGTGCGTTGCGGGAAAGGTAGCGAGGATGGTGGTGGAAAGTAGGAGACGTGGTTGAGGGAAGGCGGAAGAAGTGCGACCGGCTGTCGAGGGGCAGCAGCAGCTGCTTCTGCGCATGGCCGAGCGAACGGGGCTCGAGCAACAGTCGCGATGCCCTCTCGATCAGATCAACCCGACTCTTCTCCCCAGCGCGCCGCGCCCGTCCTTTTTTCCAGATTTCCAAATTTGAAGTTGTCGATCTCACATTCGTCAAGGCTCGCAAAATGGACGGCGTCGGGTGCCCTTTGTGTGCGGTGAAGCGGCTTGAATTGGAGCGCAGACCGTTTTGTATTCAAAAAGCAACAACGCGTGCAATTCCAGCAGCTGCTGCTCGAATACAGCCAGCGCGGCTCGAGAAGAAAGTGGGAATTTTTTTCGCCTTTGTTGGTTGGACTCAGCTGAGCTGCCCTTGGCTGGGCTGCGGTGCGCTGCGTTGTTGGCTGTGGGCAAGAAGATTGATTGCAGGTCGCGCTGTGTGGTGAAGGTGAAGCGCTCGCTCTGTTACTTGCGGCTGAGAGGGAAGGAAGTCGCTCAAGGCCTACGGAAAGAACGCGGCTGCCACTGCTGCCTACCGCAGCGGCGCAAGAATGCGAGTGAGGATAGCTTGCTCGTCACCATCGTCTTCTCAACCTACACCTTTCGTCACCCGCTACAGACCCCCGACGTATCGCCCTCACAGAGCAGTTCTGGTCTGCAGAGAACATTCGTCGCTCACTTCAGTGCTTCGCGTCGCCTTCTTGACTTCTTTCGCCGGCCACATCTAGAGCGTCTTGCAGCATTGCCAGCACTGCCAGCATCGTCAGCATCACCCATACCAACACCACATCCGCATCAGCATCCATAGCGTCACCGCCACCACCAACACCGCTACCATGTCGCTCGCTCCCGCTTCGTCGTCGTCGGCGCTCCACATCGACTTCCCCGCCTCGGCAGGCTCGGGCGTGATGCACTCGCGCTCCGTCACCGGCGTCCAGGTGCACCCGGTCGCGCTCTTCTCCATCCTGGACCACTACCTGCGCCGCAACGACGGCCAGCACCGCGTGATTGGCACGCTGCTCGGCACACGCACCGAATCCGAGATCGAGATCAAGAACTGCTTCGCCGTGCCGCATCTGGAGGACGAGGAGGAGGGCCAGGTGCAGGTGGACATGGAGTATCACCGCAACATGTTCGAGCTGTGCCAGAAGGTGCGTCCGGACGAGGTGATCGTCGGCTGGTACGCCACCTCGCCCGAGCTCAACACGTACAGCGCGCTCATCCAGGACTTCTACTCGCGCGAGACCGCGCCGCACCAGGCGGTGCACCTCACCATGGACACCTCCATCGACGCCTCCAAAGCCGACGGCCTCGGCATCAAGTCGTACATCTCGTCGCCGCTCGGCGCCGCCCCCAAGCCCGAGAACTGCGTCTTCCTCCCGCTCCCCACCACGCTGCTCCACTCGACACCAGAGCATTCTTCGCTCTCGCTCCTCGCCTCGCACAACGTCGCCTCGCCGCTCACCGACCTCGATGCGCTCGCCGTCAGCCTCAACCAGGTGCAGGCGCAGCTCGACCGCGTCCTCACCTACGTGCGCGCCGTCATCGCCGGCGAGAAGGAAGGCGACAAGGCCGTGGGCCGCTTCCTCAACGACACCATCAGCGTCGTGCCCGCCGGCATGGACGACAACAAGCTCGAGACGCTCTTCAACGCCCACCTCCAAGACGTGCTCATGGTCTCCTACCTCGCCAACGTCGTGCGTGCCCAGGCCGAGGTGTCGTCGCGCCTCACCCTCCTCACCTAGACGTCTGCGTTTTTCCTTGTCGAGTGCATCATCCGCTCAGCACCATTTGCACCCCCCAAAAATGTTCAATCCTTCTCTATCTTGTACATGTAGCCAGGCTGCGATATCCAAACCTTCCAAATTCTCACATCGACAGACTTCCTTGACTGTGCGAGCCCGACGTTGCTTCCAAGCCCATGCGGCAAGCGGCAAGCAGTTGGAAGGGAATGTTCGATCGGACGATTGGCGAAATGGGATCGGCCGATGGGATGGATCCGCGTGGCATTTTCACGCTGCAAAGGCCATCCATCCATCGCCCCTGGATGCGCTGCATAGCTCTGCGCTGCGCCCAACGTGGAAATTCGAGTGACGACACACAGCCGAAACAGCGGTTCACGCCAGAGCCGCCCTCTCTCTGTGCCCCTTCTCCCCTCGCTCGGCTTCTCCGCAAACGTGAATGCGCTCACGGGCCTCGAAAACCAATCTGTCAAACGGCGGCGTCCTTCTCAAGAAGCAGTTCGCCACCATCCACCTTCACCACCACCACCTTTTCCCACTCCACCTCTTGGCTTTCTCGCAATGTCGTCCGCCAACAGCCTGCCCCAGCTCTGGGATGGCTTTCGCATGACCATCTCGCCCCAGGCGTACACATTCGAGCCTACCTCGTCCTCCGACGCCGCCCGCAGCGAAGTGCTCGTGATCGACCGCAATGACTCGTCCGTGCGCCTCACCAAGCAGGGCTCCACCTCCAACCGCGGCGATGCCAAGTCCATGGCAGTGCACGGCGTCGTCGGCATCATCAAGCTGCACACCTCCGAGTTCCTGGTGGTGATCACCTCCAAGAAGAAAGTCGCCGAGATCGCAGGCGCCGACGTCTTCATGGCCACCGAGTTCCGCGTGCTGCCGCTCGAGAAGGAGGCCAATCCGTCGCTGCTCAAGCATCCCGTGGAAAAGACGCTGCTCGGCCTGCTCAAGTCGCACCTCTACAGCGCTCCGTTTTATTTCAGCTACGGCTACGATCTCACGAGCAGCATGCAGCGCCAGGCGTCCATTCAGAACACCAGCGCGCCGCTGTGGCAGCGCACCGACGACCGCTTCTTCTGGAACCGCTTCCTGATGCAGCGCTTTGTCGAGGCGACACAGGCGGGCCACGACGTGTCGCGCTTCATGCTGCCGTGCGTGTTTGGCTTCCTCGAGGTGAAGCAGGTGACGATCAACAACCGCGCGTTTGTGCTCGGGCTCATCGCGCGTCGCTCGCGCCACCGCGTGGGCACGCGCTACTTTTCGCGCGGCATCGACCTGGACGGCAACGTGTCCAACTTCAACGAGACCGAGCAGTTTGTCATCACCAACCCCCAGGGCGGTGCGGCCATGGTCAAGGCCGACGGCTCGATCCGCAAGAGCTACGTGCAGACGCGCGGCTCCGTGCCCGTCTTCTGGGCCGAGGTAAACAATCTGCGCTACAAGCCGGATCTGCAGATCATGGAGAAGCCCGAGACGGCCGAGGCTACGCGCCGCCACTTTGACGACCAGGTCAAGCGGTACGGCGACAACTACCTCGTCAACCTCGTCAACCAGAAGGGCTACGAGAAGCCCGTCAAGGAGGCGTACGAGCGTGCCGTCGAGAAGCTCGGCAACACACACGTGCACTATACCTACTACGACTTCCACCACGAGTGCAAGGGGATGAAGTTCGAGCGTGTCATGGACCTCATCGAGCGGCTGCAGACCAAGGGTCTCAAGAGCACCGACTATTTCGCGTCCGAGGGCGGCAAGGTGGTGAGCGAGCAGCGCTCGGTGGTGCGCACCAACTGCATGGACTGTCTGGACCGCACCAACGTTGTGCAGGGCACACTGGCACGGTGGATGCTGAATGAGCAGCTTTCGGCGATCGGCATCCTTGGTTCGGGCGATCAGGTGGAGAAGCATGCCGAGTTTATGCATGTCTACCGCAATGTATGGGCAGACCATGCGGATGTGATCAGCAAGGCCTACTCGGGCACGGGGGCGCTCAAGACCGACTTTACGCGCACGGGCAAACGGTCCAAGGAGGGTGCGCTGCAGGACGGCGTCAACTCGGTCACGCGCTACATCAAGAACAACTACTTTGACGGCGCACGTCAGGATGCCTACGACCTGTTCACAGGTGCATGGGAGCCGTCCAAGGGCCTACCGCATCCTGACCAGCGTGCGCTGCTCGTGCGCGCCATGCCATGGGTCCTCCTCTTTGCCCTCACCATGCTACTCGCCAGCCTCGTGCTGCCGCGTCATGCTGTTGCTACTGTTGCGGGAGCTACCGGTGCCGACGTGAAGAACGCCTCGTCCAGCTTGTGGTTCTTTACGCTCTGGCTCGTGGTGGCCGTGGGCAGTTTCCAGTTCATGGTCTCGCGCGGACTCGACTATGTCGCCTGGCCCACACTCAACCGTCCGGACGAGACCATCTTTTACGATGGGCCGGGATTCAAGTCGGGCTCCAAGGGCCGCACAGGTGTAGTGAACCCACTGAGCAAGGCGAATGGAGGTGTCAAGGCGAGAGCTGCGCCGACGAATGCAGGCCGACGTGGCCAGGCGTATTCGATCCCGTCGTAAGCCGGCTTTCCACTCTGATAGACAAGTTCTTTATACGAATGTCGATTGCGTTTTTAAACTAGATGTGCACAGGCGTATGTGTGTAGTGCGTGTGTGTGGTGGAGGGCTGATGGGAGTGTGGGGTAGTAGTGGCTGTGCGTGGGGTTGGGTACGGTAAAGTCATTCGGTGATGTTTCTGCCAGCACGTGGGGGTTTTGGGGGTAAAAGTTGGGCGTGGGGGGAAACAGAGGCATGCAAGAGCCAAGGATGGGGGAGGGTGATTTTTCTGCTCGACCGGTCCCCCACGGTCCGCCTTTCCGGCCTCACACCGGTCTGTTCACCGACGCCTTCCCCCACGCCTCTTGCTCCCTATAAAGCTATCCTCCCTCCTCTCTTGCCTGAACCTACACCACACTTGAATCTTTTTGCGCTGCAATCATGTCGGGTAACGGACTTCCTACTGTGCTCGCGGTGGGTACGGGCGAGTACACCACCGGCTTTGTGGGCAACTCGCAATCGCCCTCGGACAAGAAGCTCGGCGTGGTGGGTCTGGTGATGTTCGACCTGCGTCGTCGCGGACTCATCGCTCCCGAAATCAAGATGGTTGGAACGAACGGTGACAAGTTCTCGGGCATTCGCGATCACTTCAAGCGCAATATCGAGCACAAGTATCGCGATCTCTCCACGGCCTTTACGTCCTACCCGGAAGCAGGGGTTCGTGACGCTGATGCATACAAAACCGCCATCGACAGTCTCTCGCCCGGAGATGCGATTACGATCTTTACGCCCGATTCGACGCACTTTGATATCGCCATGTATGCGATCCAACGCAAGATCCACGTGCTCGTCACAAAGCCCGCCACGCAAACCCTCGAACACCACCAGAAACTCGTCGAGGCCGCCGAGAAGCACGGCGTACTGTGCATGGTGGAACACCACAAGAGGTTCGATCCAGCCTATGCCGATGCGAGGGAAAGGGCCAGGGAGGGGTTGGGAGATATGAACTACTTCTACTCGTACATGAGTCAGCCCAAGAATCAGCTTGAGACGTTCAAGGCTTGGGCGGGCAGGGATAGTGATATTTCGTACTACCTCAATTCGCACCACATCGATGTGTGTCTGTGGATGACTGCGGGTCGTGCGCTTCCTCTGCGCGTTACCGCCTCGGCTTCCCAAGGTATCGCCACCTCCGTAGGATGCGTACCCGGCACCGAAGACACAATCACCCTACTGGTCGACTTTGCGATTGTCGATTCGGACGGCAACGCAAAGCAGGGTAAAGTTGCCACCGCGGTGTTTACGGCATCTTGGTCGGCTCCCCAGGGTGCAGGGGTTCATTCCGAACAGCATTTCCACTATGTCGCTTCAAAGGGCGAGACCCGCATCAACCAGGCGAGACGAGGGTATCAGTTCACCCAGGAGGATCCGGCGCAGGGTGTGACGGGCGGAAGCTGCACCGACTTCAATCCGTTTTATATGAGGTATACCCCCGATGCAGAGGGATACTTTGCAGGTCAGCATGGGTACGGTTATCTGTCGCTCGAGAACTTTGTTACGGCGTGCACGCGTATCAACCGCAAGGAACGCAATGTCGCACATTACGATACCGTCCTCCCAACGATCAGGGACACACTACTCACCACCGCCATCCTCGAAGCCGGCCGACGCAGTCTCGACACCAAGTCGACCGTCAACATCACCCTCAATGACGGAAAGTTCTCACTCCAGTAAAACCCGCACACTCCTCTCGAGTACTCTTGAAATATGGATTTTGATTCAACGGCGTAGTGGGGATTAGGATCGCTTGTTGAACATGTCGAGTGCACTGGTGGAGTCTTCGCCCAGACCCGCTGCTGCCTGACGCTTCCGTGCGTCCTGCTGCTGTTTGCGCATGCGCTCCATCTTGGCCTTGACGGCGATGCGGTTGGGATCGACGACATTCTCGCGCTTCTTGCGCAAATACCTACTGAGCGCCTTGTTCTTACCCCTCATCCTGTTCTTCTCCTTCTTCGGTGCGGCCTCGTGCGCAGCCACCTTCTCAGCCAACGATCCGGTGCCTGCGACGAACTCGGCGTCTTCACCCATGGGGTCTGCGTCGGGATTGTCGAGCTGCATGCGTTCGACGCGCGAGAGCTGTGAATACGCCCTACCGTCCGCAGACCGTGCGACGGCATTCGGGTTGCGACGTGCCATTTCGGCGAGGATGCGCTCCTGCTCGGCGGCGGAGACGTTGGTGTCGGCAACGCGAACGCTGCCAAGGATGCTCGAGTCGACCGAGATGAGTTCGGGCGAGATCTTGTCGAGCAGCTGGTGCACCTCGCGCTCGCGGCGTGCTGTGCGCGACTCAAACGGATCCAGCTCGGCCGAATCAAAGTTCGGTTCGCCCGCACCGGGGACTAGCAACGACGTAAAACCGTTGCCGTGCCCGACGCCGAGCACGTCCTCGAAGGGACAGAACTTGACCTGCAGCGGCTCGGCGCGTGGAAAGCCCTGCGTGATGTACGGTCCAGGAGGCGCATTTCCCAACGCAGCATTCGTGTCGTACACAGACACGTGCGGGCCCCAGGCTACACCGAGCAGACCACGCTGCGAGTACTGCAGGTCCGAAGCAGGACGACGCGCCTGCCACTCGCGCCGCGGACCCTTGCCCAGCATGCGCGTGTCCCACACCTTGATGGTGCCATCCATACCGCACGTTGCCATGTCGCGTCCGCCATTGCGCGCGTCGATCGAGATGCCCGACACCGGCCCGCGGTGCGCGAGCAGCTTTACCGCCGGCGTGGACAGATTGGGCGTCCACAGCGTCACCGTGCCGTTCGAATGGCCCAGATGCAGCACCGCCGTGAGCGGGTTCTGCGTCATGGTGTTGCAGTTGCCCAGCCCCGTCCGATGCTGACTGATCAGCGTACCCGTCGACGTATCCTGGTACTTGAGATAGCCCGTCGCACCCACCGAAGCCAGCAGGAAGTGGTACGGCAGGAACTCGAGCCGGTTGACGTCCGTGTGGTTCTTGAGCTTGTGGATCTCGATGCCCGCATCGTCGTAGATGTAGACGTACTTCTTCTGCGCCGCCGCGAAGAAGCTCGAGTTGTGGAGCCACTTGACGTCGCGCACCGTCTCGCGCACCTGGATCTCGCAGCTCAGCTTGCCCGTCTGCCAGTCGAACGCCGCCAGATGGCCCTTGCGTCCTCCGATGACCAGATGCCGACCGTTGCGCGTGTAGTCGCATCGATACGGCCCCAACCCCACGCCCTGCTTGCCGCCATCCAGCTTGAGCTCGAACCCCTTTTTGGCCGTGTCGATGCCGACGTTGTCCTTGATCTGCGCCTGCGTCACCTTGAACGTGCGCTCCAGCTCGCCCTCGGTCTCGATCATGCCGGCACCCTCGCCTGGCGCGGCGGTGTTGAGGTATTCGTTGGCCAGACGTGCCGCCTCGGCGGCGCGCTTCTGCGAGAGGTGCTGGTGCGTAAGCTTGCTCTTGAGCTTCTTGTCCTTGATGCCCGCTACGGACTTGGGCAGCTTGACGTCGGCCATCGACGCGGGCGCCGAGCGCTCGAGCGCGCGCGGCAGCGAGGTGGCGGCCGAGATGGAGTGCGCCTGCTTGTCGAGCGCCTCCTGGCTGTGGTACGACTTTTTCTGGCCATTCTTTCTGGATGCGCTCGCGGTGCGAGACGGTTTGGACGGACCCGCCTCCATGATGATAGCAGCAGTCGGATGTACGCTCTGATGCGGTTTGTATGGGAGTGCGCAGCTGTAAGTGCTGGTTGCCAGCGAGGGTGATTGGGTGGTAGTGGAGCTGAAGATGAAGAAAGAAAAAAATCCGAGGCTTGGAGGCGGCGGCCGACTTTTTCAGAGCCTCAGAAGAGCGAACCCTGACTGCTCGGCGGCCAAATTTTGTCCATTTGCACATTTTAGAAAAAAGTGGACACCGCCCGAACCCGCCTCCACTCGAGTGAAGCAGAGTTGCTTCCTGGCACACTTCGACCACTACCCCACCTCGCATCTCGCTCAGACCTCGCCGTCAACTGCCTTGGCACCATGGCGAAAAAGGCAGCGCCGAAGAGCGCGCCCGTCTTCGAACAAGATTCGGACGGCGATGATGGCGGCTCACTCAACCTCGACTCGGCCAGCGATCTCGACTCGGACGTTGATGCGTCTAACGCCAGCGATGCAGCGGACGGTAACGACGACGTGGGATCCCAGGACGATGAAGAGGAGGAGGAGCAGCAGCCGAAGTACGCACAGTTCATGGACGACTCGGACCTCGAAGCCGCCTCCGACGACGATGACGACGATAATGAGGACGGTGACAGCGATGGTCTGGAGGAAGAGGCGAGCGAGGACGGCCAGGCTCAGTATAGCAGCGACGAAGTTGGTTCCGACCTGGACGAGGCCGCGCTCAAGCAGCAAATGAAGCAGATCCCCTTTTCGGCGCTCATGAAGGCACGTCGTCAGATGGACGCCTCGGACAGCGACGACTTTTCGGAACCGGACATCTCGGATCTCGAAGAGGACGAATTCGCCGAAGACCGTCGGCGTCTCTCGCGCCAGACAGCTGGCAAGCAACCTGCGCGTGTGGGCAAGTCGAAAGCATCGACAGTGGATGCCGACGAGGCGCTCGAGCAGAAGCGGCGCGAAGTGCGCGAGCGTCTGCGTCAGCTCAGCGGCAACGCCGCGGGTCCATCGAGCGAGGGCGACAATGCATGGGCGGAAGCGCGGCGTCAGCGCGAGCAGCGTCGCAAGGACAACGAGCGCAAAGAACTCGCCAAACGCGCCAACAAGAATGCGCCCACCGAGATCTCGAGCAAGCGGCCCGTGTCGCGTCGTCGCCTTGTCGTCGACACCCCCACCGCGCACGTCCGCGATCCCCGCTTCGAGTCGCTCAGCGGCAGCGTAAACAAGGACCTCTTTTCCAAATCCTACTCTTTCCTCCCGGACATGTTCAAGGACGAGCTGGGCACGCTCAAAAAGACGCTCGCCAAGCTCAAGAAGCAGGAAGCCACCCAGGCCGGACCCAAGGCAAAGTCCGAGCACGCCCAGGCCATCCGCGACGAGCGCGCCAAGGTCGAAGCCGCCCTCCGCAGAGCCGAAGGTCTGGCCGGAGAGCGAGAGAGACGTCAGAGAGAGTCCACGGTCAAGGCACGCATCAAGACGCAGAACAAGGAACGCATCGACAAGGGCCTCCAGCCGTTCTACCCCAAGAAGAGCGAGATCAAGCAGATGCTGCTCAAGGACAAGTACGACCGGCTCGCGGGCACGGGCGATACCGAGGGTCGCAGGGCTTCGGGCCAGGAGAAGAAGCAGCTCAAAAAGGCGCTCGAGAGGAGGAGGCGCAAGAATGCACAAAAGGAGAAGCGAGACATGCCCGTCGGCATCGGCTTTGGCCCCTCCGGCTCGGGCGCCAATGCTGCGATACCCAAACGCAAACGACAGACTGGCGCTCCCGAAGCCACCAACAAGCGTTCACATTTCTGAGCGCTTGATACTCGTCATTTGCTACACATGCACTGCATATCTTTTCGCACCACGCATCACGCATCGGTGTGTGTTCCTTCAGCCGTGTCGGATGCAGTTCCAGCGGTGTGCATGTGCGTGTGTGTAAGTGTATGAATGCTTTGGACAAAAAAATGAGAAGAGTGACCTGCGCAAAAAAAAATGAGGTCGTACTGGGATTCGAACCCAGGGCAAGAGAAGTCGAATCGTACCGACGCCTGCTAGAGGCGCTCGATCAGAATCTCCTAAGTTAACCAACTACTCCATACAACCCGTGTTGGCCGGCGGGCCGAATTGTTACATTATCACCCAAATGTTGGCAACGCCAGGGTTGGGTAGAGTTGGGACGCGTCGCGTGCCGCGCCTATCCGACCCTGCAGAAAGCTCGGCAGCACCTCCATGTTTCGCAGCTTCACAACACCTCACCAACGCCGTCTTCTGCCGCGCACCATCCACCATATACCCAGCGCCAACCACGATCTATTCAACGCTTTCATCCCTCTCGACTTGGACAGCGACTTTTTTTGGAAGGCGCATCTGACTCTGCACGCAGCTACGACGGGGGAGTATGTCACAAACGCCGACACAGACGCCTTCGCGGCGGCGGGCGCTGGTGGACACGCCGGGTTCGGTGCGGTCCAACACGTCCACGAGCGATCGCAGTGTGCTGCTCGAGCGGACGGAAGAGCTCGAGTTGGAGATCGAGGAGCTTCGGCGAGCGGTGGGGGCGGAGCGCGAGCGCAGGCGCGGATCCACGCAGCGGCAGCTGGAAAAGCAGCGTGCCACCGATGCATCGCGCGACGAGGTGCGCACTACGCTGCTGGAGAAGCTGCGCCAGATGGACGACGATGCGCTCACGGCGCTGTTGGGGGCGTCCGTGCACAGCCTTGCGCGCGTGATCGCCGGTGCGGATTCCGCATGGACCGCAGTCGACGCCGGACTTGTACCCAGCAAATCGGTCGGTGTGGAGGGAACGGGTAGTGGATCTGATATCGACCGTCGAGTTGCGGCGCAAGGAGTGCAGCGCGAGTTGCAGCAAAGTCGACATGCAGCTTCCATCAACACCTGGCTCAAGGATCGACAGCGTCGCTCCAATGCCCTCGTCCAGTCGCTAGCCCAGTTTAGTTATCTTGACATCGATACGCTCGATCAAGAATCCGACGAGCGTCGAAGAGTGCATTTGGTGGGATCGTTTGCACGACTCTTTCCGATCGACATCCAATTCGACATTGACGACTCTGGAGCCTCACCCGCCATCCAACGTCTGGCAATCAACATTCCGGGCTGGCTTTCAAGCACACTCAATACCCCGCATGCGCTGTTCTCGCGCTTGGTGAAGCGTAATGATTTACCGGCGGTGTTGCTTATGCTTCGCACAATGGTTCCTCTGCTTTCGTTGCGGCGAAATGTGTTTACATCGCTTATGGAGTCGTATACCGACTTGGTACGAGCACATATTCGAGCTTGGGAATCAAAGCATGGCGTTGATTTTGCACCATGGTATCCGCCGGGCACATCTCGCAAGCGCGCCTCATCCCGAGTCGATGAATCCCTTGGACGGTCACTTATCGCCACCGACGCCGAAACACTCGTCCTGCAAAACTCCCAAGGCGCATCACTGACGTTGCGCTTTCGAATTGTGTGGAATCGTTACGGCCACGCAGTGCCACAACTAGATGCCGAACCAAACGTACCGGGGGCATTGATGGACTCAACAGCAAAGGCGTTTTTGCACCAGTTTGGCGACGAATTCAAACACCTCTGCAAGGTTGCAGTACAGCAAGATGGCATTGTAGGGTGGGGGGACGAGGAGCAGGATCAGGCCGTCGGAAGGTGGGGCCTCATGCCCGCATTGCACGCTACCATTGCCGCGTTTTTTAGATTAGCCACAGATGACGCCTCCGATACAGCATCCGACTAGGTCAACCTTTGGGGCAGCTTAATCGAAAGACAGATGCAGAGAGATACGCTGTGTGTGAATGGTGTTCTGAGACAATGCACTCAAGTCGCAAATGCTTGCACACGCCTCCATCGACACCACCTGCTCAGACCGTCAGTCTTGCGCGCCAAATCCTCACCCCGCTCTTGCTGCTGCGCATGCTGCAAACCACTCACACACAACCGACTTTCGTCCATCCCTCGCTCGTGAGATACACCGCCAACCATGTAGAATTACTGCGCAATGACGGCGTTGCCCGGCAAGAACAACTGCGCCGAGGTTTAATTTCGGTACTGCTGTTGGTGGTGATGTTGGCCCTGCTGATGTGGGTGCTGTGGGTGCTGCTGGTGCTGCGGATGGTGACCTTGTTGCTGGTGCGGATGCTGATGATGCGGGGGCTGATCCTGACCTGGAGTCCAATTCCACGCGTCCCAAATGGTCGACCCATGCTGTCCCTGCGCCACCTGGTGCTGTCCCTGCCCGACCTGGTAGTGGCCCTGATCATACACCGGCGCGTACGGCTCTGCATACTGCTGCTCGTTGACGTGCTGGCCATAGTACGCGTGGCCCGACGCTGCATCGCCACCATACGCACCACCGTACCCCTGAGGCTGTTGCGCAGACTGCTGTTGAGCATGCTGCTGCTGCCAGGGCTCTGACACCTGTGGATGTTCCTGCGGCACATTGCCATAACCGTCGTACCCTGCGGTTTCTGCCTTGGCTCCCTGCCTCTGCATGCCGTCGTATCCTGCAGCGTGAAGTGGTGCCGGAACGTGATCGCCCTCGGAGCGGTAGGCGTATACATCGGCTGAGCCTGTGCCTGCTGTGCCTGCCGCACCCGCATGCCCTGCATCGAGACCCAGCACGCTCTCTGCGGGATACCGCTCGTTCGGGTACGCCGCATACGCATCCATGCCATGCACGCCCGAAGTCGGGCCCGAATAGCCGTGCGGTGCATCGATGCTTCTCTCGGCATACGCAGGCGCGTACGTCGGTCCCGCATGCGTCGTCTGCGAGATGGGCGCATACGATGACGGCAACGCCTGCTCATGCGCCTGCGACGGCGGCTGCAGCACCGACGCCTCGTACGCTGTCGGAGCCTGAGCATAGTTCATAGCAGGAGTCTGCTCCAGCCCTTGTGGCGGCACGGGCGGGTCCTTGTGATACACCACAGCTGGTTCCGGCAGCGCAGCGTTGCCCGACTGCGTCGACGAGCTGGGGCTCGAGTACTGCGACGCATTGGCAACTGAGCGCACACTACGATGCATGGGCGTTCGCTGCTTGGACGAGTGTGTCAACACCGAAGGGCTGCCGGTCTGCTCGCTCTCGACGCTGCTCGAGCGCGCATTGCTCGGGCCCCTGCGATTGTTCTCTGCATCGGGCGTCGTCGCCGAGCTGCTGCCATTGCGACCCGGCTTGCGGATCGCTTTGACGTCGCCCTCGCGCAGATCGGAGCCAAACACCTTGACCGCAAAATCGGTGTCCTGGATCTCGCGAATCGACTGCACATTCAGTGCACCCATCATGGCCGCCGAGATCTCGTCCTCGATCTTCTTGCTGTCGGCAATCGCCTGCACCATCTCGGGCACATCGGGCGCAAGCTCCTCCGCCGCCGTCTCGATCTGCTTCTTCTTGCTCGAGAGCAAAAACGAGTTGTTGAGAATGCTTTCGACGTGCGAGATCTGCAACCGCTCCTCGGCCGACGCCACCTTGCGCATGAGGATCTCAAACGGCCCCTGCAGATAGTCGGCGATCGGGTTGGCGGTGGCGAAGGGGATCTTGAGCACGCCAGGCAGATCCACGTTGACGTGGCATGCGCGCAGCGACTTGACGCAGTTAGTGAGCAGCGGCATGACGTGGTGGTTGAAATAGGACGCGCTGGCGCCCCACGTCTCGATCACCGACAGACGCAGGTCGGCGGCCGCAAGCAACGGCACGGCAAACAGACCCGCCTGAAGGTTGGGCGGCGCAACAATGCAGAGCGAAGGGATCTCGCTGCCGGCCGATTCTTCGTACGAGACAAAGTCGTACAATTGCGGCATGACGGGCGTCAAGCTCGAGATGAGGCCCATCGCCTTGAGCATGGCATCGGTGAAAGCAAAGTTGATGAGGATCGGCTTGGTCAGCTGGTCCTCCTCGTGGCCGAGCAGGATGGTGGCCGCCGACTTCCAAGGCAGGCCGTCGCTGAAGAAGGGTTCGGCGAGGCGCTGGCGCATGTCGGCGACAAACTCCTTGTGGTAGACCGAGCCGATGGCGACCTGAAGCGATGCCGCCTCTGCATTGGAAAAGATCGAGTAGAAGCGATGCAGGCCGAGGCCGCGCGGATCCTTGCGGAACTCGGTGCTCATGCTGCGCATCTGCTCGCCGAACTTGTAGCGCCACTCGTCGAGCGCCTTTTTGTAGCCCATGGCCTGGTCCTCGGCCTCCTTCTTGGTGAAGGAGGCGGCGGCGCGCTTGGTGTGTCGATGGTCGCGCGCGATGCCGTACAGCTCGGCGCGCTGAGCCATCCAGCAGCAACGACTCTGTTCACGAGGTGAGAGGAAGGCGGGTGGCGGTTGGAGCGCTGCCGTCATGGCGTCGATGCGCACGCGCGGGATGTCGCGCTCGAACTGGGCGAGCGAATCCCACTCGACCCGATCCTCGGCGACGTCTATCGAGGCGCGGAACTGGAGGAGCGTCAGCCATGTGAAGGTGCACAGGACGGCGTGTGCATACTCGTCGCGCGTCGAGTCGCCCGAGTATCCGTTCTGCGGCGAATCGACGTCAAAGGATTGGCGGAGCGAGGGCAGACGCGCGGCGAGACTGGCATATCCGAGTCTCTGTGCGACGATGAGAGCGGTGATGATCGTGGCTCTCGGGTTGAGGTCGGGGGCGAACTCGAGCAAGCCGTCGACCTCCTGCTCTGGGGTGGAGATGGGGCGGCAGTTTTCGGCGAGGCCATCGACAGGCACCAGGAGGAAGGAGGCGCAGTTGTGCAAGGCAAAGATGTTGAGGTGGTCGCTCTGTGGGCTCTGGATGGCACGCCGGAGGAGCGCATCGATGGCCTTACGGAGCGGAGCCTTGGCCTGCGCGATGGGTTGGGAGGCCTCGAGGTGCGGGAAGGCGGCGAGGTAGATGGTAAGGAGCACGAAGGATTGCGCTTCAGACTGTGCATTCGACAGGATGAGCGAGTCCTCAAACGGGGTGGAGAGGAAGGGGGAAAAGGCGCCGTAGAGGCCGTGGAAGAGGATGCGAAGCTGGTGCTCGTGAGGCTGAAGGATGCGGCCGAGGAATTCGAGCTCGTCGTGAGGATACGCTGGCAGGGCCGCGTGGCCGGCCATGAGACGTGCGGCCGCCTTGCCTGCGCACAAGTCTGGCGGAGCCTGCTTCCAACTGTGCGTGGACCCAGAGCCAAAGGCACCCGAGAGATTGAGGATGTAGTCCTGAGCTTCGCGTTTGAGAGCGGGGTTCGCACCGATCAAACGAGACAGCGCGTTGGCGGGCAGAACGGGCCGCTCGAGGTAGGCAGGTTGGAGTGTGTTGAGGGAGCATATCTCCACGTCGCGATAGATGGAGCGGGTGAGGCTGCTAGGCGAGATGGCGGGCGAGAGGAAGACGGCACGGTCGTTGCTGAATGGATCTGAAGACGGTGCGTCCTCGGGGCGGGAGCGTTTGGAGGAGCGTGGCGCGCGGTTGTGCTCTTCTGCGGGCGAGGGCGACGAGACGGCAGGCTGAACGTCTTCGCCCTGGACGACTTCGCCGGCAGGAGTCTCGTAGAGACAGTCTATGCAGAGCGTCTTGCATCGATGGCAGATGACAAAGGAGAGGGAGGAGGGTTGCGGATCGTCGGAGGGAGCGGCCTTTGTACCTCCTGCGGGCTCGCACCTAGCTTTGAGCTTGCGACAGGCGAGACAGGCGCGAGAGGTCTTTGGACGCTTTGCGCCCTTGGGCATGCGCGTGTTGATGGTTGGTTTGGACGACGACTCGGACATGCTGAAATCAATGGATGTGGATGGTGGGTTCTAGGTGGCGAAGAATGACGGCATGCTCGGGCGAATGGATGCTGCCGGCTCTGCAGTGCAAGCGGGATCTTGAAGAGCACGCAGCGGTGGGCGCGGTGGACTGCGAGGTGGGATTCGATGAGGTGTGCAGCGAGGTTGTGAGAGGATGATCGAGGATGCGTGCCGCAAGTGAATGCGCGATGCGAAGGGAGGGAGAGGCTGATGGATCTGGATGAAGTCGAGGATGAGGTCGAGGCTTGGGATTGTATCGCGTCTGGTTCGGCTGGATGAGACCCTGTGCAATTCTCAGCCACTGCTTCGACTGCTTCGACTGCTGCTACTCTTCCGGCTGATGCTACTCGGTGGCTGCTTGCAATCGCACAGATGAGTGGCAGCCGATGCAGTGCACAGTCGGGCAGATTATGCCATCTACAGCAGCACCACTGTGGCTGACTGACTGACTGGCCGAAGCGCCCTCCATGTATGCAGAGTGGCACGGCCGAGCATGCAGCATCCGATAGGCTGCCTTGGCTCATGAGTCAATTTAATTTCACCGCGCAGCTCTGGATCTGCTGCTGCTGATTCCCCCATGTCCCCCCCACGCCTCGAGCCGATTCGGGAAGAGGGAGGCGAGCCAAAGCGAGCATACAGGCGCCTCTTTTTTCTGTCTCTCTCTCTCTCTCTCTCTCTCGCTCTTCGCCCCGACTTGACGCGCGCTTCCTTCGCCCCCCGGCTGAACAAGGGAAAGAGGGATGGAGCGAAAAAAGAGGGAAAAAGCGGACGGATCTCCGAGATCTTTGGCAGGAAATTGAGCCGTCCAGAGTGGCTTCATGCGGAATTTGGGCAATGTGCGGGCGCAGCTGGGTCTGGGCCCGCCGCCTTGGGTTGGGTTATTGAAGCGCGCGACGCCCCGTGCGCAGCCCGAGTCGCGCACCAAGGGCGGAAGTTTCCACCCGAGCCAACGCGGCTTTCTCACCCTCTTGCAAAAAGCAGATGTCGCGCGTCAGGAACACCCGTCCCAGCTGCAAGTACAGAGTGTGATCTCTGGCTGGCCCGTCTGTGTCGGCGTTTGCCGACTCGGTGGAGCCAAACGGAATGAAAAGCTGCCAATCACCTGCACGCCAGCACAATGGGCGGCTGGCAATACTGCAGTCGGCAGATGGCGAGAGCGGGTGGAGAGAGGGCGGAGAGAGCGGCTGCCAGCCATCCTCGCTACCACCAAAGACACTTGCACTCGTGCATGCTCGAAGCAGCCACCGCAGGAGCATCCTCGGTGCAAAGCCGACCTTCCACTTCCTCCTCGACGCATGAATATGCAGCATCCAATGCCCCGATCCAAACCAGCCGATCGCGGCAAGATCCGCATTCGACGTCGAACATGCCAATCAGCGATCCGTCGATCCTGTTCTCGTGGGCAAGGAGAGCAAGCAGCACACACACACACAAGATGACCCCTTTGATACGAACAACGGGCGACGTCCTTCTGCCTATGCTGTGACCACCCGGCGCTGTTGGACAGCGGGTAACGAGCAAGCGAGCGATGCATTCTCGAAGCTGTATTCTAGCAATGACGGCTTGGCATGCTGAGGGAGACAATCAGCCCGCGGCCCATGTGACAACACCGAAGAAGCGAGGTTGATCCTCGGCCTTACCGCGATTCACCGTCCGCGCCATTGTTACAGCCGCCCTCCATTGCAACCGCTGCTTGCCGTCCTCTTCGGACACAGCCGACGGTGCTTGTCCGCTTGGGGCCCCAGCAACGCAGTGATGGTCTGCAGATCTGGAGCAGTCCTCGATGCATGGACCACCACTTTTCCCCACGACGCTCGCTTATAGCTGTTGGCCATGCGGATAGCGGTGCGGGACCCTGAAGCAGAATTCGCCGATCCGCCATTTCCAGCATTTACCGGCCGACTGCCACCGCCGTCCTCGAAAGCATCTCGGCCGCAATGCACCTGTCCGGCTCGCTTGACCGCCGCCCCCCACACTCCGCCCCATGACGGCTGTCAAAACCACACTTCCCACACTGCATCGTCCATGACCCTCGCCCCACATGGTCGTAACTATTGCGGCGTATGCAGGGTTACCCCGCATTGGATGGGCAGCTCATACACCATGCCGTTAGGTGAATAGATTCGAGTAGGGCTACAGTGAATGTGTTGGTGTGGGTGTCATTCTGCGCTGAGCCGCCGGTGCAGAAGCGTGGACTCGCTTCTGGAATGCGCTGAATCCGCAGCCTCGGATTCACCGACAGTCAACAGGCTTGGCCACATGCACGCTGCCACTAGCGAGCTCAACAGACTCTTTGGCCGTTTGGCCACTCGCCTTCCACCTTCGGCACCCCCGACGCTTTCTTCGCGCTCGGCTGTAGCAGCATGTTCCAGCAGCAGCACCTGCCTATGCTGTCTCACAAACACATAAAAAGCGACGTCTTGTCGGGACTTCCCCGACTGACCCTCAAGCCTCCTCATCCTCTCCGCCCCCCCCCCCCCCCCCCCTCTCTCGACTCGTGATGCGGTTCCCCTCAGTGTGGCTGCTGGCTGCGGCCGCTGCGATGCGCTCGGTCGCCGCGCTTCCTGCCGCTGCCTCCTGTACCCAGCCCACGGTCCACCTGCCTCAGGGCACCGTCAAGGGTATGGTCGACGACTCGTACCAGCTCGACCAGTTCCTGGGCATTCCGTACGCCAAGCCGCCCGTGGGCGATCTGCGCTTCGCGCGGCCGCAGCCCGTGGACGCCTCTGACGCCGTGATCGACGCCACGCACTTTGGCGACGTCTGCATGCAGCCATCTCCGGGCTTCACCATGAGCGAGGACTGCCTCAACCTCAACGTGATCCGTCCGAAAGGTGTGGCGGCGGGCGCCAAGCTGCCTGTGCTCGTGTGGATCTACGGCGGCGCGTTCTTCGCCGGCAGCACGCCCGCGTACAACGCCAGCGAGCTCGTGGCGCGCAGTAAGGCCATGGGCAAGCCCATCGTGTTTGTCGCCATCAGCTACCGCGTCGGGCCGTTTGGATTCCTGGGCGGCAAAGAGGTCGTGCAGGATGGAACGCCCAATGCAGGGTTGTACGATCAGAGGCTCGCACTGAAGTGGGTCCAGCACAACATCGCGCGCTTCGGAGGCGATGCTGGTAAGGTGACGATCTTCGGCCAGTCGGCGGGCGCGATGAGTGTGGCGCTCCAGACGTTTGCGTACGACGGCAACACCCACGGCCTCTTCCACGCCGCGATTATGGACTCGGGTGGAATCGCACCAGGTCCGCTGCTCACCCCGGAACATCCGACTGTGCAGAGCACGTTTGAACAGCTCGCTGCGGGTGTGGGCTGCACGCAGGCGCCGCTGCTCGAGTGTCTGAGGATCGCAAATGCAACGCAGGTCCAGAGCGTTGGCATGCAGTTGACCGGCAAGGCGGGCGGGACATTCCCCATCCCTGGTGCGCTTGCGTTCCTGCCGCTCGTCGACTACAAGCTGATCACTAACTATCCGAGCGTGAATCTGGCGCAGGGAAAGCTGGCCGACATCCCCGTGATGTCGGGCAATGCGCTGGACGAAGGCACGCTTTTCGCGCAGAAGGCGCTCAACTCGAGCGCCGACTTCGAGACGTGGGTGCGCAGTGCTGCGGTCATCTACAACACCACCTACACGGAGCGCGCGCTGCAGCGCGTGTTCGAGGTGTACCCGGACGACCCCGTGCAGGGATCGCCGTACCCCAACGAGGGCACCAACACCTCGGCTGCCACGCAGAATGTCGCGTCGAGGATGTACCCGCCACTGGCGTCGAATCAGTACAAGCGCAGTGCGGCGTTCTTTGGCGATTTCACCTTCAACGCGCACCGACGCAGCTACCTGCACGCTGCGGTGGGAGGCGCCAGGAAGAACAGCCGAAACGTATGGTCGTTCGAGTTCAGGCAGAATGACATGTACCCGAACGGAACCGGGTCCGCGCTGGGAGCGTTCCACGGCTCCGAGCTCAAGTACCTCTTCATCAGGCCCGATGGGAGGACAAAGGATCCGCAGCTGGAAGAACAGTTGCCCAGATCGTACATCAGCTTTACGTACTATCATGATCCCAGCACGATGTCGAGTCTGCCCTGGACGAGGTATACGACAGGCGAGGTACTGCAACTCAAGGGCGGCAATGTCACCACCGTGCCCGATACGTTTAGGAAGGAGGCTATGCATGCGCTCACCAATCCGCGCGCTGCTGGCGTGTTTGGATTCTAGGTGCACATTACACGTCGGTGTGGAAGTCCGAGAAGTCGGTCTCGAGACGTGGCGGGATGACGAACAGCTCGGCCGTGTCGTCGTCGGCACGCGAAAGCACCACCTCGTCTGTGTCTTGCGATGGATCCTGTGATGTTGCCTCGATGGGTTGCAGATTTCGCGCCACTGCTCGGAATGCTACACAGTCTCTGTGCGCTCTTTGGTGCTGTGGAACCTTGAGTCTGTCGAAGAGGTGGTCTGGATCGAGACTGGGGCGTGGGGTGGTGGAGGTGAGCGTGTGTGGCTGGATGCGCACATTTGCGGCTTCCTGTTCCTGCTGCTTCTGTCGATCTTTCGAGTCCTGGTCGTCGATAAAGTCAAACTCGTCTTCTCGCTCCTCGTACTCGATATTCTCCTCGAGCTCCTCGAACCCGGGTGCATAGGCACTCCAGATCTCCTCGGCCGGTGTAAACCACAGATAGATCGTGCCCGTATTGCTGGCTGATGCGAGCATGGGACGGTGGGGACACCAGTCGACCCCCACAAGCCAGTCTTTGGGACCCTCGAGCATCTTGACGAGTGTACCGGATGTGCGATCCCACACATACACATTGTGAGCTGCCTTGTGAGCTGCCCCGGCGTAGATGTAGTCCGAATCGGGCGAGAAGCCGAGATCGTTCCAGGCGGTACGTTGGATCATGTCTTGGATCTTGTGTTGCAGTGTCAACTCCAGCGATGTGCGTCTGCGTTTCGAGCTGCGCTCATCCTCGTCCGCTGCACCGAGGTCGGTGGTGGAAACGCCAAGCACGCGCAGCGCACGGTCGTTGCAGTTGACCACCAGCAGTCGACCGGGCGCGTCAAAGGCGAGCTTCTTGACACCCGACGTGGTGGCGAGGACGTTTTTCTCGTCCAAAAGCACGCCCGTGTGCGAGTCAAACACCAGCAAACTGCCTTTCGACGTGCCCGCAACGACGAACTTGCCATCGGGGGTGAAGCGCGCGGCGGTAATGGCGGATGATTCGGCCCCAACACCCGTATGTAGCCCAATGCGAACGGGCGAAGTCGCCACATCCTCCACCTCGATCCCTGCTCCTGCCTTGCGTCGGACGCGCACCTTTTCGGTAATGTCGACGAGCAAGGCCTGGTTGGACGCCAGCACCACGAGGAGCTTCTTGCTGTTGCCCGGCGCGAACTGCACCGATGCAACGGGACAGTCGAATCGCAACGTCACTTTGCGCTCCGTCCCCGCCGGTACGCCTGCACTGTCCGCATTCGCTTCGCGCGGGAGTGTGGATGTCGAGGGGGCCGAACGCAGTGCGGGGCCAGGTGTGGACTTGGCAGCCAGGTCCCAGACGATGACATTCCAGTCGGCACTGCAACTGGCGAGGTAGCGGTTGTACGACGACCATGCAAGTGCTGTCACCGCACGCACGTGGCCTGAGAGCACCCGCACCACCGACTTGGTCTCGACATCCCAGATGGTAATGTACCCATCACTGCGTCCCACGCCGAGGTACTGGCCGTGTAGCGCGTTGAGGCCGTGGTTGAAGACGCACGTGGTGCATTCGGCCGCCTCGATCGTACTCGCCACCGAGTCGGGGATGTCGATGGTGAACGGATTCAGCAGCTGCGCGTTCATCGTGCCAAAACCCCCCAAAGCGTCCAAGATGGTCGTCGCGCAGACGATCGAGACCGATTCGGCTCGGTGGGGCAATACGGAGAAATTCAGGGTCCAACCGAGAATGCCTCCTCCACGCGACGCACTTTCTTCTGAACCACTACCAACAATTATTTCGCAACAACTTTCAGAGCTACGACACTCACTGCCAGCAAGACACTCACGCGGCGGGGCTGGTCAGACATGATTGCAAACGATAAAAGTACATGGATGCGGACAAAGAGCGGATAATAGCCTTAGAGGTAAAAGTTGCGGCGCGAGACCGACATCTTGGGCCGCCACTGGAAGTCGAGGCCGGTGGTATCTTCCTCTCCACGCTGGCGCTTCTTTTTCGACGAGGCTGATGCTGCTTGCGCTTCCTCCTGTGCGCCTGTGCTACTGCTTTGCTGTTGGCCCGCCTCTTCATGTGCAGCCGCCTCTGCCTCTGCATCGGCATCTGCACTCTGCATCGCCTCGAGCTCCTCCGGTTCAAGTTCGGCGTACTCGGCGGTGTACTTTCCATCCCACACGCCCGCGCCCTTGGGCAGGCTCTCCTTGAGGCTATGCAGCTTGAGCGTGAACCGCGGCCCGATCTCCTGGAGCGCGGTCTTGGAGTCGCTCTTGAACATGTACCGGTGGCGGCGGAAGAAGATGTAGTCGCGCTGGTTGTGGCACGTCACCACCTGCCTTCCCTCGAGCTGGGGGATCTTTGGGAAGAGGCCCTGCATCACCTTGCCGACGCGGTGGCCGAGGACGGTGGTGAAGTTGTTGAGGATGAGCTCGGGCGTGTGCGGCGTGGGGCGTGCCTTGCCGTAGATCTCGGCGCCCGTGCTGATCGACGTGAGCCGGAAGAACGCCGTGGGCCCGTGCGGCAGCTGGATCACCGTGAGCGCAAACGGCTCCTTGCGCGACTCGCCCACGACGAGCACCGCATCGTACCGACGCTCACGCGCCCACCCGCAGATCTTGCCGAGCCCCACCCCCTGCGCTTTCGCCCGCGGTCGGTACTCGGCGCCGGGGAAGACGGAGAGCAGCTCGTCGACGAACTCGCGCGTGCGCTCCGACGGATGCGAGCGTGCATTCAGCGACTCGAGGTGCGGCGACGTGGACGAAGACGGCATCGACGTGGTGATCAAGATCGCCGGTGGGGCGCTGGGGTCCTCGTCGTCATCGATCTCTTCCGCTGCCTCCTGCTCCTGCACCTCCTCCTCTACATCAGCCTCCTCCTCGTCGTTGCTGTCATCCGCGTCATCCGCCTTCTTCTTTCCAAGATTACTCGGACCTGGACCCTCGTGCGTGTTGGGCGCATTGATGATGGTCGGGTTAAAGTCGCGCGTGTTCTCGATGGTGCGCGTCTTGTTCGCCGCCAAACGTGCCGCCTTCTTGGCCGCACCGTCCTCGCCGCGCTCCTCCTTGGCCTGTGCAGAGCGCCTGGCGAGCTTCGACTTGCGCTTCTCGGCCTTGTATTTGCGGTACAGCTCGGTGCGCTTGATCTTGTTGCCGACGTGCTTGAACGAGCCCGACGCCGGCTTGTTGGCGTCGGCGGACGACGATGTCTCTGGCTTGCTCGGCATGGCTGAGATGGCGCAGGTTTCTCGCGGTGGGGCAGGCCAGCTATGAAGAAGTTCTGATGCGCTCGAGACAACAGTAGACTGTTGAGCAAGGGTGGTCGAGGTGATTGCCGCCAGGATGGGTGCCGGTGGTGAGGAGCATAAGGGTCGGGTTCTCGATTTCGGCAAGCTTGGAAATTTTGCTTTTGGAGAGCGCTTCTCCACACTGCGCCTCAAAAAAGCGTGGGCGCACGTGATTCCACCTTCCATCCTACTTGGTCAAGCTGACGTAATCCACGCATGAAATTCGCACCCGAGTTTGGCCTAAGGCTGGGCAACCAGCCCAGGAGTTGTCTTTCGGATGAGCGATGTGGGCCGCGCGCAGAATAGCGAGGGTGAGGTTTCGTCGCCATCAGGGCTCCCATCATCTTCTCGCTGCTCCACCGTGACCATCTACCGTTTTACCGTCGATACAACACACGCATTTTCGCCATGTCCATCCTCGCTCGCCAGACCGTGCGCTCTGCCCGCACCGCTTTCCGCCAGCAGCAGGCCCCCATGCTTCGCCGCAACCTCCACGTCGAGAACACCCACGAGACTGTAAGTGCCAGCCTGCACAACACCTCCACCAGTAAACCGGTTCAGGCGTGGTGAAAAGGGATGCCAGATGCTGACTTTGCGTCTTTGTGATTGTGCAATGCTGTGCTGCGTGCCTCAACGATGCGTAAATGTAGTCTCGTAAGTAGCTTGATTGGGTTGTCACGAAGGAGGATGGAGTACTGACCGAGTGTTTGCATTGCAGTGCCTTTCCCCTCGGGCCCTACGCGCAAGATCCCCGTCGCCATCAGCCTCACCACCTTCCTAGTCGTCGGATTCTCCCTCCCCTTCGTCGCCGCCAAGTTCCAGATGTAAGTTCGACTTCAAGTCGCCCCGGGTTCGTCCGTACTCATGCTGACTTGGATCTCGTTGCAACGCACAGTGCCAAGGCCTCGTGGTAATCCCGCCAACTAGACCTCACAAGTCGGCCGATCTCGATGGCTAGCTTGTGACCTTTGATTGCAATCAATCTCTCATTCGATATTCGTTTGTGTGCTTCCCACAAACTGGTCTCGCTTGTTGCACTGCATGCTCTCAACGCTCGCGATGCGTAGCGGGTTTTCACACAACAGCGACTCCACCACTCGCCAGAGATCGATCTGAACGTGAATTAATGCGGCAGCTACTATTCGAATCGGCACGTTGCTACCTGGCGGCGCGCTTGTTGGCGAGGCGTTGTTTGCTCTTGATCCAGCAGACGCGGATGTAGGCATATATGACAAATGGCACCACTGCGGCGGTGCCCACGATGCCACCGAACCAGGCGAGATGATGTGTGCCCTGTTCGTTCTGGGGCCTGGACACATTGACCGAGAAGATCGAGGTGATAAAGACGATCGTGAACACGGTTGTACCAATCCCCGCCAGAAACAGAATAGCTGCATCGGCGCCCTGTCTAAACCGTCTGTTCTCGATCGTTATCTGCGCGAGATAAGTATGGTGGATCTCGGAGAGTCGTCCTTCACCCGAGTTGAGTTGGTGGAGCATGGAGATGATATGGTCATGCACATCCGACATGTACATGCTAACCTCTGTCCTTGCGAGCAAGTTGCGACTGTTCCCTCCAACTCGTCTTGCTCCTTCGGCTCGACGTTGGAGCTGCTGCATGTCGGATAGCCGCTTACGCAGGCCCTTGACCGCATCGTTTTTGGGGCCAAGCAACCGCGATAGACCCGTGACGATCTTGCGCGTGTCGGCGATGCGGTGCAACATGATGCTCTGATCCGCCGCTGCCTGTGTGTCGAACACCGAGTTGCTGGCTTCGTCGATCTCGGCCGCCGTACGCCGCATTTCGGCCTCAAGCGTGTCCTTGAACTCCCACTCGGGCAGCCGGGAGATGGTCACCTTCTGTCGCTGCTTTACCAGCACGCGTGGAAGCCGATTCAACACCCCGTCGCCAAGTCGCAGCACGGGCATAAACCGCACCGCTCGCACCGTCTTGAGTCGCCGCACCTCGAGCATCGGCATCCGCTTCTCCACCTCCATCCCCGTCGACACGGGAGAAACCGGCTCGACACTAATCAGCCTTCCTTCCGGATTGGATCCGAGCAAGACACGCTGTCGACGCTGCTTGGGCGCAAAGTTGTTGGTCTTGCGACTGCGACTCGTGCTGACCGGCTCGCTCGCCAGCTCTTCCACCTCCACCACCTCGGACTGCACAAACGAGATGAGCGGGAAGAAGGCATCCACCACCGAGTCGTACAGATCGTGTGCGATCCAGTCCGCGGTCAACTCGACCGGCCGCGTGATCTCGAGCAGCCGCGCTGCCACACGGTTGATGTGCTTGCTCACATCCTCGAATGCAAACGACACGACGCCGTGCGAAAACACCAGCAGGTACAAATTGTTGGCACCCACACTGACACCCTCCAGACCCTCTTTGCCGCCAATGCCCTCGACGATCTCCACGCGTCCCTTGCCCAGCCGTGCCGGTGCGGCCAATCGCGTCCGATGGCCGTCGAGAGGCGATTCACCACCCGCCCCGCCGTCGCCCGCCTTCTGAGCGCCAAGCTCGCGCATCTCGAAGCTCTGGCCTTCGCCATCGGCGCCCGCTCCGCCAGTGTCGGTCTTGCCCTCGGCCTCCCCGTGCACTGTGGTGCTGGACGATGTGCTCGCAAAATTCGGAGATCCCGGCGACCCTTTGGCGGTGGTCGAGGTGTATCGGAAGTATCGCTCGTCAATGGCACGGATGACGACAAAGTAGTAGCCGAGGCGGTCGAATACGTCGACCTTCTCGCGCGGGTCCTGCTGCAAGACGTCCTCGACGGTAAGCGGGTGCATGGGGAACAGCTTGGAGATCTCGTGCATGTCGCGGTAGGTCGGGCAGTGAACGTGAAGCCACCATGCGCCATGATCCGGTGCTTCGCTCGATGCGGCCGACGCGCCCGATTTGCTGTGATTGTCGTCTCGCTGCATGTGCAGAATGTGTGGCCGCGAGGCGTCGATGGGGTGCGATGCAGAATCCGATCCGGCATCTCGACCCGAGCGTCTCTGCCCGGCCGAGGAGGATCGTTCGGGCAGGAAGGGATGCGGCTGACGGCCAAAGTCGCTGCCAAACACGGCGGCATAGTGCGGACTGAGCGGCATGTCGGAGAGATGGCGACCGGTGCGAGCCTCCTCCTCTTGATCGGCAGGAAGATGGTGGTCGTAATGCAAGTAGGACGCCGAACCTTCTTCGGTCGACGAATCTTTGTGGGAATTAGACCCACCAGGCTGTACACCGCTGTCGTTGGCCGGCGTAACATCGGCCTCCATGGCGCCTTCGGGAAGATCGAGGGCAGGAGGTGGAAGAGCGAGATCGCCATCCAGGAGGTCGAAGTCCTCCTCCGGTGCTTCTGGTACCGCTTGCGGGAATTGACCCTTGGGCGTTGCCTTCTTTGCTCGATGCTGGTGGTGGTGGGGGTGGGAGCCACGTTCGGGCTTGGTCTTGGCAGCATGGCGTTGGTGACGATGGAGGATCGGGTATGCCGCCTGCGGGTCGAGCCCAATATCGCCGCCGTGCGAGTCGATCTGTCTCAGATGGTTGCGAAGCACGTAGAGCTGATTGCGGACCTGCTCCCAGCTCTGCGTCCTCATGGTCTTTTTGAGAACGACCGAGGTGCCGGACTGTGGATCCGGAGTAGGTTCGAGCGTGGGGAGGGTGGTGCAGGCGATGTCCATGGGCAAGCGCATTGGAGTGAAGAGCTGATACTCGGTGACGCCGCCTGCGAGCTCCTTTGCGCGCATGGCTTTGGCGCGTGCGCTGCGGCTTGGCTTGGGCGGCAATCGACCCTGACGGATGAGTTGTGCCTCGCGCTTCTTGGCGCGGCGCGCAGCCTGTCTTGCCTTTTTGTTCTGGCGCCTCTCTGCGGCCTTTTTGCCGAGAGGAAAGTCTGAGAGAGGCCCAAAGTAGGGGGTGAGCGGCGCCCTGCGGTGGGATATGGGTGAGCCGGGTACATCGCTTGCCTCGGATTGGTCGCCGCGGACGCGGGAGCGGGTGGCGCGTCGCGATTTGGCGGATCGTATGTTGGAGAACGAGAGACGACGAGACGAGGATCTTCTGGAGCGCGTGCCATCGGAGGTGGACGATGAGCTCTTTGATGAGGAGGATGAAGAGGAAGAGGAAGAAGACGAGGAGGAGGTGGAGGACGAAGAGTCGTCCGAGTCGGAGCTGGATGAGGAGCTGGAGCCGTCGCCAAAGAAGGCTCGTAGACGAGCGATGGTGATACCATGGCCGGAGCCGGAGCTAGAAGAGGAGGAGGAGGAGGAGGAGGAGCTGGATGAGGAGGACGAGGAGGAGGAGCTGGAGGACGAGCTGCTAGATGCACGCGAGTTTGCACTGCTGCGAGCCGAGCTGCGACTGGCGCGGCTGGAGCGAGAGCCACGTTGGGAGCGCGAACCACGGCGTCTGGCACCGCGACGGCCGCGACGGCCGCGTTGGGTGCGTCTGCGCTGGCGAGAGTCGGCGACGTACTGGTCGAGGTTTCGGTAGGTATCGTCTGCCTCGAAGCTGTCTGGGAGATCGACCTTGCGGATGCGTCTCTGGTCGGGCGCGAATTGGAGCTTGCGCTTTGGCTTGCGTCCGACTTTGGAAGCCATGGCAAGCGCGGTGGCGGTGGGAGCGTTTGCCTCGGGGACGTCCAATGGGGGCTCTGCTGGTAGCTCGACGATCTCGTCGCCCAACTGTGCGGCGCGAGGTGGACGCGGGCTGAAGTGTGGCGGATCGTGCTCATCGTCTGCGAGTTGTTGTTGGGCGTCGCGCTGGCGGCGGAGGCGACGTTCTGCGCGCCTTGCCTCTCTACGGGCGGCTCTACGAGCCTCTTTTGTCTTTTGAACGGAGGTTGCATGCGCCATGGTGGAGCGCTTGCGGTCAAGGGGGGGCGACATTGTGGCGGAGGTGGGCATGTGCTTGGGGCTCATGGGAGTGGCGAGGCTGGCTACCTTTGTGAAGGCGGTGCGGATGGGGTTGGACCTGTGACGATGGGAGGAGCTGGTGGAGTCGCTGCCGACGCTACGTGCACTCCTTACGGTGTTGGAAGTGACGGTGCGCTGTAGAGCTCTGGAGGAGGATGCTGTAGGCGGATAGGCGAACGATTGGTTGTGCTGCTGTTGCTGCTGTTGCTGCTGCTGCTGCTGTGATGGAGGTGGAGGCGAGGCGGCGGCAAAGATGTTGGTGTTGAACATGGAGAGCACGGTAGCGGGCGATCTGTTGCGCTGGGTATTGCGCTCAGCAGCGGGAGGGAGGGAGCGGAGAGCATCGTCCATGAGTGCATCCTGACGATTGGCGGGCCTGCGTGGTGGCGGAGGCACGTCGGGGGGCAGGAGGGCAGCTGGAGGCAGAGCGGGAGGATCGAGATCGAGATCGAGATCGATGGATGGTGGGTTGCTGTGATGCGCTTGCGACTGTGCTGGAAGCGGCGGAGGCGAGCTCAGTCGGGCGTCCGAGATGGGTGCGTCGCTGCCATCGTGTGGGCGGGGTGCCGACGACGACGACATCTTGGCAGCGTCGGATCAGGGCTGGGTATGGACTGCGCAGCTTAGACCGAGGAGGAAGTGGAAGGCACGTGTGTACGACCAGTCATTGCGTTGCCTGTTGAGATCACGAGAGCGCAGGCGTTGGTGCTGGTGGTTGCTGTGTGAATGCAGATGACGGCGTGCAGACGAGCACCATGGCTGCGCTTGCGAGGAGGATGAAGATGCAGGAGTAGAAGCGATGATTGGGATGGCAGGACACACCAACAGAGTGGAAGCGAGCCCAGAGTGAAAGAGTGACCTCCACGCTGAGCGGGAGCGCATTTCTCAGCCAAATTTAAGCTGCACTTTCACCCACTCCTCCTCACAAAAACAGGGTCGCCGCCAATTCGAAATCGGCAGGAAATCGGCTGGAGCGGCGGCTGCATCAATTCTGTCCACGTTGCTGCCGCTTCGGCGCATCGAAGCATCGCCGCTCGGCCGCTCGGCCAGCCGACAGACCCTGGCGCGGAAAAAGAAGATCAAGATGTTATATTTAAAAAGCTCACAATTCTATGTTCGCAAAAAAAAAAAAAGATAGCGGCAGAAAGGGGCGCCACCGCCCCTAAGCTGACGCGCAATATTTGAGCAGCTGTTGCGAGGTGGAGTGAGAGTGAGAGAGTGAGGCAGAGAGAGGCCATGTTGAAGTGGCTTCTCGTGCGCTTTCTCGCTTCGCCTCGCGCTAAGCAGAGCCGCTCCACAGCCACGCCTGCAAAGGCGATGCGGATTCGATGCGCGAAGGAAAGCTCAGTGCGCGGCGCAAAGAGAGCTCAGACCAACACATCCAAATCATTATTCCACCGCCTCACCACCACCACCATCGCTCCCTCGATTCTCCTTTGCTGCTAACTGGCGAAGCGTGCGCCGCATACGCTTCGCCCGAAACAACACTCCCTTCCAGATCAACCGCTCCAGCTCTTCCGCTCAACATGCCTTCCGACCGACGTTCGTCCTCCGCCGGCTCCGGCCACAGCTCCCGCTCCAGGGCAGAACGCGCAAGCGGCAGCATGGGCCCCGACGGCGGAGAGGCCGGCAGGCGCATCGCCGCAGAGGACGAGTACATTCGACAGGAGCTCGCCGAAGCTACCTCCTTCTGCAACGCCTTCTGGGGCCACAACGACGCCGGCTTCGACTCCATCTCGGCACGCATGAAGGCCTCCCAACGAACCCTCGACGAGCTCAAGTCGCTCTACAAGGAACGCGCAGACATCGAGGCCGACTACGCAAAACGCCTCGCAAAGCTCGCCCGCCAGCCTCTCGGTCACAGCGACACCGGCGCACTCAAGGCCGCCTTCGACGTCGTCAAGCTCGAGCTCGATGCCACCTCGCGCACCCACTCCGACCTCGCCAACATGATCAAGAAGGACCTCGAGGGCGCCGTCGTCGACTTTGCCAACCGCACCTGGAACGCACGCAAGGCCGCACAGGCCAACATCGAAAAGCTCCACAAGCACAAGCAGACCCAGGAGGCCTACGTCAACAAGTCGCGCGAAAAGTACGAACAGGACTGCATCAAGATCAACGGCTACACCGCACAGTCCAGCCTCGTACAGGGCAAGGACCTCGACAAGGTCGCCTACAAGCTCGACAAGGCGCAGGCCACCGTCAGCCAGAACGACAAGGACTACCAGAACTTCGTCCGCGCTCTCAAGGACACCACCCTCAAGTGGCACGCAGAGTGGAAGGCCTACCTCGACCAGTGCCAGGACCAGGAGGAGGAGCGCATCGACTTTACCAAGAGCAACCTCTGGAACTTTGCCAACGCCGTCTCGGCCGTCTGCGTCGCCGACGACGAGTCCTGCGAACGCATCCGCGTCAGCCTCGAAAACGTAGACACCCCGCGCGACGTCCAGTTCTTCATCCAGCACGCCGGCACCGGCTCGCTCATCCCCGCCCCACCAGAGTACATCAACTACGCAAAGGGTCAGGCGCCTCCCGCTCGTCCCGTCTACCACACCGCCCGCTTCCAACGCAACTCCACACGTCCCACCCAGCTGCCCATCCCTCAGCAGCCTCCTCAATCGCAGCAGCCTTCCCCCTCTGCTGGCGTGCAGCCCCTCCAGCCGCACAATTCATCGCAAGCGGCGTCTCCGCAGCCACAGCAGCCCGGAGCTCAGAACGTCGCCGCACAGCGCAATGCTCAGCCCTTGCAGGACAAGCCCGTGCCGCCGCAACCCGCGACACAATCCTTCGACTCGCCCCAACGCCAATATGAGCCTGACCATCGCCAGCAGACTTCCGCGCTGCCATCCGCCGACTCGGCCTCCGCTCCCTACGCTACTCAGGTGAGTCCCGATCCGGACCTCGCACACGCTCATTCGCCATCAAGGCCAGTCAATACGCAGCGCAGGATGTCGGCTAAAAACTTTCTCGCGCGCACCTCTTCGCTCTCGCAATCCAAATCGCCCAAATCACAGTCCTCCTCGCGCCCCGCGCCACCCGCAGCGCTCGGCGGCGCTACGTCCTCCAACCACCAGCAGCCAGCCGCACCTTCAGCTAGCAACGCAGATGACGACGACCCCATCGCCAAGGCGTTGGCCAGCTTGCGAATGCGTCCGGGCGGCAAGTCTCCCGGTCCCGGACGCAGAGACAGTCTGTCGGCGGAACAGAAGCCCCCCGCGCCTTTTGCTCAGCCCGGTCAGATCGTCCACAACATGCCGCCCGAGCATCGCGCGCACTCTCCGTCGCCAAGCATGGCCACCAACATTCCGCCGCGTGCTCGATCGCCCTCGGCGGCCTTCATGCAGGCTCCCGCACGCGCCGCATCGCCCCTGCCCGTCGAGGAGGTCGTGGGTCAGTATGGACAGTCGTTCCCCGGTGAGCGCAAGTCACTTTCGCGACAGAACTCGGTAGCGTCCCGTGCAGGCGCGCCCGCCTCGGAAGCACCTAGGAGCCCAAGCAAGCACCAGCAAGACCAAGGCTTTGCTGGCGTCGGAGCTCGAGGTCGTAGTCCGAGCCCGCAGCCTTGGTCGCGTCCGACGCAGCAGCAACAACAGCTGCAACACCAGCAGCAGCACGCAGCGCAGTCGCCTCGAGCTCCAGCAACCTCGGACCAGCCAAAGTCCGGCACGCTGTCGCGGAGGCAGTCCAACGTGCCCCCGCGCAGCACTACGCCGTTGGGGATCGCTCTCGACGCCACTGGCTCGGTCACGCACGACCAGATGGCCGTCGACTACATGCGAAGAGCCGGCAGTGTTCCACCGCAGCAACAGCAGCAGCAGCCGCCGCCTCAAGCTGCCGCTGTGCCGCCCGCGCATGCGCAGCAGCCTGCTCGACCGCCGTCGGTGGTTCACGCCAACTATCAGGCGGCAGCGCCGCATCACCAAGCGCATGCTTCGGTGTCGAGTCAGTACAGCATGGCGCCAGGGGCGACGTCCGCACCGGCGCTCCAGAGTCCGTATGCGTATCAGGGCCAGCATGGTGCGCAGCCTTCGATGTACTCGAGCGTGGGTCAGTCTACACCGCAGATGCCCACGCAGGCGGCGCCGCAGCAGTATACCGGCTATGCAGCCGCTGGGTATGGCCACCAACCGGCGGCTAGTCAGAGTGTTCCGGCGCACCTGGCGCATCAGCAGGGCGGATCGTATTCGACGTCGCCGGCGCCTGCACAGGCGGGGTATGCGCAGCAAGCGCCTGTGCAGCAGGCAGCGGGGCATTATCAGTATCCCACCGGGGTTCAGGGACAGTATGCGGGTGGGCAGGAAACGGCCGCTTCGGCGTACATGCACGAGTATCTGCAGCAACAGGCTCCACAACATGCAAATGGGGTTGCACATGCACACCAGCCGAGTGCAAGCATGGCACCGCAGGGACAGCATTATCAGCAGTGGAGGGCTGCCAGTCCCGCTCCTGCTCCAGCACCAGCACCTGCACCTGTGCAACCACAACCAGCAGCGGCACCGGGTGGTGGACAGCCTCAGGGTCATGCACCGACTGGACAGTACAGTGACGCAGGTCAGCCGATCTTGTTCTATGTCAAGGCGCTGTACGATTACCAGGCAACCAATCCGGAGGAGTTCAGCTTTACGACGGGCGACATTATTGCAGTCACGCATACCGAGGCCGATGGATGGTGGCAGGGAGAGTTGCTGGATGAAGCAAGGAGAAAGGCTGGCGCGACTACGTTCCCCAGCAACTTTGTCGCCCTGCTCATGTAGGCATCGAGTCGATGTAGATGCTCTGCTGCACTGAACTTACGCCAGATCGCACGCGAATTGCGCTTATGTAGGCTCGATTTAAAGACGCACACGCAATGCCAACTGCAGTCCACGCACCATGTAAAACGATTGTTGGACAAGATTGAGAAGTTGAAACCTAGAGATGGGTATATTGAGTAAGATAGGGGAACTAGAGGAAACGGAGCCAGACGAGCCAGGCGAACAGCGCGACATAGAGGGCGATAGCAAGTTTGACTCTCGGGCCGGTAAGGGGGGCGTTGGATCTCTGTTTCTGTCTCCAGGCCTCTAGTTCGTCGTCGGAGAGGTTGTTTCTTCCGCTGTTTTGAATCGCACGCTCATACCCGCGCACAGGTGCATCCATGGCGTCCCACCAAGTCTTACGGGAAGCGGCGAGGACAGCACGTTGCCCCATGCGCGCGCGCGTCTCGCGGTCCAGAATCAACCTCTCCAAAAGCATCGAGTAGCTCTTGGCGCACTGATGAAACCACGGCGTATTGGGCGTCATACTCGCCTTAAAGTCCAGCGTAGACGGAATCGCACTAGCCAATCCTACCTCCACCTTACCTCCGGTGCCGGATGAAGAGGGAGAACTGGGCAGCTTCATTGCTGCCGACGAAGCGGCAGTTGCAAATTCGCCCAGTGCAGAGGCACTGTTCGATCGACTCGTCCCCACCGGTCGACCCGAGATAGTACTCGCTTTGGCAACGGCATTGACGTCGAGCAACAAGCCAGTTCGACCGTGTGAGACGAGGTCAGAGGTGCCTTCGGCATGCATGCCTACGACGGGCAGACCCGACGCGAGCGCCTCGAGCACCACCTGTCCAAAGGTCTCTGTAAAAGACGGGAAGGCAAAGATGCTAGCGGACGCATACATCGCTGCGAGCCGCGAGCCCTTCTGATGCCCCATAAACGCCGCATCCAGCTCGAGCCGGTTGCACAGCCGCGTCAGCTCCGCACGCGCAGGTCCGTCACCGACAAAGACGAGCTTCGCCTTGGCACGCACCGAGGTGGGAAGCAGCTTGAACGCCTCGATGAGCAGACGCAGGTTCTTCTCCCACGAAATACGCCCCACGTACAGCACCACGCTCTTGCTCTCGCCCGCCTCCGCCTCGACACGCAGCGCGGCCGGGATCGCCGCAGCCGCTCCGGCGGAAAGCGCAGGGGGCGGAAGCAGGAACCCGCCCGCGGGCAGATCGGGCACGCCGCTCAGACTATCGTACGCCGGCGGCGGCGAGAAGGATACCTCGGGCGAGGCGGCCGCAGTGGGCGGTGTACGGATAAAGCTGTCGTCTTCGCTCCCCGCGCGTCGCTTGGAATGTACGATCGACACGCCCAGCTTGCCCGCGAGGTGCGAGAGCGCGGCATGTTCGGATCCAAAGTGCGCCGCTGCATCCGCTGCCGCAACGGAGGGCGAGAGCGGCAGTCTGAGGTTCGCCGGTTTGGGTGTGCAGCCCCAGCTCTCGCGCAGATTCTCATCGCGCGCATGCGGGCCGAACAGCTCGGTATCCACGCCGCGCGACCAGATCTCGACGTTGCTAAACCCCTTGTCCTGCAGCATGCGGCGCGTGCTTTCCGAGGGGCAGAAGACGATCTCGCACCGGTCGTGGAGGTTGCGCGTAAGCCGCCACATGGTCTTTTCGAGCCACGGCATGCCGAACAGCGTGGCGTACGTGGGGAGGTTGGTGTGGTACGACGACACGCACGGCACTTCGGGTAGCCACTTGCGCACGGCAGGCAGCATCTGCGCGCCCAGCCAGATCGGATCGACAAAGTGGATCACGTCCGGCTGGAACTGCTGCAGCCGGCGCACGAAGCGCGGGCGCATGAAGTTGAGCTTGAGGCCCGGGTAGACGACGAGCGGCACACCAAACGTGCCCACAACGGGGTGCCCGGCGTACTGACGGATACCCGTTTCGGGCCCGAGCACCATGGCCTCGTGGCCCTCGTTGTTGAGATGCTCCAGCAGGCGGGCGAGCGTGCGGGTGACGCCGTCGACCTTGGGCAGGAAGTTCTCGGTGACAATTGCCACGCGCAGCTTGGGACGCTTGACGTCGCGCGGATAGGCGCGCACGGCATGGTCGACGCCCATGAGCTCGATCGAGCGCTGTGCTGCGACCGCCATGTTGCTGGTGTTGCAGAGCGAGACGCTTTCGGGGAGGTGCCAGAGGGGGTGTCTCAGTGGTGGAGGAGGGGAGAGAGGTAATTCTGACGGAGGGCAGAGAGTGTATATGTGTGTGTGCACAGGAGCGACTCGTGTGGCAACAACTGGCTGAAGCCAGCACCAGCTGTCACAAAGGGCAGGAGGCCATGCCGGCACAGGCTGGGGCAGCAGAGGCACTGCAATGGGACCGTCCGACGTGCGCATCAAACAGCGGCAATCCACACCTCGAAGCGACACGACCCTGCAGCCGGGCTCGCAGCATGGCTGGCGGCCGAGGGCCACAACGATGCTCCGAGTCGCCGCTTGGGCAGGCAAGCAAGCTCAACGTGACATGCTGCTGTTCACGAACCCCCCTGAGGCTGTGGACTGCGCGTCGAGGGCGGCTAGTGAGTTGCGCACGTTGACACCTCGGCCTGTCCACGTCTCGTGCCACTTGAATTTCGCTATTTAGCCGGCCCTTCCGACTGTGCCAACACTCGCTCTGGCCTGCCTTTGCATGACTCTGCCTGTACCCCGGCGCTCTTAACTGGCGAGCAAAAGTTTGAGATTGGCATCGTGACCTGAGCATCACGGCATCAAAGTGACATGCATGGGTCCATCTCAAGCGTCTCAAGTGACAAAAGTGAGGAGGGCGCCACAGAGGGCCCAACAATGGCCGTCCGCGTCTCGGATCAGAGTGGTGCAGCCGAGCACGTTCGCCCACCGGCAGACTTAGACCTCCGCTCTCGCCGGACACGTGCGGCTGCCCATGCTCGAGCCTTTCGGCGATTTTTTTTTTTCCATCTCGCCGATTGAAATTCAAATCGGAAGCATGATCGGGTGGATCGTTCCTCCACCTCGAGGTCTGCCCATAGCTGCAGACCCTTTTTTTGAGAAGAGTTGCGGCTGCCCTCACACGACCTTCCAGCCACCACCATGCCGAACCTGGACAGCTTGTTATCCTTCCCGACGCCCGGTGCGGGGTCATCGAGCGGCTCGGCACGCACACCAATCCCGCCACGCTCGTCTCACATCCTCGTCACGGACACTACCGACGCACCGGCCCTGTTTGTGTTGATGCACTTCCTACGAGCATCGCATGCGTACAACAAGACGCTTCGAGCCGGAACAGACACTGCGGATAGCAAGGGAAAGGCAAAAGCGCGCACAAAGGTCGTCTGGCTCGGCTGCACCTCCGAGGGCATCGTCCATCTCAAGAATGTTTCGCGCAAGTCGGGCGTGCATCTGGACGAAGAGACCACCCAGGGCACGTTCAAGTTCATCGATGCAGCTGCAGAGGTGTACGAAGCACCTGGGATCGAGAGCTCGACAGCAGCACTGAGCTTGCAAGGCGACACATCTTGTGCGCATAAGGCGTTCAAGCGCATCTACGACCAAGTTGCCCGCGAGCTCTCGTCGGCCTCGCACGGTGACAACCATTTATCAGAGAGCGATTGGGCATCACGGAGCCTCATCATCGTCGATGATCTCACCGCTCTTGCGTGGGGTGCCGATCCCATCGACTCGCAGGGATACGCGACCAATGTTGGCCAACAAACCAGCCAGTGGCACAACGCGCTCACTGCGTTGGCAACCAAGGTAAGCCCCACAAACCCTACTGCAACAATTCCTTCATACTGACATGTACGACGATCTTTGTCTTTAGAACGATGCGAGTGTGATCACGCTGATGCATGCGGATGCGACGTCGTGCAGCAAGCACGGTGCGTCCGACCCTATGGACGAGTGTCTGTTGAGCAGCCTGCTACAGACTGCCGACGTTTGGGTGGAAGTCAAGGAGCTTTCGAGCGGACGGGCGCGCGACTGCGATGGCGAGATCACAGTCCACCCTCTGGTGCGTCCATCGCTCGCTCAGACGCTTGGTCCCTCTGCATCTCATGCTCAGCAGCACCGCAACGTGCCTCCATTGCAGGCGTTTGCAGTCGAAACGCCCTGTCCAACACGCGCAAAGGCTGTACTCTACCGCATCGCCCCTGACGGCCAGAGCGCTGCCCTCGGTGGTGCAATCATCGGATCCAACACAGGCCGCGTTCAGGTTTGGCCAAGAGGCACCGGTCGAGGCTTTCTTTGAACCCCTCAAATCCCCGCATACATCGAGTCAATAGAGTACATAAGCAAGACCTACTGCTGGACTATGAGATGGGCTAGCTATCGAACGCTTCGAATGCGCAGCAAAAGAGCGAGTCCGAAGCGAGCAGGATCTTCTGGCCGTCTGGCGACCACTGGATATGCGATGCCTTGAGCTCGTCGTTGGGTATCGGGATTGCCTCTACTCTCTGCCTGTACTGCGTTGGCGAGTCAGCGCTCGTGGCGATCAATTCCCACGTGTAGATCGCTCGGTTGTCGCACACGATCCCCAGCTTGCCTACGTGGCCTGGACGCCAAGCCATCTTTCGTGCACTTGCGTTCAAATGTACCACCGCAAGCAGACGCGGAGGTCCGGTAGACAGCCGTGTACCGTCCGGTTCGGTGAATGCAAACACCCACACCACGTGCGGAAAGCGCTCGTTAAACGCTGCCACCAGATTGCCTTCGGGACTCCACGCCATCCACGCCACTCCAGCTTTGTGCCCCGGCTTGCCAGCGTCAGGTCGCGTCGCAGAGAGCGAGATCGGTAGACTCGCTTGGTCCAGTGCTACAATCCCGCGTGCTCGCGTCTCTTCCAGCCAGTTGAGCGGCTCGCGCCACGCGATCAGCGATCCGTACGTCGATGCGGATGCAGACTCGTGGCTGGCACGGATCGAGGGATTCGACACGTCCAGCGTTGCAAACTCGGCCCACTCGCTGCTTTCGAGGATGCGCACCTTCTCGTCGCCGCCTCCGACCGCCAAGAACGACGACGACTGATGCCACTCTACGTGACGAACGCCACTGCCTCCGCCTGCTACGAGATTGGGAACGTCGGCAGCGTCTGTGCGGCGCTTCGAGGCGCTGGGGCGGGGCTCGACGGCCACTCCTTGCCGCGTGACAGGCGCGCCCGTGTCCGAGTCGGGCTCGATGAGAAACGCCGCGCGCATGTGGCCCAGCGGCGTGTAGATCTGCACCTTGTACTCGAGTGGCCCCTCCCATACGGCAATGCAGCTGCCGTCCGGCGCCCACACTGCGTCCTGAGCATCGGTCATGTTGAGCTGAAATGCCTTTTCCACTTTCCACATCTCGTCCGACTTGGGTGGATTGGTGAACTTTTTCATCTCTTGATGCCCCAGTCTCTGCAGGGAGAAGATGTAGAGCGATTCGCGCTCCGCTCCCTTCAGGATGCTGGCGAACTGGCCGGGCTGTTTGGGTGTCCATGCGATCTTGTCGTGCTTGGGGCCCTCGATGGCTGAAATGTGCTGGTCGACGAGGTTGTACAGAGATGCGCGCAGATGGTTCTGGCTGAAGAGGATGAGCGTCTTGGGTCCGAGAGGTGGCGCCCATGTTGCGTGCGAGAGCCCGTCCGAGCCCGATGCGATCCTCGCCACCCAGCCCGACCCGGCATCCGAGCCGTCGTTCGCCTCTTTGGCGGGGTCGAGAGACACTACGAACACGACGCCATCGTCCTTTTGGCCCGGATGCGCTGCAAGCAGAAACGCGCCGTCCGGGGACCATTCCAGTACGCTGATCGATGCCTCTAGCGTCCATGTGCGGATGACCTGAAGCGTGGAGCTGGCGCGCACGACGACCGAGCACGCATCGTCGCCTGTCACCGACGCCAGAAAGGTGGAGCCGGGCGAAAAGGCGATGCAGCGCCCAGACGCATGCCGGTACGCTGCCGTAAAGTCCATCCGGATCCCAAGCTCGTATGACCGAGTGTGCCGTATAGTGATAGCTGATATGGAAAGCTTCAACGGTTGGCCAAGAAAGCGCGAGTCTCCAAGACCTTCACGGGTCCACCTGAGCTCCACTTGCTGCGCCCTGCAGCCGATCCATAGCCGATCCGCTACAAAATGATCCCGCTCTTCAGGATGTTGCTTCGACCTGCATGCAAGACAAAGGTCGCCCGCATACCACGCGCTGCGCCACTCGGAATTTCTAACATCACGTGACCCAGCAAACTGCGCCCACAGAATTCCCAGCGTCGGGCATCTCGAGTGCGGGAGAGACGTTGCCGGCAGCCTGCTGCGCTCTTTCCACCTTCGATCCACCATCAACCACATCGTATCGAGTCCATTTCCGTATACACTTTGCCAGAATCGACCGCACCCACAGCCAGCGCAAAGTCAGACTTAGCACCGCGACCAGACCTTCCAGATGTACGCCGACTTGGAGGAGGCGCGAACTCAGCGCGGCTCTCGCGCGTCTCGAGGATCGAGAGGCTCAGACCGCGAGATCGACAAAAGCATCCGTTCCGCGAACGGTGATGCCGACGCAGACAATGGCATCCGATCACGAGAGAAGGAGCTTGCAGAACAGCTCCGCAAGCGAGCTCAGGCCTCGCGTTCCGGCGCCAAGGGCGCGGATGCCCGCGGTCGAGGACGCTCTTCCAGCGTGTCCAGCCGTTCATCTCGCGCATCTTCTCGTGCCCCCTCTCCTTCACGCAGCCGCAGTCGCAGTCGAAGCCAGGATAGCTACCGCAGTCGCAAGAGCCACCAGTCCAGGAGGAGCGCTCGCGCTGACGAGGCAGCCGAGCAGAGGCGAAAAAGGCGTCGTGGCGATGACCTCGGCCATCGCAGCGACAGGAGCCGCCTAGATGAGGACGAAGACGAACGCGCCCGCGAGCGTCGACGTCTTCGCAGCGAACGTCGTGACGATGACCGCGATGGGCACTCTTCCGCCGGCGATCGGCATCGAGCCAGTCCTGCTCCTTCGTCCAGCCGAGGCGACCGAGACCGCTACGACTCCTACTACGACGACCGCCGCTACGACCGCAGAGGCGACCGCGGTCCTCGCAACAGAAGCGGCCGTTACGAAGACGACTCGCGCCGTTCGTCGAGACGCCGAGGACGCTACGACAGTCCCGCTGCCTCGGTTCGCTCTCGACGCACCCCCAGTCCAGAGATCAACGACTACGAGGACCGATCCATCTTTTGCAGCCAGCTGTCGGCCCGACTTGGGCAGCGCGATCTCGGCGAGTTCTTCGAGGAGCACCTCGGCGAGGGTGCGGTCCAGGACGTGCGCATTGTGATGGACCGCGTCACCCGCCGAAGCAAGGGTGTTGGCTACGTCGAGTTCGCTGCACGAGAACTGGTGCCCAAGGCTATCGAGCTCACGGGTAAGGTGCTCTTCGGCATCCCTATCGTGGTCCAGCGCACCGATGCTGCGCGCAATGGCCCGCCTCCCATCTCGGCAGTCGGTCCGCACGGCGTCGCCTCCCACCCAGCGCTCGGAGGCCCGCAGCTAGACGCTAGGGCGCTCGCCAACGTTCCCATGCCCATGCAATACCACCAAGCCGGCGCGCCGATCCATCTCAACGTCAACGCTCCTCCGGGCCCGCGCGCCATGAGACCCGGACCCAACATGCCCAACACCGAAGCGCGGCTCTACGTAGGCAGCTTGCATTTCAGTCTCACGGACGAGAACGTCAAGGCGGTGTTCGAGCCGTTTGGTGAGATCGAGTACGTCGACCTCCACCGCGAGCCAGGCACGGGCAAGAGCAAGGGATTCTGCTTCATTCAGTTCAAGCACGCCGACGACGCCAGAAAGGCACACGAGGCCATGAACGGTTTCGAGCTCGCGGGTCGCGCCATCCGAGTCGGCAATGTCAACGCCAAGGGCTCGGGCAGCTCGCACATGGGCGGGTCTGGCCCGAACTCGCAGAGCGGAGGCCACCTGCCGCAGCTCACCTCTGCATTTGACGACGGCGGAGGCGCCGGTCTCAACCCGGAACGTCGTGCGGCGCTGATGCAGAAGCTTGCTCGCAACAACGAGCCATCTCCGGCCGCCTCGGACGCGAATACGGCACCGCAGGAGCGCCCGGCAGGCATTCCCGAGGCCACTTCGACCTCGCTGCTCCTCAAGAACATGTTTGACCCGGCAGAGTACGTACCCTCCTTGACGACGGACTCGATCTCGAACTCAGGCAGGCTGACATTTTTGATTGATTATCGTTTTGATTCTCCTACTGACCTTACAGGGAGACGGAGCCCGACTGGGACAAGGATCTCGCCGAAGACGTCAAGGACGAATGTCAGGCCAAGTATGGACCTGTGACGCGCATCCATGTGGAGAAGGAGTCTGCGGGCGAGATCTACCTCACCTTTGCTGACCTTGACGCCTCTCGCAAGGCCCTCGATGGGCTCAACGGAAGATTCTTCGGAGGCAAGCCGATCAGCGCGCAATAGTAAGTCGCACCTGCACGCACGCTCCCCCCCTTCGCATCTGTGGCACCAGAGCTGACCATCTTTTTGTTGTGACTCCAGCATTCCGGACGCTTTTGTGCAGGCTAAGCTCGGTTAAGCGATCTATGTGTTCAGTACGACTTGGCTGGGCTGTTACGGCTCGATGTGCTCACGGCTTTGTTACGAGAACCACAGAATCCCAATCACAAGAAAAGCGCGACAAGGACAGAATTTGAAGCAGTGTTGCTGATCGCAAGTTGGATCGGTGACTGCAAGCAACTGCTGTAGCGTGGCCTTGGATGGCGCGCAAGATCTGGCTCGAATGCATCAGACCTGGCTCGCTCATTCTCGCTCTCTCCCCTCTTGCGTCGATGCTTTTTAGGCCTCTCTTGCAACGCCTCTTGAGACAGACAGGACTTGCGCATCTAGTCAGAGTCGGATAGGCCGACGACCGAAGCTTGCCGCTTGCTCCCACGCTTTGTTCGGGTATGTCTGCTGCAAGGCCGCTCGTCACGCAGTGTCTGCGCATCGACGTCTGCTCTTTTGGCGCCCCTGCCTGCTGTTTTAGCCTTCATCACACCAACCTTCAATTCTCTTTTCCCCTCTGACCGTTCTTTCCCACGCATCCGCACCTTTCCTCCCCCCTTTCTCCTGCCCTCTTTGTCTTGCGCAGAGTCCGGCCTCTCCGAAGCTAGACGATCCCACGCCCCACGCCAAGCTTGGCTCGGCATCCGTGGGGCTAGGCTTTGCTTCTTCTCGTCGCTGTAAGTTCTGCTGCTCTGTTCCGTGGTCCGTGCTTTCAACACTCGCAATGTACACATCATTGCCCTGTCCGATCTTGCCTGCGCCGTGTTTGATCGGCCACGTCGTGTGTAGATGCCCAAATGGTGTTGGAATGCAGAGTTGGATTTCACATCTCCTCGTCATCTTCCAGATCAAGGTCAAAGTCGTCGGCGGGGAAGTCGCCCACCTGAACCTTGTCCGGGCGCACAAAGCTGCCGAAGTTAGGCTTGCATGTGAAGTAGCGCTCACCCGCCACGCTGCCAAAATCCAAGTGGAAGAAGTAGGATAGGGTCAGTTCTCGGGGGCTCAGAACTTCGAAGGAATTGGAGGGACAACTTACGACCCGTCATTCTTGCCTACTGGCTCGTCGTATTCCACACCGACCCAGGCGCCTGTGGCGAATTTGGTGGTGCCTACAAATCGTACGGTACCTTTGCGCTGGTTGGCGCCCGTTGTGCCAGTCCCCGATAGAAGGTCGACTTGGCACCTTGCGCCAACGGCCAGTTCAGTGGGGAGGTCCTCTGTATCGCCGGCGGAGGAGCTTGCGTCCTTGGAAGGGTCGAAGCGGCCGAGCTTGTTGCGCTGCTTGAAGGCAAGTACAGTGTCGCGGCGTGCAGCATATGTGTCGTCGTCCATGACGTACTTGTCCACGAGACTCTCGTCGGTGAATGTCTGGATGAGCTCCTTGGGGCGTGTATCGAGCACCTTGATCGCCATTCCATCGACGACACCAAGCTCCTCGAGACTGCGCGACTCGACGTCCGAGTTTGGTGGGACGGCAGCGACGAGTGTGGAGCGAACCGAGGCTGCGAATGGCCCGGGACCGGCGAGTTGCTGCTGCTGCTCATGGTCGGTGCGAGACGAGTGGATCTCGAGAATTTGGTGAGACGGCGGCACGCCCACGATCGACTCGAGCCGGTACTTGAGATCGTGCAGCGGGATCGTTGACGGCACGCGACGCTCCGCCGACACCAGCGTCGAGGGCGCGTGGATGAACACGTTGACGACAGACATGCTCGATGGGCGCGGCGCGGGACGTGCTGGTGTTCCGAAAAGATGGTGTCGGTGCGGCTTCGAAAGTGTTGCTGTCGAAATTCCGACCCTGGAAGATTCCGCCGCCACAAGCGCGGGGGATGTCTGCACCTCCACCACAGGACCAGCGTAGCCGCGCCGATTTGATGGAGCTCACTTCGTCCGTAGCCACCACCACGGACTTTTCCTTTCCATCGGCCGCTACATCTCACAACCACACCGGCAATGGCCAAGATCACCGACGAGTATCAAGTGAGCCTCTGCACATCAGCAGCGCAGCTTCGAGGCGCATGCGATGTGCGTATCGAAGTGTTCGTCCATGAACAAGGCTTTGCGCTTGCCGACGAGATCGACGAGTACGACCCGCTCGCCGCGCACTTTGCGCTGACGCACACCTCGACACCCGAACGGGTGCTGGGCACGATTCGACTGCTGCCCTACCCTCTGCCGATCCCCAAGCCCGACGGACCGGGCACGGAGCCGGACGCCGAATCGTCGTACCCGCTCGGTGGCAGTCGAAGCGCGTCGGCGATAGCAGGCGACTTTATCAGTGCCGCATGGACACGTTCTCACCCCGTCTCGAGCCGTCGGGATCCTGCCGATACCCATGCCGAGGAGGAGCAGACGGAAGCCAAGGTTCCCGAGCTTGGTGGAGCGAAGCTAGGACGGCTTGCCCTGCTGAAGGAGGTCCGGGGCAAGGGTCTTGGTCATCATCTCGTCCGTGAAGCCGAAGCGTGGCTTGTCAAGGCGCTCGAGTCCGACGAAGCACAACGCCAGGGCGCTTTCGGTCCGATGCCCAGCAAGCAAGGCGCCGACGCACACGTTGTCGCAAAGGACGACCAGAAGCTCGACAGCATCATCATCAAGCTCAGCAGCCAGATCTACGTGATCGACTTCTACAAGAGGCTGGGCTATGTGCCTGTTGGCGAGCGCTACGACGAAGACGGCGCACCGCATCAGCTGTGCTGCAAGCAGATCAGCCTCACGAAGAGCAAATAAGTTGAAGCCCTGTCCGCGCCATGCACATGCATGCTCACGAGCCATCCCTTTGGCCCGGCTGGTGGAGGCCGAGGACGCGGCGAAAATCATTTCTCTGCCGATGTTGATGCGATGTAACACACACGGATTTTTTCGCAACCGCTTGCTGAGCATGAGAGTGCTGTTCTCAGGCAGATCCCCGCCGCACCGCGTCCTGAAGGTCTGGACGCGTCTAGCCTCTTCCACGGCCGTAGACTCCTTCGACAGCACAAGGCCTCATGGTCACAAACTGTATCATCAGTGTCAAGATGCCCACTGGCAACCAGTCGCAGTCAGTGTGTCGATGTACGTCAAGCCATGGCGATCATCACGACCAAATGAATGTGACTTGTGAACAGAATGAGATTCCAGCATGTGCAAGGGCGGCAGTCGCGCGTGATACATCGGCCGGAGGGTCACAGCGGACGCCAGCAATTAAGGGTCGCGCGTCGATGCAGCTGCAGCGCTTTTCATGATCATCCAATCTTTTGCTTCTCGATTGCCGTCATCAACATCTCCAACACCATCCGCACGCCCTCTCTGCCTCCATCCTTGTCCCTTCCATTCAGCACCCCTTTCCCTCTTTCTTCGACCTTGGATTCGGAAGTGTTGGACAGCCGGACTCGCCGCGCATTCATACCGACACTGGCCATGACCACATAAGCACGACATCATCTCGACTCAGCAGAGCTACTCTCCGCCGACTTATTTGGGCACGACCGCAGGCGGAGCCATGTCGGAGCTATTCGACTCGCTCAATCTGAGCAACTCTGGCCCGTCGTCGTCGCAGCTATCGTCGTCGCAGCCCTCGACATCCAAGGTGTTCTGGCACGCCTCTCCCTCGCCCGGTGTGCTGCGCCAGCTAAACAACTGGACACCCAGCAGAAGCCAGGATTCCCCAACACTACCACTATGCACACAGGCGTTTGTCGGCGAGCTTAAAAAGCTGCCCGGCGCGCTCGAGGCTCAGTCGCCTCTGATCTCGAGGGAGGCAGCCAAGCGCAAGCTCGTCGGCAGCTCACGTAAACAGGGCCGCAACGTATCGGATCCGACTACAATCAAGGAAAAGACACGGGGATATGCGGTGCTAGAGATCTCGGATGATGACGAGGACGATGCAGTGGGCGGCGCCGATAAGCCTGCACGGTTACTGCTCGGCGATGTGGGCGAGTCATCGCCCGAGTCGAGGCGCAGACGAACCATGGACGCCGGCAATACTGGCAGAGTGCGACAACCGTCGTCGCCGTCTGAGCTCAGCTGCTCTTCCAAATCAACAGTGCAGCCGATGCCAGCAGTACAGCCGAGCTCGCAGCCGACAGCATCGCATCGAAGACTCGATCGCAGACATCCGCGGCGGCGCAAGAGAGAATCGCTCATGGCCGGGCTCGGATTCTCCGACGAATCGGGCACCGACTGTCTGAAGCTGTTCGAGGACCTTCAAGCCGCCATTCAAGGCATCCACGCACCTCGCACAGCCTCCAATGGTCATACTCATACCGCGCTGAGCTCAGCCGGACAGAACGACTCGGAAACGTCAGGCGCTGGCCAGCCAGAAAACGGGCGCTTGACACCAAGGGAAGGACTCAATCGCACCACGTCCGCGCCGACCTCTGCGCGACCGAACCTGAGCTCAGGTTTGAACTCTACACAACACGAAGACCAAAGCGAGGGATCTCAAACGCGCCGAGTCTTTCGCCCGGTCAAGTCGGACCACGACGTCTTCAATGCAGTACGCCAGGAGGACGAGCGGCAGGCGCGCATCCTCCAGCCTCGAGCCATCAATGTTGCGGCACAATCGGAGCCGCAGACCAAACCCGTACCCGCCGCACCTCGGTCACGGTCGCCATCAGTACCGGTTCGGCAGGACTTGCAGTCGCATCACAATGCTCCAGATGTCGGGCCTGCGAATCGACTTGGATCGGCACTGGCATCACGAGCGACTCTGCCGGTAGCAGAAGCTCCTGCAGCAGCCAATCACGAACGAAGCACCGCTGCTGCGACGAGAAAAGCGCATGAGGGCGCTGACGAAACCGCAGCGCGCGCTGCCGCATCGCCCGTCAAGCGGTCCGCGCGGATCGAGGCGATGCAGCAGACAAGCACGGGCAAGAAGCTGGGCGTTCGCGCGCCCTCGGCCTTTACCAAGGCCGCGTCCGCCTCGCCACGCAAAGCGGCTGCTGCGACAGTTGCGTCGGCAGCATCGCGCAAGCTGAGTGCGCCCGCTGCACGCACGCGTCCCCATGCGCTGCCCGGAATGTCGCAGGCGCGCCAGCCGGGCCTGCCACGCAGCGCATCGCAGTACGTTGCTTCGGCGTCGCAAGCTGGTGCCACCGCCGCCACTGTGTCGAGCGGGCCTGCAGCACCGTTTCGGCCCCCGGCGATCTCGCGCGTTACACCCACTCGCCAACCGCCCAAACCAGCCCAGCTGTCCAGCCGACGCAGCGCGCAGCAGGGACGAGTCGAGCATGCCGCGTCGTCGGACGACAGCTTTGCCGACGACGACGATGCCTTCCTCGCTCTCGCCTGCGAGCTCGAGTACTGAAGTTCACCGCCCTACGCTCCACACCTATCACTTTCAAAGCGATCATAGGAATTCGAACCGCGCTTCTCACGGGCAATCAGAACCGGGCTTGGGTCGGACAGTGTGGAGGCCAGATGACGAGGTTGAAACAAGTGCAAAGTGAGAGAGAGACAGAGAGAGGAAGGGTGGGGATTACGACAGGTCGGGCTCGTCCTGGATGCCCTTGCGTACGGCGCGCAGGAGCGAGGCTTGCCAGCCCTGGATCTTCTTGGTGCGGTCGTACTCCTGGACGCGGCCGTCGAAGGCCTGCAGGTCTCCCTCCTCGCAAGCCTGGACGAGCGAGTGCAAGAATCGGCCCTCCATGGTGGTTGGGAAGCTGGTATCCTGTTCTGCGTAGAACTGCATCGCACGTACCGCCGCCACGTAATCCTACCGTCCAAAAACGCAACAAGTGTCAGTGTGCTGTTACTCCGGTGCTACGACAATAGAACCGAAGACTTACGGGGATAGCTAGGTAGCACATGCCAGCATTGAGGTAGTAGTCCTTGACGCTGTATCGGGTGAGGTTGCTTTCGAGCGACATGCTTGCGACCTGTTCCCAGCGTTCGATCGCTTGTGGGTATCGTGCGAGGTCGGTAGCGAGCTGTGCAGCCTCACGGTAGCATCCGCTTGCGGTGGCATTGGCGCCTTCCTGCAGATACCAGGCTGCTGCCTGTTCGTATGCCTCGAGCGCCTTCTCCGGATCGGCCGCATCGTTCTTGTACAGCTCTGCAACCGCCTTTTCGCGATCGGCCGCCTGGCGGAATCGACCGCGCTCGATGAGGATCTCGCGCGCACGCGTCAGCGCCACCACGGCCAGCTCGGGCCGACTCATGCGGAAGCACTTGTTGGCCTCGAAAAACGTGTTGGCAGCATAGTCCTTTTCTCCCGTCTTGATCTCAGTCTCGGCTGCGCGCATGTACGCGTTGCCGGCCTCTTCAAAGCGGTTCTGGATGCGGAACTTGTTGGCTGCAGCCTTGAAAAGTTCAATCGCCTCCTCCTGCTTGCTGGTGGCAGAGGAGAACCAGCCGCCCGAGGCCGACGCCTTCTTCTCGGCGTTCTTCAGAAGCTCTTCTGGTGTTGATGTCGACATGGTGGTGATCTGTGCGTCTCGATGGTGGTGCGAAGGTGAAGGGGGATGACCGGGCGTGGCGTGCACAGCCGTGGCCAGGTGGAGGAACGCATGCCAGCCCCAACCTATCGCACGAGAGATGCGCCGAGGCTATTTGGTTGTGAGAGCGCTATCTTCGAAACTCCGCAAACCAAATCGCGTCACACTGGCGGCGCAGCCGAGCTCTCCTATTTTGGCAGCTGCCGGCTGCACTCCGAGTCAGTCGCCGGCAGCCGCAATCCAAACCCGCAGGTAGAGCTCGTCAACACCTTACCTTCCCCCACATTCATCTCGCCAACCATCTGCAGATCACACCTACTCGATTGGAGTCGCATCACCATGCGTCTACATCGCACACTCTTAGTGGCAACGGTCGTCCCGCTCGCGGCAGCCGCAGCAGCCGTGCCATGGCAGCCCATCGACCCATTCTCACCCGTTCCGCCACAGTCCACACGCGAGTCTCTGGACCTCAACGACCCCGCTATTGGAGTATCGGACCTTCTCGTCTATAACTCGTCCTTTTCCGAGGACGCTGTATACAATGCACTCGACCTCGATAACGGCGACGGATCCGGCGACCCTGACCAGCCAGGATGGGTCGACCCGCGAACGTACGGCGGCTCGATGCTCGATCTTGTGGGCAACGGACTGCGCGAGCCGATCAATGTGATCATCTCGGGCAAGTCGGACAAGCACGTCCTCTCGGACCTCGGCCTGAAGGACTACATCCGCACCATTGGATTCTCGTTCGAGTGTCTCAACCTGCACATGGGCAACCTGCAGCGCGCCGACCTCGGCGACGGCAAAGGCTGGGTGCCCGAGATGTTCGAATACCGCGAGACCGGCTTCCCCGGCGCACCCGGCCGCTGGGTCGGCGCTTGCTGGGAGAGCCTGTATGGTGGAAACCACTTCCGTGTGTGGAAGCAGAACGGCACCATGGCTAACACAGGCGCATGGTTCCTCGCCGTATCCAAGGAGAAGAATCTCAAGTACCACCACACCATCGACCGCGACGGCTACAATGTCGGGCGCGACCTGCTCGTCGCTGCTGCACAGCGCGGCGGCAAGTGGAACAACGTCTACTACAAGGCCGACGTAGAGTGGATTGACGGTCTTCTCGACCCTGGCCGCCACGGCATCAACCACAACATCGGCCAGGACGGCCGCACCGCCGTGCTCACTGTCAAAAAGGTAGACGCCCTCTCCCACGGCTTCATCTTCTGGGGCCTCGAGGCGCTCGGCAACTGGATCGCTGAACGCATCGCCGCCCACCTCGCCCATTTCCTCCGCCAAATCGGGGTCATCTAATCCTCTTTTTCTTCGGCACAATTCCGCCGATCTTGCACATAAGCCTAGTCCCGCACTCTTGATACCACCGGCCGCGCTCTCCGCCCGCCACCTGCATCGTTCCAATTGCCCCTTGCACTGTAATCATCGTTCCCGCTGTACACTATCCTTGCACGCCTCTCAACACTCGAGCTCAGTGTCAATAGAGCCCATTCCTCATCATACTTGACAGCTTTCCAAACACCATTGACCTGGAAACACATCAAATTGGGGTAGAAATACATTGAAAGAGAAAGCACACCGCGGCTTGCGTCCAAGCTAGCCGCAGGTAAAGTTGAGAGGCACGATTACTGCGCCTTTGCGCCCTTGGCCGCCTTCTTCTGGTAGCTTCGGATGTAGAAGCTGACAAAGAGGTAGATGAGCGGGATGAGGTATGCGACGTTGAGCACGACGGCGAAGAGCTGACCAGTGGTAGCGACACAGGCGGTCTTCTGGTTGGCGCCGACGCTCGCAAGGATGGCCTGCTTGATGAGCTGGAGTGCCTCGGTCGAAGTGGACGCGAGGAACTTGGAGTCCGATGCAGTGCTGTTGGCTGCCGAGCTGAACGAGCTGAAAGCCGACGAGACCGGGTTGAGCACGTGCCTGCCGGGGGTAGGAACGGCGCCTGCCGGGTACGCGCTGGGAGCGTACGTGAGCCAGGTGTACGACGCGGCGAGGCCACATCCGACGACGAGCTGGGTGATCTGGATGGTGGTCATGCTGCGCTTGAGGCCGCCGGTGAAGGGCAGCTTGAGCGCGGTCATCGAGTAGTAGGTGTACATGAGCGTGTGCACAAGCGAGTTGAAGAGCAGGAAGATGAACACCGCGGGTGCCGAGTAGCGGTAGGCAGCCCACATGCACAGAATCGCACCGGCATGGTGGTACGACTGCAGGTTGCTCACGGGCTTGCCCTTGAGGATGAGGATGACCGAGTCGATTATCTCGTAGTACTTGGAGATGTAGAACAGCCACACGTAGATGCCGAGGCCAGCAAACGACGAGTCGGCGATGGGCACAGTGCAGTAGGCGTTCGTCAGGCCCGAGAAGCCTCCGGCAAGGGCACCGCCGAGCAGGTAGCTCAGGATGCGCGTGGCGGCGTGGAAGAAGGTCCAGCCCGAGTAGACGGCGAGCAGGATGTTGTGGCCAAGAACGGTCTGCGACAGACCATACGACTGCTTGACGAGGTCGGCGGGCTTCGGCTTGCCCGGTCCAAAGCGGTTGTTGGTGGCGTGCGTGGCAAAGAGGTAGACGACGCCCGTGAGCAGCGGCACCCACGGCGAGAGCGAGAGCTCAAATGCCCAGTCGGCGACCGGAAGGCCCTCAGGCTTGGCCGGGTATGGCTGCTGCGAGAGCCTCTGCCAGAACGAAGAAAGCGGATTGTCGAGGGCGTACAGCATCGTGAGGTGTGTAGAGAATGGTTACGATGTGGAAACCTCCAGACGGAATGATGTGGGGCTATATATTGACGGCCGCGGAACCCTTCCGCAGCTCATGAAGTGATTTGCCGGCTGCACGCCACCAAGGGAAAAAAATGAGTGCATGGGCCCGGCAGAAAAGTTGAGAAGGGTGCGGGGATGGAAGCATTAATTTTTTGGTCCTTGGCAAAGTCATCAAATTCAGAGACGTCGTTCAGGGCCCGCCCGTTCGGCCGGCCCGACGACGATCCGACGTTGGGGATAGTCACTTTCAGCTGGCCCGGTCTGGTGGCGAGCATGCACTCTTGGCCATGCCTGACTGTACAGCTGCACGCGGCCGACGGAGCCAATCGTGAGACTAAACTGAATCGGTGGCTAGCCGACCAAGCTCATACTCAACAAAGAGATCTCGACTGGAATGCGACGGTCGAGCGATGCGGTCGCGTGCGCTACTCAGGGCCCACATGAGCGACCAGCAATGCGGCCTGGTGGCTATCTAGCCTTGAGCGGGGAGCGGAGGTAGTCGTCGACCCTTCTCGGAGGTTGTTCGCAGGCCAAAACCCCCGAGCTGTGCGTAGGCTGGGCAAAAGCCGTTCGCAAGTGCTTCCTCGCTCCTGCCTCCTCCATCGCTCTCTACGCTTTGGTCTCCACGACTGTCTTGGCACGAAGGTGGCGATTGCACAGAATTCGGCTCACACTCTGCGACCGTCGCAAGGCTCTGCTGTGAATCTAAGCCAAAAGCATGATAGGCTCGAGCCAGTCGATGCATTCTATCGCCCGCGTGGACATGTGGGTGGGGTCCAGTCACGCGACCGCTCCGGAGACGCATGAAGAGGATTTGCTGTACTTGAAGACCGCCGCCGTCGGGCAGCGCGAGCGAGCTCAGACTTGCGGGACAAGAAGAAAGCCCAAAGTTTCATGGTGCAGCCAAGCCTATAGGCGGAACGCGGTTGGCCGCACAAATTGACGGCCACTTGCGCAGGCGAAGCGAGGGCAAAAAAAGAGAGGCAGCAAAACCGCCGTAGCAGGCTGCATCAAATCCTGCGGATCCTGCATGACGTGCATCCCCAACAAATTGAACGTCGCGCAGCGAGGTGGCGATCCGCGGCTGGCAGCGCTGCCCCGGTTTTTCCGCCGTGGGCCTGCCCAGCTAGAGTCTCACCACCGGCACTGATTCGTTGCCTAAAGTTTCAGTGAGCAGAGCACAGCGCGATTCGCCACCACTCTCCACGACAAGTGCGCTCAGAGTCTAGGTGGTGGCGACACCTCGGAAAGTTGGCATGCTCGTCAAGGCCAACACACGTGGCCGAATCTCAGATTTTGTCTGTAGCGCCGCCCTAACATGTTCCAGGTGTCCGAAAACCTCGGAAGAGACCGGTCTTGCCCGAATCCTCGGTCCCCTTCTTGCCCGGTCTTTCACGTCCCGCTATCTCGCACATCCGCTTCCGGTCTCTCTCCTCCCATACCTGTGCCCCTTCCGCACTTGCCATGCTCTCAGCGCCAGGTTCAAGACGCCGCTCCGACCGAATTCACCGGTACGCCGGCCTCCACCGCTGCCAATCTTATCTAGCCGAAGGCTAGACGCCTGTGCCTTGTGCCTGTCACGCACCTGCCTTGTCTCTTCCTCCGGTGCCGGACCCTGAATCCGCCCGCCTGGTGAATGCACTGGCCACCCGTCTCCTTCCCCCTCTTCTGCCATCCCCTCCTTATCAGCTACTCACTATCAGACGCTCAGTGGAGTCCTGCGCCAGTGCGAGAAAACATGTGTGTTTGTTGCAAACCGAAACCAGAACGAAACTACAAATCAACCTAGGTCAAGCATGCACGGCCAGGCTGCCCATCTAATCGCAGCAGGCGTGGCATCCGGGCCCTTCTTTTGAAACCGTCAACGCAACCGCATCTACTGGCTGGGGTGGGTGCCCTCGAGCTTGAAGTCGCGGGCGCTCTCAGGCACGCTGAGGATGCGGATGGTGTTGGTGCTGCCGCTCTGTGCCCTCCAGCCCTGCAGAGTGATGACGACGTCGCCCTTCTCGATGATGCCGAGGTTGAGCGCCTCGGCGAGACCGTACTTGATGCGGTTGTCGACGTCCTCCTGCCACTTGGAGTTGTCCTCGGGGCGGGCGTGGGGATAGAGGAAGGGGTAGCAGCCGCGGTACAGGTGCACGTCGCGAGCAGTGTGAGGGTTGCGGGTGATGGTGAGGATGGGGCAGCTGGGGCGGTACTTGCTGACCAGACGAGCGGTGTTACCGCTGGTCGACATGAGCAGGATGGCACCAGCGTGCTGCTCGAGCGAGGCGGCAACGGCGGCCATGGCGATGGTCTCGTTGGTGTCGGTGGGGATGGTGGTGAGCGTGCGCATCTCGTTGAAGAGGGGCACGTACGAGACGCTCTGCTCGGCGAGGTATGCAGTCTCGGCCATCATCTTGACGGCCTCGATGGGGTATGCGCCCTTGGCGGTCTCTCCGGAAAGCATGACGCAGTCCGCACCGTCCAGAACGGCGTTGGCGACGTCCGAAACCTCGGCACGCGTGGGACGGTTGTTGACGATCATCGACTCGAGCATCTGGGTAGCGCAGATGACGGGCTTGCCGGCAATGTTGCACTTGGAAATCATCATCTTCTGGGCCATGAACACCTGGGGAGCGGGGATCTCGATACCCAGGTCACCACGGGCGACCATGATACCGTCCGACTCCTTGAGAATCTCGTCGAAGTTCTGCACACCCTGGTGGTTCTCGACCTTGGAGATGATCTTGATGTGCGCGCCCTTCTCGCCGAGGATCTCGCGGATGGTGCGAACATCGCTGCCGCGGCGGATGAACGAGGCGAAGATCATATCGAGGTCCTGCTCGACGGCGAACTCGATGTCCTTCCTGTCCTTGTCCGAGATGGCGGGCAGGTCGACCTCGGTCATGGGGAGGTTGACACCCTTCTTGGAGGAGAGGACACCGTTGTTGACGGCGCGCACCTTGACGAGCTTGTCGCTCTCGATGGCGAGCACCTGGAGCGAGAGGATACCGTCGTCGATGAAGATGGTTCGGCCGACTTCGACCTTGTTGGCGAGGTTCTTGTAGTCGATGTAGAGGTACTCGAGGCTGCACTTCTCGGCGTAGGCGTCGTCGGTGGTGACGTAGAACTCGTGGCCCATGGCGATCTTGACGTCCTCGCCGTTGACCATGACACCGGTTCGCATCTCAGGGCCCTTCTGTTCTCCGGAAGCAGGATGTGAGGCAAAAGGTCAGCAAAATGAAGATGCGGGTCGTCGCGCACTGCAGTGCACATGGGGCCAACTTACGGTGTCGAGAGCGATGGCAAGAGGACGGCCGGGGGTCTGAGCCACCACGGCGCGGGCGTTGTCAACGACCGACTTGAAGTACTCGTGGGAGCCGTGCGAAGCGTTCAGGCGGACTGTGGATCAGTGAAGGTCGTCGGGCGAGAATTGATGTCAGTACGTGCTATACGGTACTAGCCAGCAGAACGAACCTCGTGTTGGTGCAGTACTTACCGATGTTCATGCCAGCCTGGCGGAGGGCACCGAGCATCTGGACATTGTTGGTCTTGGGGCCGATGGTGGCGATGATGGAGCTGCAATCGTCGACAGACACACAATGAGATAGTGCAAGTGTCAGCAAGGAACAGACCGAGGTCGATCGTGTCGGTGGCTAAGCAAGAGACTTACGTCTTACGGAAGAACTTGTTGTCGACGCCGTGCTCGAGGGGGTTGAGCGAGGCGTACCACTCGAGCTGGGTCTTTGCGATGGGAGCGTAGATCATGATGAGGTGCTTGCAAAGGTGTGCGTAGCTTGACCGGCGAAAGGGAGGAAGATGCGTGGAGGAAGAGGGTGGTGGAGAGAAAGAGAAGATGGGTCGCGAAGTGGCGGAGAGGTTCTAGCGGCGAAGAGGAGGCTGCTGCAAGCAGAGTTGCGCAAATCAGCGCGACCAAGACCGACCGAGGCGAGCTGGCCGCGGCGGCGGAGGATGAAGCTTCTGCGCCTGCGTGGGCTTCTGCGTCTGCGGCTCATCTCTCTGCTGCGCTGACGAGGCTACAGATAGCCAGATCTGCTGGAAAACTCGCATTTGGCCGCCGAGCCAACACCGCTTCCTCAGCCACGCCACACTGCTGCCTCACTCTCTCCCACCTTTGCCGAACGCTGCCTCGTGCCGAGCAAGAAAAAAAAAGCTCGAGCCACTCCCGCTCGCTGGCCTGAAGAAGAAGCGCTGCAGGGCGCGAAAATTTAGAGATGCAGAAAAAACAACTCGCCGGGCTCTTGACTGCGAGACAAAAAAAAAAAAAAGGCCTCGGCTGGCTTTGCGCAAAGATTGGGCGGTTCTTCCAATCAGACCCTCATCGATTATAGATGAAGCCCCAACTGGACGCATCAGCTGCATTCGCGCTTCGCGCCTCGCGCCTCTTGCTCCGACATTTTGCTTCTGCTCAGCACCACACACGCACGAACACAACAGTGTGAGCGGGCCAGCTTTCGATCCTGTCCATCATGAGCCTCGTCCATCATGAGCCTCGTCCATCATGAGCCTCGTCCATCATGAGCCTCGTCCATCATGAGCCTCCGATGCCAATGTCCAGTTCTCGCGAAACGTGATTTTGGCGCAGCTACGGCAGGTCAGCAGCGAAGCTGGTGTGGTGCGGTGAAATTGCCCCCACCCCAACAGTCGCGAAATTCGAGCACTGGTTCTGCACACGTTGCCGCCATGCAATTTGGCTCGACCGAGCATCCGCCGATACGCTCGCCGCCGGCCACAGCTTAGCTGGCCTGTCTTTGAACGTTGCAGAGCCGGCTCACGGATGGCGATCCCGAATAGGACTGGATGACCATTGCGCTCCGTGCGCGCTGTGGAGCTGCGGGTATCTTTGCAGGCCAAAGGCTTCGGCTTTTCCGACCCTTGGATTTCGCCGGTCACCGATGTCACACCTCACCACAGGCATCGCTGATTCAACTGGCTTCGCCTCCCACGGTCGACTCAAAGCACTGACTATTCTGTGACGAGAGCTTCTTTACTGAATGTACTCTGGTGCTTTGGAGCACTGTGGGGCGCAGAAGCTTCATCATCGGCTTGCGATAAGGAGATCTCTCCATGACGTCCCGTGTCGCGAACGGAAATCCGGACCGCACTCTTCTTCCTCCCGCGTCGCGCCCAGGTGAATTGGATCGGGCAATGGTGCCCCGATCGCGGCTACCAAAAAAGCTTGCTGCACGACCTGACCAAGCTGGACCCTGGCGGCGCTTTGAATAGCCGAGGCTGGAGTGGCAAACCCGCGCTGAGTCTGGTCTTCTACAGCAACATCCTCCATCGACACATACGAGACTGGCACAAGAATGGTCAAGCCGTCCTCGTTCTCACCCTCGGCGCTGGAGCCGACAGACAAGGGCGAAGGCATGAGCAAGACGCCCTCTCCAACCAAGCGGACAGTGCAAAGCACACTGTTCAATGTCAAATTTGGTGCGCATCGCACCCGCTTACCTCCCGTCAAGACGGAAACAAGTCCGACAAAGCGTACACGGTCGCAGCACAAATCAGACGAAGACGAAGTGACAGATGAGGCCCAGGATTCAAGCAAACGATTAAAGTCTGCTGCATCTGCGTCACTCACGGCGTCGTCAGCAGCGCCCAGGTACCACCATCGCGGACCGTTTCACCAAGTCACGCGGCCCAAATTCTGCTCCGCGTATCAGGTGGAAGGTCTTCCCGATGCCGAGATCTACTACAAACCCGACTTCATCTCGGCGCATTTGGCGGAAGAGTGGCGGGCCGAGCTCGACCGATTGTCCGAATGGTACCGACCCAAACTGAAAGTGTACGGCCGCGAGATCACGCAGAGCCGCGACATTGCGGCGTATTCGACAGCACCCAGTCTGCACCTCAAATACAGCGGACATCCTGTCGAACTCCATGCACCGTTTCCCCCGCTGCTCAACCACATCGCCTCGCTCATCTCGTCGGACGACTGTCTCGGCTCCGAGGTGCGCTTCAACCACTGCATGCTCAACCGATATGAGGACGGCAGTATCTACATTGGCAGACACTCGGACAATATCGAGAACAAGGTTATTGTCACAGTCTCGCTCGGAGCTGATAGGAGCTGGATCATGGAACGAAAACAACCCCGGAAGGGCTCGACTCAACCGCCGGGCGACAAGATCAAGAAACGATGGATGCTTGCAGGTGGCAGTCTGCTCGTCATGCAGGGCCAAACGCAAAAGTTCTACACCCACGAAATCCCCAAGGAGCTCAAAATCAAGACACCAAGAATTGTAAGCTTCCGTCGTCACAGGTTCGCCGCTCCACACCAGCTATGCTAACCTCATCTTCTCTCGACCACCACAGAGCATCACTTTCCGTCAGCTCGTGTACGACCAGTAACACACACTAATGTCACGCTGAATCAAGTGCGTCTATTGCGATGATCAATTGCATGATGGCTCGGGTATAATGCGGATTGGTGGCAAAGGAGTGGAATCACATGACGATGCAATCCGAGTCTGAAGCCTTGATTCTCTCGGTCTTGGACAGGGCTGCCATTTCTTCGGCGAGCCTGACGGTGTCTGCATCGGACAGGATGCCTTTGCGCTGGCGCGCCTGCATGGCGCGGATGGCGGACAGTCTCTCTGCTTTGGCACGTCTGTGCGGTAGAAGGTGAAGCGAAGTGAACTGTCAGTAAGCAGGTGTGCGTCGCCGGTGCATAGGCATGGTGTAATGGTGAGCAGGCGCAGTCGAAGAAAGGCGTACCGATCTACAATGACACTCGGACGGGTTCGACCAACTCGCGAGCTGATCAAGCCTTGCCAAAGATAGGCTTGGGCACCCACTTTTCTGACTTGTCAAACATCTTTCCAAACGGTTGCGATGTCGAGGTTGCGGCGGTCGGTTTTGGCGCCAAGGCGGATGGTTTCGAGCCGGTGCTCTTGGAGGGAGTGTTGCTGGATCCGAGCTGAGGTGTGCTGATCTTGAGGTTCTGGAATGCGCTCTTGATGCCGCTGCTTGATGGAGCCGAAGATGCAATGCGAGTGGAGGATGCCGCTGGAGAGGAAGACGATGAGTGCTGACAGCTGTGCTGATTGGGTGCACGATGAGAGGGGCAGAAGGATGCGGCGCACTGTGGGCACTGGATGGGCACGACCATGATCTTGGAGCACTTGACGAACGAGCATTCGTTGGCCTTCTTGGCCCTCTTCATCTTGAGCGCAGCGGGAGACGAAGCGTCTGGCTTGAGATGGCCGTTGCTGTCGAGCATGGGACACTGGCCAGAGAGATGACGGTCCATGGCAATGTTGGGATCCTGGTCGCGCTGCCATCCCTGCGGAGGCTGGTCGCAGATGGGGCACAGCGGTACACGGTAGTCGAGGTCCTTATCGTCATAATGGGAGCAACGATGCGCCTGCGGCCGGAAGTGGTTGGAGCAATAATGCTGGCGACAGTCGCCACACTTGAAGGGGAGGAAGTCTTCGCGGTGACATTCATCGAACGCGCAGCGCTCGCCGATGAACATCATCGGACCTGTTGAACGTTCTGGCATGATGACGAGATGTGGAGCGGGGTGTTGTAGGAATAGTTGATGCGGTCATGTGCAAAGGTGAAATGGGTTGTCGGACGACGAACGACATCGCATTGCCCGGAAGCTTAAATGGCCGACCGCCAAGCAATTCCGAATGTGTGGCCACGCAAGCTCTCTTTCGCCCTGGCTGAGCTGCCCACGCACCGCCACCTGCAGCCGCTTCAAAGTGGAGACTGACGCGTATTTCCGGCTCAGCGTTTGGGCCCTGGCTGTGCATCTTTGGAAAAAGCTCAGCTCTGTTAAGCCGTCTTTCGTCCTCCTTCCTTTCGAGGTTGGGGGGTTCGGACATAAGAGCCTCGCCTGCCCTGACAGTGTATGAGGTGCTGATGGAACACCTTGGCATAAGCTGCTGAGGGCTCACGAGGCAAAAGCTGACCTTCGAGTACCTTCGCTTGCCTTCCACTCTGTTCTCAACCCTCGATTGTAATACGGATACCGAGGCACTGGCGATCAACGATTACGCCACCGTTACTGCCCTTGACAGACACGGGCAGGTTGCGAACAGGTGAGCCGATCTACCCACCCGATGTGATGCCAAACGATGCGGTGGTCGCGAAGGCAACTGTGCCTGCGTCGAGATGCGCTGGGCCGTTTCCCGACGTTCCCGCACTTGGCTGGTGGGCCGGGCGGGAACGCGAATGCCACGCTGCCGGCTCATCTGTCAAAAAATGCCCGTTGCATTCCTAGGCTTGGCGTGGCGCGACGATCGCCCCACCGTGCCCTGAGCCGTTCCTCGGCTCGTCCCGAAGTCGAAATGGCAAGGCGACAAGGACACAAAAGACTCACTGCAACGCAACAGCAGCTGGTGCCACCATCGTGTGCAGTGTGGCTTTCGCATCGAATATGATATGCAGGCATGTGGGCAAGCATCCACCGAAATGCCCGTCCCACCGCGCTCATGAGGTGGGGGCATGCCACCAATATTCATGCATCCGTGTGTTTGATGCACAGTCCCTCCGACGGGCAAACAACAGCCACAGCAAGCTCAATTGACCGTGGCGTCTGGGCACGTCGATCCCTGCATCAGGCCTAGAGCAAGGGTGCCAAAACGCAAATCTCGCGGGACCCCTGGATTTTCGTGTTGGCGAGCCTCGCTTGGCCTTCGAGAGCCGCACGCTCCGCTGGTGTGCACAACGTGTGCGGGGAAAACGCCGGTCAACACTCTGGCTTCTCGACGTGCACACTCTACGCCCCGCCTGCTACAGCCTTTCCCGCGCCTGTGCTGTTCGACGACCGCACTGAGATGCCGCTAGTTGCCTCCGGACCTCGGCTCGGCTTCGAGTGCAGCCCGTGTGGAGACGCGGACGAGCAACATGCACACTTTGTGTGGGTAACGTTGATGCAGGCGTTTCTCGTGTGGCGCTTCCATAAGCGGGTCTTCAGGGTCGGTGGCCCATCAGTCCCGTTGCTGGTGGGAGAGAGACTAGTCCCACAAGCCATGCCGATCCTATCGCGTATAAGAGGTGAGATGCTTGTCCTCGCATGAAGTCGTAGCCTCCCTTCATCCTCCTTCACCATCAGACTAGACGCCCGAGCCCATTGCCAACATGAGCCCGTGGATACTCTGCACACTACTGTGTGCATTGGTGGCGCTTGCGCGGGCGCAGTCCACCGGTGTGCCCGCCATCAGCTCCCTTAACACTGGTGTGCGCTTCCTCTACCAGAACGACCTGGACTGGACCAGGGCCGACTCGTCTAGACGCCAAGACGGCTATCTCCTGCTCACCACTCCGCTCACTGCTACGGATGCAGCCGCCAAGTGTCGCCTCCTTAACGAGGCGCTGGTCCCTGCTTCCGCCTCGTCCAACGCTGGCTTGCAGGCCCAGATGAGCTACTTGCTCTACGACGGCACCTATGCCGCAGGCCAGTCGTTCTGGGCTGCTGATGGGAACGCCCTCAAGGCGTCCTCCTCGGGAAGCCTTCAGTCGACCAAGCCGAGTACTGATACCAAACTGCCTGCCCTGTGCACCCAGAGTGCACCTTGGAAGGCGGCCAACTCGACCGACACCTCTGCCAAATGGCAGCTCACAGCGCAGAGCAACGGCGTCAAGTTCACTGGCTTCCGCGATGCACTTTCGTTCCGCTTCCAAGCCCTGCCCTATGCCAACCCCGTCCAGCGTTTCGCGTACTCGTCCGTGTACGATGGTACCTCCTCCTCCTCCGTGAGCGCACTTGATACGACGCGCAACAAGCAGTGCCCGCAGAACGGCGCGGGTGCATACTCGGAGCAGTGTCTGTATGCAAACGTATTCACTCCTTTCCTGCCGACATCGTCCGAGACGCAGAGCACCAAGGCGCTCAAGCCCGTGATGCTCTTCATCCATGGCGGAGGCTACGCCTCGGGTAGCGGGCTCGACTTTACCTTTGACGGGGGCAACATCGCGAGTCGCAGCGACATCGTAGTGGTCACGCCCAACTATCGTCTGGGTTCGCTGGGCTTCCTGACGTACAACGACCAGATCCGTGGCAACTATGGTCTCGGCGATCTCGTGACCGCGCTCAAGTGGATCCAGAAGTATATCAAGGACTTTGGCGGTGATCCGAGCCGCGTCACGATCGCGGGTCAGTCGGCTGGTGCACAGCATGTGCAGAACCTGCTCGCCTCGCCTCAAGCTGCCGGTCTCTTCCAGCGCGCCATCATGCTCAGCGGAAAGGGACACGACGCAGCCTTTGTCTATCCCACCATCGACCAGGCGCGTCAAGGCCTTGGCGGTTCCGTGGTCAAGGCGCTTGGATGTGACACTGCCTCCAACGTCCTCTCGTGCCTGCGCGGTAAGAGTGTGGATGACATGCTCAAGAACCCTTTCGCTATGATCACACAGGATGGCACGTACATCCGCTCGACACGTCTTGACATGAGGCCACCCAGTCGCGCCCAGGGTCACGTCAACCGCGTGCCCGTGATCTGGGGCACCATGCGTGACGAGCTGGCCTCGCTCGGTATCGTTCCGCCCGCGTCCGAGACCAACTTTACCAATGCGATGAAGACGGCAGGCATCCCGTCCAACTACAGCGATATTGCGCTGCGCGACACGACAGCGTTCCCCGTGAACCGAGGATACAGCGTGCAGAACCTGACGGTGAGCGTCAACACGGACTACAGGTACCGCTGCGGTATCCAGGGCATGGCGTACGCCTCGGTTGCCAACGGCGTCTTCCCGCGTGTCTGGGCCTACTTCTATGACCAGCGCTCGTACCAGATCCCCAACTACGACCCGCAGGAAGCGTGTCGGCCCAAGGGTAGCCTGGACCCTTCGAGCTACTACATGTGTCACTCGGGCGATCTCATGACGTTCTTCCACACCACGGGTACTGCCTTCCGCCTGCCATACCGCGACGCCTACGATCTGCCGTGGATGGCGTCGATCATCGACCAGTTCTCCGCTTTCGTCCGCACAGGCAACCCGGCTCCGGCGGCAGACTACCTGCGCGCCCGAGGCCAGGCCTATGCTTCGTCGCTCGCAAGGACCACCGCGTCGGGCACCTCGTGGACCCCAATGTCGACGTCGAATCTCAACGCGCTCAGCTTCGGCCCTGTCCAGCAGAGGCTCGAGACGCTGGGACAGAGAAACGAACAGTGCGCTGCCTTCAACATGGGCCTCGACTACATCGCCAAGCTTTGAGTTGTTTTGTGCTCCACAGCTGATGCACGCCCTGCCTGCCTGTTCCACCCTTCGTCTCGCTCATATAAACGATAGATGCCGCAAATGGGACAGCCGATGCCGTGTACTGCGATGCGTCTGCAAAAGCACGAGCTCTGAGACTGTCGCCGCGACTAATGCGAACGCAACGTCCGGCCGGGCTGAGATGGAATCGTTGCATTGTCGAAGAAACGTGGTGCAAGTGGGGCATTCTACACGCCGTTCGGGTGACCCGAGTTTGGCGAGGGCTTGTACTGCCAGTCGTCTCCCGAAGCTTCGAGACGCTTTTTCGCCTCGGCCATGGCCCAAGTTTGAATGCTGTGCGGTGCAGGCGCAATACGCGGAGACCGTATCGGGTGTCAGTGAGACTGAGGCAAGGCTGTAACCCGGAGCGGGAAGTGCGGACTTACCTGGTGTCGGGCTTGTACATGAGGGCAACAGCGGCGAAAGCCATACCGCCGAACATTCCAAAGTACCACATGTTCTCCCAGTTCTCCTTCTGCCTCTTCTGGCCCTTGGGAACCTGCCAAACGTCGAAGCCGCGATGGTAAAGGATTGCCGAGATATGAGTATGCGGATGCAGTACGGTCAGTCATTATGTGCCAATCTAGAGCTTCTGGCGTGCGGTCCGTTCTCTAGGAGACGCCGCGCGCGCTTGAGGATCTTACCTTCTCTCCGAAGAGGTAACCGGTGGGCTGGTTGTAAGACGAGCCTCCCGAGGCGAAGCGAGCCTGGGCAGCGGTGCCGCGCTGCAGGGCGGCGGATCGTGCAGCAGAGCGTGCGGATGTGGATAGTGCCTGTCGGAACATGGTGTATGTGCGAGATACCGTGTGTGGTCGATGGTGGAGAGGAGGCGATATCAAACGTGAGAGCCAGTGGTGATGCGAAGACGCAGGTGACGGTGAGGGCTGCGAAAGCTCTCGCGGATCCGCGTCCATGCCTGGTGCACGATTTCTCGTCCGAAAAGCGTAGTTTGAGTGTGTTAAGCTGAGCTGAAATTCTGCCGAAAATATGCCGCTTCCTTTGGGTGGGATGGCTCACGCATGTGCGCGTGGAGAGATAGAGCTGCGACGCCAACTGCTCCGCTCTGCCCCAGCGAGGATGACGGCCGCACGCAGTGTGACGAAGGGCGTCTCTCTCTCGCCCTTGTCTTGGACTGGTGGGCGATCCGCGCAGGAGCCATCTGATGAATTTCGGCTCGCCTCGCCTAGATCGGGTGGAGGGTGCGACACACCGACCAGCCGGTTGGCCCCTCCCATCTACGCCTCGCTCACTCAACCACACCCCGCACGCCGCTCTGACCTTCATCCCTCATTTTCGACCATCAATGCGCAGCGACCGCTCATCTTGAGTCGATTTCATCCTTCCTCGCAACGGCGCTCTCGCTTTCACCCTTCGTACACCACACGGGCGTGCTGTCCGCCCGCTTTCGCACCTTCCACGAAGGTTGTGCTGCGCGAATCATTCGGACACCGGCGTGACTAGCTCGTATCGACGTGTGCTGCGCACAGGGTCGTGACGATGCCATCGGTCTCCAACGCTGCTGCGGCAGCCTCTTCTCCCTCGACCTACGGAGACTCATTCGACGCGGCTTCATCCACACGGCTGCATGCCCCTTCTCGACTCCAAGATGATCAGCACAGCGCCGACGATTTCGAAGGCGATGCGGACGCTGACGAGGACGACGACGACGTAGAGCACATCGGTGGCAGCGAGGCGCACCACAACATGATCAACGAGCTCACCGTCAAGTCCGGCTATCTCGAGAAGAAGGGCGAGAAGCGCAAGACGTGGAAAAAGAGGTGGTTCGTGCTGCGCTCCTCCAAACTCGCCTATTACAAGAACGACAAGGAATACCAGCTGCTGCGCTTCATCGATGTCGGTGACATCAAGACCGTCGCTTCGGTCGAGCTCAAGAAGAGCGTCAACACCTTTGGCATCGTCACGCCCAAGCGCACCTTTTACGTGCGCGCCTCATCGAGAGCCGACATGGAATCGTGGATCGAGAGGCTCAACGAGGTCATGACCCAATACGCACAGAGCAGCACCATGACCCAGGAGATGGCCGCCCTGGAGCTCGCCAACACCGAAACGCCAGCACCCTCGGCAACCCTGCCTCCGCAGCAAAGGCGATCCGCGTCCCAGGAGCGCGCACATCCGCCCTCGTCTGCACTCCCCATCAAGATCGGCATCCCCAGCAGAGCCAACTACGCTTCGCCCGCCCAGCCGCGTCCTATCCCGGGCTCCGCTGCATTCAGCCCGCTCACCACCACCAGCGACAGCGAGACGGGCGCAGAGAGGTACGGCCTCAGCTACGCCAGCTCAACGGGGCCCTCGATGTCCGGCAGCCCTTCGACGCGGCCCGACCCATCGCACCTCTTCCTTGCCGCGGGTCAGTCTCCCGGCGGAGGCGGTGGCCATACTTCCGGCAGCGAAATGAGCGATGCAGGCGGCGGCCACCAACGACGCCCCTCTGCGGGCTTTGGCAGCCTGCCCCGCCAACGCAGCACCAGCGTAACGCGACGCCTCGCATCGTTCTCGAGTGGCGCCGCCGATCAGCCATCGAGTCCTATCTTCCCACCCGGCGGCGGCGGCGGCGGCGGGCAGCAGGTGCTGAGTAGCTCGGATGAAGAGGACGAGTGGGACGAGGAAGAGGTGGCCGACCAGGCCATGCCGCTCCCTGCGCTCGGATCGTCGCAGAACAACGCACAGACGTCGTCGCTAGCCACGCAGGCGGCGCATGCGCAGCATCTCGCCTCGCCGGGCCAGGCGTCGGGTCTGAGCATCTCGCCGCTGCCGACGACGGCCAACGACCTGATCCGCGATCCGAACAAGGTGATCACGCAGGGCTATCTGATGAAGCAGAGCGGGCGGCGCAAGGTGTGGCGCAAGCGCTGGTTCGTGCTCACGCCCGCGCGTCTGCTCTACTCGCGCAGCCACATGGATGCCAAGGCGCATCGGCAGATTGCGATCTCGTCGATGCTCGATGCGATCGAATACGAGCCCAAGAAGGCGTCGGCACTTCCGACGTCGCCCGCACTCGGAGGGACGGCGAATCCGTTTGCGCCCGAACACGGTGCGGCGTCGTCGGATCGCGATGGCAGCTCGGCCTTCTCGCCCGGCGCGGCCTCGTCGGCGGGAGCGCCGCCCGAGAAGCCCGAGCGCCGCGGAAGCATGGTGGCGGTAGCGGCGGGCGTGGCGTCCAACATGTCGGCGGGTATGGTGGGAGGCTCGAGGAAGCGCAAGGAGAACTGCTTCCAGATCATCACGCCCAAGCGCACGTTCATCCTGTGTGCGCCCGGAGAGGACGAGGAGATCAAGTGGATTTCGGCGCTCAAGACGCTCATCAATAGGCAGAGGAACGGCCCAACGCCCAACGGCAATCCTCCGCTCTCGCCCACCTCGGGCGCGCCCGCTTCGTCGTTCCCGTTCTATGCGACGTCGCCGGGCAGTGCAAGTGCAGCTGGCACGCCGGCGCAGGATAAACCGGGCGTGCCGACTAAGCAGGCAGTGCCCACAGATGCGCCAGGCGGGCATGCACAGCTGTCGTCTATCGGAGCAGCCGCACAGACCCTGTCGAGTTCTTCTCTCCCATCCGGCACCGCAGGCGTCCAGAATGCCAGCCAGGACTCGCCTGCAAACAGGCAGCACGCCTCGCAGCAGCCACCGGCCAACTTGCCCACAACAGCTGCAACCTGAGTCCGCACAATACGTTATACCACTCACACTCACGTCTAATCTTAAGCACTCGCCGTTGGAGCATGTGCAATTCTAGTCGCTCTTATTCTCTCAGGTGCCGCGCTGCACGTGCTCAGAATGCTTTGATGTGTCGCACAATCCGGTGACAGTAAGAGGGGTGCGAGATTGTGAAATTGGTTGCAAGATCTAGTTGGTGGCGTCTACAGTGACGAGGCGCACGCGCACTTCCTTTACGCCCTTGACGGCGGCGGTGATTTTTGCTCTCACCTGCGCCTCGATGTGGGATGCGGTGTGCAGGGTAGCGTCGTTGGGCAGCTGGAGGGTGACGTCTGCAAACGTGCTAACTCCGGACTTGACGGCTCGGAGATCCTTCCAACCGAGCAGCAGTGGGTTTTGCTTTTGCACCTCGACGATGGCCTGGTCGAGCGTTTGGAGGATCTCAGGCTCGACGCCGCGGTCGGACAACTCGCCGAGTGCACCGATCAGCAGATCAGCACCCTGCTTGCCGATCAGACCCGCTACAAGCAGACCGCCGAGCGGGTCGAGCACGGGGAATCCGAGCCACGATCCACCAATAGCGAGGAAGGTCACCGCAGACGAGAGAGAGTCGGAACGGTGGTGCAGCGCATTCGCTTCCAGCACTGACGAGTTCTCCTCGCGGGCGATCTTGAGCGTGGCGTGGTAGAGCCACTCCTTGACTGCGATGGAGAGCAGTGCAAACCACATGGCGTTCGGGTCGAGCGCACCGCCCTCGCCGTGGGCCACCGCGCCGTGGTCGTGATGGTCGTGCAGCAGTCCACCCGCCGACGCAATGCTGCCCGTAAAGTGGCTGAGCGCCTGAATCGCCGCGGGCGCATGCTGCAGCGTCGGCTGAATCGCTTCGAGCAGCAGACCGTACGAGTGGAATCCAATTCCCACGGCACCGGCGACGAGCACCAGGCTCACGCCGAGCGAACCCATGGTCTCGTACTTGCCGTAGCCGAGCGGATGCGACGCCGACGGCGGCTTCTGCGACATCTTCCAGCAGAACAGCGTGACCAGGTCGGCAAACATGTCGGACAGCGAGTGCGCCGCATCTGCCAGCAGCGCTGCCGAGTTGAGATACACGCCCGCCACGCCCTTGGCGCCGCACAGACCCACGTTAGACACCAGACCCGCAAGCGTGATGTTGGAGCCGCGATCTCCCTTGCCCTTGAGCGCGGCGAGCAGCTTGTCCGCCTCTTCTGGCGAGCCGTGATCATGACCGTGGTGGTGGTGACCGTGGCTGTGCGAATGCTTCGCAGTTGCCACAGCGGCTGCGGTGGCGGAGGCGGGTGCAGCGGCGCCTTTCTTGCGCTGGTGCAGCTCGGCCTCGCCCGACTTGGCTGCGTCGACGATAGACGAGGTGGAGGCGGACATGGTGTCAGATGGAGCGCTGGAGTCGATGGCTACTGGTCTCGAAGTGGCTTGGGTGGGTGTAGTGATGCTGGTCTGGATCGTTGGACCGGCGCCTGGATACGCGTGCGGATCGGAGCTTGCTTTGACGCTAGCTGCGGTGATGCTGGTGCTTGGGAAGAGACCAAAGAGGCTGGCGGGTGCGCGTCGATTGGAGAGGTGGGCGCGGTACGACGCCGGGTCTGGGTATGAAGCGTGCGAGTACGACGAGGGATAGAGCGCGAGCGGGTGCTGGGGATGCGCGTGGCTGTCTGCCTCGTATCGCACGAGTCGGGGTGGGCCCTGGTGCGGAGGAGGTTGCGGGTGAGCTGTCGGGGGCCGCGCTTCTTCAGTGGCAAGTGTCGAGGCGATATGAGACGGCTTGGGAAGCACAGGAGATGTGGGGACCGCAGTCGGATGCGCTGGATGATGGGTGCTCTTGAAGCGCGCGTAGACAACGGGCGACTGTGGGCGCGCGGTGGGTGAAGCGACGACTTTGCGAGGTTGCGTAGTTCTGCTTATACGCGTATCAATGGAGGCCGATACCAAGGGAGTGGAACGGAGGGTCTTGCCAGCAGTGGTGGTGGTGAGGAACGAACGTGAGCGGGACGAAAGTCGCATGGGGAGAAGAAGCAGCCCGGTTGGTGGTGGGGAGCGACACCGGCTGGGGAGCGGGACGCGTGCTGATGAAGGCTAGGGTGGGCGGTGGGGTCGTGTGCCACGTCTTCGCTCGGACCCTTCGTAACAGAGATGTGAGGTCTACGAGCAGCGTTAGATGCGCATGTCCAGGAGCGAAGGGAGCTTCGAGATGGGTGGAAGAATTATGCCAGCGCAGACGCGTTCCCGTGCTGTCGATGGTGCTTTTGTCTGCGAAAGAGTCACACACAGTGGGCCCGGGCGGTGTTGGAATTGGGCACAGACGCGGGCCCGATGCTGCTTCCACGCTGCGCCACGAAATACGCCATGCACCAGCCGCTCCGACCTCCTGCAACTCGACACCCACCCACCCACCGCGTGAAGCAAGCCGCGTTCATCAGCCACATGTGCCACTCGTGTGATCTCTGAGGTGCCCTCAAAGGAGAAACCTGGGCTTACGGCTATCACCGATTGCCTTCGACTTCGTGTAGATCCGTGCGCATACCAAACACGCTGAGCAATGTCCGGAAGGGTCCTCAAGCTACAATTCCTACCCACACAATCAGTCAGATAGCGTCCGTAATGAATCGATCATACACTATAGGATTCCACAGCAGAGAAGAGAAAGGGAAGGCAGGCAGCACAAATGATATGGGGAGGGATCAATCCGAAGTGCTAGCTAGCTTACTCGTCGGCGAGCGTGACGGCGGCAGCACCGAGAGCCTGGGTGTCGCGCTCAACGACGCGCGTGGTGAAGATGACCTTGTTGCCCTCCTTCCACATGCTTGTCTCGAGCGTCTCGCCGGGGAAGACGTGGCCGGTGAAGCGCACCTTGATGTCCTTGTAGGCGCCGTACTCGCGGAAGATGTGCTTGCCCGAGATACCGAACGAGCACAGGCCGTGCAGGATGGGCTTGTCAAAGCCACCCACTTGCGCGAAGCTGGGGTCAATGTGCAGCGGGTTGTAGTCGCCCGACAGACGGTACAGCGCAGCCTGCGCGTCCGTCGTCTTCTCGGTCACGACCTTGTCCGCCTTGCGCGACGGAGGCTTGTTCGCCGCCGACGCTGCGCCGCGGTCCTTGCCCGACTTCTTGCCGCCGAAGCCGCCCGAGCCTCGGATGAAGACGGTGCTCTGGCTCTCAAAGACGAGGTCGCCGCTGCCCTTGTCGAAGGTGTGCACCACCGACGTCACAGCCGCAGCCTTGCCCTTGTCCAGCACCTCCATCAGCTTGGGCTTGTTCACCAGCGTCGCGCTCGTGGGGATGGGCTTCTTGATCGCCAGGTACTGCTCGCCGTGCAGCAGCATCATGGGGCTGAAGTTGGGCAGCCAGTCCAGAGGAATACCGCCGCTCGCCATGAACTGGGGGATGACACCAAACGTGGGCACTGCTCCAAAGTCGTCGTCCTGCTCGAAGACGAGGTCGAGGTCCTTCTCCGTGGCACCAACGCCGAGGTTGTACAGGATGACGTCGCGCTCGCCGTACGAGAACTCCGAGTCCTCGATGGGCTCCTTCTTGGCCTTCTGCACAATCTCGGGGTCCTCGGGGTCGCTGTAGTCGCCGCCAGCTCCGCCCTCGTCGTCATCGTCCTCGTCCTCCTCCTCCTGGCCGAAGTTCGAGACAATGTCGCCGAGCGAGTCGCTCGGGCTTGTGGGCCACGAGGGGTTGGTCTCGTAGTCGGTGATCTTGGACCACTTCTTGACAATCTTCTCGGGCGAAGGCGGCTTGCCGTGGCTGAACGAGTGGCCGCCGGCGCGCTGCCAGCGGACGGCAGCGACCCAGCCACCCGAGACCTCAAAGAGGCTCGAGGTGAGGTCCTCGTTGGCCTCGCTGGCGAGGTAGCCGACCATGGGGGCAACGTAGTCGGGCTTGAAGGCGTCGACCATCTCCTGGGGCCAGATGGTGGCGGTCATGGCAGTACCGGCGTTGGGAGCGATCGTGTTGGCGAGAATGTTGTACTTCTTGCCCTCGATGCCGAGCGTGTTGGTGAAGCCGATGATGCCGGCCTTGGCAGTCGAGTAGTTGGCCTGGCCAAAGTTGCCGTAGATGCCGACGGCCGAGGTGGTGTTGACGATACGGCCGTACTTCTGCTGCTGGAAGATGGGCCAGGCGGCGTGGCAGACGCTGTAGGTGCCGCGCAGATGCGTGTTGAGCACGGCGTGCCACTCCTGGTCCGACATGGCGGCGAACGACTTGTCGCGCAGGATACCGGCATTGTTGATGATGACGTGGATGGAGCCAAAGGCATCGACGGCCGCCTTGACAATCTTCTCGCCGTCCTCGACCGAGCCGACGGCGGGAGCGGCCTTGCCGCCCGCCTTCTTGATCTCGTCGACCACAGCGGCGGCGTTCTTCTCGAGGAAGTCGTTGACCACAACGTTGGCGCCGAGCTTGCCGAACATGTGGGCGTAGGCACGGCCGAGACCGGCACCAGCACCGGTGACGAGCACGGTCTTGCCGTCGAAACGGACAGGGCCTTCGCCCTGGTCGTTGGACTTGGCCTCCTTGGCACGCTCGAGGAACTCCATGTGGTTGGCGTCGGTGATGCGGAAGGGGTACTCGGGCTTCTCGTCGAAGTCGAGGATCTCGTCAATCTTGGCACGCACGGCGGCGGGAGTGAACGAGTCGTCGGTCTTGAAGACGACGCCGCGGCTGCGCTCACGACGGACCTGGGCGAAGAAGCCGGCACCGCACTCGAAGACGTGGCCCGAAACCTCCTTGTTCTCGGCGGAGACGAGGTAGGCAACGATGGGGACGACGTAGTCGGGCGTGAGGTTCTCGAGCATCTCGGGGGGCATGACCGTGGCGGTGAGCTGACTGGCGGCGACGGGGGCGAGGACGTTGGAGAGGATGTTGTACTTGGCGCCCTCGATGGCGAGAGTCTTGCCGAAACCGATCATGGCGTGCTTGGCGGCGGCATAGTTGGCCTGGCCGAAGTTGCCGTAGATACCGGCAGCGGACGAAGTGTTGATGATGCGGCCGAACTTCTGCTTGCGCATGTGGGGCCATGCGGCCTTGGCACAGGCGTACGAGCCGGTGATGTGGACGGCCGTGATCTGGTCCCACTCCTTGTCGCTCATTGCCTTGAAGCTGTTGGTGCGGAATGCAGAAATTCGATCGTCAGTGAACTGTTGCTAGGTTTGCAAGCTGGCTCACGGCCAACAAAGGCAAGGCAAACTGGATACGTACGACTTGTCACGCAGGATACCGGCGTTGTTGATGAGGATGTCGATGCGGCCCCACTTGTCGATGGCCTGCTGGATGACCTTCTCACCGTCGGTGTTCGAGTCGTAGTTGGCGATGGCCTCGCCGCCGGCCTGCTGGATCTCCTCGACGACGACATCGGCAGCCTTCTTGTTCTTGTCCTTGGCAGAAGGTCCGAGATCGTTGATGAGGACCTTGGCGCCGCGCGAAGCGAAGAAGAGCGCGTATCTGTCGGGAAGCAGCACGAATGAGAGTCAATACACAGTCCTCTTTTCTTCCGCCTGCAGCGCATTCACTTACGCTCGACCAAGACCGTTACCGGCACCGGTGACGACGACGACGCGGTTCTTGAACGAGATCTTCCCGTTCTCAGTGGAGGGGAAGTCTGACATTTTGGAGCTATTTGCTGTGCGTTGCTGCACGGGTAACGAGACGAGATGTGTTGGATCGACGAGGAAATCGCGCGGGCCCGTAATGCACGATCAGGAGGCAGAGTGCAGACGGTGCGTATGATGGGTCCTGGCGAAGAGGAAAAAGGCGGGTATGATGTGAAGAAGAGGAAGGGTGCTGAGGATCGGAAGGACAGCGGAGGTGAGAAGGAGCTGTGGTCAAGAAGGATGCGGGGCGGGGAGGAGGTATTTGAATGGAATGGCATTCGACGGCGGGGATGCGGCTGGCTCGATCCTCACAAGCTCTGCGTACGGACCCAACGGACGACGGCAAAGAGCGAGCGAGGCTGAGGCTCCGGTTAGCCGGACGCAGCAGAGGCGCAGCGATGCATGCATACGGCCGGTGCGTCCGAGTTGGATCAAGGAGCACGCGCAGGCGCTTCTGCAGAGGCGCTCTGGCCAAGTGGAGTTGGATGCACGCTTGCCATCCGGCCTCGACTCGACCACAACCGGCGCCAGTGCCATCCACCCTTGCTAAAATCCACGCTAGCTCGGCTTGTCCTGACGCAAAATCCTGCCTCATCGCTCGATGACTGCCGTTCGCAGTGGTTCTCCTCACTGCAAGTCGAGCTTTCAGACACACCTGCCATAGCTCTGCATGGTGAGCAGTGTGGATCTTGGTGGCATCGCCATCACAACGGGAAGATCTCTGGTCATAGCTGACACCTTTGGCGACGATCTCAAGCACGGCCAGCGAGCATTCCACGCGGCAGTTGGGGGTCGACATCGCAGGCGAGCAACGGCAGCCGAACCCCACAAGGCCAAGCATCTGTGAGAGCGGGCAATGGTGGTCGACACTTCCAATCGTCGCTAAGCGGTGTTGGGCCCCGCACTTGGGCTTCGGGCGCGCAGTTTGAAAGCCCAGATATGGCCGACGGGCCCTGGCGTGAAAAGTGCAGCGACGACCATCTGCTTAGCCTGACGAAAATGTATCCACCATGCGCATCCAACCTCTCTCCGGCTAACCAGGCCGCGTTGCTACCCGGAAGCGTTCCTCCCCCGCCTTGCAACCGCTCTTTTTTCGGCTGGCTTGTGCTTTTCTCCACAATTCCAATCTGCGTCGTCCTTTTTTCGTCGAAGGCGCGCTTTCACATTCAAATCCCCCATCCGACTCGACTGCTGCTTTCCACTGGGCTCGAGCAACCTTGCCCATCTCTGTTCAATCGACACGAGCCATCGGTCCACTCCATCGGGCGCATCTCTTTGCCATGCTGAAGCATCGTAAGCATGTATGACAGGGTTTAGCTCCAAAGCATGCTGCTCGACTCGACGCAAAGTATGCCAGAACAAGATCCAGGCCGCGAAGCATGTCCGTCTTTGCCGGCTCGTGCCCGGCGCCGCCGACTTCCGACTCGCGCGGATCGGCGCTACGAACAACGCCATTTTCGTGCGGGTCTCCGCTAGGACTGCTCCTCACTCGCCCGAGAGAAATAGCTCTTCACTCACCCACGTGGCTGTGTCACCCCGCGCTATGCCCGGCCAACACGTCCGTACGCTCCCGTTCCTACTCCGCACCGTGCCGTTTGACATCAGAGCCACGCGGAAAAAGGAATAAAGTATACAATGGCATTAATGTAGTCCGGCCGGGAGGTGCTGGTGCACGCTCACTCGGCCGCGCGAACGCCGAATCGGAAGCGTCCGCCCGTCGCTTCCTGCAGCTCGTCGGGCGAAGGCAGGTCGACGAGGCTGATGCGGTTCGTGCCTGGTCGCGCCACCTGGCTCAAGTCCCAGTCCTCCGGAACCTCGTCCGTCGTCGGCACGTCCGCGCCGTGCTCGCGCCTCCTCGACCGCTCTCGCTCTCGCTCTCGGCGCTCCTGGTTTTCGGCCGACGAGTGCGACGCGACCGACTGCGTAGGCGAAGTCGGCCGTTGCTTCCGCCCGCCAGACGCCGCGACATCCGCGTCGCGCTCGTCGGTCGCATCCTCGGCTGGCAGCTCGCGTCGCGTCGCCATCACCGGCGATTCGTCGGCTGGCTGTTCCGTCACCGCGTTCAGATTCATCTGATTCCTCTGATGCGACGCTGGCTTCGTCACCTTGTTGGCCGCCGCAAGCGCTGCTGCCGCATCCGCACTGGCCGCCGCATTGCCGTTCGAGGCTGCAGGGGCAAAGAGATCTTCAAACTGCGCCTGAGACTCCGAGAGGCGGCCCAGCTCAAGCAGCTGCGGCGTGCGCACCTGCGACGACGGCAGCCGATTCGCCGAGCGCATCGCCGACGCCGACAGATACACTGCCGGCAGCAGCGCTCTTGCCACCCTCTCGCCCGCCGCCAGGTCGAGCCGAAGCATCTTGCATCGCGACTCCGCCTTCGACACTTCCAATCGCAGACTTCGGATGCGATGCGCCAGAGGCTGCGCCGACATCTCGATGCGATCGCGCGTCGATTTGAGGAACGGCGTCAAGATGGCAAAGTGGCGCGCCAGGCGGATCTCGTCCTCCAGCCGCGTCGACGCCCGCTCCAGCTGCACCTCCGTCTCGGCGATCTTGGTCAGCATGAGCTCACGCCGAGCCTTGGCCCGCTTTTGCAGCGCGCTCGTCGCCGGACTCAGTCGCTGCGACGCCGACGACGCAGGACGAGGTGGCCCGTCCGATTCGCTGGTGCGAGACAAGGGGTCCACACTCAGCCGGAACGACGCCTCTCTCGAAGTGTCTCCAGCATCGTCCGGAACGGGGGTCGACCTCCCGCTGCCATCCCGATCTATGGCTCTCGATGCCCGGTCCGAGTCCGACAAAGAAGATCGACCCGCAGCGCCACGACCCGAGCGGCCGTTCGACAGGTCGCCAACATCCAACATATCTGGATCGGGCACACCCGGCCCAGACCCGGCGCGCGGGGCAAGGTCGAGTCCACGGATCTTGATGTTGCACGTGCGGAAGCTGGCGCAAAAGTTGATCTTGTGGATCCAATCGTTCATGTCATCCTCGCTCTGCGCCTGCACCAGGTACTGCCTGCCCTTGGCGGCCAAGAGTCGGAAGACAAAGTCGTACTTTCCGTACGAGTGGTCTTTGACTGCAACCGCGTCCGCCAGCGAAATGACCCCGTCCGGCCGGAAGTATGTGATCCTCGGCGAGATCACCACACCACCCTCAACCTCGTCAACAGCCGTGGGGTCGTCGGTGGGGATGCCGTTGCACAGCAGCGAGTGGCCGACCTGATCGAGAATCTGAGACTGCAACGCGTTGATCCACACCACGTCCTTGAAGAGCAGCAGCTGCGAGCCCGTCAGCAGCAGACCGCTCGTCTTCCATTTGCGCGACGCTGCCTTCTTGCCGCCGTCAGAGACGTCGTCCTTGCGGTTGACGATGCCCACTTTGGTCACTTTGAGCGACACCACCTCCTCCTCGCCGGCTGCTGCGTTGGCGTTCGCGGCCGCCGCTGGATCGGACGGCGGTTTCGTCGTGACAATCTCGATGCTGGGCGCGTGCAGGAAGGCCGAGTTGAGACGATCGACATCAAAGACAGGCAACGTGCCCGTATACGAGAAGGGCGTGTCCTCGGGGATGAGGTGCTCCAGATCCGGACGCAGCTCGCCCAGCCGACCCTGCGTGATCAGGTAGTACGGGTCGATCTTGGTTCGCGCGTTGGCTGCTGTTCCTTGTGCCGCGAGCGAAGACGACAAGGCTGGTCCAGCCGTCGAGATGCCCGAGGCCTCCGAGGGGCGACGACGCGCTCCCTCTTCGTCCTCGACATAGATGAACTGGGTGAAGGTGAGATTGTCGTACAGGTACTCGAGGATCTCTGTGGGCACTCCGCTGGATCCCGTATTCCTGAGATAGTCGACCTTGGTCATCTTGTTCTTGGCGTTCTTGTTGAAGGCGTCGGTGTGAAGCATCATGAGCGAGAAGGACAGGATGTAGGGCTGGTCGTCGGAAGCAAAGAGGCCCGAGTTGCACTCGTTGTAGCGCTTCGCAAACGCCTCCATCACGCGATCGATCTGCTGAGTCTCCTTGGGAAGATGCAGATCCATGAGCAGCTTTCGCAACGCAATGTCGAGCGGAAGGCCGTTGAACCAGAAGCGCGTCATGAAGTGGTGGAGCGCATCGATGTAGAATGCATCAGGGCTAGAGGCCAAGATGGCGGCCAGCTGAGTCTTGGGCGCCGTCGATGCGATTCGTTCGGCATATTCGGGAGCATCTTCGTCGTCGTAGGGCAGATAGGCGGAAAGAGAGAACTTTTTCTCCGTCTTGACGGCTGACTGGACCGACTCGGTCTCTGTGAGGCCGGCTGTCGTGGACGATAGCTGCCTGCTGAACGAGGGCCGCGAGCTCGACGACGCCCGTGGCGATCGCGTTGCTCCGTTGGCGTCCTGCAGTTGCGAGGTGACGTCAGCAGCGCCACCTCGTGTTCCGGCATCGGACTGGTCCCGCCACAGGCCACCAGAAGCGGAACGACTGGATCCTCCAAAGGTGCCTGGACTCTTACCTGTGCCCTCAAGACCAGCAGAAGATCCGGTGCGGCTTCTGCTGAAGCCGAAGGACGGAAGCAGAGACGATGTGCGTGGCCTTGTCGTTGGGTTTCCGAAGAGCGCAGCGGCCCCGCCGTTCGACTCGATCCGGGAGGAGGAAGGTGTGATGGCGCCGCCGCTGCTTTCGCTCGGCCTGCGACCCGACGCGGGGCTCTCTTTGAGCCAGGTGTTCGAAGCGCGAGGTGCCAGTCCATTTTCGCGCGAACTCCTCGACGCCGACGTGTCTTTGGTCGCTGTAGCCGAATGGTCCGACGATGCAAGCATCTCAAAGTCGGTCTCTGTGGGCGAGGAAGAGAATGGCTTGCCTGAGCGACCTGACTCGTCCAGAGATGCGCGACCTGGACCAGAGCCCCTTCGCGAACCGGAATGAAGCCCAGCATCCTGCATGCCCAAGGTTGTGCGCCCGCTTCCGAGACCAGCCTCTGCTCCACTCGTCTTTGGACGGCGTGACAAGCGCTGCGAGACGCTTTGCGAACGAGACAGGCTGCTGTCGTTCGAGGTCTCCTCGGCGGCCTGAGTAGCAGCGCTGACTCCTTCAGCCGAGACGCCGTGCGATCGGCTAGCGGAAGTGTGAGACAAAGCGGTGGCTGATGGGAGCTTTGAAGTGCTGGAGCGTGGCATTGCCTCCTGTCTCTGATCGGGAGCCGAAGCTTTTAAGTTGCCGACTGATTTGACCTTTCTGGCCTTTTCTGCAGAAGCAAGCTCCTGAGACTTGGTCACGGCCTCCTCCGTGGCGCGGCTGGGCTGAGGTGCATCGTGAGTCTCTCGCTGCGACGCTGCGGGAGGAGCCTGGGAAGCCGAGCCGCGGCGCGTGGTACTGTGAACACTCCTGGAGTCATCGCTGTGGGTTGAACGCGAGCTTGCGCTGGCCCGACGCCCAGTCGGCCGCGTTGCACGGTTCGCGAGACCGGCGTCGACCGAAGTGAGCGGCGCGACATAGAACGGCGAGACGAAGCCACCCATGCTAGGTCCGGCAGGTGGCGACATGAAGACGCCCTTGGTGGCGCGCGAGGACTTGGGCGAAGTGCTGTACGACGACTTCTTGCCGTCCGAGTTGGCGCTGGCAGTGCGCTCCAAGGCCGAACTCGACTCTGTGGTCGATTTTGCTTGGCGAGATGAGCCAGTGGGCTCTTTGGCCTTTCGCTTGTTGCCGTCCTTGGCCGACATGGTGGCATCCATGCTCAGAAAGTCGGACAAGATGCTGGGAACCGCGTCATTGCGGACGGCTGACTTGGGCTCCAGACGTCGACGGTCGGAGCTTCCGCTTTGCACCCTCGCCATGCTCGAAATCGTGTGTTGCTCTGACGAGGTTGGGGCAGAGTCGCTGCGCTCGAAGTTGTCCGCTTGCGCTGGCACGTTCGGCTCAGTGTGGCTAGCAGCAGTGTCTGTTAAGGGACCGCGTGCGGACGCCGTATCGGGCTCGTCTGTCTCGACGTTGCCAGTCTCTGCGTCGGCCGCACTGGCAGCCTGTTGCGGCTCGGTGGCGATGGCGCCCATGGAAATTGCAGAAGCGAGAAAGACGAGAGAATTACGGCGTGCGCTCGAAGTCGAGGATTCCATCGAGAGGGGTCGTGCGTCAGCTGCGGACGCGGCTCGGCTGCCAGGCTGGGCGTTGTCGGAGCGCTCAAGAGCTTGCGGATCCTCGGGTCCGTCCGATCCGTCTACTGCCGGACGGCTCTGCTGACGATCCTCGGGCGATTTTGACCCCTCCGCTGTGAGGTCCGAATGCGAGCGATGGTTCGTTCCGGGGAGCGTGGCCTCTGTTTCATTCGATCGGCTATCGGCCGGAGCGGAGCTTGCGTCGGCGAGTGACTGCGGCTGATCCGTCCTGGAAGCCCCCTCTGCTCGAGCTTCCTGCGCGGTTACTCGACTGTTCGCGGCTTCCATTGGTCGAGAATCAAAGGAGGCATTGCGGCGGCTCCCATCAACCTGGCTGGCAAGCAAATCTGCCGAGGTACGGGTGGCGTCGCGTGACCTGGCTCGAGAGGAGGGCGACGGCTGATCCGACCCTTTCGAAGCGCTTTGACTGTCTTGCGGCAAATTCTCGGGCGGACCTTGGAATACTGCACGGGCGCCAGTGATGTCGACACTGCGCTTGTGTCTCTGCATGACGGCGTCTGCGGTGAGACTGCTTGTTGTGGAGGCATTTGGAGTGAGTCGATCCGAGTGGCTGGTGGTGAGCATCTGGCTGGGCATGCGTCTGGGAGTCTTGGGAAGGGGCGGAGCGTCAGAGCCGAGATCGACCCTGAGGTCGCTGCCGGTTTTGCTCTTGCGGCGGAACGCACGGCCAAGACGGGCAAAGGCGGAGTCGGTCTTGGCAGCACCAGTCTGGGGTCGCAGCTCGTCCTCTATGCTGATGGCGATGGGATCCTGCGAGAGGCGCGGAGGCGCCAGAGCAGCCTTGCGTTGGCTGCGCATGCGCTCTGGCAAATCGAGCTCGGAGGTCGACTTGAAGCCGAGGCCGCGGCCGATGGAGTCCTTGGTGTCTCGCATCTCGGACCTGGGTGTATTGGTGGTGGTGCGCAATCTGGTGGCAGACTTGGGCGGCGCCCTGTGCTGATCGTTGGGATTCCAGCCGAAGCCCTTTCCCTTGCTGTACTGGGAGACGTTGGGAGGGGAGTCGGTGTGGGATTGGAGCTGCGCGCTGCTCTGTGCGGGGGCCAGTACGCGATCTCGGCTGGCGAGGTGGGTGGACGAGGACTGCGGGTTGCTGGAGAGCCAAGGGAAGGTGCTGGCGAGCGAGCCAGGCGTGTACTGGTTGACCGAGGCGACATCGAAGCCGGAACTCTTGGCAGCCTTTGATGGCGAGGCATACTCGGAATCTGCATTGACACCAGAGGACGAGGTGACGTCGCCGCCGAAAGCAGATGTGGAAATTCGGGGTGAGGCCATGGCGGGAGATTGACGAATGGAAGGCGATGCAGCGGGATTGCTGGGTATGCTGGACTGCGAGCTCTTCTTGTTGACTGAGGAGCGAGAGGCAGCGGCAGCGGCGGCTGAAAACGACGAGTAGACACGAGGCGGTTTGGGTGAAGCGGGAGCGTTGGCGGCCCCAGCGGCCGATGGGTCGTCGGTGCTATCGACGCCGTTGGCGCTGTGAGCCTGAGAGTAGAATTCGGTGCCGGACGAGGATCTGCGCATGCTTCCGGCATAGCTAGAGAGCGATGATTCTGTATTCTTGGCGCGCACGGATCCCTGATCGGTGGAGTAGCGTCCGCCGAAGAAGTTGGCGATTGCCTCGGGCCCTCGCTGTGGCTCGCGCTGGGACGAGGAGACCCGAGACGCCTGATCAGAGACCATGATGGAGGGGCGGTCGGGCGGGCTATGCTGGCTGATTTGCTAGGACTGCATGCACGCTCGAGCTTGGTTGCGCACGGTCGGCACCGATCAGAGCTGCCCAGTTGCGCCTTCTGCTAGGGTCATTGGCTGATGTTCCGGACCGACGAGAGCAATTAGGCGGGACCCCAGAGATCGAAGCGACGTTGCGGTGCGGACAGAGCAGCGATATGAGTCTATCGCAGAAGATCAGAGGTAGGAGAGCTTGCCGGCGATGGAAAGGAAGGGTCCGTCCGTTGCTTTAGTGCACTTGGTCGAAGCGGTCGGAGCGGTCGAGTCGGCGCGTGATGGTGCCTGTGGAGGTCAGAGGCGAAGTTTCGATCAGGTGCGTTGCCGAGCGGTGACGATGGCGATGGTGGCAGTCGGCGCGTCGACGCGGGCTGGAAGACGGGTTGGAGAGGGAAGGGTCCGGCGGTCGAAGGAGTCGAGTGGGTGATGCTTGGTAGCCAGCGTCGAGTGAGCAAGGCGGCCAAGCCACCTCCGCTTGCCAACGCGCGCTGCTTCCACGCCGACCGACCGAGCCGGCCCAGTCGGGCAGTCGGCCCCCAGCGGTTGGCCATTTTGGCCGTTCATTTTGCACAGTTGCCGTTTGAGCCAGCCAGCCAGCAGCAGAGCCAAAATTGCACACGCCGCCCACTCTCAAGACGCGCGCGCGCTCTCGCTACCAACACCCACCTCTCCCCCTCCCTTCAGCTCGCACACTCCGACCGGCCTACAGCCGCACTCTGCATGCGCGGTCGCCCGCACGGTGCGGGTGCGGCACGCTGTCGTCGAGCCGCCACCCTGTCTCACCTGCACCTCTCTCTCTCCTGCGCGTCCATATGCCGCTGCTTTGAGCTGCCCTGAGGCGTGCCCTGATGTTGCTCTGCTTTCTCCTTCGCGCCCTCTTCCAGCTGATCTGCCGCCGAAAAAGCATATTTGCCCTGCCAACGGCGCTGTCACGCCTCCGCCACGCGCTGCCCTGTCTGAGCCGCGTCCCAGCCGCTTGGGCCAATGCTGCCCACAGACCCTCTCTCTTCGCAATCCCCTCTTTTTATTTTAAAACTCTTTGGATGGCCATGTCTGCACGCGCTCTGCAGGACGCTCTGCACACGCCCCCTTTCGATGGCACCCCCACCTGCAATGAACTCGCTCAACCTCGTCGGTCGCCCGAGCAGAGACACTCCTGTCGTCTCTTTCCTGCGGACACTCATGCCCACCGACCCCTCGCTGACTGTCGATTCTTGTCTCCGTGGCAAGCATCTCCCCCACACACAATTAAGTCGTCATGACTCACAGAGCAAAAAGAAATATTGGTCGAACTGGGATTCGAACCCAGGAAAAACTGGAGGTGTTGCCATAACGTGGCCAAGAAATCGTTGTTCTTGAAGCCAGCCCCATAACCACTCGGGCATTCGACCAGTCTAAGTCACATGACCAGACAAAGCATACATTGAACCCTCTTCACAAAGGGCTTTAGGAGAATGACTTTCTCTGAAGACAGCACAACAGCCGCACGCTGCGCTAATGAGAACTTGGGGCAACACTTAGTCTCATTCCAGTGGTGCAGACAACAGCGAAATGCCGGCTCTGGCGCACGATAGTGACCGCGATCGAGTCTGGTAGCGGTACGGAAGCATCGCCACCTCCTCTTGGGGCATTTCCTCGTTCTCCCCGGCTGCTGCGGGATGTGAGGTATGCGATGAGACGCTAGGTCGGCGAGTCGATGCACGCGTTCGTGTGCGTGCGCGTCCGCGTGATTCCTGCTTCTGTTTCTTGCTCGATCTCGACTTTGAGTTCGAGCTTGATTTCGACGAGCGCTCCTTTCGAGATCGGGTAGTCGGCTGCGGAGGAGACGAAGATGGAAGCTCGACTTGCTCGGATTCATGCTCCTGCGGAAGATCAATCGACACAGGTGCATCGTGTGAGGCTGAAGCTTCGGCCGACGAAGGGCCTTCTTGCTCCGTCTCATCGACCCGAGCTGCACGTCGCTGCCGCTTGGAAGCGCCGCCATATCTCTGGCCAGGTCGCTTTTTACGCCCCTGGGCTTTGCTTTGAGGAGCTTCGTCGCTCTTCCGAGAGGAGCGGGGAGATTCTCGGCGAGGTAGAAGCTCGTCAACATGCGTGATTTCATTCTCGAAGGCAGGTGTAGGCTCCTGCAACGTCGAGGACGCAGTCGCTTCCACTGTTCGCTGATTTTCTTGACGATGTTGTAGCGGCTCTGGATTGACGACCTGACCGCAAGGCCCGAGACTTAGCGTCGAGCCGCTCCTGGATCGAGTAATGACACGCTCTCGGGTCGAGCGCGATTCCGTGCCGTTTGCCTCGTTCTTCTTGTTTGCTATCAGCCGGACCGGCTCGAATGTTTCAGGTGTGTCAGACCTTGTCGCTGGCGACATGGCATCGGGGGTTCTGCAAGCTGCGGCGACAACAGCCCGGCTTTCCCTCGCTTGCAGGTCAGCGAGAAGACGACGCACGTCCGCGTATTCTTGATACGAAGCTCGCCGCTCCTGGCGGGCGATCTCCCTCTGCTCAGCCCTGAGCTTGTCCATCTCTTCGGAGAATACGGTCTGGACGCTTTCGAGCGAGGAACGAATCTGCACGTGGGTGTGGCACAAGGCATGAGATGTGGCTTTCCCAAAGGTCAATATATGGAATGTCACTGAGGACTTGAAGCTGGAGATGGCTCGGCTTACGCTGTTCAGTTGCACCTGAGTGACGGCGTGGATTCGAGACACGCATTCCTCGATGCGCGAAGATACGTCGTGAATCGTCTTGACCTGCCGCTTCGCGCACTCTGCAGTATGATCACGCAAAGCCTCCCGCAGCAGCTCTGAGGTGCGCTCCTCAGATTGACGGCGAAACTCGGCTTGACAGAGGATAAGCCGATCCGATGTTATGAGAGATCGTGTCGAAGCGAGAACGGTTGAGGAAATAGTCCGAGTCAGCATACGGTACGCACGACAGCTTCTCCGCTCTCATGAGCCCGGAGAGGTCGACTCACCGACTTGTTTGGTAGCACTACGGGCCGAGTCCTCGTGAGAATCGTTCAGAGTCGAGCAGCTCTTTACTAGCTCCCTTTGCTCCGATGCCAAGACCTCTTGAGCTTGCGATAGTCGTTGCACCGTAGCAAGGACCTCCGACTGGGATTGTTCGACGCGAGTAAGCCAAGCGCGCATGTGCGTCTCTAGGGGATCATGGATCGTCGTCGTCTTTGTAGGGAACGAGGTAGAAGAGTGAGGCCTCGGAATCGAGCCTGGTGCTGTCCTGGGAGGCGCAACGAATGGAGACATAGAGGGAGACGGGTGCCGGAGGCTAGCTTCTCCAGTATGAGTGTTGGGTCGCGAGCGTGAAAAGTCCTGCTCTGGGTGAGGCCCTTCGCCTTGGCTCGAGCTCAAGATGTTCGGAGCGTCTCGAACTGCCCACACCTGGGGGCTGGGCCCTGGGTCGCGGCCATTCGAAGTAGGTCTTGATGGTGCGGCGGCGTACTCGAATTGTCGTATTTCGCGTCTGAGTCCATTGGACTCCATCGGCATGTCTCGGTGGTTGGCCGCAAGGTCCGTTACGATCCTTTCGCTCTGGCTTTCGGATTGAGCTTGAGGTAAGATCGTAGGCCAGCGTTGCGGACCATGTCCAGCACTTGAATGGAATGCATTCGAAGTAGGATTGTTGCTCGGAAAGGGGCGTGTTGGAGAGCCCGCTTGACCAGCAAGGCTCGTAAACGTATGCGATGTGGGTTTTGCGGAAAGGCTTGCTCCCAGCCTGCGTTTCGGGCCGGGTCGCGCTGCGTGGCTGCTCAAACGACTCATGACGATATGTGATGGTGGGCGGAGGCGGTGAGTCGGCAAGAAGGCGCCTTGAAGGTGGGCGGGCGGATATCTGCCTTTGAACCTTCAGGCCAGGAAGAAACTAGTGAAGGATGAGGAAGTTGAGCGACGATGGACAGAATATTTGCAGCTCGAAGCGGAACGAAGTTAAAGAACGAAACTGACGAGGAGGAAGCCCGTGTGGGAGGAGACGAAGAAGCTACGAGGCAGAAGTGTGAGTATAAATGCTCAGCGCGGGCTCGGCTGCAGATCAGGACGGGGCATACGATGGGCTCTTGCTGCAGAATCTTCAGGTACAGGAGGGAAGCGGTGGAGATGCCCGACCGGATGTCATTATGGATGGACAGTTATCGTACAGAGCTGCAGTGCCGCTCCAGGAGCGACGGGTGGGATTTCTTTGCAGGCGGTAAGCTTTTCGGTAGAGCCGATTGAAGGGGTCGATCCGCTTTATGCGAGAGGGCTGATGAGCCTGTAGAGCGAGAGGGCAGAGCAGGTTGAAGCGTGTCAGCATTCGGAACGCATCCGATGCCCGGTAGCGCCCCAACTCAGCGAAGCGATTCGCCGAGATGGTTTCGGGATCCTGAGCGATCTGGGGCACTCTGAGGGGCAACTCACTTGATCAGGCTTGGCTGAGGCGTGCTTCGGGTGAATCCGATGTACAGGACGAAGGGAACCCTATGCAGACAATCGTGGCAATTCGGATGCAGCGAAACGGAGATCAGTGCCTGAATCAAAGTGGCCGGGTGAGCACTCGAGCAGCATCGACTTACCAGCCATAATGGAGCAAGGTCTTGGAGACGTCGACAGCCTTGACGATTCGCTCCTGCAGTTCGAAACACAGACGCAGCGGGTCAGTGAACAGTCCTTCCGGGCAAGCAAGGTGCAAGTTGGAGAGTCTGTGAAGAAACACCTGGCTGAGTCGACGCGCAGATGCTGTGCCTGACCGCCAAGTGCTGGATTCGGCTTCACGCACATCGGCCGACTGGTTCACGCACCTTGGTGTCCTCAGAGAAAGCCATTGTGATGTGTTCGACGTGAGAGTGTGAAGCGAGATGGTATCGATGGGTGGCAGAACGATATGGAAAAGAGTCCAGGCTCCAAAAGATCGAAAAGTTATTTCGGAAGGGGACGGCGACAGCGCTCTTGCAGCTGTTCCGCGCTCAGCCCGAGTCCCGAAATCGAACCTAGGGCTGTCTTCATAAGCCTGCCAAGGTGGAGGCGTCGGCCGCGCCGCGGTGTGCAGTTGGATTTTCCTGTTCAGTCCAGGCCAGCCTGCAGGCCCCGCAACGCGAACAGGCGAGCAAGGACGCGTTCCCTACGAGAGGCCAGGTGTTGTTCTTTCAATTGAGCAACACCACCTTTCGTTCCTTCGATTGTCGCACACGGGCGCCGCTAGCCTCGGCCAGGCCATCATACCGCCAACATGGACGTCCCCTCCGCACCGCCGGACGAGATGAATGGCGAGACCATCGCCATCCTCGTTCTCTTCAACTTTCACTGCAGGGTCCAGCTGAACGACGATGCGCATATCGCCCGCAAGAAGCTGCTGCTCTTCCTCATGGACAAGCTGTACCAAACACGACATCCGGCGCCTTCGTATGCTGCATTTGTGAAAGAGCTTCGGGTAGCGATGCAGCCAGACGAGGATGACTGCCGCATCGTGGTCGATTATCTCGATGGCATGCTTCATCTTCTCAACGTACCCGACGGGCTCACCAAACTCTTCAACGAGAAGCTCAATCGAATCCTGCCAAACTACGAGTCGACAGGCATGCTCAATGCCACCGATATCTTCTTCGAGCGCCGATCCTTCTTCGGCCTCTTCTTCCGTCGGACAAAGCTAATCTTTGACAGTCTCGACCTGCAAGCGCGAGACGAACTCATGTCGTCGGCACGGGCTTGGAGAGAGAGCAACGCCCTCACTATGCCAGAATCTGATCGCCTTGATCTCGACTCTTACCAGCTCGCCGATGCCAGGCTTTGTGCCTTCCGCGACTACCAGCTTGGGCTGCTTCGCGGCGACTACATGACCGCGAAGGACAACATGGAGAAGTTTTTCGACTTTTACGCTCCTGGCGCCGACCGCGAGTTGCATCAACACACCCTGCTGCACCTGGCTACCTTCCACGTCAGGACCGGCAGCTTCTCGGCAGCTCGGGCAGCACTTGAAGAGGCCATTAGCCTAGCCCGCTCTGCCAACGACCACGACTGCATCGCAGCATGTGAGAGCCTCATGCTCCGCATCCAAGGCGTCGGCACGAGTGTGCTTGCGGCTGTTCCAGGCACCATCCACATACCGCCACGCCCAAATCACCGCCAGCCATCCTCGGATGCGGTCTGGAAAGCACGGTGCGAGATTAGCAAAGGACGATCGGCACTCGAGGTGCTGCACGATCTCGAAGAGGCTTTTTCACCGGCACAACCATCTCGGGATACCTTGGCCGCTTCGGAGGCTTCTTTGGAGCTGATGGACGATGCCAAGCGACGATTGGGCCGGGATGCCGTCGCGCAAGATGCTGAAGTTGCGCACCTGTGGGACTTCCTCGGGGCTCCGGCGCTCGCGGCGGTGTATCATGGGCGAGCAGAGCCTGCCTTGGATGGTCGAGCAACATCGCAGCTGCAGCAAGAGACATGCATCGATTCCATCTGCGGCAGGGCGAAACGACTCGCGCGCGCAGGTCGTTATGAGCAGGCACTGGCGCTGCTCATCTCGCCGGCAACCTACCGGGGCATTTCGTTCAGCCACTATACGACTTGGCACACAACCATCGGCGAGACACTGCGCCTGAGGGCAGAGAGGAGGGAGGACGAAGCGGCTCTGCGAGTCTTGGCGGATGCCTTGCCCCTGCCCGAGCGCGCGCAAGCTGAGTGCGACATTGAAGATGCTGTCGAGTCGCCGAGCAATTTGGTGGAGCTTGCGCTGCGCTATCTCGACACAGGAAGCTCGAGCGAGCTGGAGAAGGCTTTCGGACAACGCTTCAAATCCTTCAGCCAGCTGACGGCAGAAGAGGCGGCCGAAGCACTGCTGCGCAAGGCCACCACAAGGGCCGAGAGCGAGCAGCCGTCGCTGGCCTTGATGCCCACATTGGCATGTCTCTCGATCGCCAAAGAGATGGACTGCCAGCGCCTGGTGCTTGGAGCTCGGATCCAGCTGGCCGAGACGCTTGGACTTCACCTTCAGATGGCCGACGGAACACGGTCGCTGGTGGAGACCGATCTGCCCGCTTGTCTGGCCAACGAGAATGCCGAGCTGCGAGCGCGCGCGCAATGGACTTACGCACGCATCCTACTCTCGTGCTCGGACAAGTCGAGCAGCGAGGATCTCGAGAGGGTGCTTTTGTGGCTTTCAAGGGCGCAAGAGGACGCCGACGCTGCCGAATGCCTCGGCCTACAAACGCGCATCCTTTATTTCATGCTGCGACTCCACCATCATGTGGGCGACCAGACCTCTCGGGAGGAAATCGCGCTGCGACTCGACCGGGTCGAAAGGCTCTGGACACGCAAAGATGCGTCGGAGGACGAGGCGTACATGAAGCAAACGCGCCAGATCCTGGACGTCATCGTGTCCGTTGCCGGCTATGTGGCAAGTGGCCGAGCGGCAGGCGGTCGATTGAGCGTGGCATAAGGCGCCCTCAGCATGAGGCAGCATCTTCTAGATACACACGGTTGAACAATCATACCTTGAAGTCGACCTTTCTTTTTCACCTGATGAGCCGGAACGCTCGCTCGCTGGTTGCGATTTTCACACGGCAAAAGTCGCCGCAGAGAAATTGCGGAGGTGCTGCGAGACCGAGCAGGGTTGCCGTGTGGGGGAACCAAATTGAGCCCTGAAGCGTGCCGGATTCGGGACATTTTGGGACCGGTGCCGCTAGTACACGAGAAATGCAGTCAGTGGTGCTGGATAGCCGAGCCTTCTGCAACTCGCAACACCTTGGATCCCTTCCACCACCTCCAACCTAGCGCGCTACTCATACAACATGCCAGCACCATTGCCTAAGAATCTGCAAGAGGCGACGCAGGATGCGGTGGATATGACGAGGCACCTCGTCGAGAGCCCCGGCTACTCGAGCTCGGCGGTCGATTCGACGGTGACAATCATCTCGATCGAGCGTACCGGTCTCGACGAGAACGGCGAGCTTGTGAGCGAGGCGGCGGATGTCGACGATTCGCAGGAAACGATCAGGCTTACGATGAAGACGGCCGAAAAGGCCACCGCACCAACGCCAGTGCGAAATGATATCCATGCACGCCTTGTGCTGCGCATGCGCGTGCCCGAGAGGCTGAACAACAACCTGGGCAACATGCACGGTGGATGCGGAGCCACGCTCGTCGACTGTGTGACCTCGATGGCGATATACTACCACACTTCGGGCGTGGCGGGCTCGCCATGGTCGTTCCTGGGCGTCTCGCAGAATATCAACGTCTTCTATCTCAATGCCTGTCCGGTCAACTCGGTCATCGAGATGGAGGTCTACACGGCATCGGTCGGCAAAACCATCGCCTTGATTGCCGCCGACTTTTGGCTCGTAGAGAGGGCGGATGGCCAGGAAGACGACGGCGAAGGTCCCGTCCACGCCGGCAAGTGGAAGCGCATCAAGAAGACCATCAGCGGCACGCACACCAAGGTGAGTAGGCCGTCCAGCCTGCACTCTGATGAGGCTGAAGCGCTCTCAGAGTGATTCATTGGCCACCTTGCTCGAGCATCGACATGTCGCTGACCTTGAATCGCCTCTTTCTGCCTTTCCACGTCCGTCTCCTCTCTCTGTGATCGTGCTACAGGTGGACAACTCTGCCCGTCTCAAACTCTAAAGGATAGATCATGGATTGAATCACGATCACATGTCTCATCGCTACCTTTAGCTCGAATCCTGGACCAGAATGAGACTGCGCAAGACGGGGGCGTTCCGAGGTGTGCGTCGTCGACCAGAAGACAAGGCGGTGAGCCTCGTCGGGCCGGTGTCAAGGCAAGTGTGCCAGACCCAACCGTTTTTGAACGTTGAACTTTGTTAGATTTGAATGTGGAGTTCGCTGGATTTTTAGCCAAGGCTTCGAATTTCGAATTTCAAGCTTAGGAAGGAAGAGCGGCTTGGATGAGCCTGAGCCTGATGATGCAAAGACGTGACCATGGAGCGATCGCTGACTTGCTTCGTGACCAACTCCCTATCTCACCGATAACAGCGCCTCTGCCCCCTCGCCACTCCTTTCTGCTCACAGCTCTGTCCGACAGATCAGAGTAAACAGTCTACGAGAGTCACCATCGAGCCTCAACCCTGAAGCCCATCTGCACGCCCACTGGGTGACTGACTTGCAGACAAATCGAGGTTGGCGGAAGCATGTCGAAGCCTACACAGCGTGGAGACGGTCCCTCGTCGTCCAGGACACCAAGAGTGGCGTTCCCGACGCCGAGGTCGCGACCGACGTCGATCGTCGACACCACAGCGCCGTCTGTCGAGGCCAGCACCGAGGCGATCTTGTCCACATCCCCTGCGTCCTCCACAATTTCGGCAGGTGGCTCGCCCCACAAGCATACCCAGACTGCGGCTGACCGGCTCGCCTCAGCGCAGGCCAAGGATGCTGCTGCTGCTGCCAAATCGCATCGCTCGCGCACATCTTCCAGCACTTCCCGATCGAGCATGGAAGGAGCTCGGCCCAAGCTGCCATCCCTGCTGCAAGCCACCACCACTCGATCGGCAGCGACACCTACAACCAGCAACCCCCTCGACCTTCTTTCCGCTGACAAGCTCAAGGAAGAGAAGACCAAGAGCGCCAGTGATACTCACAGCTCCTTCGATGGCAGCTCTCAGCCGACCTCGAGGCGCGGCTCGCGTGATGTTGCGCGCACCGCTGATGCAAAGGTCGCGGGCTCGAGTCAGGTCAAGACGGTGTCCAAACCCATCCCTAACGCCCCGCCTCTGGTCGCACTCCTGTCCGACTCCAAGGTATCCCACTTGATCAAGCAAGGCGCCGAGGCCAAGGTGTATACTTCTCGCATTACCGGCAACAACATTCCAACGTGGCCGCAGTCCCGTCCCGCCTCGTCGACAACGCCCAAGGCTAATGCTCCTCAACCAGTCTTGCTCAAATGGCGCTTTCCCAAGACCTACCGACATCCTACCCTGTCAAACAGCATTACGGCCTCGCGCACCATCATGGAGGCGAGGGCGCTGCTACGCTGTGCCAAGGCCGGCGTGGCTGTTCCTGCCGTGCGATGCGTCGACGAGAAGGAAGGCATCCTTGGTCTCGAACTCATCGCGGGCAAGAGCGTGCGCGAATGGCTCGGAGGCGGCGCGGAGGGCGAAGACGAAGAGGTTGTCGAGGCCGAGGACGCCGACGCAGCCGCTATGGATGACGAAGAGGTTCTGTCGGAGGACGATCAGCTCAAGCTGATGAGACTCATCGGTCGGCAGCTCGCTGTCATGCACGAGGCTGACATCATCCATGGTGACCTCACCACTTCCAACATGATGCTCCGCCCCGCAGCCGCATCGGGATCGGCCGAAAGTGCTGCCCAGGTCGACCTGGACAAGGACGAGGTGGTCTTGATCGATTTCGGGCTTTCGTCCGTGTCTGCGTTTGCCGAAGACAAGGCGGTGGACCTGTATGTGCTCGAGCGAGCGTTTGCCTCGACGCACCCGGCTTCCGAAGGACTCTACCAGACGATCCTCGACAGCTATGCCGAGGAGGTGACGGCAAGGTCTTCGGGCAAGAACCGCGGCAAGGGCGGAAAGCTCAGCAAGTGGGAAGAGACTCGAAGGAAGCTCGAGGAAGGTAAGTCGAAAGATGGGGATTCTGCAGCATTTCGTGTATGAGCCCAGCGACGCTGACCATCTCCTTGTTCGTGTCGTGGTCTGCATGTCATACAGTACGATTGCGCGGGCGAAAGCGATCTATGGTGGGGTAGGTGAATCTTCCCTTCCCCGCAGGCAGATTGCTGCCGGTGCGACTCCCCGCCTGCGCCACCGCTTTTTGCCGCAATCGACGAAACTGACATGCAACACTTGTCTGATACTGCGCTGCCTCCCTCATCTTGCTGCTTCGTTAGGAGCGCTCTTTGGCAGGACAACTGGAATCGTCGTGTGGCGATCAACTGGGAGCTAGCCATTCACGTCGAATGTCATGGGTTCATGGCGGCGGTTTGGGCGCTACCGGGCTTGGCGGGCTCTATTCTTCGGCTGCGTCCAACGGATGCGCTGCGATTGCTGCCCGCAGTGCGAGGTTCGACACGAAGCACGAGCGGCGTGGATGGCGGAGAGTGGCATGCGCTGGCTTCTCGCATGGATAGTGAGCTCGACCACATTGGCTCGGCAACTCTGTTGGACTCGCATTCTCCGCATGAGAGATGCGTAAGGACGTCACCGACCCAGGCGCGGCCACTCATGAGCCTAATCCTGGCGCCCTTGCAAACCACGACGCTGTCGGTCCCACTGGCAAGACCACTCGAGCGCGTGCTGGACAGGGCGCTCACAGCCGCGCTCTGCGCGGTCGACCGTTTCCTCCCTGCGACTGCCTCACCTTCGCAACCGTACGCGCTTCGAGCCAAGCGCAAGACCGACTGATAGTCCCATGGCCATCGTCTCGTCACCTGATAATGTCATGAAGCGCAGTCGCGACATTGCCATATTCTTGACTACCACACAAGGAGGATGAGGGGACACAAGAAAACCACGTGAGAACATTTCAACTCTGAGCCCGCGCGGGGCCAGCAAGTAGGAGACGAAGAGGGTATGGATACAGTAAAGCCTGTCCAGTGGATGGAAGAGGCAATGTGAGGCAAGGGAAGAAAGAGAGAGAAAGTCTAGAGAGCAAGCGCAAAGATGGAGGCGGCGAGAACGGCCGAGGCGGCGAGCGCCGTGTTGGCCGTGGAAGCGCTGGCGGCGTTGGGGTTGCGGTGGTCAATGCCGCTGCCGTTGCCGTTCTGGTTTCCAGATCCATTGCCGTTGCCGTTGCCGTTGGAGCCGTTAGAGTTGCCAGCCTGGGAGGCGCCGCCGTTGTTGCCATTGGTGCCGTTGCCGATGGCGGACTCGGTCTGGCCGGAGCCTGCGTTGTCCGTGTTGTCGTTGGCCGAGCGGTTGTTGGCACCGGAGCCCTGCTGTGCCGCGGGGACATCAGTGCCCTGGGTGGTGATGGCGTTCTTGCCCGACACGGGGCCCGAGATAGACTGAGCCTTCTCCGAGTCCACCGATGCCTCGGCCGACTTCTGCGCCTGCGCGGCACGTCCCGTGTCGAGCGCCGTCGACGCGAGCACATTGTCAATCTGGTGGATCACACCCTGCTGCGCGATAATGTCGGTCTGCAGGATCTTGGCGGTAAAGTTGCCCACCTTGACCGTGCCGGCGTTGTTGTCGAAGACAATGTCCTGACCCGAGGCAGAGATGAGCGAGCCCTGGTCGATGAGCAGCGGCGAGTAGACGACGCGCGCAGCAACCACGTGCTGGCCAAGCACAGTGGGGATGTCCGTAGGGTTGGGGTTGGTGGCGGTGAACTTGGTGATGGCATCGTTGGTGGGGACAAACATGGTGACACCGGGGAGGCTGTCGATGGTGTTGGCAAGCGCGCCGTTCTGGACGTTGGCGAGCAGCGTCGAGATACCCGTGTAGCCGAGGAAGCGCAGCGTGTCGGTCACCGAGCCGGGCACCGTGATGGCCTGGCTGATGGGAAGCACCGTGACAGTGTCGACCTTGACACTCTGCTGGACAAACGTGTCGTTGTTGACTGCCTCGGCGACAAAGGTGCGGTTGCCCGACTTGGCAAGCGCGACCGCCTGGCCGGCGCCACCGGGCAGCTTGGAGAAGTCCGAGTTGTTGAGCAGCGAGTGGCCGATGGTGTGCAGCGGGTAAGCGTTGAGCTTGTCCGTCTCGAAGTTGCCGCGCAGCACATGCTGGAGGAGCGTGGCCTCGAGACGAGACGAGTTGCTCGTCACCCACGATGGCAGCTTGGCGATCGCATCGTCGTCAGGCGCCAGCAGCGTCTTCTCCGAGTTGTCGGCGAGGATGCGCTCGGTCACCGCCGGGTGCTGCGAGAGCACGTTGGCGAGCGAGGTGAGGTTGTGGTCGCGCAGCCCCTGCAGGAGCGCGTTGGCATCGCCGCCCTGGCGAAGCTGAAGGGTCTGGAACTCGCCAGTAGCAACGGCCGACTGCGAAGCGGCGGCGAGCGTGAGCAGAGCGGAAAGCGTGGTGGTGAACTTCATCGTGGATAATGTGGTGGTGGGGAGAAAGGAAAAGGAGATGGGGAGAGGCTGGAAAGAGTGACAGCCGGGAACGCAAGATTAAGAGGGGAGAGGGGTCAAGGATGGGAAGAGGAAAGATGGCAAAGGTGAGCACCGTGAGTCAGCGATTACTTATATGACTCCCGCAGACAGCTCACCATCTCAGCGCTTCCGGTTCGGACGCAAGGAGACTGTGCAAAGTTTCGACCGGATCGGCTCTCATGCTCTCCTCACTCAGCTCGGCGACAGGAACAAGGCTGCGTAGCGATGCGGAGACTGGCGGAGGCAGCAAGGTATGCGCGTGTGACAGATTAGGCGCATGCACGGTGGCTTTGGCCGAGGCTCGCTTCCAAGTGTCTTGGAAGCAGACTTGGCATCTGGCGTGCTCGAAGCTGCAATGCGCAACCGCCACGGGAGCCGGCTGGCAACAAGCAGGAGGCACGCATCAAGAGGGCGAGACCCTTGCCCAAACGGCTCGACAGTCGATCCTGCAGGGTGCGGGAGATCTTTAAGATGGGCAAGGCGAAGAGGAGTGGGCGAGGGGCAAGCGCGGATCGAAGGCTCTACAGCAGTCTGGGCAGTGCGGCTGTTCGCACGGGGGTAGGCGTGTCAAGGCTCAACCCAGGTGCAGAAGCGGGGAACGCGCTGCAGCGCCGGCCGAGGCTAGCTTGGCGCGAGCAAGAGTAGTGAGAGGGCCGAGGCAGCGATGATGGGTGTGCATGGCATTCCTTGGGTGCAGGGTAGCTGGAGGGAGCGGCTGCAGACCTGGGAACTTGGCCGACAAGCCGCAGGCGCTACGTCGGGAGGGAGACGAACGAGGTATGGGCGCGGAAGACCGACTCGGACACCGACGTAGAGGCAATTACTGACAATGCAGATGCATCGGCACGACAGGAACGCATTCAAGCCTCTCGCCGTCGCACCTTCCTCTTCTGTATGCGCATCGCCCATCGTTTGCAGATCCTCGCAAAGTTGAAGTAGCCCTCGAACCAGTCTTTCATCTTCCGCGTATAGAGTCGTGCTCAGGCTCGCTCTGCGACAGCGTACTTGACCTCGGGTAGCAAGACTCGTCAGCGTGCGCATCAAGAGGACGCTAGTGTGCCAGCTCACTTCGCATGATTCAATGGCTCAATGCCAAGGTGGATCTTGGGTGCTCGAGCGTGCGGCTGAGTGTCTGAGATGGATCGACGTCGCGTCGAATACGTCGGCTGCGAGGGCTGCCAAGCACCTCAGCAGTGAAACCACGATGCGCTTCGCAGATCACTGAGCCTTAAAGCCTTGCGAGACCGAGCCTGGGGACCGCTGTGCAGTATGCAGCTCGGTCAGGCAGGCAAAGGCATGAGGCTAGGGCGGCAATTCGGTGTGCTTGTGCAGCGGTGGTTGACAGCTGCAGCTCCGCTCGGGCATTTCGACTGCAAGTGTTGGTCTCGACTCGCGTCGAAGGCACCTGCACCTCACCAGTCGACTTCCAAAATTGGCACCTGCGGAAATGCCACATGTGCGCTGCGCGTCGGTGGCTCGGAGACAGACGCGCATCTGCGTCCGTCGCCAGCATTCACAGCGTTGCATGAGAGCTGGGCATGCGGCACTTCCGAGCGTCCATCCCGAGCTCCCTGAACCGGTTCGAGTCGCAGCTGCCAGAAAGCCGAGAGACTATATGCCGTGGTCGTGATTCGCATTTGTGGACGGAATCCAACCGTCGGCCTTGCCGCTTCGCTGACAGTCACTCTCAGGCCTCGTCTTCGCTTACACGACGATGATTGCTCCTTTCCTAAGATCACACGAGTCGGCATCCAAGCTCACTCGCTGACCAGATTCACGATTCAAGCCAGCTGACAGTCGCTGTACTCACGCTAGCTCAGCATCGGCTTTTCCGAGTGAAGAATGACGTTTTGACGTGATGCAGGGTGGAGGCGGAATAGCGGAATGGCGAAATACGCCGTCTGGCTTCTGTATGCAAGGGGTCTGGAAGCGCGAACTGCCTGCTGCCTGGCAGATCTTCTCGGCTGCTTGCGCATTCCATCTTTCGGGAGGCTGTGGCGTTCGACGTGCGAGTGTGAATCCTGCTGCTCATGCCAATCGGCTCTGGCTCGTGGCATTGTCGCACAGCTGTGTCCCCGCCCTTTCACCTGTTCCTGGATGACGTATCGGGCTCACCCACCGCCCGATGAAGCCATCTCAAAGCCGCACGGGCTTCTTGTTCGTGTAGAGTCAGACGAAAGCGGCAAGGATCACCGCATCTTGCACGAGAGGCTTGCTTCTCACCGGATGATTGATGGTCGAAAGCCTCCAGGCTGGTGAGGTCGGTGCACAGACGAATGATTTAGTTTTTGTTTTCCTGTGCTTGCGCAAAATCGTGCCTGAAATGTTGGCGCCAAAATTGAGCCTGTCGGAAGGGAGACCGATGCTTTCGTACTATCGGGTGCCGATGCCACGACCTCCGTCGATCTACACAGCTGCCAAGTCAATGGTACAAGCGACATCCCAACGAACGTCGCTACGTACAACGCCGAGGCACACACCCACCCGCACACACACACATATGCACGACACAGTCTCACGCCGGAGAAGCACGAAAAGACTCGGTGACTTGGGCCCGATCAAGCCGTATATTTACAAAGCGGTTCGAAGCAGGCCATCCTGCAATGGCAGAAGCCGGCGGCAACAGCAGCAGAGCGCTCAACGAGCATCGTCGAGGAGTCGAGATGAGCACGAGAGGCGTGTGCCGGCACAGCATGTGCAGAAGGTCGGCCGCCGCGAGCCGGGGCTGGAGGCGTCGCACGGCTTACTTGGAGAACCACCTCATGAACTTGCCGATGATGTGGAGCAGAACGACCGAGAAGACGAAGGCAATGGACAGCACGAGAACCACGACAGGGTCGACGCTGAGACCCTTGCTGTCGTCCGTGTACAGGCGCATCATAGTCGACGAAGAGCCACCCGCTCCCGCCGCTCGTGGCGAGTTCGGCTTGTTGGCAGCCTGCTGTGCGGCGCGTCGGCTGTGGATCCATCGAAGGGCGGAGCGGTCGGAATGCAAGAGGTCGAATTGGAATGTCGGTTGAAGTCGTCGGAGGATAAGTTGGGTATAAGGTCAGCGTTGCGTCTCGAGACATCGATGTGCACAGCCGGGTCGGCCATGGCGCGGCCACTTACCGGACAGCTTGCGAGTTCTTGCTCGCCAGGGCGGCGAGGTTGGGCTGGGCGCCGGTTGCCTTTGCGTCAGACTGCAGAGTGAGCCCCATCGTGTTCCGGGTCGAGTTGTGGCGGCGTACACCGAAAGAGATCGAGATCCAGACGAGACCAGGTGCAGATGGGGAGGGTGCATATCGTTTGTGGCGTGCGAGAGCGGGTATCGATGCATAGGTGCGTGCGTCGTGTGCGTGCGTTTCGTGAGCGAGATATTCGAGGCCATTGGCAAGTCACCATGAGGAGCGATAGGAAAGATTGAAGTCGAGATTCATAGTCGATGTTAGCGATTGCTTTGAGTGCCGATATCTGGAACAGCGCAGCTGCGGCAAGCAGCGTGGAGAGCCGTACGTACCATATTGATCAGGATATACACGTGCGAGCGGTGCCGGAGGTGATGACGGAGATGAGGATGGCGGCAGAGTCGTGTGGAGATGGACAGCTGGCTCGGGCGGTGTTAGAAGAAGTTGGGTTGCAGCCTGCACGCGCGCGCTCCCATTCGCTGCCTCAAAAGGTGGGGTTGCGCTGCCCTGCCTTGCCTTGGCCCTCGCTTCGCCCAAAGCGGCGGCCACTCTGGCCACGGCTACCTTCCAGCTCACGCCTCTACGCCCAGATGCAATATTCGGGTCCGCGCCTCTTACTATGCTGGTCACTTCCGGCCGATAAAAAAGTCGCCGGGTCCCAGCTTTGGAATTTTGAGCAGCTCCAACTCCACCCGGCTGCTTTCTTCTCGCCATCATCCACCGACCCGGTTCTTGCCAACGATGAAGCTCAACAAGCTCAAGGTGAGGCCGAAGAAGGACGCGGCCGCCGCTCCTTGCGCCGCCGAGTTCGCCACCATGCTTGCGTGCTGGGCGTCTTCGAACGATCTCAACAACATTGGCGCCTGCAAGGACTCCGCCCGCTCCCTCCAGGAATGCATGGCCAGCAGGGTAAGTGGCTCCTCATCGGACGACATGCACTACGAAGATGCGCGCTTTGCTGACCATAGTTGCAAATTCTATCTGCGCTCGACGCTCAACCAGAAACCTCGTGGCGGTGTATCCAAGCCGACTATCAACTACCACCTCGCGCGGTTGTCCAAGCAGATCTAGACAGGACTCCAGTCCCTACATCGCAAACTCCGACCCGCAGCACGTCGAAAGCTCGCACCGATGTGAGGCGTCGTTTGCAAGCACATCGATTCGACACGTCTGCATGTTTCTTGGATCACAGTGCTCGTGGAAACCTGCGCTGATTGCCAAATCGGACCGCGGAACGACGTTACTTATATTCAGAGGTTTCCTGCACGGCAGCCGACATCCTCGCATCCGACACAGTCGTTCGATTTCGACACTCACATGTAACAAAACAGCCCTCTAGTCTCACCTCGCTCTCGTCAGGGCACCGAGGGGAGACTTGTGTACAATAGCCACCAGCCAAAAGCATCTTATACTCAACCACGATATCCGCCTCGATCGCCCAGTCAGCTTACAGCGCAGAAGCACACGGCCATCGTGTCCTTCACTGGCATCCCCCAGACGAGCGGTCCCGGCTCATGACTGAAGCACGCGCACGCTTCCCAGATCAGATCGAGACAAGACAGGTACTAGAAAAACGCTACAAGTACAAAAGCTCTGAAACGTGACAAAAGTATAAAGGCGTCTACAACTCGGAAGGAGAAAGGCTCAGCTATCGAACGTCTCGATGGTCTCGATGAAGGCCTTGCTGAGCGAGCCGATGGTTGGGTCTGTCTCGATGCAGTCCAGAATCTGGAGCGACATGGCTTCGGCATCAACGCTGCCGTACGTGCGCTCCACCCGCACGCTGTCGGCCAGCAAGATCGATCGGCTCTCGCCCACGCCCTTGAGATCCGACATGGCGGTGATGATGATCTTGCTCCTGCGGTTCGGCAGTAGCACAGACGCTTGCAGCGCAACCTCGTTGTCTCCGCGCTCCTTGGCGTCCGATGACGCCGAAGTGTCGGCAGAGGCATCGAGGATCGACGTCGGGTGCTTGCCGTGGTCCTCGATGAGCTGGACGGGGAAGCGGCAGCGCAGATGCTCGATCTCGGCCAGCAAGATGCGCTGGCGGATGAGCGTCTGAGAGATGCGGCGCAGGACGACGAGCGCATCGTGAGCAGGCACGTCGGCAAAGTCGACGTCAAAGTCGGCCTGGAGGATCTGCACGGCGAGCTTGCGCACGAGGTTGGTGTCGTCGCTGCCGGTGCGCATGCCCTTCTGCTTGAGCCGGATGCGCGACACCTTAGCATTGTTGGGCAGCTGGTTGCGTGCGCTGCTGGCGAGCAGCGTCATCGACACCTGCAGCCAGCCGTCGAGGATGAGCACCACGTCCCGCTCGCCGCGCGCCTGCACGCCCTCGGCCTCCTCGACCTCGTCCAGGCTCGGATCAAAGCCGTTGTCGAGGATGCGCACCAGATGCAATTTCTCCAGATTGCGGATCTCGCGCAGCAGCCGCCCAGCCTCGCCGCGCGTGTAGCCCTGGATCTGGTCGACGGTAGCATGTGCCTTGTCGACCATCTCCTGCGCCGCGGCCATCTTCTCGCGGTTCTCCTCGAGACGCACGAGCAGACGCTCGTGCTGCTCCTCGACGTCCATAAGCTTGGCGCGCATCGACTCGAGCACCTCGTGCTGTTCCTCGATGCTCGAGTAGAGACCTTTGAGCTCTTCGGCATCGCACGTCTCGATCTCGGCCTGGCGATGCTTGGCGAGCGCGAGGTCCGCCTTGAGTTTGGCGTGCTTGGCACGAAGCACGGGCAGGATCTCCTGCTGCAGCTGCTGCCGCTTGGTCTCGACGATATGCAGATCGCACTGCAACCGGCCGTGGTACGCCTGGAGCGTCTGAATCATCTCCTGGTCGAACTCCTTATCGAGACGCCAGCCGTAATAATCTGCGCTGACGAGCGCACGTGCAGCCTGCTTCTGCAGCTTGAACTGCGCCTCCATGTCGCGTCGCTCCTCCTCGTTCTGCAGACCCATGATCTCGCGCACAAAGTCGGGTGGCGAGTCGTAGAAGGCTTGCTCCATCTCGACCATCTTTTCGCGGCCATCGTCGACCTGCTCCTTAATTTCACGGCACGCTTCGCGGAGAGCCTCGAGCTGCGGAACTGCACCGCACGCCGCTTTGACAAGCCGCATCATCGAGACGGGCTGATGCGTCGTGGCAGCAGCCTTGTCGTCGTCGCCTGCCTCGTCCTTGGCGGGCGGCACGGGCTTGCGGCGCGATGCGCTCATGTCGTCGTTGAAGTGGACGCCGACGAATCGAAGGAAGTCGTTGAGCGGCATCTGAACGGGAACTTGGTTACGCTCGTCGTTGCTGTAGTCATCGAAGCTGTCGACGCCCGAGATGGCAGACTGGGCGATGGAGGTGTCATGCGCTTCGCTACTAGCTCCATTGGCCGACCTCGTGCCGGGCTCCACAGCCGAGTGGAACGAATCGTCGTTGGTGGCGGCACTGGACAGATCCGGCAGCACAGCAGCGACGATGGAGGAGCGACCAGCGCGGCGCCTCGGGCTCGCCGTTTTGGAAGGCGAGGACGACGATGCCGAGGCAAAGAGATGACCGTTGGGTCGATCGAGACCGATGCTGCTTAGCGACTTGCGCTGACCGGCGAGGACGCTGGCCACCGAGGGTTTAGACTTGGCGGCAGGGGACGAGCTGGCTGCACGTGTGAGACTGCCCTCCTGCGCCTGTACTCGTCTCGCGGGCGAGTGTTGGTACGAGGACGATGCAACTCCGCCAATAATGGAACGGCGGAACGAGCTAGAGTCAGTCTGCGATGCCGCACCGCTGACGTGACCCTGAGGCGGCAGGGCGCCACCGACGCGCTGCGCAGGCGAGTGTGTGCTCGTCTCAAGTCCAGCCAAGCCGCCGCGGAGAGACTGACGGAAACGACTCGGCGACTTGCCAGGTGTGGGCTGGAACGGGCTGGGCGCGCCATTGCCGAGCGACTTTGCCGGAGTCACGACAGGTTTGGAGGGTGAAGCCGCAGGGCCGACAACGTGACCCATGGGCATAGTCATGTCCATGGCCATAGAAGCGTCGTCGGATGACGCGAAGGGCCTGCTGGAGCTTGAGTCGACGAGATCCATGTCGCTAGACGCAGGTTCCTTCTCGCGGATGAAGCCAGTCACGGCGCGCGTCATCTCCATGGGCATGGTGGCGTCCTGCTGGATGGTGTCGTCGCCCTCGGACTCGCTACCGCTGAGCTCTGGGAAGTCGGTGATGATTGTAGTGGTTGCATCGCCATTCCTCTTTGCCTCGATCTTTGTGGTGATGGCCTTGGTCATGTCCATGCGCTGGCTGACATCGCTGTCGTCCGAGTCATCGGATTCGTCGTCGTTCTGGGGATCTGTGTGAACGCCAGTGAACTCCATGGTGACGGTCTGATCGAGGTCCATGGCCGAGCCGTCGGTTGAGGAGGATTCGTCGGCAGCTGTACTGCTTCGCCTGCGCTTCAATGCGGGTGCCGAGTGCATAGCCTGTGTGATGTCCATTTGCACCGAGTCTTGGCCTTCACTCTGCAAGCTCATGTCCACTTGGTCGTCCGAGGTATCGGCAATGGATCGTTTCTGCACCGAGCCGTGGGTGCCGGTGAAGTCCATGTTGGCGGAGGCGTCGGAAGCGGAAGCCATGCTCTCGTCCGCAGTATCGGCGGAGACGTCGAGGGTCGAGTCGTCGTGTGGCAGTGAGGCCGCGATGGAGGCCGCAAGCGATCTGGCGGCAAGTTCGTTGGAGGCATCGAGGTCCATGTCGGATTCGGACTCAGACTCGGACTCGGACTCGCTGTCGCTGTCGCTTTCCGAGCTGGAGCCGTCTTGGGACTGGACATAGGAAGCGAAACCAACGCTGGCGGAAGACGAGCTTGCGGGTGTGGAAGGCGGAGAGACCTGCTCCCTTCTGAGGCTTCCGAGGCGGAGGGTGGGCTCGTCGCGAGCGAATTCGGTCTTCTCCTGGCGCGAGCTGAACGTGACTCTGCGCTTGGGGCGGACGACTTGGGTCATGGCGTTGCGCGAGGGCGGAGGTGCGGCTGAGGATGAGGATACGATGCTGGTGGCATTGCCGGCAAGCGAAGCGAAGCTGCTGGCTTGCATCGAATCGCGAGCTCGACCCGTGCCGTTCGCTGCGAACGATGAAGGTTCCGGGCCTGCGACGTGAGGCATGGACGAGCGACTGGATCTGGAGGAGGAGGAGGCAGACGCGTCCGACTTGCCGATCTGAGCAATCTGCTCTGTGAGGGATGGCATGGCGAGACCACGCCTAGACTCTGGACTGGGGACGAGACCGGTGGGGCTGAGAAAGACCTGGGGCACTGATCGGATGGCGCTCTTCCTAGGAGCAGGAGCATTTCGCCTGCTGGTGACGGCGGCAGCGACGGCGGAGAGAGAGCCGTTGGCTTTGCTGCTGGACTCTTTAAGCAGCGTGTCGAGCTCGGCGCCGCCGACGGATGCGGCGCGCTTCTTGGACGTGGCGCGCTCCTTGGCGGCACGCATGGTATCGTCTTTGTTGGTGGTCGAGAGCCTCGCTGATCGGTTGTTCTCCTTGGCAGCGACCTCAGCAAGAGAAGTTTTTGTGCTCATGGATGAGCCGCCGAGCGGAACACCGCCCGAACCCGTGCCTGCGAGCGACATGCGAGAGCGCGGCGAACGCCGCGGCTTGAGGGGCGATGGCATGTCGGCAGTGGAAGCACGCCTTTAGACGGGCTTTTGGACGAACAGATTGCGATGAAGAAGGAGGGAACGCAAGCTGCGCGATTGAAGGAGTGATGAGGGTGTGATGGACGTCGGGAGCCCGAGCCACACGGTGACGGCGACGGAGGACGATGGACAGCCATCGGTGTTGGTCTCTGCGCGCCTCTGCTCGAGTGCTCCCAACAGCGCAGACGCGCCGCTGCCCCGTCCAGGCGCGTCCGTGTCGGTCTCGATCCGACTGCGCTGAGCTGCCCCGAAATTTGATCTCTGCCGCGCGCAGTGTTACTCTCCAAAAACAGCGCTGTCGGGCAACCCGTCGCGACAGCTCCGCCAAAATGCACGTCGCACGTGACCCCACTTTTTTTGTAATGGTGGAGGCGGCCTTCTACAGCATGAACCCTTCCTTCTCCTTCACGTCCAATCCTTCAATCCCGCGGTGCGCTGTGAAAGTTCCTTCTGATAGGTAGAAACAGCACTGTCATGCATCGGGTCATCCGGTAGAGTCACGCTCGGGACGGACAGCGACAGGGTCCTAGATCATGGTGGTGCGGGGCGGACTGCCGCTCGAGAGCCTGCTCTACTGCGCTGCTCCCATGGTCGGTCAGTCGGATCTCCCCTTTCGCCTACAGACAGTCCGCAACGGAGCCACATCGACCTGGACACAGATGTACATGGCCGCGGAGATCAACGAGCATCAGGACACGCTGGAATCGCTCGTCAAGGCTTTGGAGCTCGGCCGCGCTAGCCCGGACAACATCATTCAGGATCAAGAGAGCCCTCTGCACGGAACCTCAGCTCTCCAGATCGTGCAGCTGGCTGGCAATGATGTAGACGAGCTAGTAGATGCTGCTCGGAAAGTGGCGCCACTTGCAGATGCAATCGACCTCAACTTCGGCTGCCCCCAGCGGCATGCCGAGCAGGGCAAATACGGTGCCTACCTGCTGCCCAAGCAAAACTGGCCGCTGCTCAGCCAGATCGTTTCCGCGCTTAACCAGGCGGTCGACGTGCCCATTACCACCAAGATCAGGCTGACCGTACCAAAGGAGCAGACGCCTGAGCTAGCTGTCACTCTCGCGCGCGCAGGCAGCAGCTTGGTCACGCTACACCCTCGTTTCGCCTCCTCCGTCCGCCGTCGCAAGGGCCTTGCAGACCTCGACCAGGTCATACAAGTGCGCCAAGCCCTTCAGGATGAAGGCCTCTTGAGAAGTTCAGAGCAGCCAGATGGACAGACGGCTGTGGTAAGCAACGGCAATGTGCGTTGCTGGTCGGACATCGAGACGAACCTCGCTGTCACGGGTGCAAGCGGTGTGATGGTCGGCGAAACTCTGCTCGAGAACCCTGCACTCTTCAGGGCATCACTTGGTGATCTCGATGCATATCCACCAGCAATCGAGATGGCTAGAGAGTATATGGATATACGTGCAAAGTATAGCGAGTTCGAGGCCCCACTCAAGGTCGCAAAGCAACACCTGCATTCAATCCTCTGCTCGATTCCATACACCCCGAATCCACACCCTGATACCACCGCTCACCTGCATCGAACAGCCGCGCATATCTCGCATACACTCAAGTCGATCCAGTCCGAACCGGCACTTGCCGACTTCTACAACACCCACCTTGCCATCCGCACCCTTGCATAGACGCCACCAACACCCACCTGTATTTGTACCGCTACCATTGGCATTCCTGAACACTGTATCTTCACCGTCTTTCTCACTTTTTGTGAAGCAGATCTTGGCTTTTCAAGCGCGACTCTGCATGGCAAATGGAAGCCCTGAACATGACTGTTCTTGATGTGAAGATTGTGCGTACAACTGAGCTATGGCCAACGAATCATGGATAGTAAGCAGGTGTGCGGCCGCCGTCGCCGTACGGATTGTACGCAGGCGTACGACCACCGTCACCCATAGGATTGTAGGCTGGTGTCTTTCCGCCGTCGCCCACCGGGTTGTAAGCGGGCGTCTTGCCGCCATCCGCAGCGTACGGGTTGTAGGCAGGCGTCTTGCCACCATCGGCCGCGTAGGGGTTGTATGCCGGTGTCTTGGCTGAGGCAGCGCCACCGTATCCACCAGCGGCTGTCGCAGCAGCGGGCTGCGAGTAGCTGTCCCAACCACCCGCGCCGCCCGACGACGCTCCGTAGCCGCCACCGGCCGACACAGGAGGCGGCGCGCTGTACGGGTTGTAGCTAGACCCACCACCCGGTGCACCCATCGAGCCTGCGCTCGACGAGTACGGGTTGCTCGACATGCCACCCATACTGGAGCTTCCTCCACTGTACCCGCCGTAGCCGCCACGGCTGGCTCCTTGCGAACCACCGCCACCGCCTGTCAGCTTGGTGCTCGCACCCGTGATGGGATCCTTCTCTACGAGCCAGTCGAGCCTCACAGTGATGGGCTTCGAGACCGACGTGAGCTCGATGCGCGCCATGTTGCCTGTCGTCTCGGTGATGCGTCCGCGGTAGGTCTTGTAAGGGCCCTTGATGATCGCCACGTTCTTGCCCTTGTGCATGTCGCGCCCACCAAATCGCCTCACACCCTCGACACGCACGTCGTTGGCTCCGCCACCGAGGTTGGACAGTGCCGGGTTCATCCTCGACAAGTCGTCACCCTCCTTCTTGGCCTTGGTCGAGACGCTCTTGGGCGCCAGTGGCTCGAGCGTGCGCGCGCGTGCGATAAACACGCCGCCGTTCTCCGTGTACTCGCGGTTATGCAGGAAGACGATCATGGACTGGTAGATGTGCAGCACCTGACCGTTGCGCAGGCGCGAGAAGGGTCCCGAAACCTCCTTGACCATGTCGCCGGCGCGAATCTCGTTGCCATCGTGATCGAGCGCAAAGGCTCGGCTGGTGTCCTTCTTGCTGCTGATCTGGTGCGGCTTGACGATGACTACCTGACCGGTCTGGTCGAGCACCTTGAAGCTCTCGCGCTCGATGTTGAAGATGATACCAACCGTCTGCGCATCGAGCTGGACGAGATTGTGCAGCTCGTAGCCGCTAATGACGTTGACACCGGAGCCCACCTCGGCCGCTTGGCGGATGTCCTTGCTGAACACCGAGACCTCCTGCATCGACAGATCCGACAGGAACGTCGTCACATTGTCCTCCACCTTCACCACGAGACCGGTCTCATCGGCATGCTTGCCGGACATGACCTTGATGTGGTCACCGGGCTTGAAGCGCTTGCGGACGCTGCGAGCGGGCACCTCGACGATCTGGTCCATCAAGTCCTCGTGCTCGAGCTGAATGGTGATGACCTCGTTGTTGATCGCCTTGACCGTACCGTACATACCGGCCTGCTCACCCTCGAAGATCTCGACCTGGTCCTTGGGCTGCAGGAGCGCCTCGGTTGCCTTCTTGCTCGCGTCGGCGATCAGACTGAGATCGACGGCGCCGAGCTTGGACATGCCGTCCTCGGCTGAGGATTCGCCGGCGAACTTGGTGATCTCGTCGAGAGTTGGGTTGACATTCTCGGTGACGATGCCGGTGACTCTGACGTCCTTCTCCAGGTAGCCATCGCGGTAGCTGTCGTTCTGGAAGACCCAGACGGTGCCACGCTTGGTGGGCGTGTCCTTGGGGTATGCCTTTTGCACCTCTTCGGGGTTGAAGAAGCGCTGCGGCGGTCGGAAGGCGACAGTGGCAGCGGAGGCGCCGGCACCCTTCTTGCGCTTGCGACCGAGGCTGTCGGTGTAGACACCGCTGTCCTTGGGGCTGAGGTCGATTCGTGGGATCATCTTGAGTCCGACTTCCTCGCCGTTCTCGGAAACGTCGAGCACCTGAGCCAGGTCTCCGGCGTACTTGCCGCGCTTGATGCGCACCCATCCACCGACCTGGATCTCGTTCTGCACCTTTTGGAGCTTGAGCAAGTCAGCCATCTCCGAGATGGGAATGAGGTGGAGCGAGGTGGTCTGTCGAGCGTAGACACCTGCGAGACCGTTGCAGGCCTTGACGACGTCGTCTGCCCTACGGGCTTCGATGTACACCTTGCCGGGGATGGTGTCTCGGCAGAAGGCGGAGATGATGCGCATGGGGTTAGATGTAAAGTTCTCGGCCATGGCCTTGCGAACGAGCGTCATGACGATGTCTCTCTCCCTGCCGGGCTTGCACGGGACGCCCCACAAGCTGGGATCCTCGACGGAGGGCATGAGGAGGCGCTGGGGCACCTCGGCATAGTCTGACTGGGCAGCATAGCGAGCGGAGCGGCCGTATCGCTGACGCAACTCTTCTGCGATCGCCTCTGCATTGGTGTCCTCCTCCTGTCTTCGGAAGCGGTCGAGCCTCTGATTGTCGGCAGCGGCGCGCCTCTGGATGTCTTCGGTGTCATCGGGGATGTCCTCCTCGATGAAACCATCCTCTCGCGCGAGCTCCTCCTCCTCTTCGTCTAGATCTTCCTCGTCGTCGTCGACTTCGGCTTCAACATCAAGGAAGCGGTTGCGTCTTTGCTTTTTGGCGCGCCTCCGACTGCCGCGCGCATCCTCCTCATCCTCATCCTCGTCGTCTTCATCGTCGTCCTCGTCGTCATCTTCGTCATCGTCATCTTCGTCCTCATCATCGTCCTCTGCGAAGGGGTCGACGGGAAGCCGCTTGCCGCCGTGGTGCACCCTGGGTTTCTCGTTTCCGGATCCGTCCAGAGGTCGCGTGGTCTGGTCCTCGCGCTTGATGTCGAGATCGTCCTCCATCTTGGCGGTTGACAGTTACGTCGAATGCCTGCTGTAGTGTGTCGATGGCAGAGCTCGAGGCTCGATCGAGGGCGGTGGTTCCTCGCCCAGCACTAGGTGCAAGGAGAGAAGGACAGCGGTGAAGCGATGAGACGCGTGACGCAGTGACGGCGTGCCAGCAATACCGGTTGTCTCCACAGCGATGTGTTGGAGGACTCCTTCCCTGTCTGAAGAGGAAAGCCGTTGGAGGATGGGGGAGCGAGAAAGGGGTCTGTGTGTGCCTGTGAAGAGTGAGTGGGTCGGAGACGCACACGCCTGCGCGACTGCTCAGTCGCAGCTGCTGCGAACTTCCCGAGACCCGTGGCTGCTGCGTCGTTGCGATTTGCTAGGAGGAGCGCGCGTTGGCGCAGCCTCCAGCTTCAGCGGGTCCAGATCAAACAAAAAGAGGAGCAAGGATCGCGACAATCGGTTCCCGATCAGCAGCTTATCGGAAGAAGGCGGCGAAAAAATTGAGAATTTTGGTTTGGCTGGATTCTTCCAGCTTTCGGAAGTGCAACCTCCCAGCCAAAAATTTGAATGTGTCCGATGGCTGCGAGGCTGTCTTGCGTAAGTCAAAGGAGGCGGAAAGCGCAGCTCTGGTTCTTCGACGAATGCGACATTGCAGAATTGAAGCAAGAAGTCCTGAGTGAGGGAGATGGGGACGATTGGACAGCTGAGAGAGAGGCATAGGTCAGCCTAGGTGGTTTTGCAGATGCTCGAATCGGAGCAGACAGGATGGCAGCATTGAAAGGCTCGGATCGCGGGTCGAGGGTACGGAGCTGCAGTTGGTCGTGGTCTTCTGCAGGCCTTCCGACTCTGCGCGCGGCTGAGGTCGGCAGCTGGGCACGGCCACCAACCACTTTCTTCCAAAATCGAGGCCGAGAGGGTGTGCTGCTGCTGCTGCTGCTGCTGCAGAAAAAGTCAAGCTCGCTCGTGCTACCCTCCTCCCTCCACCGTCACCACCTCCTCATCCCATCCACTCCAACTTCACTTGACCCGACAACACTGTCTTCAAGATGAGCCTTCTCCGCACCCAGGCACCCCGCTCCCTCGCCAGGTCGCTGGCCTCCCAGAGGTCGGTGGCTGCCGCTCCCGCTGCCGCCCGCACGCTCGTCACTCGCCCCTCGGCCAAGTCGCCCGCCACCCTTGCCGGCCGTGCCCGCGTTTGCGCCGCCCAGCTCCCCCGCGTCGCCATCGCCTCGCAGGTGCGCACCTACGCCGCTGAGTCCGGCAAGTTCGAGCGCACCAAGCCCCACATGAACATCGGCACCATCGGCCACGTCGACCACGGCAAGACCACGCTCACCGCCGCCATCACCAAGACCCTCCACGAGGCTCAGGGTACCGGCAAGTTCATCGACTATGCCTCCATCGACAAGGCTCCCGAGGAGCGCGCCCGTGGTATCACCATCTCCACGGCCCACGTCGAGTACGAGACCGGCAACCGCCACTACGCCCACGTCGACTGCCCCGGTCACGCCGATTACATCCGAAACATGATCACCGGTGCCGCACAGATGGACGGTGCCATCATCGTCGTCTCCGCCCCCGACGGCCAGATGCCCCAGACCCGTGAGCATCTTCTGCTCGCCAAGCAGGTCGGCATCAAGAAGCTCGTCGTCTTCATTAACAAGGTCGACCAGATCGACGACCCCGAGATGCTCGAGCTCGTCGAGATGGAGATGCGCGACCTTCTCTCCACCTACGGCTTCGACGGCGAGAACACGCCCATCGTCTCCGGTTCCGCGCTCGCCGCTCTCGAGAGCCGAGACGCCGAGGTCGGCCAGCAGGCCATCCTCAAGCTCATGGAGGAGACCGACAAGTGGCTCGACCTCCCGCCCCGTGACCTTGAGAAGCCATTCCTCATGCCCGTCGAGGATGTCTTCTCCATCCCCGGCCGTGGTACCGTCGTGACCGGCCGTGTGGAGCGAGGCACCATCCAGAAGGGTGCCGAAGTCGAGATCCTCGGTCTCGGCAACACCTTCAAGACCACGCTCACCGGTATCGAGATGTTCCACAAGCAGCTCGACCAGGGCATGGCCGGTGACAACATGGGTGCGCTCCTGCGTGGTGTCAAGCGTGAGCAGGTCAAGCGTGGCCAGGTCATGGTCATCCCCGGCTCCATCAAGCCCATCAAGAAGTTCACCGCCCAGGTCTACATCCTCAAGAAGGAGGAGGGCGGCCGTTACACTCCCTTCATGAACAACTACCGTCCTCAGCTCTTCATCCGCACCGCCGACGTCACCGTCTCGCTCACCCACCCCGCCGGCACCCCGGACGCCGACGAGAAGATGGTCATGCCCGGTGACAACGTCGAGCTCGACGGTGAGCTCGTCCACGACATTGCTCTCGAGGAGGGTTCGCGATTCACCCTTCGTGAGGGTGGCAAGACTGTCGGCACTGGTATCGTTACCAAGATCCACGGCTAAATTAGCTTGGGCCTCGCTTCCATCGAGTTTCTTGCACCAAAACTTACCGCGCGAGCACAGCACGGCGTGATCAGCAATCCGTCAATGGACTGGCTGGCCTGCACGGTTGTCCGCTCGACCCACGACTCTGTACGATAATATAAACCACCTCGCAACCATTCGACCGGGTCCACTTCCAATCCGGTCGGCTCCCAGACTTTGCATTTAGACCGTGATGCAATCTCCCTGTCACACTAGCGTTCCTGTTCCTGCCATACCTACACCGCTCTCAACTCTCTGAATCGCCAAAATCTTGAGTGCTGCAGAAGGTTTGCACGTGAACTTCATTCGGAAGCAGGGTTATACGATCAGTACATTGGGAATACGGTCCAGCCTGCCTCACGAGGATTCCCGGCATGGATGCGCTGCCAATTGAGCTGAATCGGAGCCTCGCTCTTGCCAGGCTCGGAGTCTCGTGTCGGCAGACCAAGAATCGCCGCACACGACACGCAGAGAGTCACCAAGTGGTCGTCCAGCCCGCTGATTTCCGGCTGCTTGTCGCGCTCGTCGTCTGAGCCGACCGGGAGGCGGACACGGTCTCCACCCAGGATGCCGATCTGGGCCTTGCGCAACGAGCACGCCAGGCACTTGCCTTGCTTTTTTCGCGGCATTCCCTCGTCCTTTCTCCTGGTTCGGCCCAGGGCCACCTGCAGTGCACTGCGTTGCGTCAGGTCGCCCGCAGCCAGTCCTCCAAGCTCCGGCCCCGCTCCAAAGCTTTGCATCGGCATCAATCCTTCCCACAGAAGGATGCGATGACCCAGGCCGTAGTTGTCCTTGTCGTCTGCGGCAAATCGCAGCATGGCTGGGGTCGACAGCCATGTAATCCGCGGAAAAGGCGTAACGGCAGACCCGCTGGGGACGTTCTCGAGATCGGATGAATAGGTCCCCTTCTCTTCGAGGGGCCGCAGGGCACGGATCTGCTCAATCACAAAGGCATGGGCACAATCGCCCTGATGCAGCAACCAGTACGGTCGGCCGATCCGAATGGAGCCCAGCTGATCAAGCCGCAGACTGAGGTCGCCACCGCTGCTGCTCCAACCCGCTTGGACGTCAGAAAGACCGCAGCGTGACTTCCATTCGTTGAGCAGCGTCGCGTAGTCGGCTTCGTAGGGAGCCTCGCCTGCTCTCAGACCTTTGCCGTACAGTTTGTTCTCGATGATGAGCGCCGCGTCGGTGTGCCGCCGACGACCCGTATACCGCGCCGAGCAAGTTTGCTGAGTTTCTTCGTCTCCGCTGTGGTCCTGCTGCATGGACGCGACTGCTTCCTGGCTGACTGCTGTCGCATCGTGGCGATACAAAGACTTGCGGAGGCGCTGTTGCCAGCCGCGCCGCTCGGGCTGCTCGTCGGACCAGCAGACAAGGGTGCTTTGGACGTCTGATAGCGTGTGCGTCGAAAGGAGCTCGATAGTTTGGGAACGCTTGCTACCTCCGAGTCCATCGCCGCAGATGCGTTTGACATAGTTGTCTCTGGTGTCTATGTCCGACATGGACACCGCGTCTGCATTCTTTTGCTGTGCTGCCACATCGTCTGTGCTCGGATCGAGACTGCTGCTGAAGAACGAGATGTGATAGACACTCGGACGCGACGGCGCGTGTTGGGGCGAAGGGCCGGGAAGCGAGGCGTCTTGCGACGGCTGCATCGCACCAGGCTGAGCCGCATTCTGGGAAGGGTGGAGAACTTTACGAATTTGGGCAGCTTCGAAGGGACGATCGAGCGAGTTGAGGTACTTTTGCTTGAGCCGATGTGCATACACCTTGAGCTGGCGTTCGGTGAACCGGAAGGCGTTCGGCAACGATGCATCGAAATCCGTGAGTCGAGCCTCTCGTTCTCTTCGAACCGCATCCCAGTCTTCGTCCATGCTGCGCTCGGAGGAGCCGAAGCGCTTCTTGGGCGCCTTGGGGCGGGACACGCTTTTCCTCTTCCCCTTGTTGGTCGACCCGGTCCCGGACCCGGAGGGCTCTTCCGGCCCTTCCGATGCCGAGTCATCCGACTGCGAGTCTGATTCTGACCCAGAGGAAGCTTCGCATTCAGCAGCTTTGCTGAGCTCGGAAGCAGCCGTTGAGGCGAGCTCGGAGCGGAAGGGATTCGCATTGCGCGACCACGTCTGCCAGCGCTCGCGCACGGCTACCGAAAAGTCCTCATCAACCGCTTTCGCTCGGATGAGCTGGCGGATGGTCTGAGTCTCGTGATCGACCGTGAGTGTTCCAGCAGCCTCGTTGCAGCGCTTCCGCAGGCTACCTAGCTGTGCGAGCTTCTCTTTCCGACGATCCAACGTGATGGACGCGGAATCCAACGGCTCGGAAGCAAACGGCGGCCGCTGCGCCGCATTCGATCCTGCTGACGACATGATCAGTGCGACGCCGCAGGCTGCTGGTGGCTCCTCGCCATGGTCAGCCGGGACTTCCAATCGAGATTCCTGGAGGCTACGTAAGGCCTTGCGCGGAGAGAGAGTCGGATGGCCAGCGTCCAGGGTTGTGGTGACAGAGCAGGCTCAGCATCGAAGAACGAGCTGTTCAGGGTCGCGCCCTGGCGCGTCGAGCATCTGCAGAAGCAGGGTCCACATGAAGCACAGGTGGAGGCTTCGAAATTTAAGGCCTTGCCGCTCTTCGTTAAAAAAAAGTGCGGCCCGCCGTGTAACCTTGACCCTGAGGGGACTCACCTCTTCACCTATCCGCACACCATCGTCAACCCACTCGGCTTGCTGAGCACCTCTGTCGGGCTCAAGGATCGCCATTTCAATGTCTCTCAGGGCATCTTGCAGCAGCTCATGACCTTAGATATCGGCGGATGCGGCTCGCAATCTGCCGCTGCGCGGCTGGCGGACCAGCCCTTGCTGGAACAGCCTCAGCCCGGACCTAGCAACGTCTCCGACGCCCACCGCTGCCCTTTTGAGGGATGCGGAAAAAGCTATGCCAAAGCATCCAAGCTTACCCAGCATGTCCGCAGCCACACGGGCGAGAGGCCCTTCGTCTGCGACCACGAGGGATGCGGAGCCAGCTACATGAGGAACGAGCACCTCAAAGCTCACCAGCGCCGCCATCAGGATCCATCCGACAAACCATTTGCTTGCCAAGAAGAAGGATGTGCGCTCCGGTTCTGGACGACGAGCCAACTCAAGAACCACGTTCAAGCCTGTCATGCTGATCACTTATCGACAGCGACGGGTGCCAGCGCGCACGACTACCCATGTACCGAGCCCGGCTGCGAGCAGACATTCCACAAACGCAAGCAACTTCGTCAGCATATACGCGACCAACATGCGGATCACCTGAAGGCAGAAGCGACGGCTCGCCAAGAGGAAGCAACGTCGGACGCGGAGCAGTCGTCGTCAGCACTGCCATTCGTCTGCCCGCATCCGGGTTGTGGCAAGCGTTTTGCCTCTAATTCTAAGCGCAAGACACACGCTCGGACCCACCAAGACGGCAGGTATACCTGCACTATGCAACATGCGCAACCACAGAGCCAGGAGGACGGGGAGCAGTCATCGCTCGTCTACACATTTCCCACGTGGTCTGCTTTGCAGGCGCACATGAAGGAAGCACATCCTCCCATGTGTCCGTGGCCGGGCTGCGGCAAGGTGTTCCAGCGCCAGGACAACCTCCGCGCCCACTATCGCAGGCACGAGAATCGCAAGCTTCGGCTAGAGCTTGAAGCTAAAGTGCTGGAAGGCAGCCACGAGGCGGAGCTCAATCACTTGCGTGCAGAGCTTTCCGATGACAGTGGAGCGTCGTCGTCCGAGGAGGAGGAAGAAGAGCAGGAGCCGCACCCCACGAGAGAGCCACTCTCAACAAGCGGCTTCGATCAGCCCTTGCCGATTCATTCGATCGCGCCGAACGTACCTCAGCATGCATCGCCTGTGGCCAGCGACGAGGACTTGGTTAACAAAGCGGCTCACCTCCGTTCCACGCGGCCACGTCGAGGAGGTGTGTTCCGAGACCTCAGCTCTCCCGCCCTCAGCATCATCACTTCTGCATCTGGAGGAACCGGATCGGTCCGGCCAGGCAGTGTCGCTACATCGCTCACCAGTGCGCGTGATCCGTCCGCATCCGCGTTTCCATGCACCTGGAACGGGTGCGGCAAGATCTTTACCCGAAAAAATACCCTTTCCATCCACGTGAGGACGGCGCATCTGGGCGAACGACCTTTCGAATGCCCCGACTGCGGCCGACGCTTTGCGCACAAGCATCTCGTATCGCGCCACCGCCGAGTGTGCACTGGAACCCGATCGTCGCCTGAACAGATGACGGACACGCGCAGCAGACTGCGTTTCTCGACCAGCGGCAATGCGTCACACGAGGAGGCAGAGGGCCAAGACACCTCTTCAGAAGCTTCTTACATGACCTCGGACAGTGATGGAGAAAGCGAGACGCGTTCTGAAGACACCCAAGAGCGCGACAGCGGGCCACTCGACGGCCAGACTGCCACCGAGGGCTTGTCGTCATCGATCAAGCCTCGACTGCTAGACTTGTTGACGGGACGTGGCTACTCATCCGCCATGACGGCCAACCAGCAGGCTGCGACGTACAAGCGTCCATTGTCGGAGGACGGAAACGCGAAGACGACGTCAGCGAAGAGGCGACGCACGACTCGCGACCGCATATTCGCGTGTCCGTGGAAAAGCATCTGTCATGAGCTCGATGAGCAGGTGCTGGACCCTGCGCTGCGAACAACCGACGCGGAATCTCCATCAACAGCCGCGACGGCGTCGGGTAATGCGTGCGAGCACCGCTTCAAGCGCCTGTACGATCTTCGACGCCATCTCCGCGCACAGCACGGTCTGGACCTCACAGCGGACGAACTCAGTGCGATCACCGACCGCACGCCATGGGCTAGTGTACAATAGATTCTTACTGAACTGCGGCGATGGCTCTAACGATAGTACTACTCTTCTCGCCAGAATAGCACCTGCTGGATGGACGTATTTGAATCGGATGAGGTACTGGCGTCCTGACGAGGAAGAGCTCGAGAGGTGTCGGAAAGGCGCATCTCGACTTCTTGCCACACCTCGCTGACTGATTGGCGGGTGAAGCCGAGCGACTCGAACAGCTGGATCGAGGCTTGATTGGTCAGGGAGATCTTGCATGTGAGCCATTCTGGCGGGATAGGAAGGCTGCAATGCGCACTCGACTTGTCGCTATTTGAGATGTCCTCAGATGCGGCGGACGGTGTTGGTGTAGCGGTGACATACTCGAACATCAACCTCAGCGCTTCGCGTGCAATTCCCTTGCGCCGGTAGTCGTGCTCTGGACATACAGGACGAGCAGACGTGTCAACATCAGCTGAATGTCGAGATAAAAGACAGACCAGGACTACACACTCACCTGCGATCATGATCTCGCACTCGGCATCGTAAACGTCTGCTGGTTGGGCAGAAACGTCTTTGTGCGCTTGTTCTTCGTCTTCATCGTCAGATTCATGCCGCGCATTGAAGAAGATGTTGACGTCACCGACCATGGTGCACTTGGATAGGAGACGACTCGTGTCGTCGTCTTCATTCACGGCCGAAGCAGTTTCGGGCCGCGCCAGGATGATGAAGGTAAGCTTATCCTCGTCCACGGCCCATGACTGCTGCATCTCGTACTCTTGCTCCAGGGACAGTGGCTCCGAGGCGGTCTGTTCCTGGATGAGCGGGTCCTTCATCCACTGGTGATAGCGCGGTACATGCTGCTTGCGATATGGCACCAGCACGGACCTATGGCCCAGCAGAACGGTGTTGCGGTTGATCCTCATCGTTGGACGTCTTGAGGGTGCCAGAAGATCCGCACTAGGCAAGGCTAGCATTCAGGGTCCAACGTCCAAGGCTGGCCTGGCCGAAAGCCGAGACAACATCTCCAGCCGTACGAAACGCTTTTTTCTTCTTCTCGTCTTGCGAAAAGCCGATGCAGCTTGGCGTCATAGGCAATTAACCTGGCGAGCGACGCTTTGTGTGGAGGGACGCACGGATGCGCGGCTTGTCTGTCACTTTCGGTCCAGCTCCCTGGTTGCCGTTTTTGGAAGAGGGTGCGGATGCAGCTGTCCGAGCACAGCTGGCCACGGTGCCGAACGAAAGGGTCTGACTTTGTGGGCCCATGCTCCAGCTGGAGCAGGCAGGCGGGGCAGATCCTGGGCTCCGCAGCTACGTCAGTCCGGAACGTCGTCGGAATGAGCGGCCGAGCGGGCAAGCATCCATCCGTCCTTCAGTCGCTTGCATCGCTTGCAGGCAGTTCCTCGAGCAAGGCCTGGATGAGTCCGCCTGCATGAGTGCGCCCGCTCTTCATGACCCGTGTGTAGCTCGCTTGTTTCTTGACAAGTCCACAGCCGGCCTCGCTTCTCCTCCTGAGCTCAAAAATAGTAGTCACGCCCTGTCTCTGTAGGCGCCCAAGGATCGGTCTCCCGCCAAGAGCTCCCCTTCCCCTTGCCTCTCACCTTCTTCCAAAACCACCATCTCCATCCGGTTCGCGCCAGGACCAACGATACCCCTCCTACTTCCGACGTGCACAAGCATTCTATTGCACTACCCTAAACCCCTTCGCGGCTGAAACCTACCTTTAGGCTCCTCAGCGTGTCATCATCGCAATGGCTTTCCGACAGCGTGTACTGCCTCTTCTCGGCGCTTCTGCCGTCGGTGTCGGCATTGGGTACTACGTCTTTGATCCCCTGCTGCAGCAGTACGCCAAGGACACCAACGGCACCTTTGTAGCTGGTGCCCCTGGCAGCAATGCGCTGCCTAACCTCAAGCCCCACGCGGGAGCCACTACCGATCTCCACGAGCGCCCTCCTCTCGGCTCTGACGCCGCCCGAGGCGTGTCCGGCATCATCGCGCGTCCTGGCACCGATCTCAAGCATAACGATCCTAACCAGATCCCTGGCAGCGTTCCTTACGGTACCGTCTCCAAGGAGCTCGAGAACCTGCGCAACAACGTTCGCAACAAGGTCGACCACGCCGAGCAGAAGCTTCACGATGCCAAGAGCGACGTGAAGAGCACCTGGCGCTCGGCAAAGAACAGCGCCGAGGACGCTGCTGACTCTGCTGCCAACAAGGCCGAGGCACTCAAGCAGGACGCCAAGTCTAGCTGGCGCTCCACCAAGGCCGCTGCCGAAGACAAGGCCGATGAGGCGGCTGCCAAGGCCAAGTCTGGATGGTTCACCGCCAAGGACAAGGCTGACGAGGCCGCCAACGAGGCCAAGAGTGGATGGTTCTCCACCAAGTCCGCTGCCGAGCAGAAGGCTGACGACGCCGCCGCATCCGCCAAGCAGGGCTGGTTCACAGCCAAGGACAAGGCCGATGAAGCCGCCAACCAGGCCAAGAGCGGCTGGTTCTCCACCAAGTCGGCGGCTGAGCAGAAGGCTGATGAAGCCGCCGAGTCCGCCAAGCAGGGCTGGTTCAACGCCAAGGACAAGGCAGCCGAGGCTGGAGAGCACGCTAAGCAGGGCTGGTTCTCGACCAAGTCGGCTGCCGAGCAGAAGGCAGACGAGGCTGCTGATTCCGCAAAGCAGAGCTGGAACGCGGCCAAGGACAAGGCGGCCGAAGCCAAGGAGCAGGTCAAGCAGGGCTGGTTCGCTACCAAGGACAAGGCCGAGGAGGTCGGCGAGAACGCCAAGCAGAGCTTCTTCTCCACCAAGTCTGCTGCCGAACAGAAGGCCGATGAGGCCGCGGCTCAAGCCAAGAGCGGATCGTTCTCCACCAAGTCGGCCGCCGAACAGAAGGCCGACGAGGCTGCTGCGCATGCCAAGTCTGGCTGGTTCGCCGCCAAGGACAAGGCAGCAGAGGCTGGTGAACAGGCCAAGCAGGGCTGGTTCTCGACCAAGTCGGCTGCCGAGCAGAAGGCTGACGAGGCTGCTGCACACGCCAAGCAGGGCTGGTTCTCCACCAAGTCTGCCGCTGAGCAGAAGGCTGACGAGGCAGCTGCGCAGGCCAAGTCCAGCTGGTTCTCCACCAAGTCGGCTGCCGAAGACAAGTACGACCACGCCAAGGACGAGGCTCAGAAGGGCTGGTTCAACCTCAAGAGCAAGGCCGAGGATGCCGCCGACGAGGCTCGCAGCAACGTTCACAGCTACCGCGACCAGCTCGAGCACAATGCCCAGCAGAAGATCCTCGCGGCGCAATACAACGCCGAGGTGCGTGCTGGTGAGGTGCAGGGCCGTCTTTCGGACGATGTCAAGCAGCTCAAGGGTGACTACAAGGGACTCAAGGGCGACCTCAAGCAGACTGGTCAGGAGTGGAAGTCGGAGCTGGATGCCAAGGCCCGCGACGCACGCAACCAGGCCGAGAGCAGCTACCAGAGCCTGCGCGACCAGTCGCAGCAGGGCTACAAGAACCTCAAGGACGAGGCCAACTCGAGCTTCTACACCCTCAAGGACAAGGCGGACAGCGGCTACGAGTCGCTCAAGTCCAAGACTGCTGACGGCCTTGACTACGCCGGCGACAAGCTGCACGCCGGCGCACGCAAGGTCGAGGGCACGCAGAAGCCCGAGTCGACCGGTCTGTGGAACTGGATCTTTGGCAACGGTCGTGCCACAGAGAAGGTGGCCTCCAACCTCGAGTAAACGAACAAGCCTCGAGCTTTGCACTCTTGTCACGAAATGAGAGCGCCATGTAGATACCTGGACACCAAATCATGAAGTGAAACTGATTCATTGAGTGTCTCGCTCATGGGCCAGCGAGTGAGCAGGGCAGAGACCAAAACCAGAACGGTCGAAAGAGGACATCGAGACCATACAGTGATTTTTTGGGGGTCGTGTTAGGCCTCGGGAAAGCTCACGTGGACCCCACGCTGACGTCACGCTGCACCGCGAACGTCCGTACCTGACGGGACCGTGTTGGCCGTGCCGACACCATGACCGTGATCTCCAATCCACGAAGGTAGGGAGCACAGCCATACCCTAACACCAGCCTCGAACGGCAGCGGCCGCCGGTCAGACTCTGGATGCGTGGCTTGCAGCTGCACCTTGAGTGAACTGCCCTTTCCTTCTGGTCGGAATCGTCAAGATCCTAGGCGAACTCAGAGGTCCTCTCCCTTTCCCTCCCGATTCGCCGAGTTGCTGTTTACTTTGCGACCACGTACATCGACACCGCCAGCTCTATCACAGCTCCAATACTTTTCTCGCATGCTCAACCACAGCTGATAGTCGAGCCATCAAATCAACTTTCGCGACGCCATGGGTCTCCCTCCGTACACCGGGCCGTTCAAGGTCGGCGTGCTCGATCTCGAGATTCCTGTCAGAAAGCCCAGGAGCTTCTGCGACAATGTAGTGGATCCGGGCGAGCTCAACAAACCTGCTCGTAAGGCGCGGCGTAGGGCAAAGCAGCAGAACCAAGAAGCCAAACAGAGCCGACAGAACAAGCAGGGACGCGATGAGCAAGTTGCTTATTCGGCAGAGCCAAAACAGAAGCCTGGTGGGGCCGGACAAGCTGCAACAAGCTCCCCTTCACGGCCGGAAGCGCAGACCGCGACCAGCAGCGAAAGCCAAACTACGAATGCGTCTGCAGCACAAGCAAGCGGCAATGCCCCAGAAGAAGACTCGTGCCAAGAAGAGGACGAGTCCACCTCCAAGCTGCCCTGGTCGCCGTGGTCTAGCGGGTCGAAAACATGCACGCTTCATCTCGAGACAGTACTGTTCACGATCTACTACCCGACGCTCCCCATGAACGAGAGCGAGGAGAAGCGATACCCTCGGGCCGCCTGGCTTGGCCGCCCCGTGCACGCTGGTGTGCGTGCGCTGCTGCAGTACGTAGGCCAGTACGGCCTCTTTGCCATTCCCGCGAGCCCAGCGGTGATGACGCTTATCAATGCACGGCTTCCTGCGCGGGTCGGACCACCGCTCGCCGATCCCGAAGAGCTGCGCAGACAGGCGCATCCTGACCGCCAAGGGACCGACCGCGCTAAGACGGGCAACTTCGGCAAGAGACCTCCGCAGTTCCCTGTCGTCGTTTTCTCGCACGGTCTGGCGGGAAACCGGCTGAGCTACTCGCAGTTCTGCGGCGAGCTGGCCAGCCAAGGCATCATCGTAGCTGCCATCGAGCACCGCGACGGCTCGGGCGTGAGCAGCATCGTGCGCGGCGAAGAGGCTCCCAACCAGGCCGGGAAAAGCGCCTCTCTACCAAAGATCATCGGGCATCCCTCATCAGGCCGTATGAAGGCATCGGTACCATACTTTACATTCGAGACAATAGGCTTACAATCATTCGCGACAGAGCCATCGGAGCGCGAGGTGGATCTGCGAAGGGATCAGATCGAGATGCGGCATGCCGAGATCGAAGAGACGCTCTACGTTCTCAACGAGATCAACGAAGGCCGCGGATACGAGATCGTCCAGCGATCTACGCGAAACTTGGGAACGAAGCTTGCGGGCCACTCGGCATCGGCGACGAACGCACGGCTGCCGAGCCACAGTATGCTGAAGGCAGAGCGTCCTTTGCAGGATTGGAAGGGCAAGTTGGATCTCGAGTTCCCGACGCTTTGCGGACACTCGTTCGGAGGTGCGACGGTGTTGGAGTTGATGCGCAAGCCGAACCCATTCCCCATGGCGATCGTCCTAGATCCCTGGGTCGAGCCAGTACGCGATCCAGCCAAGGAAGAAGACGAGGTCAAAGGACGAATCGGCAAGCCCGTCTACGTCCTGAATTCCGAATCCTTTACTGTATGGGAGGAGCATTTTGACAAGCTCAAGCGGATCTGCCTGGATGCGCGCAAGACGTCGTCGAGGGGATGGCTGTTGACGCTGACGGGGAGCAAGCACACGGACTTCTCCGACTATCCCTTCTTGCTGCCAAAGATGTTCCGGTCGACGGTGGGGCCAAGACATACGATCGAGGTGTTCAGCAAGGCGACTTATATGCAGATGGGCCTGTCGCGTCAGCGTGCTCGAGAGTCGCACAACAAGCCAGGCTACAAGGTGGATCGCCAGGGCTCGCTGCACGACGATGCCCCACGCACGCAACGAACGCGCGCGCTCGATGTTGGAGGCTCTGCGCAAACCATGGAATTGACGGCATCCCCAACAAAGTACGAGGCATCGGCGTCTCCAGTTTCGGATAGCATGGTCGGCGCAGCGGCGGACAGTCAAAGTGGGCTGGGACAGCGTGGGAAAGGTAATGCGTCGGATAGCGCGCAAGGTACTTTGACATCTGCAAATGGTCAAGATCTAGACGTCAACGTCAACGCCAACGCCAGTCATGAGGCAGCCACGGCGGCATTCGAACGCAGTGGCTTGCGACAAGCCGAATCTGGCAACCAGACCGATTCTGGACCGTGCAGCTGTCAAGAGTTGGTCGAAGAGAGCAAGAATGACCGAGCCGCTGGGGGCCAAGAAGCGCGAGACATTGTGGGCGCGCGACACCGCGAGGTCAGCGCCACCCAAGCGGCGGCAGACACAGACGCGAACGGCAGGGCGAGGGACTTCATCACGGACCTTCGTTACCTCGACATGATCGATGCAGACCAGGACGTGCAGCAGGTGCACGAGGCGCTGGAAGATATCAGCCAGCGACTGGCACACAAACGTAAGTACGCTCCGAGACCAAGACGCCACGTCTGGAACGCCGCACGCATGCACGCAGCTGGTACAAGGCTAGAGCAGGATAAAGTTGGACGCCGACGCATAGGAAGGCGAGCGGCTATCTGTGTAGATCGGGGCACGTTGGACAGTGCAAGCGCGAGCGAGGCTGGGGGCCGCATGGGGAAGGAAAGTAGATGGGGACTTTGTTGGGCGGCAAGCGGCGATGCAACTGCGCCTCGCTTGTGATGGCGAAGCGGGTTTAGGACGTGGGTAAGAAGCGAAACCATGCTCTCTCAACACTTCTCTGCAGGGCGAGCCTGCTTGCGGGTGAGCCAATCGTGGTGCTGACGTTTCTGCATCGGCCACTCCGTTGCAAGAGCGGCGGTTGCCGAGACCAGAGGCGCCGCCACGACACACTGCAGAGGCTGGGCCGACAGGGCTAAACGGGCCAGGCACGCGGCTGGGCGCCTAGATTGGAACTTGTGGCATTTTTTTCCGGCAGCAGAGCGCGGCTCGCTGGCTCGGATCGAGGCGACCTGCAGATCTGAAACATCGGAAAATTGGCGCCCCGACCATCCAATTTGTGGATCCGTACCTTTTTTTTTCCTTTCTTTTTTGTACCCTTCGCAGGCGGGGGCAGCACTTCCGCCCTGACGGCCGCGTTGTTACAACCGCTTGCTTGTAGATCTGTCGGATCTGAGAGCCGGCAAATCGATGCTGACGCCCGTATCCCCCTCCCTTCTCCGTCTCGTAACAGGAACTACACGGCCTCGCTCTTTGATGGTAAGTCCAGCTCCGCGTTCAACATCCTCAACATGCCACATCGTGCTGACACTCTTCGTCTCACCAACAGTCCATCTTCATGTACTACAACGGCCTGCGGCCGGGTCTGGAGCGACCAGGTAAAGTGCTCATCCATCAGCTCGACTCGTCGCATCCACCCAAGTAGATTCAATCCATTGTTTCCCAACTGCAACGCTCGGGTGTGTGCGAAGCGAGGTGAGGATGCCGGCCATCGCGGGTGAGATTTCCAGAGTGCGGAGTTGGAAGTCTATTGTTCGTCTGCATTCCGTCGGTTGCGAACGGTGATCCACGCAGGAACCACCTCATCTGCGCCGCTCGCTCAGGGCGTCACTCCCACGACCCTGACTCGCCTAATCTCTATCACCGTCCTCAGACCTAAACCCTGATCTCAACTTGTTGTAATCACACGTGAGCATGAAAAAAGGTGCACAAAGTAGCCTTGCAGGCTACCGGCTGGTATTACTGACTGGTATGAAGAGTCATCTACAGAATACGATTAGAGATAAGCAGACTTGTGACGGCCCAAAAGGGCTGTGAATGCGGGACAATGTCAATGCAGAGAAAAGAGTGGTATCGGGGAGAGAGATTAGCAAGGAACGCGGGGGAGGGCCTTGTCGGCCCAGGGCACTGGGCTGTTGCGGTGGCTCGAAGTGGGGGTTCGAGCGAGCGACTTGGTGGGTCGCGGCGGCGGTGCAGGTGCACTGGCCAGCAGCTGGCTGAGACCAGCAGGCAGACTCGGGAGCGGTGGGAGCGGCTCGTGCGGCGGCCTCGACACCAGCGAGGGCGTCGAGCGCGATGCCTTGCTGAGCTGATACAGCCCGCCCTTGGGGATACCCCCGGCGGCGGTCTCTGCGCGTGCCGTGCCTGGACGACGCTTGCTCGACGTGCGCACAGGCGGCACTACCACCAGGCTGCCCGGCCTGCTCGAAGCGTCCTGGAACGAAATCACGGACGAGCCGGTGGACGAGCCAGAGTGACGTCCCCCGAAAACGAGCGCGGGCATAGCAGCGTCGTCGAGCGCACTTCGCGATGCGAGGCTTGAGTAGCTCGACGCCGTCGAGACCGGGCGCTCGCACTCGTCCTGGATGCTCATGACGCTCGAGCGCTTCGAAGCCTCGGCTCCTTCCGCGAGCAGCGTGAGGTCGGACGCAGAGAAGCGGATGGGGTTGGTGAAGAAGATCGCCTCGCCCTCGTGAGCGTTGCTGCTCGATGACATCCACGACTCGCGCTGGAATTGCGATCGCGAGGGCATCGATGCGCTTGAGCCGACAGCCACCTGAGCGAGGCCGGTAGGGCAAACCTTGGCGGATCCTACGGCCATGACCTTGTCTGCAGTGTGAGGCCTCCTCTGCGCCTTGGACCTCGACCTGACCATGACGGTAGAAGCGGGAGAGTTGGACGCCGAGAGTGTTGCCATGGTGCGTGCAAGCTCTTGCTCGAGCTCGTCCATGGCGAGCTTGAGATCGTCCTTGCCGCCTGCCTGGCTGAAGCGCGAGTAGCGACGCGAGTTGCGCGATGTGGAAGAGGCGGTGGACGCGGAGCGTTGGATGCAGACCGAGCGGTCCAGATGACCGTCCTCGGACACAAGCACGTCGAGCGATCGGCCGATGTGCTGGATCTCGTCCGAGACGATCCTCGAGAGCTGAGGGCGCCTCCGCTTGGGCATCTCGTCGACGGGTGGCAGCGCGATGGTGGCGAGCATGGGCGTCTTGGCCACCTCATTCTCGCGTAGCGCGGAGAGCGAGGCCTCCGGAGTGAGAGGCGAGCGTACCGAGGAGCCAGACGAGGTCCAGGAACGTGCCGAGTCGATCGAGGTACGCATGCCTGCTGAGCGATTCTTGCGAGGCGAGGTGGAACCAAAGATAGCGTTGGTTGCGATGCTGGCGAGGACGACCTGCTCGAAGGCCTTTTGTTCGTGCGAGATGTGGCCCTGCGTGGTGGAGGAGACGGAAATCTCGGATTCGGCGTTGGAGCACCAGCTGTCGCGCGAGTAGATCGAGGCGCCTGAGAAGGTGGACGACCTGCGGTATTCCGGTCGGCTGCGCGAGGACGAGGTGGAGCTGGACGTGGACGGCGAAGCTGGCGTCAGGGTGGAGAAGAGCAGCGACGAACTCGACATACTGGAGAAGCAGAGCGACTCTAGGCTGGCGAGAACAGCGGCCACACGAGTGTAGATGGAGCGACGAGGGTCGGTGGTATGGATGAGGGTTTATTGAGGGAGGGGGCCAGGTTGATGCAAATGTAAAGGCTACAAGGATTATATAGAACCAGCGAGGATGTGCTGGACACTAAGGCCGAGGGGTCAGGTGCAGGCGGAGGGGCAGGTCGAGAACACGTCGGAGCGTAGAGGACATCCGATGTCTGACACAATCAACGGACCTTGACTCAGATTGAGAGGCAGGGCTCCGAGGGAGCGAAGCATGCAGCATTCAGTGTCGATCAACCGGATTCAGAGACGGAGGCGGTCACCATAGGCACGGGCTGGGGGCCTTGAGTATGCACGACTGTGCTCTGCGCTCCGGCCTACGGGCTGAGGAGGCGCCTCAGCACGAAAATCTGCATGCGCTGGGTGCGGCGGGGCGGATGTTAGACGGAGGAAAAGCTGCGGGCTGCAGCTACGAAGGAGAGCGGGCGATTGACGGCGGCCTGTCGAGTAGTGAAACACATGTCTCTGGCGGCGGTAAGCCAATGTGGAGCCAAGACTAGCCAGGGAAGGAGAATCGGGCTCCGAACTCAAAGACGACAGCCGAGGAGCGGCGGCGGCGGCGGCGGCGACGCTGAGTGTACTAGCTACACAATGGAATCGGCAATCCGACCTGGGGTCCTGCAGCTATGGAAAGGTCTTGGAGCGGAGAGAGTGCCAAGTCGTTGGTGGTGAGACACGTCCAGTCGACACGGATGAGGCGGTTCGAGGGCGGCTACTGTGAACAGGGCTGCAGGCGAGGCCAGCTTGTTGCGGACCAAGTGCCGGACGAGGGTGCCTGCATGCGTTGGGCAGCGGACAGGCTGCCCATTTGTGATGGGGATCTGTAACAGGCTCAGCTCTCGAGCCGCGGGTCGGTGGTGGTGGTGACGCGCTGCAGATCTGAAACCCCGGTCTGGACCAAAGGGAGGGAGGAGCGCGGTGGAGTTGGAGGCGGCCATAGGCGCTTGACAGAGGATCGTCAGCAGATGGCGCTAGGCCATTGATGTGCCGCCATGTTTCAACTGGAAGCCCGACTGCGAGGGCTTGGCCGCCGTCCGCAGCCGCCGAATTTCTAGCTGCAAAAATCAGCACAGCAGCCCCGCACCAAATTACGGAACGGAGAATCGAGTCGAAAAACCCACGCCCGTCCTCTCGCTTCTGAGTTTGGACTCAGAGTGCCCAATTCCAGCCACAGCACAGCGCAGCCAAGTTGGAATTTCGCGCTCGCTCAGCACAGCTCGCGTGTCAGTGCGCTGCACGCCCTCCTGCCTTATTTTTCCGCTGCCCAAGTTCGCTGCTCAATCTCGATGCGGAAATTGGCGGCAAAGGCGCGTAGCCTGCTCAGGCAGCTTGCTTGTCCTTAGCTGCGGCAGAGCTGCGGATGGTCTGGACACGCCCTCAGCTGTTTGCGGAGTGTCAACTGTCAGACGCATCCCCCTCCCTTGCCTGCAAAGCTGGGGCCTGCTCTGTGTGCTCTCGTGCCCTCGTGCGAATCGCCCGATATCCGAGTATTAGAGCTCGACATTCGCGGCCCAAAGCGGGTGGGGCTGGCTTCCGCATCACGCGCTCATATCAGCTGAGCGAGCTTCTACCGCCTATCCCTGCAGCCGAGGGCGCCGTAGGTCGTGCCTGCAAATCCGTCGCATCCGCTCCATTCTGCCCAGCTTAGAATCGCCAAGACGGTCGAGACTCAGGTCTTCGCTTCAGCGGGCCGGCGCTGTTGGGTCGGGATCACGCCTACCTCTCCAGCCGAGCCATCTAGTAAGGCGGCAACGAGGGTGTCGCTCACGCTTCCGGGCGTGCATCCGAAGCATGCGGCCTGCCCTCTCATCCTCAGTGTTACACTGCTTGCAACACAACGATCGACGAAATGGCACCATTGCGCTCGCTCGCACAGGTTGGCCGTGCGGAGAGCGTCGGCCAAACGAAATGGCAGCATAAGCGAGCTGCGGTTTGACACCGTGAGCGGGCGGACGTGGGAGGCACGCGCAACGTGCAGCTCTCGCTTGCGGACCAGCGGTTCGATCCGCTCCCTCGCGAAGCATCTGACAGCACATGCCTGCATTTCCCTTGGCGTGCGCGTGCCTGATTTGCGCAGCTGATCGTCCAGCCCACGTAAGAAGGCCAGACCTGCACCAAGCTCACCTTGCTACATCCTCGCTCCTCTTGGTCGCTCTTGCCGCTGTCGAAGCGTTAGTGTTGAAGATTGCACATCGACGCGTGCTCAATGAGTGCATCGCGCGGGTGCTGAATATTCAACAGCTGCCTTTGCCAGGGTCCTTGACGAGAAAATTGCGCAGGTATAGCGACGCATGAGACGTTCAAATCTGACTTGAGCTGCCAACAAACATACATGGGGCCTTGAGCAGCTTGTGTTGTTGTTTGGAGTCTTGCTGTCGCTGCTGCTGCTGCTGCGAGCGAGCGGACAAATTGAGCAATGTAGATCTTGCCCGCGGCGGAGCGTCGTGCTTTCAATTAAATCTTCACCCCGCTCAAATCGCGACTCAATGCGTTGCAAACCCTAGCCTACAGTCTCAATCAATGCACTCCGCAGCGTCGCAAACCCCAGCGGAGTCGAGCGGCACCCGCGAGTCTTGGACGGCGGCTGTTGCTCGGTCGTACCAGCTCAAGGCACCGCAACTCGCTCGGCTCCACCAGCCCGTTTGCGCATCCGGGCGCTTCCTTCATTCACGGATCTCCACGACCAGCTGTCGTTCATCACATCCCCCTTCGTTGCGGCGACCACAAGCGTGTATCAAACATCGTACGACAATTACCACCTCTTCTTGCACTTCCGACCCAGGATTCTATGCCAGTCTCCTTGAGTGCCACGACGTCTGAAAGGCTGATTTACATACCTGTCGAGCATCTGTAACTAGATTCGAGCTAGGAGCGTTTCGTCGATCTCTAGCTCCGGCCGGTCAAGTAGCCGCGGTTCCACCGCAAACCGACCGCATCCAGCAGTTGGCTTCATCATACCGCCTCATCCCAAACTCCTTCTCTCCGAAAGCCATCTCTTGCTAAGTTCGCACTCAAATCTTGAAAATGTTAGAGCCGCAAAGAGAGTGTTCGATCTCTGCTCCACACAGAAGCAGCAAAAAATCCGCTGATCCTGCGTGTGGAGGCCTAAAGTCCGTGCGCGGCGAATACAAGGCCGCCGGACGAGGACCCGGCATCCGGCATCTCGTTTCCTACGCCTTCCATTCGTGATCGGCTTGCAAACGTCTCTTGCATTCGTTTGCCCTTACCGCAACGCAAAATTGAGCCAGTACTCTGACTCTGCTGAACGCGGCTATCCAGCTCGGAGATCCGAAGCATTGCCGGTTCGATACTCGATCCATCACTCCCGCTCACTGTACCTTGCAGCATGTCTGCTGCCGCTCGTCTTTATCCCAGACTTTCAAGCTCGCTCACCTCGTTCCGCCTCTCCAAGTCTATCGCATCCATCACATCCGTACCCTCGCGTACTTTCTCGCAGACCGCAATTGCTCTCTCACAGCAACGTCTTTCGAGCAACCATCATCCTAGCGCCATCACTACCACCAATTCATTCAAGGCGACCGTATCTAGAGGCCAGACTAGAGCCATGTCATCCGAAGTACCTTCGAAGATGAAGGCCATCCTGGTCAAGGACGGCAAGGGTCCCTCCTCGAGCCTATACTTGGGCGAAGCGCCCGTGCCTGAGCTCGGCGATGACGAGGTGCTCGTCAAGATCAAAGCCTTCGGACTCAACCGAATGGACATCATGCAGCGCGAGGGCAACTACCCGCTCCCGCCGCATGCGCCACAGATCATGGGTGTCGAATTCTCCGGTCACGTCGTCGCCACCAAGAACCTCAAGGACGTCCAGTGGAAGGTCGGCCAAGAGGTATTCGGTCTCGCCGTCGGCGGTGCGTATGCAGAGTACATCAAGGTGCCCGCTCGCATGATTCTCGAGAAGCCCAGCGAGCTCGACTGGGTCAAGGCAGCCGCCATCCCGGAGAATTACCTTACCGCCTTCCAGGCCCTGCGCACCATCTGCGAATTGAAGCAGGGCGAGGACGTCCTCATCCACGCCGGCGCGTCAGGTGTCGGCCTTGCCGCCATCCAGCTTGCACGTGCGTTTGGAGCCAACAAGATCTACGTCACTGCTGGCTCGCAGGAGAAGATCCAAATCTGCGAGGACATCGGTGCCGACAAGGGCTTCAACTACAAGGCGGGAGACTGGGCCGAGGAGCTTGCAAAGCACACGGGAGCTCAGGGCCCTGCGGGCTCGGTTGACGTGATCGTCGATTTTGTCGGCGCGCCTTACTTCACCAACAACCTCAACAGCCTCAAGCGCGATGGTCGCATGGTCCTGCTCGCCTTCATGGGCGGCGCCAAGGTCAAGGAGATCGTCCTTGCCCAGCTCCTCTTCAAGCGCCTCAGGGTCGAAGGCTCCGCCCTTCGCTCTCGCAGCCTCGAGTACCAGAGCGAGCTCGTCCAAGGCTTTGTCAAGGAGAATGGCCTCGAACGCCTCATCGCCGGCGCTCGTCCCGACCATTCCGGTAAGCACCACAGCAAGCTCATCATCCACAAAGTCTACTCCTGGAACGACATCAAGGAGGCCCACGACGAGATGGAGGCCAACAAAAACATCGGAAAGATCGTCATCACTATCGACGGCGCCTAACTGTCCCGTCGAAAGCAAGCCTCTGCCAAGACCAGCCCTCGGATTGAGCGCCTTTCGCACAGCCCTTCCGAGCGAGTTTCGGCTGTATTGTGTCCTATTATCAGATTTTACTGTACATTCGTCAATCCTCTTCACACACCGTGTGCAATGTGTGCATCCTACTGGGCCGGAATGGCCTTCTCAAGGAAAGCGGCCAGATCGCGGATCTCCTCGGGACACGCCGAGTGCGGCATACGCGGGTAGGTGTGGAACTCGACGTCTTGTTCCGCCAGGCCGAGATCGTTCTTGAGGAACGACACGGTGCGCTGGCCGTACTCGTACTTGACGACCTGGTCCGCGTCACCGTGCGCCTGGAACACCTTGAGGTTCTTCGAGGTGGGTGCTCGGAGCGCGGCGATCTTTGCACGGAGGGGCAACCACGTCGACAGAGCCGCGACACCCGCGACGGCGTTCTGGTTGGTGAGGCCGGTAAGCAGTGCGATGGCGCCGCCCTGGCTGAAGCCGCCCACGACGATACGTTCGCTGGGGATCTGGTGGCCCTCGAGTCCCTGAGCAGAGCCGTCGTTCTCGGCCTTGATGAGCTTCTTGATCTCGTCTGTCGACTTGAGCAGACCCGCCTCGTCTTCCGCTCCGGAGAGGTCGTCTAGCGCCAAAACTGTCAGGAGAGAAAGCGAAGGCGCATGTCAGCGATTGCTCGAAGTGGAGACGTGCAGAGGGAAGCAGGGGCGTAGCGGGGCCACACACAAGAATATGACGACCTACTATCGAACCAAGAAGGCATGGGCATGCCCATGTTGAGCGTGACGGGCTGGATGGGCGCATTTGGCAGCACAAAGCGCACGTGCGAGAGCGAGGGGCGCTGCGAGAGCATCTGTGCCACATCGGACCAGCCTGCGCTCGAGTCGCCCAATCCGTGCATGAAAAAGAGCGTGGCTGTGGGCTTGACACCCGAGCGTGGGTTGATGATTAGCGTCTTGAGCACCGACATTTTGTCGCCTGAGAATAGCTGAAGCAGCAGGGTCCAGAGACAGGCACACGCTAAGACGGCGAGTGTGAAGCAGAAAGGGGTCCGGATCGTATATAAAGCGAGCCAAGGAACTTGGCTGTCTGAGGCGTCGCTGCGGATGAAGGGTGGCGTGAAGAGGTCCGGTCGCAAGAAGTTGGTGATGGTGATTGACGGAGAAAATAGAGGCAATGAAAATGCACGAGAAAGAAAACGTGCTGCTGTGAACTCGAGAATTTCTGAAGGTCTGTGCGCCTCCTGCTGCACGCCTCTTCACACGGTTCGTGATTCGGCTTCGGCTGTCGACACGCGTTGGTTGGCAAAGCCCACCATCTTCTCGATACGAAGATGAAGAATGTGCCTCCCGGCCCCACGCCTTTTGTGTGCTTCGCGTGGCGCATCCGTGCAATCCGCAAATGAGATCAGGGCCCTTTCTCCCCTTTCTGCACGTGCGGTATTGTATCGTAGACCCGCCGCTTGACTGGGGCTGGGTGACGTGCTCTCTCACACACCCACTGCGATGTCGGAGCCTTCACCGAGCGGAGACCCAGAGGCAAGAACGACAGCAAGCAGATAAGCCCACCTGTGGCTTTTGCAACACGCTCTTCTTAATGCGAGTGGTGGGGACGAGTCCCGCGTGTACGTAATGCCCGGCTGAGCAAGCCTAAGGGTACGCGGAGAGAGCAATATCCTCGTGCACCGTATAAAAGGCAGGCTGGTCTGTGTTTCCCCCCCATAGCATCGTCAGCACCCATCGAAATCTTTCCCCTTTCAAGCGGACTTGACGTCCTTCCCCTAGACCCGTTCTAATCTCTTATCACAGCCCTTTCCGCGACGATGCTCTTCGGCAAGTCTTCTGTCTCGGCGGGCCTGCTGGCCATGGTAACGCTCTCGCTCACTGTCGCAGCCGCTCTGGACCCCATCGAGCAGCATCTTCTTGCTCGCGATGGCGATGTCTTCTCGCAGAGCAAGGCTCCTTCTGGCAAGAACGCCACTCCAGTCGATCTTGGCAATGTCAAGGCGTCCAAACAGGCTGTGCTCAAGCTGGTTGGTGATGACCTTCACACTCCAACACAGCCCGAGGCACTTCTCGAGGACTCCAAGATCGCTGTTACCGGTGATGCGGCGGCTCAGCTCGGCGACCGTGCCCACTGCTCGCTCGGCCACGACTCGGCTAACATCAAGCGCATTCGCTACGAGATGACCGTGCAGATCGATGGCGACGAAAGCGGTGCCACCACCGAGGCCTCGTCCGAGTCCGTGCGTGGCACCGTGGTCAAGGCGACGTCGGGACTGTACTCGGACGCTAACCCGGACAAGGGTGCTTGCGCCAAGTCGCTTGCTCGCCATGGCGAGACCTGCGTCAACCGTCCGTACATTGTGCCGCAGTCGGCCCTTCCCGACCCAAGCGAGAGCAAGGCTCCCGCTCAGGCTCCCGCTCAGGCTGATGGAAAGCTGGGCAAGCGCGATGCTGGCGATGCCGCCCCCGGCGGAAAGTATCAGACCAGCTTGGGCGCCTCTGCCAGCGCTGCGTCGGTCTCGTCGCCTCAAGGATCGATGTGCGTTGACACTGTCAAGCGCGAGAAGGATGTGACCAAGGTCGTCCCCACCGATGCCCACAAGGCAGCTCAGGACCCCGGCTCCAAGCTGTACTTCGAGCTTGTCCGCAGCGATGAGAAGCAGGGTGCGTGGAATCAGATCATCTACGACAAGCACGGCAAGCCGCTGGACATGACGCACCTGCAGCTCTCGACCAACATGTCGTTCTGGCGTGCCGAGTACTACTGTGCCGAGTGCCCGACAGGCACGCAGAAGCACACGGTGCTGTACGAGAACATCGAGATCGAGGTCGACCAGTTCGACGAGCGCGTCACCCCAACGGTGCAGTGCCAGGGTCAGGGTAAGGCCACCAACGTGCACAAGAAGGACCAGAGCCGTTACGCCCACAAGAACAACTCGGGCGTCGACTACAAGGGCGCCATCTTCTCCATCGACCGTGTCACGCTGGGCAAGTTTGATGCCGATGGCAAGGGTGGCTTGGTCGCCGTCACCGAAAAACAGGGTGGCAGCTTCTCCGGCAAAGTGCCTGAGGATCCGAAGAAGTCCCCTCCCCCTAACAGGTACACATCGCCTGTAAACGACGCCAGTGCAGCTCCTGGCGGTCCCGGTGGACCAGTCACCAAGCGCGATGCGCAGGCTATTGGAGGATTCGCGAAGCGCGACTTCTGGGACTACATCTTCAAAGACGACCCCATGCTGCAGTTCTAAGCGCACCCCGCCGCACCGCCAGTGCTTCCCGCCTTCCTCTCTTTATCACGCTATGCCCAGATCTCTATGCTCTTTCTTGAATGCTATGTCATTTCGCCTTTCATAGCGCCAGGATGAGGTTCCAGAAGGTCTCGGTGTGCAGAAGATCATCGTGCCCGCCCTGAATTGTCAAGTCACGAGCAGCACAGTCAGTCTTGGAAGTGGACGCATCGAGCATGGCCTAAGGCTACTTACCTTCAGAGTGGCGAGATCTGCGTGCAGCCGATCGGCGTTCTTGATCGATGTGTTGGCATACAATGAAGCGAGCAGCTTCTTTTCGCCTTGCACCTCGGTTGTGCTTGCCTTTCCGTCCTGCGGGATGACGACCGGAACGGAAGCAGAAGCAGTGGACGAAAGCTTACTGTCCAGATGAAGAACGATGTCGAGACTCTGCTTAAAGGAGAGGAGTTCGTCGTCGCGCGAGTGCCAAACATGCAGCTGCTTGCTGTCGAGTGCCAGCGGCCAGTTCTCAGATGAAACAACATCGTAGTTGGCGGGACCAGGCTGGGGCAAGAATGCTTGCGCGACGAATCCGTCGTAATCCGGGTATTCTCTGAGAAGTCCAGAGACCGAATAGATTCCGTCCTGCATGCGAACAATGGAGATCAGTCTTCATTTCGGCTAATCGGCAGATGAAAGGGTGAAAGACTTACGACCAGGACACAAGTTTTGATGGAATCCCTCGCTGCGCTGTCTGGAACCGGCATTGGAGCCGGAAACCGAGCATCTGGCGGGTGCGAAGGGCCACTGATGATGGCAGCAAGGGTGAGCCATGCGCCGATGGAATGACCGACGACGACCCAGTCTCTACTGGGCACATCGTCGCGGTCATGCAGGAACGCTAGGGCCGCATTGACGTCCTGCACGTGCACTGGATGGATGTGCTTCGGCAGACCCTGATCGTCCTTGACCGAGAGCCTGTAGTCGACAACCGCAACCGCCTTTCCGTTGGCACAGAGATAGCTGGCAAGGTCCGCATGGTCCTTGCGCGATCCTGTGCGCCATGCACCGCCGTGGATGAACACCACCAGAACTGATGCTGCCTGCTCTGGCGGCAAGTACAGATCGAGCTGCTGTTCGGGGTCGGAGCTCCCGCTGACGTAGGACAACGTCTTCGGCGTGGTGATCGACGACGACATGGCGGAAACAGAATGCGAATTGAGGTAGATAGGAAGGTGCCACTGGTCGCGCAGTCTCGAAGATATATCCAACGAAAGTGGCCGCTCACCGACTTCGGCTATTCGCGTCTATCCGGGCTCATAAATTTAAGCTTGGAGCTCACTATTCGAGCTGCAATTGCGCAGAGCGCTTCGCGGTGGCCTGCACCTACACTCTCAAGCTGGACAACTTAGACGGCTCCAGAGATGAATACGATTCCGAATCACGAATGTCTATGCTAAGGATCAACACAGCTAGCCTTCAGCGGTAAAGCGCTGACTTGAAGCCAGCGAGGCCCTGATTGTAGCCGTGCTCAAACTCCCAGATCATTGTGCTGCCCTGACCCTTGGCCTGGGCGTGGGCAGCGGTCCTTGTCTTCTGCCATTGGCCGGTGAAGCCGATCTCGTTGGACTCGTTCGCCCTGAGAAACTCGACCGAGTCCGTCCAGGCAAGGCCGTAGCCCTCGGAAAAGCGCCAGTGCTCATAGGGGCCGCCGCTCTGCTGATCCCAGTAGCCTGCATGGCTGGCGAGCGCTGCATCCTGAGCAGCCTGGCGCGCAGCTTCAAGCTCCTGCACCGACTTGCGTTGTCCGCGGTGCGGATCCAGATGCTGCGGGAGGACTCCGCGCTCGACAGCCGAGTAGAAGCCCCAGCCGGTGTCGGGAGCACCCTCCTTCTTGAGCGTCCAGAAGAAGTAGCCCGCGCAGAACTTGTCGAAGCTCTTCCACTCGTTAAATGCGTACTCTGCCTTGGCAGCACGCTGCTGCTCTTCGGTGGCGAGGTACTGCAGGGAGGCCGGATTGAGAGCGGCACTCCACTCGCCAACGACTAGAGATCCACCGCAACGGTTCGACATGTCCTTCAACCAGACTGCCGTCTCGCCAGCACCGTCCGAGTTGGTCGGTAAGGGCGAAGTGCCGGGGTTGAGCTTGCGGGCGAAATCCTCGACCCGCGTCGCCAGATCCTGTGCGGTGAAGCAGCGGTAGAGGTGGTGGTCGGTGACGAGGAAGTTGCTGGCGCTGGCGCGCTGGCCGACGAAGCCTGTGTAGTAGTTGGTGTCCCAGGCATCGCCGATGTAGAGCGGCAGAGCAGCTACTTCGGGCGAGATCGAGCGCACCTGGGTGATGGCTTGGTCGTAGAACGATGCCAGGCTGCCCGAGTTTTTGGGTTCATTGATGAGCTCGAGCCCCACGACATTTTCGAAGCGGGAGTACTCGGATGCCATGGCCTTCAAGATCTCGATCGTCTTTTGCTGATTGGCCGGGGAGTCCCATAGGGCTGCCTTGCCGTCGCTGACACCGCAGTGTGCATCGGCATTCTGCCCACCAGGCGCACCGTGAAGATCCACGAGCACGCCCACGTTGCGGCTCGCAGTGAATTCGATGGCACGTTGAATGCGGCTGAAGGCGCCCGCATAAATGGGAGCATATCGCTCGTAATCGGTGTCTTTGATGAGGGCGCGCACACTCTCGTCGGGGTGGCCGGCGAGGAAGTGAAAGTAGCCGATGGGGATGCGCACGGTGTTGATCCCGTGGTCGACCATCCACTGGAGATCTCCGTCGTTGATGAAGCTGTCCCAGTGGTTCTCGAGCATGGCTCTGGCCTCGTTGGCGTCCATGCCCGCAACAACATCGAGCTCGCTTGCCTTGGGATCCTTCGCCTTTTGGAAGAGGGAAGGAGTGAGCCATGCCTCGAGCGAGAACCAGGAGCCGAGGTTGACTCCGCGCTGCTTTCGGTGACGATAGATGTCGCGGCGCGTTGGAGCAGCATCGACAGAAGTGGGCGGCACAGCGTCGAAGTTGGTCTGAGCGGTCGCCATATTCTTGCCAGCCCAGCGATCCTGGTCGAATTTGTTCATGCCCTGCTGGACCTTACCGAGGAACTTCTTCATCTTGAAGGCTCAGGTCAGACCTGCTGTTGCGGTGATGGGAAGGGTATAAGGAAGCACCGACGGCCGTACATATAAGCCCGCCGTTCGTCCACTGTTCGGTAGCCGGCGAGGATCGCTTTGCTGTTTCGCTGTCTCGCCTGTCTCCTCAGCGCAGGCCGTGGGTCACTACTTGGTTCAATAGCAAAACCGCATTACCTGGCTCCACCTCGACGCCATCCGAGGCTGGCGTTGCTATCTTCGGACGGACCGTGCTGCAAGCCATCACGGACCCAACACGGAGCCTCCACATGCGGCAGCGGCAGCGGCTGGAATTTGGGCCGCCGCTCACCGCCACAGGAACAGCCACAACGAGGCGCACACAGGCTGCAGCTGCGGCTTCGCACTGACCGAGCCACACTCTATGACGCGCATATAGCCCATAAAATCTTGCATCGGGATCAAGAAGAGTCCCGATGGAGAATAACCCCGATGGCGGAAAGAGCCGCTGATCGTGGAGGGGGAAAGGCGATCTCGCATCCCAGGCGAGTCAGGATCGCGTCACATGTTGCCAAGGCAACGTGCTCCTCGGCCAAGAGGTGCATCTCGCATGGCTTGGCTGTACTGGGTCACGATGGACAGATGCTTGTGTGGGAACGAGGACGACAGCGCGTCGTCAAAGCACAAGGGCTCACGAGACGACGCCAGAGCCATCAGAACCGATGGCCAAGCCGAGGCTGGAGACGGACGATCATCGCGCCTTGGCGATTCTCACGCTTGTGGCGGGACTCTGAGATTGCTGCGACGTTGCCGGTGGCGGATCGGTGAATCGAGCCCCGGCGTGCCAGGTCAGCTGTCGGAAGAAGGTGTGAGAAGCGGAGAAGGAAACGCAGCCGTTGCAGGTGCTTCGGTGTAGACCTATGTTCGCATGGCTTGGAAGAATGCGTTGGGGCACAGAGAGCACAGGCAGCGGACGAACGGAGAAGCCAAGGCGGGGAAGCCGATGCCAAGGTCGAGGAAATTGAGACTCAGACAGCTTAGAGAGGGATAGTTGCCTCAAGGCAAGATTGGAGATTCCCGACCGAAAGCCTCCGCCCAAGTGGTGGGTCCAGGCCGAAATTCAACCGACTGTGGGTCGGCCTGGATAGGCTCGGCTGGCTGGCTAAGCTGTTCATGTGAACGCGCGCGATCGAGGCTGGCAGTGCAGCCTGATTGCAAGTCGGCGGGCGTCTATCGCACCGAAGTCAGGACCGCGGGCCACTGATTGCACGGGGATCAGCTAAAGTGGATGAGGTCGAGACTCGTCAACAATCAAAGGCTGCGTGATATCGCGGTTTGGGGCTGCCGATAGCAGCGCGAGGCTCGGCCCCTGACTATTTTGGCACGATGGCCCACGCGCGCCCACGACGAAGCGGGCAAGACACTGGGGGCAAGATTGCGGCCAGGCCGCGTGCTTGCCGGGCAGGTCAGAGACACGAGAAAAATTGAGTAGGCAGAGCGTTGCCACTGTGGTCGTGCCTGATTTGGCGCTCAAATCAGCCAGATTAGAAATGGAGCCTTCAGGGCGCAGGGCTCAGGGCAGCTGTGTGCGCTCAGCCAGGGCAGCAGGAAAATGACGATGAAGAATGGCCGACGGCTAATTCCGAGCCGACGAGCCCTGCCTCCTGCCGCCCAGCAGAAACCTCCAGCCGGGTCTGCCTCAGCCAGCGCCGACTGCAGCTGCCGTCGACACGTTGTAGGCCGGACCTCACTTGCCGATGTCCAAGGTCCCCGCTGCCTCTTGCTCTACTACCGTTCGGCACATCCGTCACATCTTGACCACGCACCCTCATCATCGAAAGCTGATTGCTGCGTTCGTCCAGGTCCAGATTGCTGCTGCGAACATGGCAACGGTCTCTTGGTAGCTCCTACGCATTTCTCCTCGCGCTTCGCTCGCTCCTTCACTCGCCAAGCTGGTCCAGTGACGGCGAAGCCGCTCCGATCGAAAAGACAAACAAGCAACCACCCAGGCTAGTCTCAGTCGCTGGCTGCGGCATCTCGGACTGCCCAACATGCATCCGCCTCCGAGCTCCATGGCTCAAAACTCCACAACGCTCTACCAGACTATCACCAACACGCTCGGACGCACCAACACACGCTCCAACTCCTCCTCGTCCTCTGCTTCCAACGTCAGCCAGTCTTCGCAGCGCTCGCCGCCCGCAAGCTCTCACAAGCGCACCTCTTCGCTCCACAAAGTCACCAGTCCTTCCTACTCCAACTCGGCGCTCCCCCGAAACCTGGTTTTCGACTATGTCCGGCCCGAGGAGGTCCGCGCTGCCCACGCACTCGAAGTCGAGGGCTATCCACCCGAGGATGCTGCCAGCTACCAGAGACTCCTCCAGCGTCAGGAGGCGGCGCCTCACCTCTACCTCGGCGCTTTCGTTCCCCTGCCACCTCCCAAGGTAGCTGGGCCGCTCTCCGTATCGGGTCAGCCACGTCGCCGCATCGTCGGCTTCATCACCGGCACCGCCGCCCCCGCGCTCACCCTCCGCTCCATGTCGACGCACGACACGTCCGAAGACGCGCACATGGTCTGCATCCACTCGGTCGTCGTAGCACCCGAGTTCCAGCGCAAAGGCTTGGCCACCCGCATGCTCGAGAACTACATCTCTCGCATCCGCAAGGCAGAGGAAGGAAAGGGCCCCGAGGGCATCAAAGGCAAGCGCGGATACGAGACACTCGCACTCCTCGCCCACGAAGAGCTCACTGGCCTCTACAGGAAGGTCGGCTTCCGTGTCCAGTGCGTCAGCCACATCCAGTATGGAAGCGGCCAGTGGCTCGAGATGAGGCGCAGCGTCTACCCGTCCCCCGGCAGCGGCCCTGGCAGCCGCATCGGCTCGGCACTCTCCCGCACCACCTCCGCCACCTCTTCTGCCAGCGATGACAATCCAGCCGGTCTGAAGTTGACTGCCAACACGCCCGCTCCCACCACCACCAACGCCACCAACGCCACCGATGATTCCCCTACTCCCACTCAAAGTGCCACTGACGCCAAAGCGACTTCGGTCACACCCAAGCCCAGCTCGCCCGCTCCTGCATCGCCCGCGGGCATGCCCTCGCAGACGTCCATCATGGCCGCACTTGCCGCACAGTCTCAGCCGGGTAAGAGTCCCGGTCAGACATACACCTCCATTCTCGGTCAGGCTGTGGCTGCCAAGACGCCGGCCGAAGATGCCGGCATGGCCCTCGAGGCGCGTCTCGTCGATCGCGAGACCGGCACCAACCTCGCCAAGCTCTATTGCCCCATGGAGAACTGCCGCTGCTGCATCCTTGCCAAAGGGGCGGGCGAATGGACACGCAAAGAGAGCGGTCCCCTGTCGAATCCGGCTCTCGAACTGCCCAACTCACCATCGCCGCCCCAGGCGCCCGCCTTCCCACTGCATGCCGCCAGCCCAGGCATCTCCAACCGGCTCCTGACCACCGTCAAAGGCTTCTGGCAGGTGGCTGGCCCGCTTCAATTCGACAACGTCGGCTTCTCGCGCGATATGAAGTGGACCGTGCCAATCGCTAACGATCCGACATCACCTCGTATCGGAAGTGCCGATGCGTCGGCGCCGAGTGCGTCGAGCATCAGCGCCGAGCTCAATGCCCCGCGCACCAAGGCGCAGGAGAAGGAGGCGCGCGAGAAGCAGAAGCGCGAAGACAAGGAGCGTCAGCGCGAGGAGAAGGAGCGCCGCAAGGAGCAAAAAGCCAAGGAGAAGCAGGAGAAGCGCGACCGCAAGCGAGGCGGCAGTGGATCGGACTCGAATGCCGAGGACGAAGACGTCAGCTCGCTGCTCGCGCACCTCTCGCTCGGACTCACGCCCGGCGAAGAGCTGACAGTCAAGTACCTCCTCTGCCCCGACTGCGAGTGCGGCCCGCTCGGATTCACCATCCTGCCCACCGAAATGCAGGGCGGCCGATTGGCGGCCGAGGTTGGCGACCAAGTCGAGCAGATGAAGGGCGGCACGCTCGGTGCTCCAGGGGCTGCGCCCAAGCGCCCTCCTCAGCTCTTCTACCTCGCCGCCGATCGCGTCCGATACCAGTTTGAACGCTCGTGAATTGCCCTCACGATGTGCAAGCACCAAACACATTGCCTCCATCTTCATGTTTTATTATCCATTGCATTGTGTCGAAAACGCATGTTTCCTCTCCACAGCCAGATGAGCGCGTGAGCCTGATTGCCTGGAACAAAGCTCTGGCGCTCCTCATGCCGAGGGCGGGGGATGATGGGTGCGCCAGTGGTCGGCGATCTGCTGGCGCGTGGCAACCCAGACGCCGCCTTGACCATTGCCTTGCTGAGTGAGTTCGGCGTTGCGACGCTGAACGTGGTCGATGAAGCGCTGGAGGCCCTGGAATCTGCCTGGTCTGCCCACGACGCGGCAGTGCAGGCCGACGCTCATCATCTTGGGAATGGAGAGAGGGTTGTCTTGCGGCAAGAAAGTTTCAGCCACGAGCGTCTCGAAGGCGTCGATGAGGTAGGTGGCAAACGACTCGGAGTTGAAGAAGCCGGGAGTGATGGCGAAGCGCATATCGTTGTTGTCGAGCGTGTACGGCACCACGAGCAAGTGTTCACCAGGGGTTCCGTCAGGAGCGGGCACCCAGTAGGGGAGGTCCTCGTCGTACGCGTCCGAGTCGTAAAGCTCCTTGTGAAGGCCAAGCTCCTTGTACGTCTGGTACACGAGGCGGCGCGTATTGATCGACTGGCGACCCGTGTACCATCCCCTGGGCTCGCGCGAATTGGGCGAGGCCGACTTGATGGCGCGGATCGCCGCCTGGATCTGTGCACGCTCTTCCTCCTGCGACATGAGTGAGTGGTCGAACCAGCGGTACGAGTGGCTCGCCACTTCGCAACCGGCGTCTTCCATTGCCTTGACCACCTGGGGATTCTGCTCCACAGCACGGCCGACCGACCAGCTGGTGAATGTGAGGCCGTTGCGGCGGAACAGATCCAGCACACGCCAGAATCCACGGTGCGAGCCAAACTCGTACGCCGACTCGACACTCAGGTTGCGCACGTTGGCTGGCGGCTTGGAGCCGTTGGCTGCACCGTATTCGGTGAGGTAGAGCTCCGCGAACTGGTCGCCGTTGAGCGTCAGGTTCTCGCCGCCCTCCTCGTAGTTGAGCACGAACGACACGGCGATGCGAGCATTGTTGGGCCACTGCGGGTGCGGAGGCTTCTCGCCGTACCCGACCATGTCACGTGGAACGTGCGGGTTGAAGTCGCCCACGCCAAAGTTGGCCGGCAGCGGTTCGGCGTCCCTGTCCACCTGTTGCGACTCGTTCGGATAGCCGAGGAACTTGGGCAAGTCGTCGACGACCTTGGCGACCTTCCATTTGCCGTAGAAGATGTGTGCGGTCGCAGGGAAGGCCTCTGTACCGGGCAATTGTTCCGTATCGCCGTTGGGACGCTCCAGAGTGCTGGGCCAGATGGACCACTGCTGCTTGGCGTCGTTCCAGGATCCCATGGAGTTACCGCACTCGGAGCAGCGCAGCTTGAACTTGCGCCCAGGCACCGATTCGTACAGCTTGGCCGTGGTGACGCCCTCGCCGAGCACCTGCTGCACAGTAGCATCCGGAGCGGACGATGGCTTGCCTTGCGACGACCAGGTGACGGCGTCCTTGGCCCAGTGCGTCGTCCACACGTATGGAGCGCCATTGATTCGCTGGCAGCGCGTGCAGTGGCAGAACGCCGAGAGACGCAGGTGCGCTGGATCAGCATTGAGCTGATACTCGAGCGCGCCGCAGTGGCAGTGGCCCCGAAGCGACGGCATTGCGATGACGGTTGGAAGATGAAAAGCAGAGGGGAAAAAGGTGATGGAGGTCGGACGACACCAGACTGAAGCAACTGGCCCCGCACTAAGCTCGAGCGGAAGACCCGTTGCAGTCTTCTTTCTGTTATCTGGGGCCGCTCGGCTGCACGCGCTCGTGCGCCAGTCCCTTTCGGACATGCCCGAAAGTAGCCGGTGGCGCCCGAGTTAACGTTGTTAAGTTTCAGACCCTGTCCTCAACCTCTGCCAATCGGCATCCGTTGGCCCGGAGACACACCACAATCCCTTCGCTGCGACTCGCCAGCCCGGTTGCAAGGAAGAGGAGGAGAGGTCTATCCCACGTGCTCTAAAAGATGGTACAAATACACGAACGTCGAGGCAAATCAGAGCGAGCTGCCTCCCTCAAGAGGGGACCTGGAGCGAGCGACGCTTGTTCTTGGTGATGCTCATTGGGAGGCCTTCGACACCCTTGACCAGATTGTGGTAGCCGCGGCGTTTGGGATCGTTGAGGCGTTTCTTGAGGTGCTTCTGCACCTTGGCCTCGGGTCTCACCACCACCACCGGCACGGGGCTCGAGGTGAGGATGTCGCGGCTGACGTGGCCCATGATGTGCTGTCCAAGCATCTTTTGAAACTTGTTGGCCGACTTGCCGCGTGTTCCTACGGTTAAGCTGTCCGGGCGGTAGACGTGGATGATGCGCAGGATGGTCGACACCACCTTGCCTGCAACAAACTCGACGACGATCGAGATCTTGCGGTCCTCGGCCTCCTCGTTAAGCTCGACGATGGATGCCATGAGCTCGCGTGCCTCTTCACGCGCCTCTTCCTGGTCGATTTGGTCCGCCTCGCCATCGAGGATGCGTACGGCCACCACCTCGTCGCCGTCCTCGACGAGGTTCTCCATGAGCCACTCGAGCGCGCGCTCCGAGTGTGCATTGTCGTCCACGGCGACCATGAAGGTGCGCGTGTTCTTTGTTCGCAGGAAGCCCCTCGACTTGACCTGCAGGGTGAAGCTGAATGCGCCGCTGTTCGTCTCGTCGGCGTCGGGCATGGTGTCGAAGCCGACTCTGCGCTCGTAGCCTGCCTTGACATCGCTCAGACCGCCCGAGCTGCTCGTGCGGCTCTTGTGCATCGACGGCCCGCCTCGGCGGCCACCATAGGTGCCATCGCCGACAACACCCGATCGTGATGGTGAGTTGGATCCGGATCCGGCAGCTGAGGCGAGCGAGCTGTGGCTCGCACCACGGGGCCGCACCGGCTCTTCGATGGTGATGCCTTGCCGTCCCGAGCGATGCTGCTCTGTACTGCTCCTTGGCGTCGCCAGACTCGACGATCCGGGCTGATGGAGAATGGGTGTGGTGGGCCTCGAGGTCATTGTCGATGAGCGGGTGTTGGTCGAGCTCTTGCGCGACGTCTATCGTGAATGAGTGGCCTAGAAGCTCCGCGATCAATCGTCCTCTCCACCGGAACAGTGTCTACGGGATCGCAGACAAAGAAGATCGTATGGAAGACCGGGCCAAAAGATCTTTCGAAGTTCGACGCCAGTAGACGTACTTTGATGACGGTGGAAATGAGATATGACGAAGCAGTCACGCCCAACCCCACACCGGTGATGCATCGCCAGACAGTGCGCGGTGCGGCACTGCCTCGGGCGTGTGCCAAGCCCTCCTTCCAAATTGGGTCAGTGCAGCTCCCCTCTCGGCAGCGTGCTTTGCTCCACTTTGGACCCGGCTTCAGGAGATAAGTCTCTCGCACGAGACCTCGACGCGTTGCAGGCCAGCGCGAATGCAGGGTCCCGCAACAAATTTGCAAGGGTCCTTCGACTGACTTCGGGCCACTCCCGCTTCCCGGTGCACGGAGCCCAACGCACTGCCAAAGGGCTGTTTGCTCACTGCACAACCACCATGAAGAGCCTGCGCTGATGAAATGATCATGAACAGCACGTCGAGGCCACGAGTGCGGATATGATTGCATGAAGAGAAGGCAAGGGAAATGAACAGACGGGGGCGTAGCGGGATAGACGGCGAGGGGCCATGAAGTGCTTCTGGTTGGGCCCCTCACCTCGGCTCTTTTCATCGCATTCCGCTCGATCCTCGTCTGTCCCGAGTCTCGACGCCGTCGATGCAGCGTCCAGCGGGCGTATCAACACGGGACGCAATCCCAGCGCGCGTCACAAGCGTGACATGGTGATCCCCCAGTCGATCCTGCAACAAGGGAGCGGACAAGATTTGCAGCATAAATCCTGGCTCTTTCATCTGCGGCTAATCGGGGCACTCTCGTGAGGACTCGACGAAGCTGGAGGAAGCACCATGTGTTCGATTGACGTTGGCTGCTACGGCAGCGCAAAGTGAGGTGGACAGAGGTCAGTAAGATACGGCTGACTCTGCCTGGGATTGGCAAGTAGAGAGCGGACTTGGATTGGCAAAATTACACCCGGCTACCGCCCATTGCAGACGTTGGGAAAAATTGCGGCTTGGGCACCGGATAAGCGGCTCGAGTGGATGAGCGGGCGAGGCATTCCACTGCTATCGTTGCGTGGTTCGGTTGATGTGGCCACAATTTTGGATTTCGAGCCGAGCGCTTGAGCACCATGCATGCGCGGCGCTTTGAGTTGCTCAAACTCATTAGCCGGGATGGCCGCCGCCTGGCCGCACAGCGCACCCTCACGATGCACCGGCTTGAGCGCTTGCGTCGTCACACTCCCTCGCCCGCTCACGCTTTTCCCGTTGGTTGGCCTGGTCTGCATGCATGCATGCCCTTGCGCCATCAAATCCTCCTTCGACCGCCCGCACCCGCGAAAGCAACCCGCCGCCCGCACCCGCTTGCCTTGATCCACCACCTCCTCATCCTCCGCTCCTGCTCTCCCCCACCATCCACAACCGCGCTCCGTCTCATCTCGTCGCCATCACCGCCACCATCCTCACCGTCGCTGCGCCTGCTGTATATCAAGAAGCACCGCTGCAAGGTCGGCCGCTCCATCTTGCCACGCACTAGCCCGCCTTCCCTGTCCCCGACACCCCCTTAGAGGTCCGCGGCTCAAGCAACGTGCAGCGCTCAGCACGCCTGTCCCGCTACGCTCCATCATCTCGATCCCTCCGTCTCCATGACGTCGACTGCAACCCCGCCTTCCAGGGGTTACGCGCCGCTGGGCCAGCTCCCCGCCTCTATGCGTTCCTCACAGCCCATGCCTGCTCCGCTCAGCCGAGTTGCTCTGGCCGCTAAGCAGAACCAGATCCTCGCACTCCAGGCGCTCCAGGCAGCTGCCGCCTCGGCTTCCGCCTCCGCCTCCGTCTCCTCGGCATCTTCCTCCACCGCCGGCTCTCCCCCGCCTGCCACATCGTACCTCAAGCCCTCCGTCGGCACCGTCCAGACCGCAGGTGCCAAACGTGGCCGCAAGTTCCAAGCCTTCAGGGCGCCGGCGCTGGTCAGCTCACCGCTAGCATCTTCGCTGCCACATTCGTCGGCACAGACCACAGCCAAGCTGACGCCGCTCATCACCACCAGCGTGCCGCACTGGTCTGCCGAGGGCTCGCATCCGCTCTTTGATCCATCGTCCGGCAAGCGATCCGAGATCTACTCCCTCACCAACGACCGCTACCCTGGTGCGCCAGGCACTGCGCTCGCCAAGGCGCGCGAGGCCCAGCAAAGAGCTCTCCAGACGGCCAAGCGCGAGGCCGCCAAGAAGCTCGCATCCAAGGCCGAGCTCGAGCATCTCGGTGTCAAGGGACTTGGCAAGAAGCGCAAGAGTAGCAGCCCCTACGCGACCGTAGGCGCCACCGTCAATGCTGCTACGGCTGTCCAGGTCGACCCGGTGTACTCGGCAAGCACATCGCGAGCCGTCCAGGAGTACATTGCGAGCCAAGCCATGAGCCGCGACTCTTCCCGCAGCCGTTCCTCAGCCAAGCCCGCAGCCTCGGACAACACTCTCACGGTGCCTTCAGTCAGTCGATCGCGTCGACCCGCTTCGAGGGCATCCTCGCCGGCTCCGGCGATGGCCCAGGCGCCATCCGCAAGACGCTCGGGCACCCGTTCGGGGTCCGCAGCTCCCTCGGAGGAAGAGGCGACACGCAACAGCCGCGGGTCTCCCTCGCGAGGAACCAGCCCGCCCGATCAGAGCAAGGGCCTGCACGGCCTGTCTTCGACGGCGCCATTCCAGAGCAGTCCTCTCGCCGCAAGCGCAATCACGATGGAGCCGCTGCTCGACACTGAAGACGCCGAGCAGAACAACATCAAGCACGATGCATCCCTCGCCGAGGTCTCCGCCTCGGCGGCGCGTTCTGCCTCGTCTACCAAGCGCAAGGCTAGCGCCTTGAGCCAGGAGGTGCAAGCCGACACTGCCATCGAGGTCGCCGCAGCCGATGCACTGGAAGAGACGAGCAAGCGGCTCAAGCGCGATGGCGACGAAACAAGCGGCGATCCAGCCGGACACGAGGCACCTGCGCGTCACGTCAAGGAAGGATCGCCCTCGTCGGTCTCGTCCAGCCGTCGCACATCGCCCAGGATGTCGTCGCGCCGCATCGTCGCCGAAGCTGCCTGACGCGCCTTCATCCTCAGCTTATGGCTCCAGCCTCCTGATGGCTTGCATCCTCCTTCATTGATACCCTCCTCTGCATTTGCCTCGTCCGGCCGCCTCTTTTTGGGCAAGCCTTCCCTGAAGTTGATATTGTGTTCTATCAGACATGCTCGCCTTTGTTTGTTTCCTAGTCTTGCCGGCCCGTTTGCCAATCGACGATTTTACCATAGCGGCTCTCGTATCGAAAGAGTGGTGCAAGACGAGCCCCCTCGGACCCTGCTGGCAGATTGACGTCACCGAGAGAATAATTTTGAGGCGTGGGCAATGTGAGATTTTGTCACATACCGAGACCCGTCCGCGGTTCGGATCAGGACCTAACGGACGGAGAGCTTAGAGAAGGACGAACCGTTTAGGTCGCCGTGCGTCGGCCGAAGATTACGCCGACTTTTGAAATCGAATTACAGACGCGCTTTTGTCAGGGTCCACTTGGAGAACGTGAAGAGCAGAAGACGAGCAGGGCCGGGGACCGGCCGCCCTTCGGACCGCTCCGCAGCGAGTGCATTTCAAATCGAGCGGGAAGTGGCTGTAACGGATCTACCGAGGCCGGAAATACGGCCAACACTTTTGGCGCTGGGTGTGTTTCCCCTCGCGCCCTTCCCCCACCCCCCGCGCTCAGAGCTGCAGCTCGTCCCCCAAAGCTTCGCAACAAGTGGGGAAACGAGGATGAATTGACCGATGCCCGACAGTTGCTCGGACTGTCCCCTCATTCCCTTGCAAGCATCCCCATATAACCTCACGCAGAGCCACGACAATCGTGCGTCCCTGGTCACAGCACACCCCAAGGCTTTCACACATATACACCAGCAAAAATGTTGCGAAGCACACTACGAGCCTCGATGCGCGCGAGCCACAGCGGCGCCCAGCTGCTGCGCTCGCCAGCGCCACGCATGGTCCAGCGCCGCGCGCTCGGCTCCTCATCGTCATCGACAAAGCCGATAGCATCGACGTCCGCATCTAGGAACGTGGGCGGCATGGTCGCTGGTCTCGTCGGTCTGGCGCTGCTCGCGTCGGCAATTCCGAGGGGCGAGGTCCACAACGAGCAGGCGAGGTCGCCGCCGTCCAAGGTCTCCCCGTCCGCGGCGTCGGATCCCGAGGGCAAACTCATCTCGATGGACACCGTGGCGCAGTACAACAAGCTTCCTTCCGAAGGCGGCAAGGGCCTGTGGGTGGTGATCAAGGGCGAGGTGTACGACGTGACCGAGTTCGTCGACAACCATCCGGGCGGCCGCAACATCATCCTCAAGAACGCGGGCAAGGACGTGACGGAGCTGTACGAGCCCATTCACCCGCCCACAGCGCTCGAGGAGAATCTTGATGCATCCAAGCACGTCGGTCAGGTCGACCCAAGCACGGTGCAGATCAAGCAGGCAGGAGAGGAGTCCGACAAGGACCGCAAGAGGCGACTGGCCCGCGAGAACCTGCCGAGCCTGGGCAGCGTGCTCAACCTGGACGACTTTGAGCGCATTGCCAACACCATCCTTTCGGATCAGGCGTGGGCCTACTACTCGTCGGCGGCAGACGACGAGGTGACGTATGCGCAGAACCGCGCTGCGTTCCAGCGCATCGTCTTCCGTCCGCGCATCCTGCGCGCCATCGGCGAGGTCGACAGCTCCGTCAAGCTCATCGACTCCCACGGCAAGGGCTACGACTCGTCGCTGCCCATTTACATCTCGCCGGCTGCCATGGCCAAGCTCGGCCACCCGGACGGCGAGCTCAACCTGACGCGCGGCGCAGGACGCGCACAGATCATCCAGGGCATCTCAGCCAACGCCTCGGTCGGACTCGACGAGATGCTCGACAACCGCAAGGAGGGACAGCCAATCGTGTACCAGCTCTACGTCAACAAGGATCGCGCGGCGTCGGAACGCATCCTTCAAAAGGTCCAGGACAAGGGATGCTCGGCCGTCATGCTGACCGTCGATGCGCCTGTGATGGGCAAGCGCGAGCGCGACATGCGCACCAAGGGTGAGGAGGTCGAGATGGGCGTTGACCATGGCAAGGACGTCAAGGCCAAGGGCGGCGGAGTCGCACAAGCCATCTCGGGCTACATCGAGCCCAACCTCACATGGGATGACATCAAGTGGTTCCGCAAGACCTGCAAGCTTCCGCTCTACCTCAAGGGCATCCAGACCGTCGAGGACGTCGAGCTCGCCGTCAAGCACGGCGTCGAGGGTGTCGTCATTTCCAACCACGGCGGTCGCAGCCTCGAGTATGCGCCGGCGCCCATCGACGTGCTCGTGGAGCTCCGCCAGCGCCGCCCGGACCTGTTTGACAAGATCGAGGTCTTCATGGACGGCGGTGTGCGTCGCGGCACCGACGTGCTCAAGGCGGTGGCACTCGGTGCCAAGGCGGTGGGTCTCGGCAGGCCATTCCTCTATGCGCAGTCGGGCTACGGCGAGGCAGGCGTTACGCGTGCCATCCAGATTCTCGAGGACGAGATCCACCGAGGAATGCGCCTTCTCGGCGTCAGCTCGCTCGACCAGCTCACGCCCGAGATGATCGACATTCTGCCGCGCCAGTTTTACAACATTCCTCCCAAGAGCACCGAGCAGGCTTCTGCATGAGCGTCCCGTTGCTCGTTGTATCAATGCTCGATCATGATGCTATACGGCTCCCGCAATAGACTTCGCAATCACATAGGTAAACTACGCCACCTTGGCTTGCCGTGATGCTATGGCCCTTTGAGCAGAAGCCGAAAGTTCGGGATGCGGATGTGTGCGGTTGCGGTACCTGCTGCTCACGCGTGAAAATGCGGTGAGGAGCCCTGAGCGTTTGCACACGCTGCCGGTAAATTCGCGGGCCGGACTCACACAGCGCAGCGCTGTGCAGCATGCGCTCTGGGACGGCGGCCCGCCTGTCAGCCTACCCCGCACTGGATCCTGACGCTTCGACCCCGCACAAACAGCCTAAAAGGGTCTTGCCACATGCTTGTCACTCGCATGCTTCTCGTCTCCCATCAACCATCTCTGCACAGCTCTGACTACTAGACATGCGTGCCGAAGAGGGATTTCAGTTTGAGCGATTCCGCGTTGGCTCGCCGTGGTCATCGGACGCTGCGCTGCGCCTGACCATCCTGCGTCTGCTCTCTACGGGCTCTTCAGCACTGTCTGCCTCCGAAATCGAGCGGCTCTTTAACAGCCTTGCTTCGTTCGGCGACAAGGTAGCAGGCGAGTACACCGACATTGGCGCTACGCTGGATGGCCCGCAGCATGAACCCACCCTCATTCAGTACGACGCCTGGGGCCAGCGCGTTGACAAGCTCGCCATGGGCGAGGGCTGGAAGCGCCTCAAGCAGGTGAGTGCGCGTGAGGGCATCGTCGCCGAGTCCTATCCCTCGAGCGATGCCAAGAATGGCGGTGGTCGCGACAAGATCGGCCCCCATGCCCGACTCTTCGCATTCACACGCAACGTGATGTTCGCTCCAGTGTCCAAGGTCATCCTTTGCCCCATCAGCATGTCCGACGGCGCGGTGAGGGTGCTGGAGCTCTTCGGAACCGACGCACAGAAGCGCGAGATCATTCCGCGCTTGACCACCACCGATGCGTCCAAGGCGTGGACCGCCGGACAGTGGATGACCGAACGCCCCGGCGGCTCCGATGTCTCGCGCACCGAGACAACCGCCACGCCCATGCAGCCCAACAAGACGGCCGAGCCCGGAGACAAGTTTGTGATCAACGGTTTCAAGTGGTTCTCGTCCGCCACGGACGGCGACATCTCGCTGGCGCTTGCGCGCACCGATACCGACCTCTCGCAGGGCTCCAAGGGCCTTTCGCTCTTCCTCATCAAGATCCGCGACAATCACACGGGCAAGCTCAACGGCATCCGCGTTCATCGCCTCAAGAAGAAGCTCGGCACAAAGTATCTCCCGACCGCCGAGCTTGAACTTGACGGGTGCGTCGGCGAGCTCGTTGGACCGCTGGGTCGCGGTGTGGCAACGATCTCATCAGTGCTCAACATCACGCGTCTCTACTCTGCGGGCGGTGCTGTGGGCGCGCTCTCGTGGGGTCTTCGATCCGCCACCGCCTATGCCAAAATCCGTCCTGCGCTTGGAGGCGGCAAGCTCGACCGCCTGCCGCTGCATACAGACCAGCTGCTCAAGGTCACGGTGCTGTACCGTGTGTTCCTGCAGATCTTCTTCACCAATGTGCTGCTGATGGGAGCCAGCGAGGCGGGCACAGCAAGTCGTCGCGACCAGACGCGGCTGCGACTGCTCACGCCCGCGCTCAAGGCGTTCGTCGCCACGCGCGCATCCGAAGGCTACCTCACGCTCCTCGAGGCGTTTGGTGGACAGGGCTACATGGAAGAGGTGGGCATGGGCGAGATTCTGCGCGACGCAACTGTGGAGCGCATCTGGGAAGGCACGCCTGCCATCCTCTCGCTCGACGTGCTTCGCGTGCTCGTCCAGTCCAACGGCCAAGCGCTCCAAGAGTTCTTTGAAGACACCACTGCTATCCTCACCTCGCTGCCCGCGCAGCTCGCGGCGCAGCTCAAGCCCGAGCTCGGCTTCCTCGGCAGCGTGATCCGCGAGACCGCAGGCGTGCTGGGCAAGCTCGATGTGCAGCGCCACGTCAAGTCGGCCGATCTGAGGTTCACTCGGTACCTGCTCGATCTCATCATGGCTGTGCACGCCTCGGCGCTGCTGCTGCAGCACACCGCGTGGAAGGCAAGCACGCTTGCTCAGGACAGCAAGCTGCAGCAGGTCGCAGCTGTGCAGATCGACGAGCGCGAGATCCAGCAGGATGTCCACCTCGCCCGCCTCTGGATCGGCGGCAAGGACGGCGCTGCCGGATTTGCCGATCTCGCCCGCCTCGTAGCCCAGCTCAAGGCAGCAGCTTCGTCCGACGCCAAAGTCGCCGCCCAGGACGTCGACTTGGGCCACGGCCTCGTCTACTCCTGGTCCCAGGCACAACCCCAGGCTAAAAGCCATCTGTAGAAAGCTAGCGCGTGCAATGATCGTAACTAGGTCCTAGCTTGGTGTGGAACGCGAAGCTTGAGTCAAGATAGGCTGCACGCCTCGGTGAGCGAAAATCGCTAATTGTCTGCCATCGATTCGCGATTCCCATGGCTCAAGTTGGCGTACGAAAAGGAGAGGCGTCCAGACCTGTGATTCAGGCGGGTATAAATGGCATTGCATCCTTCGGGGTGCGGGCACTAGCGCTTGGAGAGGCCCAAGCTTCGCATCACATTTGATGTCGACGAAGTTGTAGGCATGCTCTTCCGGCCTCCTGCGCCTGCTGATCGACTCTTTGCCGAAAAGTACTGTCGGAATTGCGTGAGCAGGATGCCTCCCACGCCCCACACGGCGCCTTGAACTAGGGGCGAGAGAAGCTGATCGCGCACCGTCACCCACAGCACCGATGACCTGTACCACATACACATGAAGAGCCGCAGGTCAGATGACGATACTGTCACGGTGTGATAAGAGCGTAGACTCGTTGAATGCTTACCATTCGACACGGAGATTTCCTAGCCAGAGTTGGGTATGTTCGTCGGGCGCGGGGCGGGTGACCTTGACCTTGTGCTCGTGTCCATGCGTCGAGTCTGCATCAGCAGAGTTTGGCGAATCTTCGTGCAGAAATCCGCGGATGGTTGCGATGTACGACTGCTCAAACCGCAGATCTGGCAGAGTTGGAAGCTTGGCGAGCGCGGGCTTGGAGGATGTTGACGAGGTATCGGATGTGTCGGACAGAGACTCCCACGACGCAACATCGTCTTCGTGCCGGACGTCGCCTGAGGCGTACCGATGCGAGCTACTCTGTTCCGTCATAGTGCCTGTGGTGAAGATGGTTCTGCGGCAAATGGCGAGGTGGAAGAGGTGGTGGAAGCGGGTGCGATCGCGGGTGTCAGAAACGAGACAGAGCGTCAGTGCGCCATTCCGCGCCTTTGCGGAAAAAGTGGAGGAATCGGCCTCTGCGGCCAGTGCGGTATTCAAAATCTCGCCTCTGCGTCTCAGTCTTTCCGTTTCACCGCCGAATCCTGCACACAGCAGGCGCAAGCAAAAACTCCTCGCCGCACGAGCGCCTCGAGACCGTTAAATGTGATGCAATCGACTAGAAGTACAGGATTTGTGATTAAAAGAGCATGCCGGGGACTCTGATGCGCTCAGCGCTCGATGACAAGGCAGCAGACGATGGCCACGTCGTCGATCTTGCCGCCTGGGAAGTGGATGCCGTACCGGGCTGCCTCGCGCTCAAAGGGGCTTTGCTTGGTGGTGGAGTTTTGGCAGATCTTTGCGTACTCGACCAAATTGGTCGCCAGCACCTGCACAAACTCTCTGTCCTCCTGCAAACTATCCGAGGGCTTGTCGGCGCCCGCGTGGCGTGCGGCGTAGGAAGCGTGGTGCTTCTCCTTGATGAACTTGGCAAACTGGGGGATCTCGATCTTTGCGTCGACGTTGTCAAAGAGGCCGTCGGTGCCGACGATGATGAGATCGCCGTGCTGCAGCGTGCACTCCCACGCGGCGGCGTCCTTGGGCGTGTTGGAGATGGAGCCCTCCTGGATCCACTCCTTCGGCAGCTTGGCGAGTTGGAGCGGTGTGTTGAAGCCGAGCTGCTGTGGCGGGCTGGCGTGAAAGACGCCGTGCTTGCCTGTGCCCTGGCGCAGGATGACGAAGCCCGAGTCGCCAAGATTGGCAGAGTGTAATGTGCCGTTTGAAGCGTCCATGGTGAGGATGCATGCGGTGGCGCTGCCCGCGATGACGAGCGGTTCCTTGAGGACGTGCTCAAAAGCTTCGGCGAGGATGCGGTTGGGCGCGCCGTTACCATTTGTGCTTGCAGAACCTGCCGGTGCTGTGACGGCCGCTCTGGATGCGTAGAACATGAGCGCCTGCGAGAAGAGCGAGGGATCGATGCCATTCTCGGTCCATCCGCCCACGCCGTCGGCGACGCCGATGGCTACATCGCCGGCAGCACCCATCGAGGTGCACATCAACGAGTCCTCGCCCGCCTCGCCCCCTCGCAGCAGCTCGTCGCGCCACCTTCCGATCTCGCTGTCGGCGGGAAAGCCGATCTGACCACGTTTCGCGCCGTCTTCGGACGCTCCCGACGCGGAGGCTTCCGGTTCGTCCGCCGCGGCTGAAGAAGACGAGTCGCCCTCTTGCGTCGCATCCTCCGAGTGTCGTGGCTTTCCCTGGAATGCATAAGCGGTGAGGAAGCTGAAAGGTTTTTGCGACGAGCGCGGTGCCGACGTTGTCAATGTGCGCCGCAATGGAGCAGTCCGCAAGGTCGGTGCGAAAGTCGAGGCAGCTGCCCGTGTGCTCGCGGCCGATCGGCGTGAGATTGAAGCGCAGGCGGTAGTGCTTAGCGATCGCAGCGATGCATTGTTAGGCAAGAGCTGGGTTCTTGGAACCGTGCCCAGGCTTCGGTGTGCAAGCCGACCAGGCATCCGCAAGCACGCCGCGTGACCGTTGGGCAGCATCTTCGCAACGACGCTAGCTTCTCTTGCGAATCTCAAGCTATAGCCTTGGGCGAGTATCAGGCGCGGGTCAAGAGGTTTCGGGTCGCCGTTTGATGGTCGCTGATGGAGGAAAAGTCGAGAGAAGAAGTCGAACGTTGCCATCGACAGCATGTCAGCGACTCGTGACGTCGCGGCTCACCTGCCTCCGAAATTTCCGCCCAACGCGGTCACACTCCCAGACACGCACCCTCGCCGCCGAGCATGCCGAGAAAAAAGGCGATCTGCTGCCTCGCTTGCAGCTGCACAGCCGGGAAAAAGTGCGGGTGGAGCCATGTAAATTTCAAAATTTGGCATGTTACACCCTATTGATACTGACATCTTTTGACTTTTTCTTCGTAGGACTTCTGAGGCAGATGCGCCTTCATGCGCGGTGAGGATCGTCATTAGTCCTTGCAGCTCCCCAGATGAAGCGGAGCTCTCCAGCAACGCCAAGACAAGCACTGTTCTCACACCCTTGGCGGCGTAGACGCCGACCAGCCATCCGAATTTGTCGAGACCATTTGGACCCTCTCGACCCAGGTCCTTGATCTTTATCCTCGACTTCCACCCGCACAGTCAGCATCCTCCTCGCCGGCATCCCTCAAAATCCATAGCCGGAGCCCAGTTTCATCTCAGCCTCGGTCCATGTGTTGAACTCAACCTTTCGACTCCACCAGGAGCCATGCGAGACCGAGCGCGCCCTCGTCGAGCCGTCGAGCTGGCTCAATTCGTGCTGAGCCTCCTCGTGGGACCTACACACGTCGCTGCGCTCCGGCTGCTCTGGCTCGCACTCCTCTTCTACGGCGAACGCGGCGTCTTCCACGATGCGGCCAATCGCTGCCGGTGGCCCGAGCAAGCGCCGTCGGCAGGCATCGACGCGCGCCCGCCCGTACACATCCTTCTCGTCACAGACCCGCAGATCATCGACCACGACACGTATCCCAGCCTCCCCTTTCCCGCGCTGCTGTACCCAGTCGTGAGGCATTTCTCGGATAATTACCTCAAGAATGTTTGGACAAGTCTCGCGGTCAACCCGAACAAGTGGATGATGCGAGGCAACATCCTGCCCTGGCAGCCAGAGTCCCAGAATCGCGCTAGACCAAGCACGACGCTCGCACAACCGCCTGATGCTGTGGTGTGGATGGGCGATCTGACCGATGGAGGCAGGCGGCATCGCACCGAACAAGAGTGGGCCGCGCTCGTGCTGCGCTTCCGGAACATCTTCTGGCGGCCACGCGAGGCCGATTGGGAGGCACCAAAGTCGACGCTCAGCAGCACCCGTCAGCTCATCGTCCCGCGAACCTCGGCGAGCATGTACATCCCCACCTTCCACCTATCCGGCAACCACGACATCGGCCTGCCTGGCACCTCGACGTCAGGACAGCGCATCGACGTCAATGCTGCAGACGATGCTATTGATCGCTTCAATCGCGACTTTGGCTTGAAGATCGACGGTGGCGGCTTCGTCGTCAAGGATCGCAACCCGTACCTGCGTTCCAGCCTCAACGGTCGCATCCTAGCCTCCACCGATGTGTCGCTGGGTGCCACGCACGAGCTTGTGATGGTCAATGCGCAGGACCTCGTAGGCATGCAGCGCCAAGGCGGAGGACCCTTCGACACCTACCTCGCCTCGGCGCATCAGGGCGAGCTCGATGGTGCGCTCGGAGAGGAAGCGCACAGAGCGTACAACGAGACGTACGAGTTTGTCCACTCGGTCAAGCGCGGTGGCTTCCGCGTGCCCAGAGTGCTGCTGACGCATGTGCCGCTCTACAGGCCCGAGGGTACGGGCTGTGACGACGCCGCTCGATCTGCACAGCATGGCGTGACGAGGGAGGCAGGTCGTCCGCTGCACCAGGGCACCGACCGCGGGTCCACGTACCAGAACATGGTCTCCGAGTCCGTATCAGACTGGGTGCTCCGGTCGATAGACCCCGCAGCAGTATTCAGCGGTGACGATCACGACCACTGCGAGTACCGTCACCGCAGAACAGCCGGAATCGCCGCAGCGGACAGTCGCGTCGACGGCTTCACATCGGATGAGGTTCCCGAGTTGACGGTCAAGTCGGTTTCCATGACCGAGGGCGTTCGCCGACCAGGCTTTGCACGCCTCAGTCTCTTCTCTCCGCCGGAGCTGCCGACAGCTGGGGGAGGGCAACAACATGCGACCATGGCGTACACACCGTGTCTTCTGCCGGACCAGATCGGCATCTGGACCAAACTCTATCTGCCGGCATTTGTTCTCAGCCTCGTTCTGTTGGCCGTGTGGCCGCGCTGGGCTCACTCGCGGAATGCATCCGGGTACCTGCCACTGTCGAATTCGAGGAAGCGCGACGACGACGATGACGACTTCATGTCCGACAGTACAAACAGCGCAAGGCGAGGCGGAATGACCGGCTCAAAAACGCACGCGGCGAGGAGGTGGAGGCAGGATCTGATGGCCGTCATTGTGGTCGCTCTGCCCTTCTGGATCGTCTGCCAGACACACCTTCACTTTCTCATCTGACATTGGCGCAGAACATTCTGCGCGGATTCACGGACAATGTATTATTCGGACGGCAACACAGGATTCAATTCAATGCGATGGGAGAGCAGACTGTCTATTGAAAGCGCAAAAGAAACGGATCTTGGAAGGAGGGCATGAGGACTAGAAGAATGGCATATGATTGGGTATACTGTGCCGGCGATGGTTTTCAAGGGAGCACAAGGTTTGCGAGTGGACCTGCGTGTTTTCAGGCCCAGATGGGATCGACGATCAGGGGTCCCTTTCCGACCGTGTGGACCTTGAAGCCGACGGCACGCAGGATCTTTGCGTCCACCACGCCACGTCCGTCAAAGGCGAAAGCGGGCTTCTTCATGGACGCGTAGATCTCGGCCCAGTCCTGTGGGGACGCATCGCGGAACTCGTCCCATTCGGTGCAAATGATGACCGCCTCGGCATCGACACAAGCATCCTTCATCGACTTGGCAATCGTCACCTGCTTCTTGACCTGCTCTGCATCGTCGACAACGCCGGGCTCGGTGAGGTCGAGCATGATCTGGTTGGTGGTGACCTTGGGATCGTAGATCGAGATCAAAGCACGCTCCTGGCGGAAGTACTTGCACAGCGTAATGGCTGCCGACTCGCGCGTGTCGCCCGTGTCCTTCTTGAACGCAAAGCCGAGCACGGCGATCTTCTTCATGGTGATCGTGTTGAAGAGCGTGCTCACCACCTTGCGTGCAAAGCGCTCCTTGGAGTATTCGTTCATCTTGATCACCTGGTGCCAGTAGTCGGCCACCTCGCTCAATCCAAGCGACTCGGAGAGGTAGACGAGGTTCAGAATGTCCTTCTGGAAACAGCTGCCACCGAATCCGACCGACGCCTTAAGGAACTTGGGTCCGATACGAGCATCGAGGCCGCACGCATGGGCGACTTCGTCCACGTCGGCACCTGTGGCCTCGCAGATTGCCGAGAGCGAGTTGATGCTCGAGATGCGCTGCGCGAGGAGTGCGTTGGCGGCGAGCTTGCTGAGCTCCGACGACCAGAGTCCGGTCTCATAAATCTTGGAAGGGCTAACCCAGTTCTGGTAGACCTCGCTGAGCGCCTTGGCGGCAGCCTTGCCCTGGCTGGTATCGAGCGAGCCGATCAGCACACGGTCCGGAGCCATGAGATCGCGAATGGCCGTGCCCTCGGCGAGGAACTCGGGGTTGGAGAGGATCTGGAACGAGATGAGCGTTCCATCGGCAGTGTAGCTCGAGTTGGATTCGAGGATGGTGCGCATGCTCGCGGCCGTGCGGCACGGCACCGTGGACTTTTCAACAATGATCTTGGAGCTGGTTGCGACCGAGGCGATGCGACGCGTGGACGCCTCAACGTAGTGCAGGTCGGCGGCGAAGCCCTTGCCGACACCCGAGGTCTTGGTGGGCGTGTTGACCGAGACAAAGATGAGGTCCGCCTCCTGGATGGCCGCATCGATGTCGGTTGAGAAGAAGAGGTTCCTGCCGCGACACTCGCGCACGACCTCATCGAGGCCAGGCTCGAAGACGGGCAGCACGTCCGAGTTCCACGCCGCGATTCGGACCGGGTTGACATCGACGATGATGACCTTGATGTGAGGGCACTTGAGCGCGATGACCGAGCAGGTAGGACCTCCGACGTAGCCGGCACCGATACAGCAGATGGTGCGCACCTGCGTGGGTACCGACTGGACGTGGTACTGGCTCGACGGGCCGTTTGTGTTCAGGACGGGCGCAGGCATGCTTGCAAATGCGTTCGCAATCGAGTAATGGCTGCCAGTAGAGGAGCTAGGAGTCGAACAGAAAAGCAAGAAGAGATACGATGGAAGCAGCTAGGATGCTTCGCAACGAGAATGACGGGTGGAGGAGGAAAGGAAGGCACCGATGTATGCTATCACTTTGAAGTGGGAAAGGGTGGCGAGAACAACACTTGGGAAAGTAGTCTGCTCGGGTCGGACGACAACGGAGCCAGCAAGTGGCTCTTGCGAGCCAAGGGAAAGTCTGGAGGTGCCCCCGAGGGTCGCTCCGACAGCCTGTATGTACCACATGCTTAGGCAGATGCGGCTCCTCCCGTTGGGGCATGGCAACGAGGCCGCGAAGCAGCGTTCATGCATGGACCCGGCGTGGGCAGTTGTGGAGGATCATGCGTCGCCGAGCCAGGCTCGGAGTGCAACACTTGCAAATTATCCGTGGCTGCCTGGACCCGTAGCAACGGTGCGCCTGCCGCTTCGTCTGTCACTTGCCTGAGCATTCATTTGTCTGCCTGTCTGTTATCTGTCTGTCAGCAGCACGACTACTTTCTCTTCTCTCTGACCGTCTGCAGCCTGGTCGGACGCCGTAGTTTGGCAGCGTCGGAGTAGCGGTGGCGGCCATGGGATTGGAGGCAGCCAGAAGACAGGGCCGCATGAGCAACGTGCATGGTGTTGAGCGCAAAACGTGCCCGACTCGGAGCAAATGGACCCCTCGTGCAGCTGCCAGAGGTTGAGGCGAGTGAAATGCGCAATTCAACAGGGCGCGTCGTTGGCAATGCACTGAATACAGAGCGAGCGGAGGGAACGTGGACCTGCAGCTAATCCAAGACGGCCGCATGAAAAGCACACTCGCGACGTGCCACCGACGCGCACACGCGGGGCGGAGAGCGAACGTGCTGCCGATCCGTTCGAAAAGTTTCCCGCCTCGGCCTCAGCGACGCGCAGATTGGCTTGGCTGGCCGAGCAGCAGCAGCAGGAACAACATTTTGACCTCGATCGAGAGCGAACGAATCGGTCCACTCCCATCTTTGATCGGGCGATCCACTCTCCGCCAGTCGGAACTTCGATGACTGGACGCACAGATGTCGTGTGACACAAGTGTGGTAACTTAGCCGCCCAAATGTGGTAGCCGCCGAGATGCCCGACATAGACTCTTCTAATCCATGTAGCCGCCGAGACGTGGTGGCTGCCGAGACGTGGTAGCCGCCGAGATCTCATCGCCGAGAAGCCCGGCATAGACTTCTATGATCCACGTAGCCGCCGAGCTGTGGCAGCCGCCGAGATGTTTTCATCGCCGTCTATGCCCGCCGAGATGTGGTTACCGCCGAGTTGCCCCGCATGGACTATTATAATACACGCTCGCTCCACATTCAGAGCTCTGACGAACAACACCATCTATCTTCGACCAAACAGCTCGCCAATCACAAACATAGGAAGCTATCGACATGCTTGGGCTTACGGGCAAATCCGACACGCAACGAGCCATCGAGGGCCATGTGGCGCTGCGCGACCAAGCCTTGCGCCATGACCTGCCCCACAAGGCGTCGCACGTAGCCGTAGCTGTGCAGAGCAGCAAGAGCCCCTACCGCGGCCTGGACGTGGGACTGGGACCCAAGGACCTTGACATCCTGTCAAGCGACATTGCCAGCATCACCTCCGGCATTCAGGAGCGCCGCTGGACGTCGACCGAGGTGCTGTGTGCTTACGTGCGAGCGACGCGCCGAGCGCAGATCCGCACCAACTGCCTGACCGAGGTCTTCATCGACAATGCGCTCAGCCGCGCAGCTGAGCTCGATGCGCACTTTGATCGTACGGGATCGCTGGTCGGCCCGCTGCACGGAGTACCGCTTTCGATCAAGGAAATGTTCAAAATCAAGGGTCAGAAGACGACCATCGGCTTTTCCGGATGGATCGCAAAGCCGCCCGATGCCGTGTCAGCCTCGCTCGTCTCAATCTGCGAGCATCTCGGAGCGCTGACCTACGTCAAGACCAACATTCCGCAGACATTCATGACGTTCGAGAGCACCAACCCCGTGTTTGGGAGCACCTTGAACCCGTACAGCGCCAACCACGCGTCGGGCGGAAGCTCGGGAGGCGAAGGAGCGATTGTTGCGTGCGATGGCTCGGCGGCCGGTCTAGGCACGGACATCGCTGGCAGCCTACGCATCCCATCGCACATGTCGGGCATCTACACGATCAAGCCGAGTACTGGAAGATGGTCGTACAACGGCATGTGCGACTATGGCAAAGGATTCGAGTCGGTCAAGCCGGTGGCAGGTCCGATGTGTCGAAGCGCTGCCGACGTCGAGACGCTCTTCATCGAGGTGGCCAGACAGCACGTCCCCACGTGGCTGCGAACGCCGAGAGACAAGAACGACCCCGCGGTGCTGCGTGAGGCCGTGGAGCACGACGAGGCGATGGCCAAGTTCCACATGTCGGGCTCTTCGACCGTGGTCATCAACGAGGCATGGCTCAATCCACTGGGCATGGCGGAAGCCAGAGGCACGCCGTTGAGGATCGGCTACGTGGTTGGTGACGGCATCTACCGCACCACGCCGGCGGTGTACCGCGCGATTCTGGAGTGCGTGGCCGCGCTCAAGGCCAAACACTCGGACAAACGGGTGGAGCTGGTGGAGATTGAGCCGAGGCAGCTCCAAACGCTCGAGGTGATGCGGATCTTCCTGCGCTTGTTCACGGCCGACGGATACCGCAACCTCGAGAGCTACCTGGGCAAGGACAAGCTGATTAGGCAGGTGCAGCTGCCGGTGCGACTCAGCCGAATCTCGCGCTGGCTGCGCGGTGTCATCGTGTTCTTCGTGCGATATATCATTCGCGATCCCATCTATGCCGAGATGGCCGGGTCGATGATGCGTATGAGCGCGGCAGAGCATGCCGACGTGCTCGAGCGCCGCGAGCGCTTTGTCGACCGATGGAACCACGTCATGTGGGATGATCTGGCGCTCGATGCACTCATTGCACCCACCCAAGCCTGCCCCGCCGTCCCACACGGAGGTGCCGAACACAACTCGGCCATGGCGGGCTCTACGGTGCTATACAACATCACGAATGCTCCGTCTGCCGTGCTGCCCGTGCTGCGCGTAGACCCGAAGCTGGACTCGCACCGCGAAAGCGACTTTGCACACGCGTCGGCCGAGCAGCGCAAAGCATACAACAAGTGGGCGAACGACAGGCGCTGGAAGGATACGAGCCGTGTGGCCAACTTCCTGCTGTACAAGACGGCGTACGATGCCAAGAAGATGGCGGGGCTGCCGGTGGGTGTGCAGGTGGTCACACGTCCGTACCAAGATGAGAAGGCGATCGGCATCATGCGCCTGCTCGACGACGCTCTTGCCCCACCTGCACAGCGTGGCACGCCGTGGACCAATCGAATTGACCCACAGGGCAACACGATTGTCTCTTCCAAGGCGAACGTCGGCTTTGGACCTGGCAGTCTCACACGTGCGCTCTTCGTCTAGAGCGTCTATCGCTTGCAGAGCAGCTCCAAGCCACGGCAATTCCAGCCCACTATCATCTCAAGTGCTTGTTTGTCATGCTGTATGAGATGCGGAGAGATGAACTGATCGCGTGGGTCGGTCTTCGGTCCCCACCGAAAGCGCCGAGGTTTGTGGCGAGACATGAAAGTCACGCGGCACTGTTGGCTGTTCTGCGCTAAGCGACGGCCAGAGCGGCGGCTACAGAAAACTCCGACGTGCCGAAGGGGCTCAAGGGCAAGCGAAAAGTCTTGTCTCAAGTGGTCAATAGCGCTCTTGAAGAGAGAGGAAATTCGCCGACCTGTCTGGGGAGAAGCCATTGGACAGCGTCGTGAGCCGGCGACACTTGTTGAAGCCGGTCAGCTCGGTAAGCGAGGCCTAGGCGAGATTGTGGGGCGTCTGACTCGCCCCCACACGGCTGCATATCGCCTGCGCTTCCCCCACGCCGTTGTGCACGTCAATAGCGCGGCCGTTGCCGGCGGGCCTAGTCGCCACACGGGTGTTGCCGCCTTTGGCCTGCATCCGTGACTCGAGCCCTTCGACCTGCCCCTGTCTATCGCTCTTGCAGTCTCACCACCACCCTTTCAGAATGAGCTCGGACTTCAAAAACACCACCCACGATGGTGTGGTTGACTCAACCGACAGCACGATGCACCGCTCGCACAGCAACGATGGAGCCGCCACCAACGAGGCGTATCTGGCCAAGCTCACAAAGTGGTGGACGGACGACGAGGAAGCGGTGGTGAGGCGCAAGCTCGATGTGCGCATCGTCGCCACCTCCTTCCTGCTCTATCTGGCTGCGCTTCTCGACCGTTCCAACGTCGGCAACGCCAAGACCGCTGGCATGGTCAAGGCGCTCCACATGACCGACGCCCAGTTCCAGTGGCTCCTCACCATCTTCTACATCGCCTACATTGTGTTCCAGTTCCAGGTCTTCTTCTACAAGATCCTGCCGCCTCGCGTGTGGATCGCCTTCTGCGTGCTGGTATGGGGCATCGCGGGTATCTGCCAGGCAGCCACGCACAATTGGGCCGAAATGATGGCCGCCAGGTTCTTCCTCGGCGTCAGCGAAGCAGGCTACGGCACGGGCTGGGTGCTGTATCTGTCCTTCTTCTATCCCAAAAACGAGATCGGACTGCGCTTCGGCGTGTTCGTCTCGGCAGGCGCGATCTCGGCGGCGATTGCAGGATCGATCGCCTACGGCCTCGTGCATGCACACACCGACATCCCATCATGGCGACTTCTCTTCCTGATCGAAGGCATTCCGACGCTCATCATGGCGCCTGTGGCGTACTTTGCACTGCCCAACAGCATCCAGACGGCGAGCTTCCTGACAGCGCGCGAGAAGGCGATTGCAGAGGCACGCCTCTTCCGACCTCCGCCGCCAGAAGCGATCCAGTACGCAGTGACGGGCAGAACGACGACGACGTGGAGAAGCCGCCTGCGCGAGCAGGTCAGCTGGAACCAAGCTGCGGCTGCATTCACCGACCCGCTGTCGTACATCACGGCCGTGCTGTTCTTCATCATCAACGTCGGATACTCGAGCGTGCCCGTGTACGTGCCCACGCTCATCGCCGAGATGGGCTACGGAAGCATCCGTGCACAGGGCCTGTCGGCGCCTCCGTACGTGCTGGCGTTCTTCATCTCGCTCTCGGCGTGCTGGCTTACGGATCGGTACCAGGTGCGAGGCCCCGTATGCACCGTCCTGCTCATCGTTGGCGCCATCGGCTACCTCATGCTTGCATGCCTCCGCTCGACGGCTGCGCGCTACGTCGGAATCTGGCTCATCGTCAATGGGCTCTTCCCCTTCATCCCGATCCTGTACATGTGGCTCATGGCCAACCAGATGAGCGAGTCCAAAAAGGGACTCGGACTAGTCATCTTTGCCACAGTCGGACAGTGCGGTCCTCTGCTGGGCACGCATCTGTTTCCCGCCAACGACCAGCCATACTACGTCAGGGGAACCGCCACCAGCGCAGGTCTGCTTCTGTTCGGCGTGGTCGTGTCGGCGGCTGCCAGCTTTTGGTTCTGGAACATCAACCGCCGCAGAAACCGACAACATGCGCTCTCGCAGGTCGAGGCGCACGAGGCCGTTGAAGAAAAGGGGTGTACCGTGGAGCGCGATCCGTCGCTGTCCGAGGAAGACAGACGCAAGATCGACGTGCTCCTCCGCGGCGAAGAGAGCCCTTACTTTCGCTACACCATCTAGACTCATCCCAACACTCCTTTGGGTATCTTATTTATACAAAGACGGTTCTATTTCTGTATGTGTGTACGCGTGACAGATGGTATACGGCGGGCAAGAGTTGGTGCCCTGATTGCGAGGTTGGGCTGCTCTAGCAGACGGTGCTCCATTCGGGGCTGGCGATGGCGCCCCACTGGCGGCCGGTGACTTCGCGGAGCATGGTGCGCATGAAGACGCCCATGCCGTCGGCCTGGATGGGGATGGAAATGTCGAGGCCCTCGTAGCCGATCTTGTCGACGCTGCAAACAACAGCGGCGGTGCCCGATCCAAACACCTCTGCGATCTGGTTCTTTTCGGCCTTGTCCATGATCTCGTCCATGGTCACCTTGCGTTCGGCCACGGTGATGCGCTCGGGCTTGGGCAGGCCGTCGATGGACACCTGGCCCTGCTGGTACGCGCGCAGGAGCGAGAGGATCGTGTCGCGCGTCACACCGGGAAGGATGGTGCCGTCATCGAGCGCGGCGGTGGCGATCTCGTAGTTGGTCGTCTCGCCATCGGCCGACTGGTCGCGGAAGACGACAAAGAGGTTCATGGCGCCAACCTCGGTGAGCTGCCTGTCGGGACCAAACAGCCAGAGCACCTGGTGGTAGCCCTCCTTGAGCGCCTCCATGGCGGGCTGCGTGGCGCCGGCATAGTTGGCGGCGAGCTTGTAGCAGCCCGTTCCGCCGGGCCATGCACGCACGACGTCGGTGCGCGCCAGCAGGCTGACGGGCTTGGAACCCGAGCCGGACGAGTAGTAGTTGCCTACGGGGCTGCAGATGCAGAAGAGCTGCGCCTCGGTGGGGACACCCATGCCGAGCGTGTCGGGCGTGCCGATGAGCGTGGGGCGCAGGTAGAGCGTCTGGCCCTCGCCATGCGGCACGTAGTCGCGGTCGAGGCGGACGAGCGACTTGATGAGCTTGATGAACTCGTCGCCGTCAAAGGTGGGCAGTCCAGCGCGGGCAGCCGATCGGTTCATGCGCTCCATGTTCTTGTCGGCGCGGAAGAGTCGGATCTTGCCCGAACCGTCGGCGGAGCGGTAGGCCTTCATGCCCTCGAACAGGCCGCTGGCGTAGTGGAGCGCGGGCGCGGCAGGCGAGAGCGAGAGCGGGCCGTACGGCTTGATGTGAGGCACACCCCAGCCAGTCTTGTTGTTCCAGTCGACAATGAGCATGTGCGGCGAGAACTTCTGGCCGAAGACGAGGTTGTCAAAGTCGGGCGCAGCCGCCGACTCGTTGAGCGTGACCTGGAGCAGGTCAGCGTTGAGAGGCGCCATGGTGGAAGGCCCCGCAAGGGTGGTAGCGGGGGCAGGAACCGCGGTAGTAGTAGGAGCGGGCATGGTCTCGATGATCGAATCTCGCTGGGCGAAGGTGGTTGAACGGATTAGGCTTGTGGCGTCTTGAACCGAAAGAAGTCTATATACCGCCGCCCAACTTTGGCCTCTTGCGAAGATTCGGCGCTGCTGCACTGGGCTGCAGACCGAGTCAGACCCGATAAGTGCGCGAAAAGCGCTCCGAAGCCGTATTCCCACACGACCCAGCCCTCGCCGGCAGCGAAAAATTTCAAAAGAATCCGCCCACCTGCTGGCCCAAAAATTCGCCGAGCCAAGCCAACACGGGCTGGTGATTCGATTTGCGGATTTTCGCTCTTTCTTTCCCGAGCAGCAGCCAGGGCCCACAGTGGACGCAGTCACGCGGCATGGCGGGACCCTTGCTGCGAGCATTCCTCTGTGTGACTCCAAGACGCTCTGCACCGAAAGTGGGCCTGCCGGGTGCGACTGTCCGAAAACAGCCGCACCCGCAAACGCGTCAAAGCTCAAATGTCCAACTCGGCTTTTGCGGTCCAGATGACCAGCCCACCCGACCTCCTATCCTCATCTTTATCAGACCAATCGCACTCGCAGAGCGTATCGCTCGGATCATCGCCAGACACGTTGTTCGGCTACATGCAGGCACGTCGTCGATCCCGGTGCGGCACTAACGGTCAACCCGGCTTGTTTCATCGAGGTGATCAAGCCTTGGTATCGGCGATGCGTGCTGTTAATCCATCAGAAACTCCCCGTTTCCTTGTCAGCTTTGTGCCTGAGACAGCATCAGACGTCAAGTGTGTAAGGCTACTTACCAACTAGCTTGCGGTTGCTGACCTTGTTCTCCTGGAGCAGCTTGAGGCCTGCAGGGATGCCGTCCAGACCACCCTCGAGCAGCTGCACCTTGTTCGGCTGCAGCTTGCCCTCCACCGCCCAGTCGGTCACCTGCTTGAACCAGCGCGTGCCGAACTCCTTCTTGTCTGCGTGCACGCTGCCGCACATGGTCCTGTCAAAGCTGATGCCTTTCTCCTTGCTCAGCTTCGCATTCGCATCGGCGTCGTCGTAGGCGCTGTTCAGCACCGTCGTCACCTTGCCACCCTGGTTTGGCGACGTCGACAGCAGTTCGACAATCGTGTCCACCGTCTCCTGCGTAGAGATGCAGTCGTACACATGAGTGAAAGCAGAGCCGCCCGCGGCCTTGTTGATGTTCTCAATCACCGTGGCGCGCTCGGCGCGGTAGTCGACAATCTTGCTCGCTGGGATTCCGAGCGCTTCGACCGCATCGCGAGCAGCTCCAGCAACAGCAACAGTGTTGAAGCCCGAGATCTTGGCGAGCTGCGTCACGTACGCGCCCACCGACGAGCTCGCTCCCCAGACCAGTACCGTCGCCTTGTCAGCCCCAGGCGCAGGCTTGCCATCAGATGTGGGCTCGGGCAGGCCCAGCTTGTCGTACAGTCCGACAAAGGCCGTGGTCACGGCGAGCGGAAGCGTAGCTCCGTCTTCCAGGGGGATGTTGTCCGCCAGCTTGGCGGTCGTCCATGCAGGTGCCACCGTGTACGGCTGGTATGCGCCATACTTGTCGCCTGAGGCCATACGAGTGAACGCGACGACCTGAGTCATCCAACGTCCGCGTAGAGGGAGACAAGAGCATCAGCACGCGATGTTTTCCCGGCACGAATCCGGAGCTCGGCACCTACCCTGTCGCCCTTGCTCAGGTGCTTGACATTGGCACCCACCGCCTCGATGTGGCCAGCGACATCGTTGCCTTCGATACCCTCGTAGAGCCCGTACAGAGCCAGCTTCCAGTCCTTGGGGTTGGATGCAACAGCCACGTTCTTGATCAGCACCTCATCCGTCTCCAGATCCGATGCGGAGAACGGCTTGGCCTGCGTCTCGACAACAGCGCCGTTGGTCTTGGTAACTCGAACTGCCTTGTTGATCATGTTTGCGTTCGCAGAAATGAAGTTGATGCACTTGCTGAAGGACAAGACAACAGAGTAGCGGAGGCGTGTATATATGTCTTCGAGCCCTCGAGCACGGACCTACCCCTTCGGCTTTGCCGTTCGGGATGCTACGTCCGGCAGAAGGTTAGCGAAATGCAACTTTGAGCTAAAAGAGCATGCTGCGCTGTGACTTTGCGAAGGAGTCTCTGGCGAATGACGAAATCACCTGGGCTGCGCACATCTTTACATAGCCGCTCCACACCGCAAATCTTGACTTTGTTAGAGTGCTCTTGCGCACAAGTATTGCTTGGATTTTCGGCTCATCCGCGGGGCGCTGCATCCACGTCTCGTTCCGCTCCTGTCAAGACCGCATTGCTCTCATCCCACCACCTCTCCAGTGCAGAGACGCGATCAGCATCTGGGCGCGCCATCCACGCTCTTTGACCCATTAGTAGGCCACCTGCCTTCGCAAGCATGTCGAAAGGCGCCGCTTCGGCGTCGAGCTCCTTCCCTGGGCCCGGGATGGAGCCAGACACGTCCGACGCGCCCACCCCGGAGTACCGCTACCTAGTCGAGATCGCACAGATGATGTTCGTCTTTGCCGACGTCGTTGACCCTGCGCCCGAAGTGACGCGCCTCGTCGAAGACATCGTGCGCAGCCAGGTGATCGAGATGATCATCCAGTCACGGCGCCTTGCACAACGCCGTGCATCCAAGTACCTCTCTCCCGAAGATCTCATCTTCCTCATCCGCTACGACCGCGCCAAGGTCAACCGACTGCGCACGTATCTCAGCTGGAAGGACGTGCGCAAGAACGCCAAGGACTCGGGCGACTCTGGCGGCGCCCCGGGCGGAGCCACCGAAATGGATGCGCTCGACGACCCAACAGCGATCGAAGGGCCGAGCATGAAGGCGACCAAGATGAAAATCCGGCTTCCGTGGGAGATCTCGTCCATCTACTCGGAGCATGTGCTCGCGCTACCCGGCGCCGACGGCGAGGAGGAGGAGGATGACGACGACATCGAAGCGCACGAAGCCTCCATGCAGAGACTCAAGGATGCTGATGAGGCGACGAGGCGCATGACGCGCGACGAGTACGTCCACTACTCGGAATGCAGGCAGGCAAGTTTCACATTCCGAAAGGCCAAGAAGTTCCGCGAGTTCATCAACTCGAACGCGTATCTCGACGTCAAGCCCAACGACGACATTATCGACATCCTCGGCTTCCTCGCCTTCGAGGTGGTGCGCGAACTGTGTCTGGGCGCAGTGGCGATCAAGAAGGCGCTCGAGGAACAGCAGGCTGCGCGGCTGCGTGCAGAGGTGCAGCCTCCGCAAAAGCGCAAGCTCGAACCGAATGCTGCGGCGGCGGCGGCCAAGCGTCCCAAATCCGAGTCTGGCGCAACCGCAGCATCCGATGTTGAAGACTCGACAGCGGCAGCAGACCGCACCGTCACAGCAACCACCGACGCAGATGCAGATGCGGACACACCGGAGAACTCCGCCGCAGCCGCAGCCGACGACGAGCTGTGTACGCTCTTCTCCGTGCCACCGTCCGTCGAAACGCCGCTGCTCGCCTCGCACATCCACGAGGCCTTTGCGCGTCTTCAGCGCAAGCATCCTGCGGCGCTCAGCACCGGCCTGCGCGGCTCGGCCGGTCCAGGCGGTCTCCGCCGCACACGTGTCTTTGTCATCTGATCAGAGCCTCGCATACACCTTTATACCCATTCGCCTTTCGTTCACCGCGGCTAGCACGAATGCAACAGCGAAGTTTCTGACTTTGCGTCGCATTACAGATACACACGGGAGCATTCCCAAGATAATACAAGGAGAGGCGTGAGAGATGAGAGAATGAGAGGTGGGGAGTATCGAAAGGGTGGCAATCAGCTCTGCTGACCGCACTGTTGGAGGAAGCTGAGCGAGTCGTCGTCGAGATTCCAGACGCTCTGCTTCTGGAGCAGTTCAAACGCATACGAGGCCAGGCCGTTGCTCCCGTCAGACTGGGGTGTACTGACATCGCCCGTCTGCGCGCGCGCATCGTCTGGGCCTCGAGACGCACCCGCTCCATTGTCGCCGCCGTAGTACCGCCCGAAGTTGCCGTAGGCATCTCCTTGGGCGCCGAGCCCGTTCGCGCTGTTGGTGCTCGCGCCAAGGTTGAACTGCGACATGCCGGCCAGGTTCGAGACGTTGGGAGGCAGCAGCTCGTCCGTCGAGGGCGGCAGGTTGAGGTTGTCAAAGATCGACGGCGTGATCGAGGGCATCGACTGGTAGCCCATCTGTGCATGCGGGCCTTGCAAGTAGTCCGCTTCCATGCCCGCAGCCCAGTTGCCCGCTGACGGCGTCAGAAGGCCGAACGACAACGCAGCAGGGATACCCGATGCGCCGCTCAATGACGGGATGCGCGCGCGCTGCGGCGGTTGCGGCGTCTTGGGCCCAAACGGATCGGCCAATGCAGCCTCGGCCGTCGGCCGTGCCTTTGCGTCGGTGGCCGAAGAGGGAGACTGTTCTGCGCTCGACTGCGGCGTCATGGAAGCAAGCTGCAGCGTTGACAGCGGCAGCTGCCTTGCTTCCGGCGCCAACGGCTGCGCACTCGCACTGAGAGTCTCGGGCGAGTCCGAACTAACTGGCGCCTTGTGATGCCCTTTGCCTTGCACACCTGCCGCCTTGCTCGAGCCAGAGTTTGCTGGCCGAGAGGCTTGCGCCCACGATGCATCGCCTTCCACCTTGACATCAACGACTTCGGAACCATCGCGCGATCGCTTGGTGCCTTGGTCGTTGGATACCTGGCGTGTCACGCTGGTCTGTGTGGACGACATGATGGACTCGAGGATGTCGACAGCCTTGCCGCAGAACTGCCACACCGATTCCATCGAGCGAAGCACTTCGATGGAGCGGCGCAGATCCGTCGTGGCCGAGCTCGAGACTCGTCCGCCGTTGCGCTTGGCTCCCCATACAACCAAGATGAGGATCGTGCACGCCGAGACGACTCGGAAAGCGACCGACATGCCGGTACTGTTGTGCAAGTTTCGATCCCTGAGGCTCTGCGTCAGGTGGCTGATGCTGCGGGCGGCGTTGGTGCAGATGGCCAGCGATGGGAAGTTGAGGATCGAGCTTTCGTTGGCGCCCTTCTTGGCAGGGATGAAAGGGCGGTGGACGAGGATCTGGCACTGGTAGTACTTGGAGTAGAGGAGCGACGACTGGATCAGCCACTCGTCATCGGCCTCGTGGGGGTCATAGCGAAGATGCGGCGGAACAGTGTCGAGCCAGTTGTTGAGAGCCGAGTCGATCTCTGTGACCAATCTCTCCTCCCACTCCTTGGAGCTGATGCCAAAGCGGATCTTGGTCTTCTGGAGCGCATATACGGTCTTGAGCGTGCGTCCGATGATCTCGTCGAGGCGAAGCGAGCAGAGGAATCCGCTGATCAGAGCGGGCTTGTCGCTTGGCTGCTTGGGTAGCGGTTCACCCTCGGGAGTGTTGAAGAGGAACTCGTCGTCGATCTCGACGGGAAGTTCAACGTCGATGTCTTCGTCCTGGAGCATGATGGGACGACCCAAGGACGAGGCGGCCTCGCGATCAAGACTGTAGGCGACCCAGAAGACTCGCTTCATCGTCTCCTCTTCGAGTCTGGAAAGGCCAAGCTTCTTGGCAGCCTGTCTGCGATGGGCTCCCACGTCGAGGAGGAAACGGATAGCGGCGCCGAGGAGTAACCAGGATGCGGAGGCGGAGATGGGCAAACCGAGCTGGAAGAGGGTGGAAAGCAGGAGGCACTGGATGTGGCGGATTGGCTTGCGCATATGCGAGTTGCGATAGATGAGCGTTTTAGCAGCCTGCCACCAGTGCATGCCGCGCGAGAGCGGATCGTCGGGCGAGGCTCTGGTTCTGAGGTCGTCGACGCAGGGACTTGCCACAGTGAAGATGCAGAAGCACATGGCCAGCCAGTCGGGCTCCTTGCGGAGCTCGGGGCAGTTTGCATACTCATGGCGGAATTGGGCTTCGTTGACGATGGGGTACTCTCGGTTGGGACGAGCAAAGAAGACGTCGATGAGCTTGTCGGCCAGATCGGAGGGAGGGAAGACAGCCATGGCGGCATCAAGGTCGGCCGGAGGATCCAGGAGGCCTGGGGGGATGGCCCAAAACTCGGGACGCGCGCCTTTAGGGTGAATGCCAAGCTCGCTGTAGTTTCTGCTGCTGAGCCTCTCGAGGAGGGGCAGGGTGTGCATGGCGCTTGCCTTGCCGATGAACTTGTGCGAGGGAAGGCTCTGCGAGCTTGGATCGGCTTTGCTTCCCTCACCGAGGATGATGCGTTCGGAGTTGATGCTGTCAAAGGTGTTGGCTGTGGACGGGACGACAGGTTGCGGCTTCAAGTCGACCGCGCTAATCCTGGATTCGATGAAGGCAATGTCGTCTTCCGAATCCTCGTCGCTGTGTTCGGCCAGAGTGGGTTCGGAGGAGCTGCGGGACTTGGAATGGGATGCAGCAAGCATATGTGTGAGAGAGCCGCACATGGGGTGTTGCGTGTCATACGTGACTGGGGCAATGGCAGTGTCAGGGCCGGCCGAAGTCGGTGCTGGTGCGCCGCTGATATCGTTGGTGGCATCGTCGCCCTTTTCGTCGGGCCGTCTGATGGGTTTGCCGATGCGGTCTGTGAAGTCGACGCCGGGTGCGAGTGAGGATATCAAGTGTTCCATCTTGACGATGCGTGCCTCGATGGCCTCGACATAGCTGCGAGGCGGGGCACGTTTTCGTGCGGCGTCGATGAAGGTGCATTCGTAGCCATAGTTGGCGCTGATGGGTCGCAGAGAGCAAAGAAGCCGTCGGCAGGTGGGTCAGCATCGAAAGGGGCCATGGACAAGGCCGAATATCGGTGACAGCTTACCAGTTCGTACAAGCGCCTTTCTCGGGTTGAAGGCCATCGCAACGGACTTTCTTCTTTCGACAGGTCTGTCCAATGGTAGAGGATAGGAAAGGGAAAATGTCAGTATCGCAGCCCGCGCGGCCTAGGACGACCGAGACTGTGTTGATTGAAAAGGAATACTTACGTCGCAGGCGCGTTGAACCCTTCTTCGCTTGCCGCCAGCATCACCGTCGTCGTCCTGGTTGGCAGTGTCAATCGAGGCGTCGGCAGCGTGTGTTGAGAGGTCTGGATTCGAGAAGGCGGTGGGCAGGTCGGATTGCGACACTGTAGCGTTCATGTGTGGTGCTGTAGGATAGATGGACGTCGGAATCATGTGTTGGTGGTAGATGGCATCGGCGGGTGGTGCCGTGCTGTGTGGATACATGTTGGGCTGGTACATGGCTGCAACTCGGTGCGACCGATCGCCAGAGTCCTTGCTGTGCCTGATCGAGAATCCGTGTATAATAAAAGAGATGGAGTATGTGCGGAGCAGGAGCCGGCAAGTGCTGAAAGCGAGTCCGCCAGACAAGGGCGAATGGGAGGGTGTTGAAGTTCTGGTCGTGTGTTACAGAGAGAGTCCTTCTCGGGGCATCGGCTCAACGCAAATGGTCAGGAACGCCCGGGAGCAAGTTGATAGCCGGTATGTCGATGGCTTGTTCGATGTGTGGTTGTCTGGTCGAGGCGGTGGTGGGGTTGGTGGGCGATCGATGAAGGTAGGAGCAAGCCCGCCAAAGAAGATTTCGAGGCGCGCGTGGGTGTGGTGGGACAAGGTCGGTCGGCACGATGAGCACGGTGGCTGGAGCGGAATTTGCGCGGACAATCCTTGGAGATGCCACGACGGGTGGGTGGGTGGCGAGCTAGGCTGTTGGACGGATGGAGGGAAGGAAGGACGAGCAGGTCCGAAGTCGGAGGTTCTGACCGCGGTCGGAAGGAGACGGTGGATTGGCGCGGCTGTGGTTCACATGGAAGCCGCGGCGATTCTGGGCCAGAGGTCCGGACGTAGGAAAGTGCAGCTTAAGCCTTTGTTCGGGTGCAAGGTACGGCAACAAGGCTTCGGTTACAGAGGTTCGGGCCGCCAGGGCCTCTGTGGCTCGGAGCATAAATTCTGCCCTTCCACACGACTGTGACACTGCCGCCGAGCTCCACAAGGCTGGGTCGTCTTGTGCCCTCCACTCGGTATGATACAGCCGCTTCATCGCAGAAGGGCAAGGGCGACTATGGCAGACGAATACAGCACTTGCGACTACGCATGGCATCGGATACTGCGGCGTGGGGCTGGACAGGCCGTTTTGAAATCATTCCGTTCCACCATGGCTGGACGGAGTGTGGAGTGTCTCTACGGGTTCGGGCGGAGAATGTGCCGCCTGGACAGCGCCGGAAAAGGGAAGCCAACGCCAAATAGAGAGCGGCGTTGGCTCATTGTTCGGATCTTGGGCAGAACCGCGGAGCTGAGTCGGAGCGTTCAGATGTCATCCTGCGTGACTCCGCGGACATGGCTCAGGCCCTCTGCTCTCGCGCTCGAAGCCAAAAGCCCAAAAAAGAGAACAAAAAATCTGCAGACGCGTGCGGACCATTCGCTCCGTGGGCTAGCTCGTTCCCACCAACACATCAACGCTGACCCGCTCCCCATGCGCTCGGCGATTTGCGGGTACCGCCTTGCCTTCCTTTTGGCGGCACCCGCCATGGCAAAGCGCCGCAAATTGCTCTAGTGTGGGGAAGTGTGACCGGCTCTACATCGAGTGCCCAAGAAGAGGTCAGCTTGAGCCTGCTTATACACTGCTGCTACCCGCGGCATCTCGATCTGGCAGGCTCGATCCGGCACCCGCGGTCTTCGCTTTGGCAGAAGAAAAAAATGAAATTCCTCAATCTCCAAAAATCACCGATGGGCCACCGAGGGCGCCGCCCTTTGCGAGCTACGTCCGCGAAGCTGTCCTTTCTTCTGCCGGTCATACGCAATTTGTCAACTCGCCAGGCGGCCCAGGCTCCGTCTGCGGTCCGATTCACGATGTGTGCTCGTCAGTGTGAATGACCGCAAACATTCCGGTCGGCGATTGACCGAGGCGCCCCGGAAGATGTGGACAGGCAGAATGAGGCACGACCAAACAGTCCGAGGTACCGAATCCGCATCGTTAGGGAATTCTGCCGGAGGATTGAGAAATCGCACGGGTCTCACCTCGATGACTGGCCGATGTGCAGGTCCTGACACGGCTAAATCGGCGCAAATCGCTGCGTCGTTCTGCCCTGTCATGACCGCGCGTGACGGGGAGGCGTAGAACGACGATGACGATCGCCTTCCATCTTTCTGGCTCCGATCGAGTGACACTCAACCACGATACCACATAGAAACCCCGCAGAGCCACCGAGCCGCTCGAGCGTTTGTTGTGCGGTGCTGATAGATGCATGAGTGACTTCTGGCGCTCGGAACGGAGCCTCGTAGCTCTATTTGGGCATTCCCGTACTTCCGTGACAATCGGGTAATATAAACTGGCCGAGCATTATAGCAGATCGTCGCCTCGGTCATCGTTCAGTACTGCGGCTCTGGAACCGAAAGGACCCTGGAAGGTCGGACATAACCATGTATGCATTCATGCACCTAAGATGCTCAAGTGTCCACTGTACCTAGTCGGAGATACCGCCATCCTTTGTTCCGATCCGAGGGCTCCTGTCTGATTGGTGCTTTTGCGGAAGAGAAAAACTAGGCTCAGAAAAGCGCGAAATTTGGGTAACAAAAATCTAGCCCCACCCATCCAGAGCCAACACAACACAATCACAACACGCAATGCCAGAGCGAGGTATAGATTGCATTCGAGGTGGTGGATGCGTCTAGGCGGACACGCCAAAAGTGCGCACAGTGCGGTCGAGGCTCGACACGACGATGCTGCCGTTGCGGTGGTCCCAGTCGAGTCCAGTCAAGCTGGCGGTCCCCTCCAATCTCGCGAGCTGGGCCCACGACTTGTTGGCATACACCGTCACGCTGTCTGTCGCGACGGCGAGGAACTGGAGCGAAGGGTCGAAGCGCACCGCCGAGACACCGCCCTTGCCTTCTTCCTCCACACTCATCTTTCCGACCGCAGTGAGCTTGCGCAGGTCCCACACCTCGACCGCCTTGGCCTGGTCGCTGGCTGCGGCGAGGTAGTAGCCGTTCTCGCTGAAGTGCAGCGCGGTGACGGGCCCAGACAGCTCGGTCTGCAGCGTCGACACGTTCTGTCCCGCCTTGATGTCCCAGATGCGGATCGCGCCCTGGGCGGTGCCCGTGGCCGCGAGCTGGCCGTCCGGATGGAAGGCAAAGCTCTCGTATGCATCCCCGAGTCCAGCATCGACGCGAAGCAGCTCGGAACCGTCGTCGAGTGAACGGAGGCTCAATGTGCCGTCGCGGCCCGCACTGCCGAAGAGCGCTCCAGACGGATGTACGTCCAGCCCCGTAACTTCGCCCTGGTGGGGCGACACTGTGTGCGCGACAGCATACGCTTGCGCTTTGGCTCCCGTCGCCCCCGTCGTTGTCCACACTTTGACCTTGCCATCTTCGCTCGCGCTCACGACGTAACTCGGGAGCGCAGCTTCGTCGCTTGCGGCTTCCGAGCCGATGGGAGCGTTCGAGGCGCCGGATACAGCCACGCGCGTGATGCGTTTTGTATGTCCCTTGAGCGTCGCCAGCACCTGATCCTCCTTGCGGTCGTACACCTGTACGTTCTTGTCGTTGCCGCCCGTGACCAGCACGTTTCCGTCGGCAGAGAGTGCGAGACAGCTGACGCCCGCCGGCTTGGCGTGATGCATCGAGGGCAACTTCTGCGTTTCTGCAAAGCTGGCGACCGAAGACTGCGTCGCATAGCCCTCGGGCGCCTTGCGCTTCGACTTGGCTTTGCGCTGCGACGACAATCGCTGCGCAGTCGAGTCGATGATCTCAACCACCTCGGCGGACAGACCGCTGCCAGCTGCGGCGGTGCTGGCGCCATTGTCGGCGGGTGCGAAATCGGCCATCTCGACGTCGTGCGCCGCTTTCGATGAGGAGGGTTCGGCACCGATCGTGCCTTGAATGCTGGCGAGCGCTTCGCGTGCCTGATCCCTCTCGTTGAGCAAGCGGGCAATGACACGTGCACTCGCATCGTTGGCGTAGAGCGCATGCGCCAGTTCCTGTCGCAAATTGTCGTAATGCTTCTTAAGCGTGAACGTCTCGAGGATGATCGCATCGTACTCATTTTGCAGCGAAGTGAGCAAGGACGGAATCGAGCTGTGTTGCGGCGGTCGGGGTACAGCTGTCTTGGGATCTGCGTTTACAGCAAAATGCAAGACGTGTTATTGTCAGCTTCATCAGCATCACGGGGAAAGCGGAGCACCGTCCTTAAAGATCGGTTAACAGCTTGTGGAAGTATTGTTGCGCGCATGTGCACGTGCGTGTCAGACCTCGTGTTGTAGTCGTCGCCCGAAGGCTCATCAACAGCTTCTAGTTGATATGTAGTTTTTTGAGAAAGCGATTTCATCCTATGTGGTTGCACTGCACATGAGCGCGAAGCACTTCGTTTCACAGCTGCGATTCGATATCTTCGAGGGCCGGTTGAGCTGCGACTGATGGGGAACTTACTGGACTTGATCTCAATGAGGTCGTCGAGCTCGAGCGCATCGCCGGTCACGGGATCCTTTCCATTGTCGTTGATGTACTTGTGGATGAGACGCTGCTCGTAGATGAGGCCACTCTTTTTGGATACGACGGGAACTTTTGGAGGCTCTCCAGAGACTGTACGAAAATGAGCAGCAAGGACCAAGTGGAGAAAAATGGTGAGCAGGTGCGCAAGAATGTGGGTCTCTGCAGCTCTGGGGTCGCGGATCCGACGACAAACTTACTGGCACAAAACATCTTGGGAACAGTCTGAGCGTGCGGCGGCGCTGTTGGAGGAGCAGAGCCGGATGGTCTTGGTAGTGTCACGGCAAGAGCGGCCGCAAAGACACTTTCGACCTAGTGAAAAAGCGGCCGAAGCGTGGATGCAAATCGAGCGCTTCGATGTTGGTCGTTGCTTCGCGTCGGGCAATTTTCGCGGCTCGTCTGTCGCGCGAGAGGATGCAAGGGCGACGAATTACGTGTCCGGGTAAAGCTTCCGGCCTAACATATGCGAAGAAACCATCTCCGCCTTGTCTCCGCACTGACCCCGTATTTACCGGCTAGTGTTCAGGAGCTCGTATGGCTCCCGTGCGAAATGTCAGCGTCCAGGCGTTGTGGTACGGCCGAGGGTCATTATGCTTCTCCCTCAGAAGCCGCTGCTGCGCTGAGACCCTTCCTTTTCCCCGCAAAACCAGTTTGCGTCGTGGGTCCTTTTCTGCTTTGGCTTCGACACTCATGACTGCGCTGGACCGCGAGTCTGCCGCAAACGTGAGGGAAAGGCTGGGGAAGAACGTGGGCCTGTGGCTCGGTCTCGGACACATGTGCTTTTGTGCTTTGCTTTGCTTGGAAGCTCGAGCTGAAGTGAAGGTGAATCTTTGACTGTCTGTCGGCCAGCTCCGATGAGTCGTGGCGTCAGGCAAAAGAGGGCGTGGGAGCCTCATCACCTCACTTCGGAAAGTGGGCCGGGCGGAGCATGACCGGGTATTCCGGCTAGCGCGCCGTTTGGGTCATGACAACGAAGGTTTTGGGGCGCGCGAGCCCGAGCGCGAATGTGCATGGAAAAGTGTGGAGAAGCGCTTTGAGCAGCGCGCCAAACGAGACCCTGCCCTGCCCTGAGCGCGTTCGGCCGGTGGCCGGCTTCCACTGCCGCCCTAATGGCCCGTCGGGTCTCGTGTCACCACCACCACCATCGTCCTCTTCAACGACGCTTTCGACATAGTCGCACTCAGAATCAAGCGCACACCATCTCTACCTTCTCCAATCAAGCCGTTCGTAACGTGAGTTCGACCACCCTCCGTCACCAGTACAGGCCTTTCTGCGCGCACGGACCCCGACCGCCTGCAGTATTCTTCTGGGTGCCATTGTTTCGAGCTCTTCCATCTATCGGGCTGTTCGAATCTTGCTGGACGACGACAGGTCAAGACCGCTGCTGACCTTTCGCTTCGTCTTCTCACTTTACGCTGCACGTCCTTTCCTTGCCGATGCATACAGAATGTCGACTGTCGTTGCCAAGCCGTCGCCCCTGACGACCAACCCGCTGCTCGTCGGCTATCTCTCGGCGCTCGCCGCCAACCCGCTCCGCACCAAGTAAGTCGGATATCTCCAGTCCCTTTGTGACCCGTCAAGGCAAGTATTGACCTGTCGGTGCTCTCTCTGCTCCATCTTGCTCAGGATGATCACGTCGGGTGTGCTCTCAGCCTTGGCCGAGGTGCTTGCGGGTCATTTTGCCGGTGTCGCGCCCACCGCCACCAAGACTCCTTCGTCGCTGGATGAGAAGAAGCGTCAGGCGCAGCAGAACCCCGTCGGCCTTCTTCAGGCGTATGCCGCCAAGCTCGGCATCAACGAGCGTGCGCTCAAGATGTTTGTCTACGGCTTCTTCGTCTCGGCACCCATGGGCCACGTGCTCACCGGTCTGCTCCAGAAGGCCTTTGTCGGCCGCACCACCACGCGCGACAAGATCCTCCAGATCATCACCTCCAACCTCACCGTGTCGGTGTTTGCCAACACCGTCTACCTCTCGTGCATGGCCTACATCAACGGCGCACGCGGCGTCGAGAACATCAAGAGGGCCGTCAAGGCCGCCTTCTGGCCCGTCATGCGCGTCACCTGGACCACCTCGCCCATCACCATCGCCGTCGCCCAGAACTACCTCCCCGCCGTGGTGTGGGAGCCCTTCTTCACCTTCATCCGCTTCATCCTTGCCACCTACTTCAACACCGTCGCAAAGAAGAAGCAGATGAAGCTCGCACGTCAGGCAAAACAGTCCGAGCTCGACAAGGACCTCGCAAAGGGCGCTGCCAAGGGCAAGTAAAGATCGTTTCGTTCAATTCTGAATCCTGCGCAACAATCCCCTTTTCCCCTTGTGTATGAATCGAGGGTGTGACTGCGTCCCCTGACGTTCTGTCTTCTGGAAGCAATGTACTTGTTTTGCTAGGCGTGCGGAACCCCGCACGCTGCAATCCTCAGCCATGAACCGCCCGCCAGCTCGAACTTTTGCCGATCTTCCACACACGCACGACACGAGCCTGAATCAGTCTAGATTATCAAAGCGAGGCGCATTTACAGCGCGATATCTATTCGTCTACGAGTTGGAAGCTGACGGTGGCAAACGTGAGATTCTCGTCCGTGGTGCTGCGGAGAGTGTACCTCACCGGCATGTCTTGGAACCACTTTGCCACGTTGATCTTGACCGGGCCGATGCCGAGATTAAAGGTGTTGAAGTCCATCGCATCCGTAAAGAACGACGCGCCGTACACAACGTCCGGGTCGTAGTGAAAGTCGAGCCGGTTCTTCTCATTTGCAAAGTGCTTGCGGCGTCGAGGCACGGGCAGCGACTGCGTGGTAAAGATGAAGGCGTTGTCTTCGATCATGTCCGTCCCAGGGTCGGCGAAGCGCCAGGGTCCAAGCTGTTCGTCCAGCTTCGAGGGAGGCGCATCGGGTCGGCCTTGTGCACTGCTGCTACGGCTGAGGTGGGTATGCGCGAGCGTGTCAGCGAGCTTAAAATCGCCGTCCTTGAGACCGTCGGACTTGGCGGACTCCTCCATCTCGTGGCGGACCGCCGTGGCGATGCGTTCCAACTTTGGCATCTCGGGCTTTTCCGCGCTCGTCGAGGCTGCCGCTGCCGAAGGCGACGGCGCAGCGGCCGATGGCGTGGGCGCCGGAGCGTCCGCTTCATCGAGCGGCACGGCTACACCATGCTTGGGCTTCGGGGCTACCAGTGTCGGCCCGTTGGCGGTGCCTTGCGCGGCGTCATCGTCCTTGACGTCACCAGGTGGGGCAGCAGCGATATCGCCAGCGCCAATGTCGGCGAAGCTGCCACTTCCAACACGTGGAGAGAAGGGCATGTCCTCGTTGCCGTAGCCGTGGTTTGGCGTAAGGGCGCGATCGGGCGTGCGGTCCATCTCGGCCCTCTTGCCCATTCCGAGCACCGAAAGCGTCTGGCCACCCGGGCCGTGCTGGACATCGTTGGAGCCGACGCTGGCCACACTGCCCTGTCGTACGACGGCGTGGGTGTTGAGCAGCGCAGCATCCGGGTCGTTGTGCGAGCTGCGCAGCTTGGCGTGATGCGCCTCGAGTAGCGCCCTGACGCGCGGGTCGTCCTTGAAGCCGACGAAGCGCCAGTACTTCTTGAGGATGCGCTCCTCCTTGGCATGTCCGCTTCCACCACCGAATCCGCCGAACCAGCCCTTCTTCTTCTTGGCCGCAGCAGCGGCGGCGCTCTTTTCGCTCTGGCTGCGACTGCGGTCAAGCGACTCGCGCGGCACAATGTCTCCCTCTTCCTCGTCGCCGCTCGCGTGCGGGCTGGCGACAAGCGCATTCTGCGGGTTGTTGTTCGACTTCTCCGGATCAATGATGGGCGTTGCAGCGCGCGACGTGTCGGGAGTGTTGGCACGGTGGGTGTGGCGCAGCACCACCACAGCGTCGTGCGCGCGCGACGGCGCTGGCCACGCACAGAACGTGTTCATGCAGGCGATGTACGGCGACATGATGTACGGCCGGCCTGACGCCGGATGGAGCTCGTAAAAAGTGCACGGGTCGATGTACTTGGCGACCTTCATGCCGGCGTTGAAAGGTGCGCGTGGGAAGTCCACAAACTTGTCAAAGTCGGTGCCGAAGAGGATGTCGTTGCCGTTCCAGCGCTGCTTGAAGCGACCCTCGATCTGGATGCAAAACTTGCGCGAGCGGCTTTCGAAGTACTCGCGACCCTGCTCGCCTTGCTTGGCACCGGGTGCGTCGAGGATGCGCACGAGGATGCGGCCGACAAAGTGTTCCGTTTCGATCTCGTGAGGATGCAGGGTATCGTTGAGACGGCAGTCCTCCATGTGGAAGCGGTCGGATCCGACCTGAACTTTGAGGCGCGGCATGGTGTATCTGCAGGGTTGAAAGGTCCTTGGCGTAGGATGTGTGGTTCTAAGAGCAAAGACGAACCGAATCGATGTATGGGGGACCTCTATATACTGTCCGACGACCGCACGGCAGGTATCGTCTCGACAGCCTCTGAGCTGGAAAGGGTATCGCAAAAAGGAAGGTGGGTATGTCCAGCAAGTAGGAGTGTTGCAAAGTCACCGCGGAGAGGGCGGCACGATGACTTCAGTGCGGATATGAAGTAGTGGGGATGGTGGGTTGGTGATGGTCAGGGGGGATCTAAAAAAAGTGGATGTGCAGCAGTGAATGCCGAGGCGGCGAGCAGCAAACGGCAACTGCTTATTGTGTGGAGCGGCACACTAAGCCTTGGTTGTAAGCTTGGCAGCAGCTGCTCCACCTGGTGGTGGGCATGTTTTTGCAGGCTTTGTGCACTTTTGGGCGGCGTTCACGAACAGGCCATCATCGGCGCCGTGCATTTGGATGCATCCGACGTGTGCCGTCGGATCAGCCTAGAGCTCCCAAGAAATTTGGAAAACCTCATGCAGCTCGGTGCTTGCCAGGCCCCACCCTGCATTCATCTCGCCCTGACGCCACTCGTTGGCAATCCGTTGGCAATCCGTTGGCAACCGACGTGCATCTTTTGGATCGAGGGCGCAGGGCCGTGCTTCACTCAGCCGCTGCAAAACAAGCTTCCCGAAGGGCGGCCAAAAAAGGCCGGCCAAGTGTTGATCTTCTCCACTTTCGGCGCGTCATGTCATCGTTTGCGGCGGCCATTTTTCACGGCTGACCAAAAAGACGGCCGAAAGAAACTCACCCCACCTTTCAAAGGGCCGTTTGCGTCACTTTGCGCCTTGCCACTTCATGAACAACTTCGGCGACTGGCCCTCTCGCCCACAGGGCCACAGGGGAACAATGTCACGAGCCTTCTCGCACCCAACTTCCCGCAATCTTACGTTGGATCGCCGCTCGGATGTCGAAGAGAGCTGCAGCCCACACACGTTGCAAGCCGAGTCGTTTGTTCGGTCGAGACAATTGGGATTGCTAGGTAACCGTGAGAAGCGAGCTGCAAATTGTGATGATCACAGCTGAGAAAGAGAAAGACGGCGTATGTGACAGAGATTCAAAGGGTAGTTGGGCGTGACGGCGACCTTCGGTGGACTCCGTTTACTGACCGAGACCCTTGCGAAGGCCGTCAGTGAGGGCCCAGATACCCCACGCACCCGGGTCAGGGGGCATCTCGCCCTGATCCTTGGAGCCGACGTAGGTGGCACGGCCAAGACGAGGAGTCATGGCCTGCGTCTTCTCGGCGCCCTCCTTGGAGGCGTCGACGGCCTCGGTGAGCGACTTGCCAGCGCCGAGCGCGCGGCAGAATGGGTCGAGAGCATCGACCAGCGTACGGTCGCCGGGGCGCGCGGGCGTGTAGCGGCCCAGATTCTCGAGCGCATCCAGGGCGGCCTTGCCCCACACCTTGGCGTCCGCCTGCGTGCCCGAGGGCTGCGAGAGGAGCGACTGGACCAGACCAGCAAAGAAGAGTGCATAAATAGCGCCCGAAGTGCCGCCCATGGCGTACTCGAGCACCTCGCCGATGGCAATCAAGGTGCCTGCGGCGTTGTCGAGGGGGATCTCTCCTTTCTCGAGCGCCTTCTTCACCTCGTTACCAGCCTGGGCGAGCGTCTCTCCGCAGTCGCCGTCACCAACGATAGTGTCGTAGCGGGTGAGCGTGGGCTCGATCTCGACCGTAGCCGCGCATGCAGACAGGATGGCCTTCTTCACCAGCTCCTGGTCAGGGTTAACGGGGCCGTTCGAAGCGGCGCCCGGGTCGGCGAGACCGCTGACCGAGCCACCTGCCTTGCGCACGGACTGAAGGTGGTCAGCCGCCTCCTTCTCCTCGGCCTTGCGGTCGCGCGGGTGGCCCTGAGCAGAGCCCCAGCCCGACTGCACGCCGAGCCACGAGTAGGCGGTGGTCGGGTAGTCGAGCAGCTCGAGCAGATCCTCGCCAGTGTTCTTCTGGAATCGCTTCTGGTTGATGAGCGAGATGCCGAAGCCAGGCGCGTTGAGCGAGGTCATGTATGGACCGCAAAGCACGCGGCATGGGTGCAGGCTCCACTTGCTCTCGAGCAGCTCGATGGTGAGGTCCACAATGGCGTTCATCTCGAGCTGGCTCATGCCACCCAGGTTGTTGACGAACAGCACGGGCGCGTCGTCCTTGTCGAACGGCGTGTAGGCGCGGTCCTCGTCATCGGGGTTGAGCAGCAGGTCGAGCATCTCGCCAATCAGAGCCTCGGGCTCGGGCTTCTTGTCCATGTGCTTGAAACCGGGTTCGTTGTGGATGCCCATGCCGAGCTCGGCGGCCTCTTCAGCGAGCGCACCACGCTCCTCGGCGCCCTTGGGACGGCCGGGGACGTGGCAGTGGTCAAGCGAAGTACCGATGGACACCATGTTGTCCATGAGGTTTCGGCCAAGGTCGGCGATGCGCTTCACCTCCATGCCCTTGTCCGAAGCGGCGCCCAGGATCTTGCAGGTGAAGATGTTGCCAGCCAGACCACGTCGGCCGACCAGGCCGCCGCGCTTTCGGCCCACGGCAACATCGTCAGCCACAATCACGGCCTCGACGCCACCGCCCTTCTTGCCCGAGTAAGCCATTGCGGCGCGGGCCTTCTCGGCGGCGAGACCGAAATGCAGACAGTCACCAGTGTAGTTGTTGACGACCATGATCACACCAGCATCGTGGTTGATCAGGTCGATACCAGAGCAGATCTGAGCAGCCGAGGGAGAGGCGAAGATGTCGCCGGAAATGCAGGCAGCAAGCATGCCCTTGCCAACAAAGCCAGCCTGGGCAGGCTCGTGGCCCGCGCCACCACCCGAAATGACGGCAACCTTGTCATTCGGGTGCGAGGGGTCGTAAACAACCTTGTGGGGAGAGTAGCTGCGGGAATCACGAGTTCGTCCGTGGATTGCAAATATCGTCAGCTACGAATCAGCTTGAGGTTGGCGTCGCCAGTACTTACTATCGGAGGGCTGGGTTCTGCGCGACGGTTCCTCGCAGGTTGCGGTCAACGAGGCCGGTGGCGCTGTCAAAGACGTGCTTGGTCGCCATCTTCAATGTCTATCAGAGCACAATTGCTCGTTGCGGGTATGGTAGCGGGTAAAAAGACAGCAACGGCAGCGGCTGGCAGGGTATGGATAGATGAGGCAGGAGTGTGGGAGGAAGGTTGGTGTTGCAGTTAGAGATGTTCAGACTGCGGGATGTGGGGGGTAGAGAAGAGAGATGTGGTGGGAGATGCGCTTAAACCGGGCTGAGGAGGAGGGACCAGGTTGGAACAGGAGGTGGCGAACGAATTCGGCTTCTCAGCAGGCTCGACTGCATCGTGCGTGCGGGGCATGGATCAAGGCACCGTCGCCACCAGCGGTGCAAAAAGTTCGAGGCCCGGATCTGCTCACTTCTGCGACGGCCAATCATCCGACACTGGCTATTGGGGACTGGCGACTGGCGACTGGAGGGGCGGGACGGCGAGACGCCGTTGGCCCCGCCAGTGGGAGCTGCATTCTTGCCCCGCATCCGCTGAACTCTCGACGCTCGAATTCAAAGTGGGGAGAGCGCTCAAAGGCGTGGGAGGGACGTGCACAATTACGGTCGGGCCAAGCCCGAATAAAGTTGCCGAGAGCCTACCCAAAGCCTCCACACCGCCAATTCCAACTTCGAAGATTCTGGAGGCCCACGAGCCGGGCTTTTGCCCCGTCGTGCAGGGCCTCTTTGAGATAGCAGTCCCTCTCACCGCCTCCAGCCAGTCAAAAACTTGAGAAGACGCCGCGCTCCGGTGTCTTTTCCGCTTCTGGTACCCTATCTCACCTTCTCACACACATACTGTGATTGAGACGAAGGTCCGCTGCTGCCGACGGAACACAGGCCGGATCGACGCCGAAGAGCCCAGCACGAAATCGGCGATCGGCGAAGATCGTCATGAGGTGGTGGGCGGGACAAAGATGCACGCTCTCCCACCACATAAATTTGCAGAGCCACGGTACGAAGAGAATGTCTGGACTAGGCTCGCTGCCGGCCAATCCAGCCTCGGGCGTCGGCAGGTGTCAAGCCGCGATCTCGCCGAGCCTGGTGCGGAAGATGTTTGGCGCAGATCGCAACATGGGGTGGCGCTGGACCGGAAAATGAAGGAGGCCTCGTCTAGGCACCGCACGCTCCCGCTGTGGGAGAGGGTGACGCGTCGGCGAAAAGAAATCACCGAGGCCCGTCAGTCGCTCTTGGCTCTCCCACTCACTGTCCCTCGACTCTTCGCCACACACGCGAGGCAGCGACTCGCTCGCGGTTCCCCCACCATTTTCCGAGCGTGCATGCCGCAACCGGTCGGTCGGTCTCTCATGCCGATGGAACTCCCATGTCGGATGGGGCCCACAGAGATTGTTGGCTACCAGCTCACTAAGAGTTCACGCCGCTTAAGGGTCATCAGTCTGCTCACCGTGTATTTGGAGCTAGAGTGTACCGCGTGGGCATGACGGCGAGCGAAGGATGACAGGTCGCTTGGCCTGTGCATTGCCGAAAATTTCCTTCGCTCTTGCTTTGAGAAGAACATCTCGGCTGCCGGCCCCGGCCCGCAGAGAACCTCGCGCAGCCGCCGTGACAGAGTTCCAACGGAGACTGTATGCCTAGGACCGCGAATGCGATGTGAGCGACCGCCTCCTCCCCCTCCTTCAAAGCAGGCAAGACAAAGCTGGTTTCGTTTGAATCACTGGTTTCCCCTCATCCACCACAAGCATCAGTCCCAACGTTTCAATAGCACCGATGTGGACGAACCCAGCAACAGCTGCGCGCGCAGCGCGCGTTCTCCCCATGCTGGCACCCAGCGCCCGTCTGGCGGTGCAAACCTCCGCGCGTCCGTCTGCGGCCGCGCGTGCGTTTGCCAGCTCGTCTCGCAGCATGAGCAAGGACAACAAGGGCAAGGCTAAACCGCTCGACACTGCACCCTTCGCCTCGACCAAGGACGACGTCGTCGTGCCGTATCCAGAGGACAGCTCGCGCCATCCGGCTGATGACGTCGGCCACAACACTACCGGCGGTCGTGTCGGCAGGCACACGCAACGAACGCTCGCCAGCTTCTCCATGGAGGGCAAGGTGTGCGTAGTCACCGGTGCGGCGCGTGGCATCGGCAACTTAATCGCACGCACCTTTGTCGAGTCAGGCGCCAACCACGTAGCCATCATTGACCTGAACGAGGAAGAGTGCCAGCACGCCGCGCGCGAGGTCGAGGAGTGGTTCACCCAGCACGGCGGCGTCAAGCCAGGCGAGCTCGACATCCAAGGCTACGGCTGTGACATCTCGGACGAGGCGCAGGTGCAAGACGTCATTGGCCGCATCCACAAGCGTTTCGGCAAGATCCACGTCGCCGTCAACTCGGCCGGCATCGTGGAGAACTACCCGGCTACGGAATACCCCACGCCCAAGCTCAAGAAGCTCTTCGACATCAACATCAACGGCTCCTACTTTGTGGCACGCGAGGTGGCCAAGTGCATGATGCAGGACCAGACCAAGGGCTCCATCGTCATGATCGCATCCATGTCCGGATCGGTCGTCAACGTGCCGCAGGCGCAGGCGCCGTACAACGCGTCCAAGGCGGCCGTTAAGCACCTCGCCAGCTCCATGGCCGTCGAGTGGGCCAAAGCTGGCATCCGCGTCAACTCGCTGTCGCCTGGGTACATGCTCACCTCGCTCAGCCGCGCCGTGCTCGAGAACAGCCCCAACGGGAAGGAGCTGCGCACTACCTGGGAGAACCTCACGCCCATGGGTCGTCTCGGCGATCCCGAGGATCTCAAGGGCGCCGTCGTCTACCTTGCGAGCGACGCCTCCGCATTCACCACTGGAAGCGACCTCATCGTTGATGGAGGCTACACGTCGGTGTAATGCATTACTTGCGCTACCACCGTAGCCCGAAAGTAAGACGCCCATCTTGATCACCCTGCTTTTCTAAGGCGATTGTGCCAAACTAGATCCGGCCGAGATAGATACATGGAATGGATTGATCTCCCCACAGCAGCTGTGCTGCCATCGCTGGAGTCGACGCTGAGGCTCAGGCGATGTTTCGGGACAAGGTCAAGCGAGTCCTTTCACCGCAGCATGATGGCAGGGTGTGAGGCGTGCTGTGCATGGAGGGCTCGAGGCAGTTGCGCACGCGCCTCCACGCCGCTGACACTGACAGCGCTGTGAGGAGGGTGACGATCGGATCGGGGGGCATTGGTCCTGAAAATGGCGATGAGATTCAAAATGCTCGAAAGAGCGGAGCCGGGTCGGAGAGCGCGTCGTTTGAGTGGATGTGGAAGCGGTCGGCCCCTGTGTGGCAGCACACCGCACAAACTGAGCACGAACCACCTTTGGCTTGCGTCGACTCGTCCATCATCGCGCCTTTTTCGATCCTTCGTTGCCGACCCACCGATACCCCTACCGACACGATGCGCACGACGTTCGCGCTTGCATCGCTGCTTAGTGCTGCTGCCTGCGCTTCGGCCAGCCGCACTGCATCGCCCGTGCTGGCCTTCACCTCGCAGCAGAGCCCTGCACTTCAGTTCGAGGCACCCGCCGACGCCAACTTCTCTACGTTCGTCAGCTCACTTTTCGCGGTCGAGCACTCTTCGGATGCGAAATCCGCTGGCTTCTTGAACTCGCTCTTTGGCGCTCGCCAAAAGCCAGCTGCGTGTGACCTTGGAGCCATCGCGATCGTCCGCGTCGAGAAGCTCGACGGCACTACGTTTGCCAGCCTCCGACACTCGTCGACCAACTCGCTGCGTGCCAGATCGCTCGAAGCTCCCGAGCAAATCACGTTCAACGTGCAGCCGGAAGTCGACCCTTTCAAGAAGATCAACAGTGCCTTTGCTAAGACTTGCAAGCCTTTCCGAATGCTCCTTACCAACACTAGTGCGCCGCACGACCTGGACTTCCCGCCGCATATGCTCCCCGGCTACATGCAAGCACCCCACTTGCTCGAGCTGTCTGTTGACGACTTGCGAACCCAAGGTATGTTTCCGGAAGTGACACAGGATGCTAAACGTCGATCATGCTGACGTCGGTGAGCTACACCCTGCCATATAGAGTCGGAGCTGCTGCAGTTCATCGAGAGCCTTGACAGCGCGTACCCTCGCAACCTGGTCATTATCCTGCTGCGCGCCAACACCAGGACGCACCAGCACTCCAAGCGCCAGGTGAGTGCCTCTCGTTCACATTCGTCTACCCTCTCAGACTGAGACCTGACCTGCATCGCTGTTTCCTCTGCTCTCGTACGCCTGAACTCATTGTCGTGCAGATCGCGGCTTCGCCTTCGAGCTCGGACGACAAGTGGGTCGAGCCGACAGGCGGCGTCTTTGCAAAGTACCAGGTACGTTTCATGCCCATAGATGTGTTTCCTCGACGAGTGTCGTCTTCTGACACCGCTACTTTGCATGACCTGCACCCCTTTTGTTGCGCTGTCGGCAATCTAGCTCTTCTCGACGCCGCTGCTTCTCGTGCTGCTGCTTGTTGGCGGCGTGCTGGTGCCGATCGTGTACTTTGCCGTCGCCCAGCTCGCGCAGGTGCAGACGCCCGACCAGATGGGCGTGCGCAAGGACCCCATCTCGGGCGACAAGAAGACGCAGTAAATCCATATCCAGTGCCACCATCCACCTCGGAGTCAAACACTTCCCCCCTTCTTGCTCGCATCGTTACACACGCAAAGACCAGAATCCCAACCACGGTACAAAGAGCTCCGAATGATCAAAGCAAGTTCTAGTGCATTTTGTGTTCAGTTGCAATGGATACAGAGGAGGAAGTTTTACAGGGGCGCATCCGTTTGAATGGGACCTTGGGGATTAGTTGGGGAGGGAAGAAGGGCCTGGTTGTGCGACTTTCTCGTCGGTGACGACCTGCGAGGCCTGGAGACGGTTCTGAAGCTTGAGCTGCTTCGCCTCGCGCATGCGGATGGCACGCTGCGACTCCCAAACGGTGTTGCCGTTCCATCGGAGCGCGAGACGACCCTCCCTCCAAATCTGGAACCACAGATAGCCAGCCACGGCGAACCAGTATCCGATGTACATAAACACCGAGCCATAGGTGGCGGTGTTGTTCCAGCCGACGAGAGAGTTGAGGATGCCCCAGCCACTACCGCCCTTGTTAGCCTCGGGGTTGCAGCAGTTGAGGTGCCAGATGTAGCCCTGCGAGTTGTATGAACCGGGACCATCGCCCGACTCGGCGGCAGAGTCGCCGACCAGACGCACATAAGCATAGAACTGGAGGTAGTACACGGCACGACTGGCCATGCCCGAGGCGATGAGCAGGAGGAAGCACGTGGAGCCGACGAGGAAGATGCGAACGGACAGCACATTGCCCGAGCGGAAGATGAGGAAGCCGATCAGAAGACCCACGCCGAGACCAACGATGGCCGGGAGCGGGATCGAGGTGGCGGGAAGACCGAGCGAGACACCTCCGATGAAGACGACACCCTCCAGACCCTCACGAAGCGTGGTGATGAGCGGGATGGTGAAGAGCGCGAGCGTGCCGCGGTTCATCCTGAGCTTGAGATCGCTGACCGCACCGGAAGGCTTGGAGAAGAGACCACGCAGACCTCGACGCGGACGCGATGCCTGGGCGTTCTGAGACATGGTGGGCACAACATCGACCGCCTCGAGCGGGTTGAGCTTCTCGGTGGCGGTGGTCTTGGGGTGCGCCTCGTCGTCGCCGCTAGCATTGGCAGCACGTCGCGCCGACGAGGAGGAAGAGGAAGCGGAGTCGTTGGAGGAGATGTTGCGATTAACGGCGGTGGACTCGCCCTCCTCGTCGCGAGCGCGGTTGGGCTGGATGTGGCGGTCGTTGAAGGCGCTCTCGAGCTTGCGCTTCCATTTGCGCTTGCTGTTACCGGCGCGGAGGATGGCGAGCGACATGGGCGTGATGAGGAGCACGGCGACGAGGTTGAAGATACCCTCCCAGAGCTCCTCTGCCTTGCCGTACAAGTCGTTGACCTGCGTGTAGAAGACGGCCAGGAAGGCGGCACCGATAGCAAAGGCGATGAGCAAACCTGTCAAAGCACCGAGCAGGACCTGCGAGAATGCCACAATTGTAGAGCAGGAAGAAGGATCGGAATGAGTATCGAGTCGAGGCGAGCTATCGAGCAGGACAAGGCAGAGAACTTACGACTTTGCGAAGCTTTCGCACGATGATACGGCGCTTCAGGTCGGCCTGTTCGCGCTCTTGGTCGGTGAGCGAGGCCTCGTCGCGGAGGTCTTCGGCGGACTTTGTGTGCATGACGAGGTTCTCGAGCATGCCCGAGAGGATACCGATGACGAGGGAGGCCTCGAGAGCCTCCCTGGCGGCGATGAAGAAGATCGCCGGAGCGAAGACCTTGTTTCCGACGGCCATGTCTGATGACTTGTGGCTGGGGAAGGTATGAAGACTAGGGCAGTAACGATGAAGGTCGAAAGCGAAGGCGGGTTCGCGAGGAGACGACTAGGCGTAGCAGGAGGGGAGGCTAGGAGGTGTCGCCCGAGGGTGAAGGTACGCGCTTAAAGGCAGGACCGACAGCAGTACGAAAGGCAGAAGAAAAAGAATCGAGGCCTCGTGTACTGTAGCGTGTCTGGTCTGATCTGATAAGCGACGAGTCGGGAAGATGGAGCCGGGCGGGAAGCGACAAGGTTAAGCGCGGCAGAAGAGCGTCTCGGTGCAAGGCGAGCGAGGCGTGAGTACGGTGGCGGAGTGAATGCTCGCGTGGGTTGAGAGCGAATAAGACGAGGATGCGAAGCGCAGCGCGGGTGGCTCCGGAAGAAAGACGACGAATGAGGCTTTGAGGCGGCAAACGCGCTATCACAAGACGTCGGGATGCGGTGGCTGTTGCGAGAGGCAATGAAGTAGGAAGGTCGGGAGAATGCAAGCTTCGGGACTGAGCCAGACGAAGAGGCGCAAAGAAGGTTGGGAGTGGGAGCAAGGAGGGAGGGAAGAGAAAAAATGTGCAGGATGCAGTCGAGGTTGAGGGAGCGGAGGCGCGATGCGGGTTATCAGATGAGAGAGTCTCTCGACGACGGCGATCCTCAGGCTTGGTCCGGCCGAAGTTCAGACATGAGACCATCCGTTCATTCAAGCATTCGGCAAGGTCCCGCCTTGCCTTATTGTTCTGTTGCCGACGAGCATCGCAGTGGGGGGAGCGAGTCGGGGCAGCACGGCAGTGACACACGAGAAGCTGAAGCTGTGGTTTGAGGCTATTTCGCTTACAGCACAAGCCACAAAGGCGGACGACGAATGGCAGCGCCAGGAGCGATGTGAACAATAGTGAAAGTTCGGGAGCAGCCGGCCGAACGAACTCTGTCTGCGCAGGGCAGGGCAGAGCAGGAGAGCGAGCAAGCTCAGAAAGCGGGCTGCTGGTTTATCAGATAGAAGAAAAACGCGCTAGAGCAGGTACCACGAGCGGTCACGGCCTGAACCGAGGCGGCGGCGACCCTTTGTTGCACCCTCTTCCCACGCGAGGAACCGACCCACGGTCTAGCGGGGAGCCGCATGCCAGAAACAATAACGAAAAAAAAAAGGCGGCCAGGCCAGGCCAGGCTGAAAACACTTTCAAAAAAGTTCGATATGCAGACCGTGCATGCACTCCATCAGCCGTAGGGCGGACGCAGTGACTCCGACGGCTGCGAACTTTCGCTTGGTGCGTGCGCTGCAGCCGTGGGTTTGGCGGGCATGGCGCTGCCCATTGTTGTCTGAGCCGCCTCTTCCACCCCATCGTGTCTGCCTTTAAAGCGTTCGTGCGTGCCTCACCAATGTTGCCATCCGCTTCACAGGGCATCGCGCTCTTCGGCAGGCTTCCGATGATACATTCACACGCTCGCAGAGGGCGAGGGGAGGGAAAAAGTGGGTTGCGTGACTCACTGGAGCGAGGCGGGCGGAGTGGGGATTCTGCGACGGATGGGCCGACTCGCCAAACAAGCTCAGATGTGATTGGCCAGAGCGCCTCTTTTTTTCTTGTTTTGTTCTTTTTCTTGTAGGCGAGCTGTCGGGCTGCCATGCATTAGTTGCTCGCCTCGTGAGGAGCCGCAATTCGGCCGTCCAGACCGCTTTTTCATCGCTCGGCCCATGCCAGCTGGAGAGAGAGAAAGCAGCTCAAAGGCACTGGAGCGCTGTAGACCCCCCTCTTATCTGATCCGATCTGATACACCGCAACCACTTCATTTTTTTCATCATCTTCTTCTGCTCTGTCGGCCTAGGACTCGTTTCCCCACCCAAGACAGCGGTGCACTGCTCCGGCTTGAGCTGGTCCGCATTGTCTTCTGCCATCTTCACAACGTCCGCTGCCGAGCTTCTTTGTCGAGTTTGAGCTCAACCTTATTCGGCTTTGGCTTGCCGCGACCCCCCACTCCCACTGCCTGTCCCTTGCTGGCCCGCTCCATTCATTCCCTCTCTTCGTCCACTCCTTGCCAAAGCCGATATCCTCCCATTGGACGCCTCGGCTCATTCACGGTTTCACTCGCTATACTCACCAGCCATACCGTCCAATCGTCTGCCTCGAGCCTTCTCCCGCTCCTTCCCGAACCGCACCTCCCTAATCCGTATACGACAATCACCCGCGCCAGCCTCGCCCTGCATCCTCTGCGCCACGCTCACCTCGCTCCCGCTTATCAGATCACCTGCTCTGTTTGCGCTCGATCTGCTGCACTTGCCTCTCCGACATCACACGCCACCGGACTGTCTTCCTCACCAAACGCCTCAGAGATTCCCTTTCGCATTGCGCCTTCCGCACGCCCGAGGCAAATCCCTTGAGCCATTGCCAAGTCTCTGATAAACCAACAGTCAGTCGGTCTAGAGAGCCAAATTCCCTCCAAGGAAGATCCTCTTCGCTCGTCGCTACCTTCCTCCATCCTTCCGTCCTCTCGAGGCACATCCCTTGATCGTTGTGACGACATCCACACACGATGGTGCGAGCAACAAGCAGTGCAGCTGTGCCAGCTGTGGCCCTGCTCGCCTCCACGCTAGCCTCGCTCATCCCTGCAGCGAGCGCCGCCACCGTCGAGCACCACTGGAACATCAACTGGATCCCCGACGTCAACCCAGACGGTCTCTTGCCTAGGCACGTCATCGGCGTCAACGGTACATGGCCACCCCCCATCATCAACGTCAACGCCTCCGACACCCTCCGCGTCACAGCCACAAACAACCTCAACACCGGCGTCGGCACCTCCCTTCACTCCCATGGCATGTTCTTCAACCGCACAGGCTACTTTGATGGCGCCGTCTCCATCACCCAGTGCCCCATCCCTCCCGGCGAGAGCTTCACCTACGAGACGCTCAACTCGCCCGCCTCGCCCGCCGATCGTCGCAAGCAGATGGGCACCTTCTGGATCCACGCCCATAACAACGACCAGTACACCGATGGTCTGCGCTCGCCCGTCATCATCCACCCGGACGACCCGGCGGACATGCACTTCAGCTACGACGACGACTACACCGTCATCCTCGGCGACTGGTACCACTCCAACTACACCGACCTCGTCAAGAACGAATTCATGAACCGCAAGAACCCCACCGGTGCCGAGCCCGTGCCCAAGTCCGGACTCATCTACTTTGCCCACACGCCCAACACCACCACCGCTGCCACCTACCTCCCTGGCTTCAGCGAGAACGCCACCCTTCCCTTCGAGGCCGGCAAGACCTACCGTCTGCGTGTCATCAACATGTCCGCACTCGCTGCCTTCTACTTCTACCTCTCCGGTCACGACATGCAGGTCATCGAGATCGAGGGTGTCGACGTCGAGCCCCGCCCCGTCGACTTCCTCTCCCTCGCCGTCGCCCAGCGCTTCAGTGTGCTCGTCACGGCGCGCAACGACACCTCGCCTCAGAACTGGAAGCTCCACGCCAACATGGACGAGGACATGTTCGACGTCGTCCCCGAGGACCTCCAGCTCAACGTCACCGCCACCATCTCGTACCCGAACGCTCCTAAGGGCGAGTTTGGTCCCGAGAAGATCATTGAGGAGTACACGTACTTTGACGACCTCCAGTTCACGCCCGTCAACGCTGAGCCCATGGTCCAGCCCGATGCCACTCACCGCCTCGACGTCTCGTTCGACACCATGTCCGACGGTGAGAACTACGCTGCCTTCAACAACATCTCATATGTGGCGCCCAAGGTGCCCGCGCTGTTCACGTCTGAGTCTATGGGTGCTCTGGCCTCCAACCCTGCCATCTATGGCCCCAACGCCAACGCCTTTGTCTTCCAGCACAACGACATGATCGAGGTGCAGCTCTTCAACTGGGACGCGGGCAAGCACCCCTTCCATCTGCACGGCCACCACTTCCAGGTGGTTCACAAGTCGCAGGACGTCACATCGGACGACCCGACCATCAACCCACCCTTCAACGCCTCGCAGGTCAACCCCATGCGCCGTGACACGGTCGTAGTGCCTCCCGGTGGTTCGGCATACCTCCGATTCCGCGCTGACAACCCGGGTGCCTGGTTCTTCCACTGCCACATCGACCCTCATCTCGTGTCGGGCCTCGCCTCCATCTTCATCGAGGCGCCCGATGTGCTCTCCAACGACTACCTCAGTGTGCCCAGCTACATCAAGAACCAGTGCCAGGCGCAGGGCATCGCCACCACCGGCAACGCTGTCGGTCTCAACTCCACCACCGACTTCCAGGGTCTCAAGAAGGGCCCCACGTATCTCGAGTCGGGCTGGACAGGGCGCGCGATCGCTGCCTTTACCGGCTGCATCGTCACTGGTCTCCTCGGTCTCGCCACTGTCGTCGTGTACGGCTGGCACTCGGGTGAGGACGAGGACGTCGAGGACGATGAGGACGACAAGTGAACCGTTCGTCACCAAGAGGTCTGACACCATCAAATACAGGGTCGCACAGAAGGCGCGTGCGACGCACTCAAAATGTAATAGCATTGTATACAGATATGGCAAATGCAACCGTCCGCGTTCTCTTTCTTCTGCGTGTGTTTGCGAGGCTCCATCGCAAAAGCTTGCGTGTCTGGCGCAGTAGATGGAGGGGCTCGACCGCGCGTATTGTTCAGCTTACCTTTCGCGCGGGGGAGCGAGCTTGGACTGAACGAGTATCCGCGCGACGGACTGCATCAGTGCACGAATGAGGGACGCCGCACGCTCCCCTTGTTGCAGCAGAGTGTCATTTCGCATCGACATGGAAATCATCCGTGTTACGCTCGCACGCACCTTGAACTTTGCTTGGCTCGACCTCGAGCTCATCTTTGAAGGTGTACATGATCTGGTTTTTGCCCACAGCTCGATTGCTTGGCAACGATTGAGGCGACAGAAGTAGCCGTACAGCTGTACCACTCAGCTCCATCTTCCGATTGTTTCGAAAGTATAAGAAGGCCAGCGTACGCCCCTCTCATCTGAAATTCCCAACTCGACCGTCCCTTCTTACTGCAACATGACCAGGCTCTATGTTGTGCTGTGGGTCTTTGTGGCCTGTCTCGGTCTAGTCTCGGGCCATGGAGACATCACCCCTTCCAAAAGACACAATGGTGTGCGAGCGAGGCTCTGGGGTCGAGCCATGCGTGTATGGACGCCTCGACAGGGTCCTGCCCGACGCTCCGTCTCGGAGCACGGCTCCATGCCCGAGCCCTTCCTCGAAAACAGCTCTCCCGGTTGGACCTTTGACAACATCTACAACGTTCCCCACTGGGATGGCGGTGACAAGGCCACCTGTCCCGCCACCGCCAAGTCTCTGCCTCCAAACGGCTCCAAGACCATTCAAAAGGATTTCAAACAAGAATTCGTTCAATTTTGTCAACATGGCAACACGCCCGCTCGTATTTCCGATCCGAGCGTCTGCAACACCAAGCCTCATAGGAGCGATGCTGTGGATGCAAAGATCAAGCGCAATGAAGACGACTCCGACTACGAAGCTCGCATTATCGCAGCTAGTCTCGCCACTGCAGCTGAGGATGATGCGGAAAACGACGATACGGCGCTGTCGAAGCGCACTCCGCTCGCGGCTGCGCCTATGATGGGCATGATGGGTGGCGGGGGAATGTCGAGCATGTCCACCTTTATGCCGCTCATCAACACCGGCATTGACGCTGGCAGCAAGCTCGGTGTTGCCTTCCTTCAGTATCTCACGCAGAGGGAGAAGGATCAAGCAGAAGCCAAGAAAGCGGATCCACTCGCCGGGGCCAAGAATTCCACCGCCGCTGCGACAGGAGCTGATCCACTGGCGGCTAGCGCGGCATCGTCCGGTGGAAGCTCATCTACTTTGGGCCCTGCCACAAGCAGTGCTGACGGGTCATCCGGCTCGAGCCCCGGTGCCAGCGGTAGTGATGGTGCAGCAGCCAACGGTGCATCGGGCGATGCTGATTCGTCGGGAATCACAGACACGGCTGCAACCGACACGACGTCTCCTCCGCCAGATGCAGACTTGCCGAGCACGGTCGGAGGTACAACACCAGCAACAGGCGATGGCACTGGATCCGAAGACACCGGCCCGAGCGAGGCCAGTGACTCTGATAGCCCTCTGGCCAAATCGTCCGCGGCGGGCGATGCTGTTGGATCGTCAGCGGCTGGATCGACCACCGGTGGTCTGGCGTCTGTCGGATCAGCAAAGGGTAGCTCGACGCTGGACGAGGCAGATGACACTTCTGGCACGTCAATCAAAGCGAGCCTTGCTGGCGCTGGGTCTTCAGGAGATCGCTCTAAAGTTGGCAGTCTGAAAGTTGGCGACTCGACACTTGGAACCTCGGCCATTGGCGGCTCTTCCGACGTCGGCTCAGCACTTGACGGCTCCTCCGGTGGTAGCTCGAAGGAGACTCTTAAACACGCTGCAGCCGGCTCCTTGGGGATCAAGAGGAAGCGCGACGGTACCTCGCACCCGCCCGCACGCTCCGACTCGTCCGACTCTACCGCATCTCGATCCTCCTCAAGCTGCGGCGGTTCTGCGGTGCAGTGTAAGAGGCTCATCGAGCGCTCCATTCCCTACTGCGTTCCGCACAAGCCGGCTGCCAATGCACCGCCGCACACTCACGCTGACGACGATCCGGACGCCGTCTTGTCGTCACAGATGGTGGGTACGATGATCCGCGTAATGGCGCGCCACTGCCTGCGCAAGTGCCCTGGCTTTGCGGGTCTCGCCAAGTCCGACCATGACTTCAAGAGCAAGACCGAGAAATGTGCGCACGACACCAAGCTCTTCAACAAGTCTCCCGCGCAATCGTCCAAGCCTGCGGACAAGCACGCTCCCACGCCCGAACATGCTCCCGAGCCCAAGGGTCCCAAGCCCGAGCATGGGCCGGAGCCCAAAAGGACCTCTGCGCACCCTCCTACTTCGGATGCAGCAGACGACGAGGCGAGTCCCATCTTTAAGAGATCCTTGGCACAGGCTCGGCAGCTGGAGCAGTGTCGTGGTGGCTACGAGACCGTATTCCGCAACGCGCTTCAGCCTGTCTCTGCCTACAACGGCCAGCTGTTTGGCTCGGTCGTCTCAGACCCGGGCTCATTCTTGCACTGGGGTCTTGTCCGCAACGTTGCACAGTGCCAGCGTGCGTGCGACGAAACCCAAGGCTGCGTGTTCATCAACGTGTACCAGCAGACGTTCAGCCTCGACCATCCCACCATCCGGCTCGTCAGTCGCGACGTCGACGACGAGGTGCAGCTGCGCAAGCAGTTTGCCGGCAAGCCCGAGGCGAAGAAGAACTCGTTCGTCGAAGGGCATTTGACGTGTGCGCTGTACTCGCGCTGCTTCCGTGCCTGTCAGGCAACCCATCGCAGCGGCGAAAACCCGGTCTTCTTTGAAAAGTCGATGGGATTCTGCAAGTCGGACAGCTGCAATCCCGCCACCCAGTCCTCACACTAGATCAATGTAATACGTGTCTCGATCTGAATTGCAAGCTGTTTTTGAGCAGCGATGTGCGTCGACAAGAACGAAGGATGAGATGGAGGTGAGGAGGTTTAGCGACCGCAGATGCCGGAGCCGCCAAGCGAGCTCGATGGGTAGTAGACAGCAGGCTGACCTCCGGTGAGCTGGATGGTGACGGTGCCGCTCGTTCCGACGGTGATGGTCTTGCACGAGATGACATCCTGCAGCTGACCCGAGGGCAGCGAGCTAGCCTGCACATAGAGGTTCTGCGTAGCGCCCGAGCTTCCCGCTGACGAAAGCGCCACGACCATGCCGGCCTTACGGAAGACCCAGGCCACGCTGTCGTCGTACACGCTCGTCAGCGGGGTCGTGATCGGATTGTTGGTCGTCAGACCCTTGACGGCCTTCCTGAGCTTGTTGACCTTGGCGATGTGCTGGTACATTTCGGACTGCGTGTTGTAGTTGCTCGACCACAGCGCCTCGCGGTTGTACGGATCGTTGCCACCGTTGAAGCTCTGCTCCTGACCGTAGTAGATGATCGGAATACCGTCGCCGGTGAGAAGGTAGGTGATGGCGTTCTTGGCAAGCGCCCGGTCGCTCGTGAGCGAGGGGAAGCGAGGCTGATCCTGGTTTTCGAGGAAGTTGGTCAGCAGCATCGGGTCCTTGAACTGCGAGCGGATGGTGTTGATCATGTTCTTCATCTCGGTGAAGCCCTGTGCCGGGTTTTGGAAGGCACGAGTGAGCGGGTAGAAGATCGGGTAGTTGAGGATGCCATCCATGACACCCTGGTATGGCGAGACGTACGCAGGGTCGCCCGAGAGCACCTCGCCTGTGCAGTAGACACCAGCATTCGAGTTGAAGCCCGGCCAGAAGTCCTTGCGGACATGCTTGACGGTGTCGACACGCAGACCGTCGATCGAGTAGTTGCCGACGAGACTCTTGACCCACGAGTAGAGGCCATTGTACACGGTGGGGTTCTCGGTGTTGAGGTCAGGAAGACCGTCCGACTGCGACGAGCCGAGCCAGCACTGCTCGACGTTGGTCTGGTTGTTGTAGTTACTGATGGTGCAGAAGGGGTGGTAGTGCGACGGCTGGTTGAACGGCTTGTAAGCGCTCGGGTTGTTGCTCGCATAGTTGCCGTTGACCTGTTGACCCATGTGGTTGGCAACGACGTCGACCATGAGGTACATGCCGCGGGCATGCAGCGCCGACGAGAGCGCCTGCAGGTCCAAAGCCGATCCAAAGTGCGAGTTGATGGAGTAAAGGTCCTGCGACCAGTAGCCGTGGTAGGCGTTCTGCGAGTCGACGTTGGTGACGACGGGCGAAATCCAGATGGCGTCGAAGCCCATGTTGGCAATGTAGTCGAGCTTCGAGATGATGCCCTGAAACGTGCCTCCGCAGTAGACGTTAGTGCCTGCGCCGCACGAAGAGGGCGTGATGCCGTTGGCCACACCAAAGCGATCGGTGACGATCTGATAGATGGTTCGTGTCTTCCATGCAGCAGGTGTAGCAGCATCCACACTGCTGCCCATGAGGGCGACCGAGGCCGCCAGCAGCGAGCCGATCTGTGTGAAGTGCATCGGGATCACAGAGATGATCGAGGATTGATGAGAGTCTTGAAGCGTTGAAGTAAAAAGAATGAGACCGCTTGAAGCTGTGTAAACTTCGCGCGTGGGTTGAAGAGAGGTTGGAGCCGTATCGAGCTTGCCAGACGGCCGCTTATATGCCCTGGAGCTGCTGCTTGCGCGCGGTGCTTGCAGCGATGGGGAGGGCTTGCGGAGGCTCCACTAGCACGGATGCTGCGCCTTGCTATCCGGTAGTTGCAGAAGAAGCAGAGGCTCGGCACAATGCACGAAGCAGGAGAACTTCATGCTGGTCCTTCCATATCGGGATAGATCTCAGCTGCGCACGAAGCGGGCCCCCACAATTGCTCCGAGCCTGGTTGCCGTGTGGTGGAGCGTTAGCACCGCTACAATGTTGATCGCCGAGGCATCAGTGAGCCTCATGCTCGTCTTTGTAGAGATCTGCGGCTTAAAGCGAAGGATGATGGCCATCGACATGCAACCAGACTGCAGCTTTCCAAGCTAGTGGGCAGCGTCTCGTGTCGGCGTGCGGGGCTCCGTAAGCTCGCTTAGGGCAATTGCGCCGAATTCTTCCTTCCGACCCTCGAGTCGGACGCGTCGCTCGAGAAAAGCGACGTCGATGCGGCAGGCCGGGTGGTGCACGGCATGAACGGATGTGGAGACTCCACACCATCGCGGGGCTACGCTGATGCGGGGGATGCAAGTATGGATAGCCGTCGGATCGGAGCGCAACGCAGCATTGCATCGCCGAGCGGACGAACGGGCGGAGCCACTCGGCAGGAAGATCCTCGGTAGGTTAACAAGCCTCTCTTTCTTGACAATTCCGGGTGACAGCCGACTTTTTTGGCCCCCTCGAGCTCCTTTGTTGTTCAAATTCCGCCGCTCGTCAACATCAGTAATGCCGGAGTCCTCGAGGCTCCACGACTCATGTACAAAGCAAAACGTCATATTCACATCTGCGGCCATAGAACCTTGAAAGCACCGCATCCCGTCCGATCTGCGAAGTTAAGCAAGGTATCGCCTAGTCAGTACTGCGGTGGGGGACCACGCGGGAATTTTTTTTTTTTTTTTCTTTTTTTCCATCTGACCGGAGGGGCGACCAATAGACCATGATCAAGCGGGCAAAGTCAGTCGGGATTGCGATTGTGACAAAGTATGAATTGCAGGTATCAATGAGTTCATGCCTTCTCAGTGGCCTGCGAGGGTGCAGTGGAATCGACCGTGTCTTGCTGAGATTCTGGGTTGGGGCTTTGAAGTTGCTCTTTTTGGTTCCTCGCGCGAACGTAGCGCCAGCTGAGGCAGAGCATGAGCCCACTCGCGATGAAGCACGCGCCGCAGAAGCCGATCGAGATGAGATATGCATCGGCGCCTCTGCGGCCGAGGCTGTTTTGCGAATGGTTGATAAGTGCCACGGCGATCGGCTGGCCGAATTGTGCCGGCAGCACCGTCGCGAGCCAGAACACAGCGAGTGCTGAGGGCAAGTCGCGGATGCCGACCACTTCGGCCGAGATGGGCGCGACGCTGCTCCACACCGTTCCGCCCAGCAGACCCTGGGTGACGGCGAAGACGACGAGGAGAGCGAAGCCGCGCGCAGGGAGCCAGAACGCGAGGCAGGTCACGCCTGCTAGGATCTGGATCAGGATCGTGCACGGATGACGCCCGATCAGATCCAGCAGGAATCCGCACAGCGGTCGGCCCACCATCTGTCCTGCCGCGAGGATCGACTGGAGTGTCGATGCCTGTTTCTGCGTCAAGCCCAGTCCGGACGATGCAAAGGCTGCTAGCGAGTACAGCGCAACAAAGTAGCCGATCATCGAAAAGACGCCGAACAGGAGCACGAACGAATAGCCCGGGTGGAAGAACCACTTGAGCTCGAGCGGGTTCTTCTTGATACGGGCTGTGGACGATTCCGACACCTTCTGCTTGCGGAGCTTGGACGGGATGAAGTGCATCGGTTGGGATTCGGTCGACTTCATCAGCGTGATGCACGGCAGCAGCACGACAAACGACACGATGCCATTGCAGATGAGCGCGTACTTGAGCGACTTTTCCTGAATCAGGTAGCGCGTCGTGTTTGCCAGTACCAGACCGCCCATGCCGCTTCCTGCAGCTGCTACACCCTGTGCATAGCTGAGCTTGCGTCGGAACCACTGGCTGAGCAGCGGCTGCGTGGGGATCATAGTGAGTCCGAGCCCGATGCCGAACACCAAGCCCTGGGTGAAGAGCAACTGGACGTACGTCTTGCAGAACCCGGCACCCACCTGGCCGAGAGAGATGAAGATCATGCCCAGGTACAGTGGCGTCTTGAACCACCCGGACGAGCGCCAGAGCATGTTGACGAATGGGGCAATCAGCATGCAGCTGGCTACCGAAAGACCGCCAACGTATGCGTATCGCATCGGCGTGGCGCCCTCGAAATAGTCGTTTCGAAGGTAGAAGGAGAAGTAGATTCCAAACGTCGTGTTGACACCCCAAGTTGCGGCATTGAGCAGGAAAGCGCATACCACGTTCACCCAACCATACCCGCCTTCGCGGATGGTGAATTGCGAGTCGGACAGAACCACGTTTGTCGTGGTGGACAGATCCACATTTTGTTGGTGGCCGTCTGGGCCGGTGTTGAGGGCAGCATCTTTGCGTTCGGACGTCGTTGTTGTTGGCAACGGCGGCACTGGCACGCCATTTGTAGAGAGCGACATTGTATGAATCGGCGTACTGATTGTGTCTCCACGCCGCCCAAGCGCAAGGCTGAAGTACTGGGATTTGGTTGGTTAACCGTTTTCCCAGAGTTTGCTCCGCGCTTCTTTTTCGTTAGCCTTTGGGATGTCTAGTTGCGATCATCTATCGGACAGAGTTGGTGACAACAGGTCGTGTGGGAGGTGGTGGACAAGTGGCAGGGTGTGGTGGTGGTGCGGGGAAGAGTCAACCCCGCACCGCTTGCTAGTCAAATTAGTGCCGTCGTTGCCGAGCGATCCGGTGACCGTGGCGTTTCCAAGCCGAACCTGCGGTGTCAAGGCGCCGGCCAAGACCCCGAGCAAGGAATTTAGCCGGGAAACTCACAGTCCGCAGGCACGCCAAAGATGCAAATTAACACCATCGCGGTCGCGCTCCGCGGTGTTTGGCCACTTTCGCGCTGACAGCTGTCACTAACCTGATCATTCCACATCTATGTCTCACCATCTACTTGAACTCAGAGGCGCACATACAACGAGTACGCCAGCAACGATAGGGAAGAAGACCTGCGAGCTGAATTTCAAAAAGCGCTACGAAAGACAGAGCAAGAAAGTAACAATGTAAAACCCATGACAATGATGACCGAAACGAAATGCGAAGCTAGACCCAAGTATCAATACAGCGACCAGTCTGGGGAAGCGAGGGACCGACGCCTCTCGTCTGCGTATGTGCAGACAATCGAGGGGTCCCTGGAGTCCTCGTGGTACGATTTTGCAGCGTGCTTAGTGGTTGAAGCTAGCAGGCTTGTCCTGGATGGGGATCTCCTCCGAGGTGTGCTCAAAGTCGTCCTCTGCCGTCGAGGTCTCGGAGCGGAGGCTGCGGCGAGCCGAGTTTCCGGTCCAAATGTACCAGTAGGCGAGGTCGCGCAGGCTGCCGTCGCCGTTGAAGAGGGCGTTGAGGCGCGAGCCGTACGCGTCGGGAGGGCTCGAGTAGGGGAAGCTGCCGAAGTTGGAGGTGCGCTCCACGTACGACTGGGAGTTGAGCCAGTTGGTGGCGTCGATGTGGAACTGCTTGATCTGCTGCTGGCTTCCGCCGGACGCAGAGGTGACGCCGTACTCGGTGATCCAGATGGGAAGGCCGAAGCGGTTGCGCACCGACGTCACGTACCTCTGCAGACCAGCGAGGTCCGCCCACGAGCCGTACCAGTGGATGGCGATAAAGTCTGTTGTCAAGAAACAAAAGCTCAAAGCGTCAGATTCTGATCCAGGATCGATTAGAGAGAAGCAAAACTCTTCGACCACCGTGCCTGGCTCGTTGAAGCTCAAGCTTGATCGCGCTGTTGATGCCGATCGACGGCGTGCGCACGCGCGTGTGCGCGTGTTTAGAGTTTTGCTTTGCGGACAGGTACTTACCAACAGTGCAACCCTTGCTCTTGCAGGCGCTCATGAAGGACGCGAGCCAGTCCTGGTTCCACACGATCTGCGGGCTTCCGAGACGCACGCCGCGCTTCTTCCACGGCTGGATCTCCTGCATCCAGAGGTTCGCCGCGGTCTGCGGGTCGAGGTTGGACTGGCCGCTGATGTCGGGCTCGTTGAAGCCGAGCAGCGCCTTGGGAGGGTTGGCGTTCATCTCGTTCTTGCGCTGGGCCCACTGCGAGTTGTACTTGGGACCCCAGTAGCAAGGGACGAACTCGAGGATGCCGTTGAAGCGCGAGTTGGGACCATCCTGCCAGTGCCAGTACCACTTGATGAGGCCCTTGGCCACATTGGGACCCCAGTTGTCGTTGGTGCCCCATGCCAGGCCACGCTGAGCAGCATGGGCCGACAGCGGCAGCATCGCCACGAGGGCGAGCAGGGAAGAGAGGAGGAGAGCGAGGAACTTCATGCTGGAGTTAGAGTTTTCTTGTACCGAGGGGTGGCTCTGTCCAGCAGAGGGGGCTCGGGAGGTATCTTGGTATAGAAGGAGGGAGGAGGAGGAGGATGTCTAGGGTGGGCGGAGATCCGTGGTCTGTCGAGCAGGGCGGGCGTACTTATACCATCTGCACGAGCTGCCACAGGCACAGGCACACCATAGTCCGCCAACGACGGCACAGAGGTACAGGGGAAATGGCAACAGAGCTTCAGGGGACACCGAGCTTACGCGACGGTGTATGACTGTGGTTGCGCCATCGGAGCAGATCCGAATGAGGGCGCTGGAGTCTGAGTTTCACAGCACCGCAGCAACAAGCTAGCTTCTTCACATAGATTGCGCAGACGAACCGTCGGGGAGCCAAGATCAGCCCAGGAACTGGGGACAGGGTCCGGCATCTGCACTGTCACCATCGTCGCCTGCCACCGGGAAGGGTCCACCATGCGGCAGGGATAAAAAGTCGAGGGGCCGATGAGAAAACGAGGGTGCGAGCAAAGGCGCAGGCGGAGCGGGAAAATTAAGAACAGGACAGAACAGAGTCATGTCGGAGCATGCTGTTGTTTCACGAAGAAACGAGGACGGCGCAGCCCAGCAGTGGGCAAGTGGAGCATTGTGCGCAAAGGCGAACGGGAACAGAGAAAATACATCCGGACCCGCGCTAGGCAGAGGAGGTGCGGACGTCCAAGATCGCAGGCCAGCAGCGCAGTATCAACTTAGAGTAGCTCTGCAGCTCTGCCAGCGAGCGAGTACGGATCGGAGAGCGGAAGGGACGACGAAGGAGTTTGCATGAAGGTGGCCACCCCGAAAAACAACCCGCGCAGATAGAAAGCACGAGTTGCCGGCGACACGCAGCAGGGCTGCATGGCTGCATGGCGAACAGCTGCAAGATCAGCGCAGATTAGCTGCCGAGCCTCGCGCAGGCACGGGAGGTCCACGCTCGGTGGCGAGCGTCGAAAGTCGAGCGCTGGCTCCCATCGGGACCAGGCGCAAGCGAACTGTCGGCTGCACGACAAGTGCGGTGCATGCAACGGCGGGCCACGCCTGTCACTGTCACATCCATCAGGCACGGGAAGGTGTGACTGAAACTCTGGGCACAGAAAGGAAAACAAGAAAAAGGGGCTGAAAGACCACTCTGCACCAAGGCGTTCCTGCGCCCTCGCACCTGCATCCTGTCGATCTGACTTTCAAAGAATTAAAAATTCGTCAAAAACAAAGCAGGGTCACAGCGAAAACGAAGAATACGATTTTTACTTTTTTCTTCTTTTTTCCCTCCCTTGCCCCGACGCAGCTGCCCGCATGGTTCGTTCGTGGCCCACACGTGGAAGCGCAGACCCTCGAGGCAGAAAGGGGGCTGGCCACCGCTGTGAGACGGATCGACTAATTGATCCGCCCAGCTGCAGCCCACGCAGTCAGCTGCCAAGGCCCTCGTCGTTCCCGGTGGCTTGCTAAGAACGCGGGCAGCGAGAGGATAAATGCATCCTTCCGCCAAGCATCCGCCGGCCACAAACTTCGGTTTTTTCCTTCTCTCTGATCACATCTTCCCGATCGTGCAGAGCCTCCCGCTGGGCTTGGCTCGGGGACGACCGATGGCCATCCGAGCCTATGGGTATCGCCGGATCAACTCCACATCCACACTCAGGGGGGACCAATGTGAACACGGCGAATGACCAACCGGGGCGAAATATCGCAAAGTGCTCTGCTGTACATTTTTGCCAAGAATTGCGGAACAGCCTCTGTGGTATGGCGACGAGTCGAGGCGCGTCAAGTGGCGCCATTCACTCGCTGTATTGGCTGAATGGTGGCAAGGTGGGGATGGCGGCGTGTCGATCGATGATCTAACTCGGCTACGCTTCGCCTCCCAGCGCATGTGAGACACAACAAGGTATGGAGGATCGACGACGTGCACGCGTGAAAGAGCGAGGGTCGTTGATGCGACCCTATCGCAGGCGTTGAGGGTGGTGGTCACGACCCGAATGGATCGCGAGCCCAATCAATGAGCTGAGTTGGAATTCTAGCGGCCACGCGAGGGCGCAAGGCCAAAAAAAGCAGGGTGCAGACCCCAAAACACGGCTCGCGGCTCTAACGACGCGTAAAGAACTTGTCCAGGGCCCGCTTCTTCTTTTGCGTGGCGGGTAAACTGGGAGCAGCCGATGGCCGCGATGCTGTCGAGCCCGATGGCTGAGGAGCTTGCGAGAGCGATACGGCAAAATGCCAGTCCAGATGCTCGTCCTTGAGCTTCTCGACAAGATACGGCTTCTCAAACCAAGCCGATTCCGTCGGCGCTGTTACAACGTGCGCGCACTCGGGACATGCCCAGCGCGGCTCCTCTTCGCGATCGGCATCGCCCGATCCAGCGCTGCCATCGTCGACATCGGCCTTCGTTCCTGGATCTGCCGCGGGATCCCCGATTTGCGTGCTGTCGTTCTTGCCTTCGCTCCTGTCGTCAGACGTCGGTACCGGTGGCGGTGTTGACCGCTGTTGCTGCTGCTGCTGTCTGCTCTGTGTTTCGAAGAGGTGGTCGAGCCGATTGAGCTTCTTCTTCTTGCGTGGCGACGCCTGCTCCTCCGAAGCATCCGGGGCAGCCGACTTGCTCGGCACCGACATGCTCGCATTCGCGCTGAAAACCGAGCTCGAGCCAGTACTGGCAGCGCCCAGGAAGCCGGTGATGCCACGCTGCCCGACCTCACCCTCGGCGAGGGCTCCGAATCCTAACGCGATGGTGAGCACCTTGGCGTCGCCACCTGAGCTTGACCCACCGACCCCGAGCCCGAGCGCATCGCCCACGCTCTCCTCCCACAGCTTCTGGCCCTTCTTGAGGATGACCTTGGCGAGGTCGTCCTGGTTGCGCGGATCTGTGAAAGGAAACGCGGTCTGCCGGCTGCGTGGGACGGACCCGGCGCGAATGTACCTGAGCACGAGCGTCTTGGGCCACAAATTCGTCCTCTCTTCCCTCGCCTCCCTCAGCCGAATAGCCAACTCGGTTGCTAGGATGCTGAGCCAATGCATCGCCTCTTCGGGCTTAGTGATGGCTGGGCGCACCGACTTGGATGCGAGCATGGTCTGATTGTTTACGCGCTCGCGCACCTCGCTGTAGTCGATGCCGCGCAGCACGTTGTACACCCACCTCGCCTCCTCGCCAAACTTGGCCTGCATCTCGTCGAGCCCGACCTGCCACAGATCCGACACGGTCGCCGAGTTCCACTCGAGCCCCATGGCGTTGCCGAGCTTGCCGCCGAGGAAGCGGATCTTCTGGAAGGGCAGCGACGAGTAGAAGTTGGCCACCGAACAGGGACGCATGATCGTCTGCCCGTTCGGCTTGCGCCACGATGAGCACAGCTTGGCGAGCGTCTTGTTGCATGCTATGCCTGCGGACGTCGTATAATCAAGTTCGTCCAACACGTTCTGGCGAACGCGGTTCAAGAGCTCGGCGCCGAGCGCAAGTGCAACATCGGTCCATGTTGTTTCGCCGTATTCGATGCGATCCCAGAGCGCCGCCTCTTCGTCCAGCTCCTCCTGTTGACTCGACGTTGGGTCGGTGAGTCGGTCTTGCTCTGAGCCCCACGAGCATCCAGCTTGTCCCTGCTTGTCTTTTCCTTCTTCTTTCTCCGTTGGAACGGGAGGAAGAGGAGCCGACACGATTCCAGCACCGATAGGCGCATCGACCAGCAGAGCGCCCTTTGCGACGGCCTTCTCTGGCCTGCCGATGCCCGTTGCCTTTCCTACGTCGCCCGACTTGGGCACCACGTAGCCGAGCTGCTTCCACTGCTTGAGTCCCAGCCGCGGTGGAGGCGGCAATGGCTGGTCCATACCCTTGGCGCCGGTCACCGGATCATCTGGTGGCGGATTCGCAAGGTACGGGAACCGCTCGACCATCAGCTTGCGCACCTCGACCGTCAGGTCAAAGTACGACTCGTCGATGCTCGCCTTCTCCACCGCTCCGCGCGGGCACGTCTTCTTGAAGATGGCCAGGATCTTGTTGCTCTCCCTGCGGTACGGGTCGAGGCTGACCTTGTGTGTCTCAGGTTTTGGATCCGGAAAGTAGTCAGCCTTGTTGCTCCCGTGCGCGTAGGTGGCGACGTGTACAAGGTGAAGATCCGGGCACTTTTTCAGCGCTTCCGGAATGCTTTCGAAGCGCGAGACGCCCGCATCGCGAGCTGGGTAATTGACGGCAATGAGGCCCTGCCATTGCTGCACGGCAATGGGCACAACAGTGGCATCGAGACCTAAGCGCGACGCTTCGAACTGCGCGTACGCCGCGTCGACGTCGCAGTGCGCAATCACGCGTAAAGGGTTGGTCGGGTTGAGCGTGCCTGCCGAAAGCAGGTGCCTGTATGTGATGGTGGGCCAGGGTGGTGGACCTGACACATGCGCAGCCGTCTCGAGGTTGGTGTGTGTAGGGATCGGCGGGTCCTCTGGCTCCGGTGGGGCAAGCGAAGGCGGCTTGTCCATGAGGTTGCTGCGGCCACGTCCGAAAGAGTGCGGCGCCTGCTCGGGGCCCTGCAATGTGGACGCTGACTGTGCGTCTCGAGCCGGGCCTGCAGAGGAGCTAGAGGCTATAGCGGACGGCGATCCCGAGGCGATGGCGTCGTATCGCTGTGCAGCCTTCTTTGGCGATGTCATGGTGGCCACTACCAGCGAACGATGAGGCTGGCGGCGAGTCTATGGAAGTGAGCGTGCCGCAGCGTCGACATGATCCAATGACGACAGTGTCGGTGTGACTGCCGTCTTCAGAAAGTGAGAGCTCGTTTGACCAGTCGCTCAGCACGATGCTGATCTCAAGAGTGTGGGCAGAAGGGCAGTGACAGCGGCTGATGATGTTGTCCGACCCAAGACTGTGTGGAGGCTGAGTTCTTCGTGCGGGAAAAAAATCGCGCCGCACAGCGCGTCTCTTTGACGCGTTGGATCCCGCAGCCTCATTTACACGACGGCTGGCGCAACCTCAGGCCCACTGCATTCGACTTATCGTGATGGAGAAAGCGGTCATATGACCGTCAATGAATTGCATTCGAGGTGGATCGCGAGGTCAATTTCTTCGACGATGCGAGCTATCGTGCTCGCGACGTGACGATGAATGGTGCCGCGAGTCATCGTCTCGATGACGGCTGTGCTCGCGCTCAGCAGACGTGGAGTCTCTAGTACGATGACTGCCTTCGTCGTGGTCTCGGCGAGAGCGATGATGACGATGTCGGCGCGAGGATTCAGGCGACCTGGATCTGCTTCTCCTGCTCGGACTCGCGCTCCGACTGCGACTTCGTCCGCTTCGACGGTGGCTTCGTTTCGACTCGTCGCCATCGCGGCCGTGCTCGCGGTGTCGCTTCGAGTCTCGATGTCGCTCATGGCGCCTACGACGGTCTTCATCGTCTTCGCCATGTCGAGAGCTGCTCTTGTGGTGGCTGTCGCGATCGCGCTTGCTCCTGCTTCCGTCCTCGCCCGCCTCTGCACGGCGTCTCCTCACCTCGTCTCTGGCGAACTTGCGTGCAAGTTTCTTGTCCGCCTCTGAGATCTCGTTCTCTCCTCCCCACTTTGACCTTGACGCATCAAGAGGTTCGCCGTTGGCGCCCGTCGCGCTCCTTCCTGGCGTTGATGCCGACCCTACCGCAAGTCTGTCTCCAACCTTGGTGGAAGAGTCGGCGGTTGAGGGAGGGGGTGGCTTGCCGAGCTTGGCGTAGAGTGCCGCCGTTTCGGCCTCTTTGATTCGGCGCAGCTCTTCACGCCTCTCTTCGGCAGCGGCAGACGTCGAGGAGGAGCTGTCCTTGTTGTACCAGTTGATGTCGCGTCCGTCTTGCCATCGACCAGTGGGAGCAGCGACCGAGTTGCCCAGGTAGAACTCGCGGTCCTTGGATTCTTTGACCTTGTCCCAGCTAAATTCGGCCGCGCCGCCGCGGGCACCGCCTCGAGTGGGAGCGTACATCTTCTCGAGGGAACAGGTGCCAGGGTGAGAGTCTAGCACAGGATCGCCGCCGCAGACGTGCAGAGATGGTGGATGGGGAAGGACCTCAAGGAACCTCCACACAGCACATGGAATTTGGCGGAACTCGGGGTTCTCGCCCACAAAATCTGTCGGCTCTTCCGGGTTCGGACCTCATTTGAGCCTCATTCGGCGGCCCGTCCTGTCACCGCAAGCACACCGCACACAACACACGGATGAAGAACACAGTGGGATGAATTGTTTTTGCAAGATGAGCACACATGATGGCCGCCTTGCCTATCTCGACTTGGGAATATGTGTGGAGGTGAGGTCCTCGAGCCCGATCTTGGTGAGCTTGCCATCGAGGCTGCCCTCCCTGTAGACCTCGACGATACGACCGAGCAGTTCGGACGTCGACACGCCGTCGGTCCTCCTGGTAGGCAGGAATCTGCCCTGCTTCTTGACGAAAGCATAGATGTCCTCCATGCCGATGCCCGAATACGGCAGGTCGTCGTGGGCGATGTAGTCGATCTCGAGAGTGTCGATGAGTTTCTGGTCGACCACCCAAGGTGCGTCCTCAAGAACCTCGTCGACCCAGCGGCAGTTGCGCACGCACTCGTAGCGCTCCTGACTTGTGAGCACGGGCTTGTTCTTGTGCTTGCCGCACGAGAAGCTGCTCACCACACCCACGATGAGGTGCACCGATGGGAAGGACAGCTTGGCCTGTCGAAGCTGCAGCGCGTGGGCGTAGTGGAAGAGGTCGTAGACGCCGTCGGCATAGATGCGGATGGGACGTTCGCGGCCCTCGCTGTCGTAGCGCTTGGGCGGCGGGTTGATCGAGTAGTCGCGCTGCGCGTCAGGCTTGAAGATGGCTTGGTTGACCCAGGCCTGGATCTCTTCTGCAGACGGGATCGACGAGGGCTGGAAGCCGCCCTCCTCGAACTCGTCGCCTTCGGGTTGGCAGTCGGCGTGTTTGCTCTTCATGGTCTCGATGTACGAGAGCGAACGGACAGGTCCCGGGGCGGTGCTCTTTGCGGGAGCCCGGTTCGCTGCGGAAGCGGACTTGCTGATATCGCGCTGAGTCGGAACATTGCCACCAGACAAGCTGGCGCCGGCTGGAAGAGACGAAGGGGTGCGGGCAGCATACTCGACATCGCCATCGTAGGGGGTGGCACCATCAGTGTTGTTGCCAGCCTCTTCGGCAGCGCCGTCGTGGATCTCTGCGCGGCGTGCGGCTGCGGTAGAGGTGTGGTGCGAGACGGAAGTCTTGCGCTTGGCAGCCGGTGAGATGCCGCCCGAGATGGCGGCTTGTCCAAGCGTAGCAGTGTCCAGAGCCGGCGCTGCGCTGGTCTCGCTCACCTGCTGCGCCTTGGGCGTGGCCACTGCAGTTGTGCTCGAGATGGGGTCGATAGCTTGGCTCTGTGGCTTGACCGTGCTCAGGGGCTGAGACGACGAAGCGCCGCCCGCAAGGTTGGGAGACGGCAGCGAGCCGAGGTTGAGGTTGGCTCCCGAGGTGCCCTTTGCTGCGCGGTCTGAGGCCGCCCCGGCTGGATGAGCCGCCTGTCGCTGTGCGACGATCGCCTTGGGGAGCAGCTCCGTCGACGAGCTGCTGGAGAGGGCAGCGCTTGCGTTCGCCAGCGTCGCGCCAACCGAGGTTCGGACGTATCGGTCGTCGTCATCGGACGAGGCCTCGCGTCTGCGATCTTGCGACGACTGGTTCTGCTGCTGTGTGGGAGAAACGAAGCCGTGCTGTACGCTTGGCTGACCGGTCCTGGTGGGTGCGGCAGCGTTTCCAGCCGCAGAAGAGACTGCTGGGACGGCGGCGACGCGAGGCGGACTTGTGCTCGCAGGTGTTTTGTCATCGAGAGCAGTAGTGGGCTTGAGCTGGTGCTGCAGCTTGGACGGCTGATGCAATGCGGCCGAGTCAATGAGGGCCTGGTCGCGATCATTGGGCGGGATGGAAGAAAGCGAGGAGGAGATCGGAACGTTGGTCAGAGAGCTGGTGCTCGCACCCTGCTGATGCTGGCGGAGGGATGCGATGGAGGCATCGTCGTCGAAGGTCTCCTCTTGATCGTCATTGTCCTCTTCGGAAGCGTCGCGAGATGACGAGATGAAGTTGTTGGCATCCTCGTCCTCGTTCTCGAGCTGCAGCTGGGCGAGCTGAGCGGGAAGATGCTTCTTCTTTCGGCGCGCGGGGTCGGTGATGTGGTGAGCGTGATGATGGTGATGGTGGTGGTGGTGATGATGGTGGTGATGCGGGTGGGTCTGGCCTGCTGGCGATGTGGGCGACAGGGACGATGCTGGTGCTTGCGCTGATGCGGCGGCACTAGCAACGCTGCTGCCGCTGCCGCTGTGCGGCGTTCTGGAGGGCGCTGCCATCGTGTGTGTGATGGTCCTCGAGGTCCGTGGACGGTAGTATGGCGTCGAGTCTGGGCTGCAGATCTACTGTCTAGGTGGCTGCCGGAACTGATTGGGTCTTGATGAGCCGCTGATGCCGGTGGGCTGATTGCGCGTTCGAGGCCAGGATCCTATACTCGTTCCTGTGCAATCTGAGTGTCAGATGGCAAAGAGCGACGGTGGTGAGGTTGAACGTGTGAGCGAGGAGGGCAGGTCAGACCTTACCGACGCAGCGTGAAATCGGCCTGGCGTGGGTGTGGGTGTGTATGTGGGCGGAGGCGTGTGCGAGCGCGGTCAGGCCGTGACAGCCCACCGTGCGGGCGGGCGGGGGATGAGTGAGCGCTATCATTGGCTCGGCTGGTGCCTCGAGTCGGCCAAAAGCCCAAAAGTTGCGCTCGCCTTCCATTCGCTGCTTTTTCCACTTTTTTGCAACCGCGGACCGCGCCTTTTTCAAAATCGGTTGGGACAGCGCCGCACCTGCCAACGCCTTCTCATCCCTCCGTCCGTGCGAGTCGGTCACGTTTGAAAGCCGACCCTCTGACACGCTCTACGCAGGCACGTTCGTCCAGTTCGCATGCTACCAATCTTGGGCTTCTGTAACATCGTTGAGTCGGCCGCATGCTGCAAGAGTCTTGGTTTAATCTGTGCGCTTTTGGCTACACCAAGAGAAGCGTTCGGACAACTTGGTTCCGAGGATGCGCTAGACACCCGCAGAGTACCACAATCTCATCCAGATATCGCCGATCAACATGGTGTTGGTATCGACTCGAGCGGGTGCGAAAGCCAAACTCATTTTAACGAAAGAAATAGGACCAAAAACAAAGGTCGCAAAAAGATTCGAGAAAGGGCCGTCATGAGCTCCACACATTTCGATACAATTAATACGGCGTGGCGTGAGGTCTGATCAGCTCCACGACTCTCAGCCAGATGCTCTCCTCAGACACTCTGGATGACATCACACGAAAGCAAATCTCGAAGAAACGAATCGGTTCGGAATGAAATGCAGAGGTAAAAAGTAATGATCAAACGACGACGCCAGCCACAGACGTTGCTGCGGCTTAGGGCAAGCAAGAGTGAAGAGATGCAAATGAGGGAGCCGCTTAGTACGGAACCAGACCGGCAAGCTTCTTGAGCTGCTCGGTGATGACCGGCTTCTCGATCGGCTCGTCTCGCTCGTGAGGGCAAATCTCTTCCGACTCGCGCTTGCCATCCTTCTTGGCCTTACCCTGGCCGAACATGTTGCAGTGCGGCCAGTGCGTGGTGCCCTCCCATCGGTTAAAGAGCTCCTGCTTCTTGGCCAGGTCCTCGGGCGAAATCTGCGACGCAGGCGCGAAGCACGTATAGATGACGGTGCGAATCTCGTTGCCCATCGGAAAGGCGGCGTGGTGCATCGTCCTCGAGTCCCACAGGATCAGGTCGCCAGGCTTAGCCTCCACCTTGTACTGCGTGCAGCCACGCTCCTCGAACCACTTGACCTGCTCCTCGTTGAATGCGTAAAAGTCGCTGTGAACGTGCGGCGAGAAGAAGCGCTTCTCCTTGGGCAGCTGCTCGAAGAACTCCTCAAACAGTGGGGCCGATCCCTTCATCACGATCAGTCCACCGTCCTGGGGTCCCGAGTTGTACAGGTTCAGAATGCCCTGCACGCAAGCCAGGCCTGTTCGGTCCGCACTCTGGTCACAGTGCGGCCATGGCTTGAACGTGAGGTCCTTGCGGCGCGGCAGACCAATGTTGAACGAGTCAAAGCTGACAAGCAGCTCATCCGTACCGTAAAGCTTGGCGAACGGCTCGATCACGGTAGGCTCGCAGCGAGCCTCCCACATGAAACGCTCGTGAGGAGCGCAGTAGTTGAGGAACATCGACTTGAAGCTCTGAGGCAGGTGCTCCTGCGTCCATGTCGACTCGTCGTTCAGGTCGAGGCCGAGATTGAAGCCAGTGATCCAGTCGAGCAGCTTGCTACGGTAGTGCTCGGCCTTCTCGTTCGAGAGCACGCCGGGAAGCACCACATAGCCGTCGCGGAAGAAATCGTCGCGCCAATCGCCGTAAGTGGTCTTGGTGGGCTTCATGACGTTGTCTGCCAGACTCTTGGGGTTGGCCGCCTGGAATACAGGCTTGGCCTCGGGCACAACAATGTTGGCCGGCGCGGTAGCAGTGGGAGCCATGATGTTTCTCGTGATTGACCTGCGGCTGAAAGATAGCAGCTTACTACGAAGGCAAAGAATGATGGATGTGGGAATCCCTCTCCCCGACCAAGATAGAGGTACTTGTTTTATAACTTGTTTCGCCGTTGCATTGGGACTCAAGTATGCTGTCTCAGGTGCGACACAGCAATGGAGTCTATGGTGGGTCGGGCGGCTTCGACGCCTGCGCGACCGCCCGCGGCATGGTGGAGCGCCGTGTCGATCCCAACTTTGCAGGCCTAAAAGCTTTCGAGCCTTGTGCTGTGCTTCGAGTTGCGCACGCAGGATCCTGTTTCTGCATGCTGGCCGACATGGGCGGGTAACATCGGTGGAGAAGTACGGCTCCACCAGACCCGGCCTCGACGAGCAAGCAGCACGCGACGGCGAAATTCTGGTGGAGCCGGTGTTGCCGTTGTTGGAGCTTTGAGAAAGGAGCCCCGCAAACGAAGCTCTAATCGGCCCTCTCCACCACGGAAAGGGTCCAGAGAGCCGACAAGCGGTGGAGCAGGTCGAGCCGTTTCTCCGCAACACCCTTTCTTCTACGATGTCCGAACCGAAGAGAGGTTAGGCCGGGACTTAGTCGGTTCGGGCACACAGAGTAGACTTGGAGCTCCACACCTGGAGCTTTGAATGCGAAGGAATCGACTTATAAGCCTCTGACCGCCGACTGTTGGCATGGTGCCGCAAGCCCACAACTGAACCAGCCGTGCCTTTGCTCGTTCATGCCATCATACTTCGTCTCTCGCCATCTCTCCAGACACATCGCCACTGGTCGGCCGCAAGCTTGCGCATCGTCGCCCAGCACAAATTCTCCACTTGCAGCGTAAACAAATTCCACTCGCAAAAGCCACTAGCCATGCCTCCTCCGGTTCAGACGTACTACAAGCCGATCAAGCACCCCAAGGTGGGCGAGAACGGCTATGCAGGCTTCCATCCGGGCAAGGTCGAGAGGCTCCCCAAGGGATGGCAGATGTACGAAGATTCGCGCCCGCTCCCTTGTGACATCATCGTCGAGCACGATGTCGGCATCAAGGTTCGAGATGGATGCACGCTCTACTGCGACATTTACCGCCCCGCCTCGACCGACAACGTCCAGACTGAACAAGATCGAGTGCCTGCCATCATGGCCTGGAGCCCTTACGGCAAGAAGTACAATGGCATTCTCTCGATGAAGCCCATGCCATTCGGTCTCGGTGTGCCCAAAGGTACCCTCAGCGGTCTCGAGAAATTCGAGGGCCCCGACCCAGCCGAGTACTGCTCGCGCGGTTTCGCGGTGGTCAATGCCGACTCGCGCGGCGCGGGCGACTCGGAGGGTTACATCTGCATCATGGGTACGCAGGAGGGAGAGGACGGTCACGATGTCATCGAGGCGATTGCCAAGAAGGAGTGGTGCAACGGAAACGTCGCACTGGCAGGCAACAGTCACCTTGCCATCTGCCAGTGGTTCATCGCTGCCGAGGCTCCTCCCTCGCTCAAGTGCATCGCTCCATGGGAGGCCTGTTCCGATCTTTTCCGCGAACAGTTCGTGCGCGGAGGCATCTGGGACTATGGGCTCTTTGGCTTCATCGAAGAGCATACGCACCGAAGCCGCAACGGCCTGGAAAACTTCCCCGAGATGCACAGGCGCAATCCGCTCTCCAACCCGTACTGGGAGGACAAGCGCGCCGACTTTTCCAAGATCCGCATTCCTGCCTACATCACCAGCTCCTATTCGGCCCTGGTGCACACAGTCGGCAGCGTTCGAGGATTTATGGAGCTGCCGACCGACCAGAAGTGGCTGCGATGGGATGCGTACCAAGAGTGGTACGATCTCTGGGCCGTCCGCGAGTCGATCGACGACCTGGCCAAGTTCTTTGACCGATACCTCAAGAACATCGACAACGGCTGGGAGCGAGACACTCCCAAGGTGAGACTGTCCCTGCTCAAGTACGGCGAGGGCGTTGAACCTATTCAGGATATCGCCGTGCCGGATTACCCGCTGCCGGATACGCAGTACCGCAAGATGTTCCTGCAGTCCAACGGCACCTTGTCAACATCGGCTCCCAAGATTTCGTCGGTGGTGAGCTACGACTCGGAAAGCTCGAAGGACTTTGCAGGATTCACCTACACGTTTGAGAAGGACCAGGCGCTGGCAGGACTTGTGCGAGCCAACCTGTACCTTTCGTGCGACGACATGGACGACATGGAGATTTACGTGATCATCCGCAAGCTAGACAAGTTGGGCAAGGAGATGCTCAACTTCAACCTGCCGTGGTCGTCGGCGCCGATCAAGTCGTTCAAAGAGATGATGCCGCGCGAGATGTCGAATCTGGTCGTCTACCTCGGCCCAGTGGGCATGCTCAAGGCCTCGCACCGCAAGATCGACGAGAGCCGAAGCATGCACGAGCTCTATCCGTTCCATCCCCACGACCAGGAGGAGAAGATCGAGCCCGGCACAGTCGTCGAGGTGCCCATCTCGCTGTGGCCGATGGGCATTCAGTTCGAAGAGGGTGAGTCGCTGCGGGTTCAGGTTTCCGGCCAGAAGGTGCGCTTGCAAGAGTTCGCCTCGGACGGCGACAAGGGCATCAACCGCGGCAAACACAACATCCATCTCTCGAGCGAGTATCCTAGTCACATCATCCTGCCTTTCCTTTAGCTCTGCCCTCGCCGTTTGATGTCTCTGCCGGCAAAATCAGTTACCACACCAGTTTCACATGTGCGAAATTTCCATCGGAGTCATCTACACCCAAGACCGGCGTGATAGTATCGCGGCCAGTCCTGAGCATGAAGCTCAGGGGGTGAGAAGTGCATTGTCTGCCTATTCCTAAGCCAGACAAGAAGTGCAGGACAAAGCAAGTCGTTTTTTCGATGATGGGTCGAGAAGGAGCTTCGGGTTGGCTTCAAGCATTCGGGCGTCATCGTCCGGAAATGGTGGGGGTGGGAGTGGGGGTGGGGATGCGACGTGGTGGGGTCGCTTAGAGCCACGGTGGAGCCGCTCGGAATCAGAATGAATTGCCCCGCTGCGCATGGCGCCTCGCACGGCTCCACCACCTCCCACCACGCCCACGGCTAGATCTGCCTTGGCAAGATTGCTTGCAGTCGCGGCTCCACGTGGTGCAAAAAAAAGCGGAGAGACATGTGTCAGGCACACGATGTGAATACGGAGGCACTGCAGCACAAGCTACTGATCCCCGACCCGACCGAATTGGCGGGGTCTCCGCACATGCTGGGCCCCTTCCGTCCACCGCCTTCTTTTCCGAGCTTCCCGTCCAATCAAACAAGCTGCAATGCTCGTCCGCATGACTTACTCCACCAACCACCATCGAGTCACTGAACCAAGCACTTCTGCCTCGCTGACGACCTACCACGGACGGCTGCTTTCTCGAGCGCGTTGCTCCAATTGCCACCTTCCCTTCGTCACTCTCCCCGCACTTTCGTCTAGGCATACCTCTTGACGCATGCACCGCTCACTCCGACAAGCGCGGCCCCACGTCTTCTCAGGTCGAGCCTAGGCACGGCTCCACCCTTGCCGCCTTTCCGGCCCCTCAGCCGACTCCAAGGCCGCGCTTTCCGCGTTTCTGACATGTGAGCAGCACACATCTTGCTGGCGTGGCAACGCGATTCGAGCTTGCGGCTAGCAGCGTGCATAGCACGAAACAAGGTGGAGCATCCGAAACTCGGTGCCTCGCACTAGCCTCCCCTCCGACACCACCACGCACGTCGTGATCTGGGGACTCCGCATCCTTCGTTCCTCGTCTCTTACTTCACCCTTGGTCCGGTCTGCACGGCGATACCCCACACACGGCTTCCTCGTTGCATGTCAAAGCATGCAGCCGGTCCTCCTCGGCACACGAACACATCCAAGACCCCCATTCTGTCTTCCCCAGGGCACGAACCCTGGTCCAATCACTCGTACTGGGCACCTCCTCTGTCTCCGAATCCTTGGACCTGGAACTCCGTACCTGAGATCCACATCGGAGGCTTCATCTGCTCCTGCCATAGCATATAATTGCGGCCGTTCCTTAGACAAGAGCCCTTTCGGTCAAGCTCGACTTCAAAGCACTCCCTCCCGCTACCTTCGACCTCCAACCTTTTCACTCTCTCACTCCCTTGCCACAAGCTGACATGTCGGCTCCCGGACGTCTAGACGAAAAGATGGACATCAAGGAGGATGTTGTGACAAATGATGTCCACGATCTGGACTCGATCGAATATGGCTCGCAAGGCAAGAACGCCGGACAGGGTGCAGAGTCGGGCGAGGCTCAGGTCGAGACGACTCTCATCAAGGGCAACGAGATTGTACTCATCCCGCAGCCGACCACTGATCCACACGACCCTCTCAACATGCCAGAGTGGCGAAAGTGGGCGGTGCTCATCGTCTTGGGCTTCTTCTCCATCTTCAGTGTGCTCGTCTCGTCCGGCATGGGTGCCTTTACGGGCCTCATGTTCAAGGAGTACCGCGGCGACAAGCGCGTGCCGGATCTGCTCGTCTACCCGACCTTGTTCATGGGTCTCGGCAACATCGTCGGCATCCCCGCTGCCATCGCCATCGGTCGACGACCGGTGCTCATCTTCTCGTCGTTGCTGCTCGCCTTCACCTCGTTGGGCTGTGGCTTGAGCCAGTCGTTCGACTCGCACTTTATCGTGCGCGCCTTCATGTCGCTCGCTGCCGGTCAGTCCGAGGCTCTGTGCCCTCTGATCGTGCAGGAGATCAACTACCTCCACGTGCGTGGCAACCGCATGGCTGTGTTTTCGGGCATGCAAACCACCGGATTTGCCGTCATGATGATTGCTACCGGTCACATCACGACCGACCTCGGTTGGCGATGGTGGTACGGCATTGTTGCCATCGTTTCGCTCGTCGTTGCGATCGGCGCCATTCTCATTGTGCCCGAGTCGCGCTACCAGCGTGATGAGGCGATGGTGCTGTCGGAGGACATCGACTCGCGCGTACCCATCTTCTACACGGACAAGCGCAAGCCGTCGCTCGACACGGCGACGTATGGCGAGTACACGTATGCGTCGACGCTGCGTGTCTACGTGGGTCCGAGTCGCTTTGGCGAGGCTGCACGCTGCCTGTGGTCTGCGGTGCACGTCATGGCGTACCCGAACGTGTTCTGGCTGATGCTCATGAACTCGCTGGCGCTGTCGGCGTATATTGTCATGACGACCGAATACGCCGGTGCGCTGGGCTCGCCACCGTACCGCTTCAGCTACGACGCTATCGGATACGTTATGGCTGCACAGCTCATCACCGCCGTCATCTTTGTCCCGCTGCAAGGTATGGGCGGTGACTGGCTGGTCAGGAAGCTGGCCGCGCGCAACGGAGGCAAGACACGACCCGAACATCGTCTTATCCCGCTGATCATGCCTGTCGGACTGGCGGTGGCATCGTGCATCATCTATGGCCGAACGCTCGCCGACCCGTACTCGTGGCACTGGACTGGCATCGCGATTCCGATGAACGCCGTCTACTTTACGTTTACGGCCGTGATCCTGTGCTCGTACACGTACTCGATCGACGCATACCCGGACCGCGCGGGCGCCATCCTGCTGCTCTACTGCGCCTCGCGAGGCATTGTTAGCTTTGGCGTCTCGCTCTCCACCGTCGACTTCCTGGAAAAGGCGGGACCGCGCGGCGCCTTCAATGTGCTTGCCATCCTGTTTGGCATCGTGTCTGCGTTTGGCATCCCCTTCTACTTCTTCGGTCCTGCGGTGCGCCGCCTGACTGCGAGGTACTAGTGCTCCTGCTGGGTTTGCAACTCGTCACCGATTCTCTCTTCTCTCTCCCTCTCCGCGCTGCGCATTGTCTGTATTTCTTGTCCGTCCCGCACTCCTGCAATTGTCAACTATGTCCAAAGACTTCGAGACTGCCCTCTGCAGCAAAGCAGCACATCGTGTCAAGCGAGCATGCAGACGAGTAATGCGCGCTTAGCATGGCCACCGCACATCGTGTGCCCATCGCGAACAAAGGGAACGGAAGACCGCCGCGTATTCCGGCAAGCGATCAAGAATGGCGCGGCCGGAAGGGCTCGTTGGAGGGTGGCGGGTAGCTAGAGGCATGACCGAGGCAGCAGCCACCAACGCCGTTGCTCAACCGAGGTCCAGCTAAATATGAAATTCGCACCGAATTTCTGCCCGAGGTTGGCTGTTTGTCAGCGAGCGGGGAGCCGTGGTGGAGCCGTGTCAAGTTGGCGGGAACGACGGTGGAGCCGCGCCTGGCGCCTTCCCCGCACGCCTTCCACCACGCGACCATTGTCCAACAAATGTCGGGGAGCGACACTTTCCTGCTGTCCAATGGACCCTTGCGGCTAGATCTCCACCGGCGAGCTTTGCCCACAATCCGATCCCACCACCATCAAGCCGCTTTCCACCAGCTCATCACGGAGTCTTCGCGCAAGTCACCAAGCATACCTCGCGCATAGGAGGCGCGCTTCTGTGGAATCATCGGCTTCGCTCTAAATGCGATTCCCGCCGCCATCGGTCTAGTCAGTGGATAAGGATGGTACGAGGTCAAAGCTACACGATCGAGTGAGCGTAGTGGTCCACGCGCGAATTCGTTAGTCTTCCATGTCTGTGCCAACACGCTCAGGCAGCCATGCTGCAAACGCCGAATCGAGCAAGGACGTCGAGAATGCTAATGCCTGCCCCAAGTGCGGAAAGACCTTCTCCAGGGCCGTCAATCGCGATCGGCACCTGGCAACCCACAACACAGTACCTTCGCTAGCCTGCTCCATCTGTCAGCGCCGCTTTCATCGTGCAGATGTGCTCGCCAAGCACGTCCTCCGTCATCGATCTCGCTCGTCCAGCTCGGACGATGCGCTGTCCGTGTCCGCTCACGCACAGCAGCGCAGCCCATCTCTATCCAAGGCTCGCTCATCCGACAACCGTCCGATACCGACAACTGTCAGCGCATCTGCGACCGAGCCTCGAAATCATTCGCCGTCGGTGAGATCGCTTGCAGCCAGTCGCAAAGTATCAAAGGCATGCAGCCACTGCAACAAAGCCAAGGTGCGCTGTGATGGCGCCTTGCCCGTGTGTGGCCGATGCTCTCGTCTTGACAAGGCATCCTTGTGCAAGTACACCCTGCCTGCCAACGCCATGCAGCCTGCGGCCGAGCAAGCTGGCCAGAGCGACTCCACTCCCGCCCACGTCGCCGGGCCGAGCGGACATGCTTCAGCGCCCATCACTCAAGACGCCACAGGCTCTCTGCAGCATGCTGTCGACTTTGACTCCATCGCTGCAGCAGTCGACCACCTCGTCGATGCGCCACCGCCGACGAATGGAAGGCAACTCGGCACGTCGAGCTTCGATCCGGGCCTGTCGACCAGCTCCTTCCCACACCAGTTTCGTCCCCTCGACTCGCTCGACCTCGAGTCCTGGCGGCAGTCGCAGGCCCAGACGACCAACACTGCTGCCTGGTCGTCGGCGCTGTCGCCGCTTCCAGTCGACTGGCTATTGCAGAACGAGATTCCGGACGACGATTGGGCAGCTTACCTGGGTGACCCAGGTGTGCCCCTGATAGGAAGCTATTTTGAACAGCCAGAGCCTTCGTTTCCTCGTTGGCGCTACGATGCACACCATCCCACCTCCTCTTCGACGCCACATGCTACCTTTGCTATCGATGCTACCCTTCCTGTCGACCCGGCGAACGACCACACGCGTCCTTCTGGCCACTCTCGCACCCCGCTTCGGACACGCACTCCTCAAAGCTCCTCGCATGTGGCTCAGGTTCAACGTCAGCCAAGTGCGACATCACCGGCAAGCATGGACGCAAACGCTGCCGCTGCGACCTTGGCGCGGATACGCAGTGAGGCGGTGAACAGGGGTCTGCTGCGCTCGGTGTCGCCCTCCGAGGACGACAGCAGCAGCTCCTCAAGTTGCGGTCCAGAAGATGTCGACAACAACCACCATAGCGAAGCTCGCGCCGCAACCCAGCCTCACCGCCAGAACGGTCCCTCGCATAGCGCTTCAAAACGCCGCAGATCGCGCGATGGCGCCGCCGCTGGACACGCCGGACCACGCCGCTCATCTCCGCCCCGCTCACCCGGGTCGTCGTCCGAGTCGTCCGACCTGGACCCGATGGAACGCGCGAACAGGGACATCGCTGCGCAGCCGCGACAGCAACGGGTGAGCTACCGCCATCCGGATCCTTCGGCGCGGAACCATCTGAATGCCAGCCCCGCTGCACCCTCGCCCGAGGATGTGGCTATGCAAGAGCTCGTTGCTGAGGAGCTAGCGCAACGAACCCACCAGAACGAGCAGGTCTCGGGACGTTCGCCTCACACTGCGACGTCGGATCGGTCGAGCAAACGGCGCAAACGCAGGCACAAGTATTGGCCGTCGGTCTACCGGCCCAAAGCTACCGACGGTGGCCGGCATCTGAGTCTGCAGAAAGTGCCCTTTGCATCGGACGAGGTGATTGCGCTCGAGAACAGCTACCAAGTTGCGCCGATGACAGATCAGGCAAAGGAGCGCATGATCGACGAGTTTCGCTTCTGCGAGGTCGAGCCACAAGACCTTCGTCGTATCCAGGATACCCTGCGTTCCACCGAAACGGCCACACTCAACCTCTTTGTGCAGCTGTACTTTGAGCATCACGATGCCATCTTACCCATCCTGCACCGCGCGAGCTTTGATCCGGACACGTGCGATCCGCTGTTGCTAGCGGCAGTGACGTGTCTGGGCGCACTGTGCTCCAAGGCCGACAATGCATTTGCCTACTCGTTGCTCACGAGCTCGCTGGTGCACGCTGTGTCGTACAAGCTGATCGGCATCAATCATTTGCGCGGGCGCTACTTGCCGTCGATGCAGACGCTGCTGCTCACTTATGCGCTCTGGCGGAATCTGGGCGACCCGGCGAAACTCGAGTATGTCGAGGGTTTCCGCAACATCGTCTTGACTATGGCGCGTCGATGTCGACTGTTCGAGCTCGTGCCTTTTGTACCGGACCCGAAGGCGATGGGTTCAAGTCAAGGGCAAGGGGATGGTGCCGAGATGCTGGCGGTGAAGCGCGAGCAGGAGTGGCAGCGTTGGATTCGCAATCAGGAAATGGTTCGGATGAGCTGGGCGCTGCTTGCGCTCGACAGCGATCTGAGCCTGGCATGGGATCTTCCGTGCACAGTCGCGATCGCTGAGCTCGGGTCTCCGTTGCCGTGTGTCGAGTCGCTGTGGCAGGCCGAGTCGGCAGAAGAGTGGATGGGCATGTCGATGGAGCAGGGTGCATCTGCGCATAAGAGCCGACTTTCCGATCTGCTGTGCACATCCCGACCTGGAGTCGGCGGCTCTCGTCGGCCTGGAGACCGACTGGCCGCACCAGCATCCGCTGGGAAAGAGTCGGCGATGGATCTTCGTCACTCGTCGCCCATGACGCGGCTGGTGCTAAGCGCTGCCGTACACAACCTCGTGCTGAGTCGGTGGAACCTCGACACGGTGCTGTCGCAATACACCAATCCGCAGGACGACGAGGATGGCGAAGACGACGACGCCAACAGCGGGCAAGCGGTTCTGCCGCATCGAGACCCCGCTCTGGAAAGTTGGGTGGAATCAATCACCGCAAAGCTCAACCATCTTACGTCGAGTCGACTTGATGCCAGCAGCAAAGGCGAAGCGCAGCTGATGCTGCATGGAGCGCGCCTGCGCATGCTGGTCAGCTTCAAGATGGTGCAGATCATGTCGGGTCGTAAGGGTCACCGTCGCGCCAAGGTGCAGATGAAGCGGTGGCTCAAGGGGCCTCTGCAAGACGAGTCGTTCCGCAACGACCTCTTCACCGAGGCAAGCAAGATCTTTACGCTGAGCATCTCGTCGCGCCGCGACATTGCACCGCTCAATCTCGCGTCGTCGTCGTCGCACGCAGCTGTCAATCTCAGCACTCGGGGCAGGAGTGCTAGTCGGAGCAGCGGCAATGGCGCGTTCGACCGAGCTGGGCCAGGCTCGTTCGACTCGTCGGGCACGGGACATGCAACGTTTTCGGGCACGGGCGCCGAGAACTCGATCCTGTTCTACGCGACCGTGTGTTTGGCGTTGCTCTGCCAGTGGCTTCAGCAAAACCAAAGGTCCGAGCCGAACCGCGACCAAAACGGCAACGCAGACGTCTCAGCGGAGGCCAGCAGCCCGGCTGGTCTGACCAGAGGCTCGAGCGTGTCGAGGAAGACGCGCCGCAAGGACGTCTACTTCCTGCCCGGCGTCGGCGCTCTGACCCACGCCATGTCGCTGGACCGCCTCATCCACGTGGCGGTCCACCAGGGCCTCAATCGCAGTGCGTGGCCGCTCGGATACGTCCTGGGCAAGGTGCTGCAGCAGTGGGCTCGAACCCTCGCCCGATGAACATCCCAGTCACGCCATGCACGAATCAGACGCCATGATGTCAAAGTGCAGTAGCAATGGCAATGCATGCGAGAGCCGGATTGGCCTATTGTACAAATGATGAGCTGAGTGTGTGTCACAGCTGGATGCGGCCACGGCCTGCGCTGCTGCCGCTACTCTCTTGATCGTCGCGGTCCTTTTCTTCAAACGGATCCTCGTCCTCTTCGTCGAAGAGCACGTGGTTGGGCTCAGCCATGTCATCGTCGTAGTTGCCGCGAGCTTTTGGTGGTAGCCCGTTGAGCTCGTGGTGCTCCACGGCTGCCGTTGCTACCGCGGGTGCCCGAGATCGAGGAATAGCCGGGTTGGCAGCATCCGTAGCATTGGCGCCAAGACTGAGGCGGGAATACAACGAGCGACTGGGCTGTGCTTCGCGGTCTGCCGCCCTGGCCTGTGCAGCATTCTGGCGCGCAGCACCATAGCGCCCACCATATGCCACGTACAGATCGACGAGCACGTTGATCCAGAGGAAGACGAGCATGGACGCGCTAAAGTCGATGAGGCCCCAAGTGGCGTGGTCGACGCCGCGTGCATCGGCCCAGCGCAGCTCCTCGTCGGTGGCCGACATGAAGAGCACGCCCGACGCGACGAGCAAATACGGCGGCAGGTACTGGAACGGCTTGATCGGGTACCAGCTTCCATTGACCGCCGTCTGGCTGGCGAGCGGCACTTCGGGCGACTCGCGCGTGGTGCCGGTGGGGCGACCTTGCAGGACGAAGCAGACCTCGATCATGCGGGCAATGCCAGCACCCATGAGCGCATAACCAAAGAGCGAATGCACCATGGTCGAGATCATGAGCGCCTGCGAGTGGGCGCTCATGGCCCAGCCGGTCAAGAAGATGATGATGGAGGGAAAGATGTTGCGTCTGCCTCCGCGGCTGAGCCAGATGCCGAGGGCGCCTCCTGCCCACCAGAGCACACCCATGAGCGTGTGCTGCAGGTCTTTGTGCGTCCAGGGCCCACCATGGTGCTCGGTGAAGGTGTTGACGATGCCCCAGAGCATGATGACCCACGAGTCGAACCACTCCTGGCTCTGGCCGCGACGCTGGAGCCAGTCGCCGCCAGCCTTCATCATGATGATGAGGATGGCAGCGTATGCCTGAAAGGCCGAGCCCATGATGTAGTGGGCCAGACACTGGCCGAGATGGCCACCAAAGCACCACGACTGGAGAGTGGACACGCCAAACACCATCTGGACCCAGCCGACGATGGGGAAGCTCTTGCCGAGAAGACCGTGGACAGTAACGAGCGTGGGGCGGATCCACTTTTCGGGACGCCATTGGAGGTGGAGCTTGAGGTAGACGCCGAGGAAGGTCTGCGCTGCGAGATAGAAGACGAGCAGAGAGGCCATGGTGCCGTGTGCTGTGTGCGGGAACTGACGACCGCCGTGGCCGTGTCCGAGGAAGTAGCCGCCGACGGTGAGCGCGAGGGACGCGGTCGCAAGTGGCACGTGCAGACGGTGGCGCACGAGGCCAAGCACCATGGCGAGCGGAAAGAGGAAGAACCATGCGAGCGTCTGTATGCCGATGTGAATCCAGAGGATGCTGTCGATGGGGACCGAGTTGTCTGCGGGACCATGAGCGTGATGTCCGTGGGCGCGCGCTGCGGGAATGCAGGCCAGCACGACGCTCGCGACGAGCAGCTTCATGTTGGGTGACGAGGGCGCCGCTTGGAGCGGCCTACTTGTCAAAAGCCTTACCATTCGCGGACTCGCTGCCACTTTCCGCAGTCCAGGGTCGAAAGATGCAAAGGCAGGGATGGTGGATCGCAGAAGGCTGCGAAGAAGGCTCAGTTCGAAGGCTTGTCGGTCGTGCCGATTCGCTGCTGCATGCCAAAGGGTCCGCTGGCCGTGGATTGTCCTGTCCACTTCGGATCGGTCATCCCGAAAATGTGTTGCCGCGCGAGCGATTTTTGGAACAGCAGCATTCGAAGCCAGCTTCGATCTCACATGCTCGTAAAAAGTGACCACCGCGGTTCCCGCCTAGTGTAGCTAGCAATACACAAAGTGTGGGGCAACCGGATTTGGAGCGAGGAACGAACCGGCTCAGCGGCAACCCTGCGGCGAGTTGGGGCGGAGGTGGCGGAGCAAGCGAGAGGCCGCCGCACTATCGGGCAGCCGAGAGAGCGGTCAGTGCATCAGTGCTGCATGCAGGGTAAAGTCTCAATTGCAGCAGCGGGAACACATACACCCCACCAAACGCAATGAGCCGGTCCCCACTGGTACCAAATCCCACTTCATCTCCCGTCCTCATCTGACCTACTCATCAGGCTGGAGAACCTCTTCACAACCACTACGTACGGCTGACATGTGAAGCCGCATAGAGCCACTGGCTTATCGCAGTCTGGACTTCTATTGCTGGCATGGACAGTGACCGGCACGATCAACCATTCTCCACCCGCACCGTCGTCACTCGAAGCTCGCTCTCGATCGCCTTTGTTATCGGCGCACTCAAGACCTCGCCTCTGTCTCGCACTGTTCTAACTCCTCGCATGTGGGCGCTCATGGCCGTATTCTCGGCTTCGTATCTGCTGCTCGACGCCGTCGCTGCCTTTGTCATCTCGCGCCTTGTCTACCTCGGCTTCCGCAACGGCCTCGAACGCATCTGCGACTGCTTCGGCGCACGTCTTCAGGCCCGGCTCGCATCGCGCTCAGCATCGCCACAGACCAGCCTTCTGCTGCTCGGATCGACAACGTGGCCATCGGGCGCGCCCATCGTACCAACGACGCAGTGGAACGGCGGTGGTATCGGCGGCACCAACCTTCCGGAGAGCGTTCAGACTCCTGGGGTGTTCAGGCCGTTCGTACACAGGCATATCCACTCGGAAAGCTCGGCAGCTGCAACCAGGGCTGCGGCAGGCAACCGTCCCACAGCAACTTTACTCACCGCAGCGCAAAGGAGAGACTGGATCGCAGTCACGGATCCGCAAAGAAGGATCGAGGTGCCGGTGTATCCCGAGATCGAGAGCCTCGTGCACGTGCTTGCATACGAAGCGCTCGATACGCGCCTCGGCCAACGACTGAAAAGCATCGCTCGCTGGGCCATCGGCAAAGTCGCCCCCAAATCGCTCACTCTCCACTTCGGAACGCACCCGAGCTGGTCGGAAAACGCCGACACATCTCGCAAGGCCACGCTCCCCACCTCGGCCGCTAAGACCATGGATGCCTCGACTGGCGAGTCGGCGTTCCCGCAGCTGCCTGAAGAGCTCGTGTCGCACATCCTCGTGCTCGCCGCATGTCCGAGTCTGTCCCCACACGAACCGCGATCGTGCCCGACGAACATGCTGGTGCTCTCGCGAAGGTACTACCAACTCATCGTCCCGAAGCTGTACCATAGCGTCTCTCTGCACACGCCTGCGGCATTCCGGTCCTTCCGCGTCACGCTGGCGCTGCACAATCCGGCGCTCGGCAAGCATGTGCGCCGACTGCAGATCGGAAGCTCCGAGTTCGATGCGTCTGGCTACTGCCCTTCAGCGCTCGCCGACCATGGACCGCTGGCGGTGGGGATCGAGCAGATGCTGCTCGCCATCCCAAACCTCCAGGAAATCAGCCTCGACCTGTTCAGCATGGGCGCCCTCCACACCGGCACAGTATCGAAGCTCGAAAAGGGCCCACAACCAACAAGGCTCTGCACCGAGCTCACCACCATCCCGTACCTAAGCTTACCCACGTTCGAGGATCTGCGAGAGCTCGAGTTGCTCGTCTTCGGAATGGACGCTGCGACCGCACGCGAGCTCAGGGTCACACTTCCGCTGTTGGAGAAGCTCGAACTGCGACTCGTTACGCGCAGACGTGGGCCGGCGTTTCAACACGGACGAGACACTTGGTCTCCATCTCAACTGCCAACACTCGAGGGCGACGCACAGACACAGAGGCTACACGAGCACGCAGCAAGTAATGACGATCAAGACGTATTCCAACTCGAAGCCGACATGCAGGACTTTATCGAGGCGCTGCAGCTACTGCGCACCTGGCCCGCGGGAGACCACAGGATGGGCAGGGGTCTGAAGGAGATCACTGTCTTCGCGTGGCCAAGTGCGGTTAAGAGGCTACAGCGTGTGTTTGGAGATACGGGGAAGGGAGAAGCAACACCCATGCGCATCGAACTCGATCGTGGATACCTGCTCGGACCGAGGAGGGGCGCGCACGTGCTTTGGAGGAAGGATCGAGCCAGGACAGCGTGGGCGGTATAGATGCGCATCGAGTGTATACGCCATCGCAATGAATCGAAACAAGATGCACCGAGTCGTGTGAGGGTGGTTGCGGGAGTTGATCGTGCGGGAGAGTCGGGCATGCTGACCATGAGCGGAGATGCGGAGGGAAGCGGAGCAGTACATTGTCGGCGCTCTTTGAGCGATGCAGGACGTGGTGCGGATCGCAAGAGACGATGGCGTCGACATGCCTACGTATTAGCACCACCGATAGCGAGAAGATTTAGGGCTCGTCCTTCTTGATGAAGCGGGATCCGCCGATACCGACATCGCGCTCGTGCTTCACCTCGTTCTTGACACCAGCACGACGGCCACGGGTAGCGCCCGACCTAGCACCCTGAGTGTTGCTGGGGCCGCCAGCGCCGGGGAGCGTAGCGATGAGCTTGTTCATCTTCTGCCTGCGACGGAAGACGAAGCTGTTGACGGTGCTTACCGGGCAGTTGAGCACCTCGGCGATCGAACGGAACGTCCAGCCCTTCTCGCGCAGCATCACAATCTGCGTCTGCTCGGACTCGGTGAGCTTTCGCAGCGCTCCAGCGCGGCGCACCTTGGGCTCGCGCTCGACCTTGTGGTCCTTGTCGTCGTCGATGGACACCGCCGGCGTGGGGGCTCGCACGGTGGCGAGAAGCATCACCGAGGAATCGACGCTGCCCGCGCGAGAGTAGCACGACTCATTGTCGTCAACCGTAATGGTAGTGTCGCTGTCCGAGTCAGAGTCGAGCTCAATGATCTCCGTCTCGGAAGTCTCCGACGAGGGATAGTCGTACTCGGACCAGGCGGAGCTGGCGGTGGAGGCCGACTCGGAGGGTGCTACCGTGCTGCCCGTAGTGTAGCTGCTAGCCGCACTGTAGGTCGACATGACGACGAGGATGAGTAAGGTGGGCGGGAAGGCTGAGGGACGTCAGTGGTGTCGACCAACGAGTATGCAAGTAGCTGCGCAAGGAGGCGGAGCTGGGAAGGGCGAGTGAGGGAGAAGGGGATGGAGGAAGGGAGGAGGGATTGCGGAGGTGCAAGCGGGCTTAAGTATCTCTGAAAGCTTTGTTTCCGCACTGTCTCGTGCAAGTGCGGAAGGACAAGTCTGCTCGCTGCGGGTCAAGAAGCACCGACTGCGCTTCCGCTCAACGTCCCGCACTTCCGCGCCCCACGCTTCGCCCGGTCGTCGCCCGAAGTACACAGACTTCCACTTCAGCCCATCGCACTCAAATCATCCGCTCAGTTCCTCGCACGCACGCTTCACATGCGCAGTTACACGGCCATCTCACATGCGATACAGTAACACAGCTAGATTGGTATTCACGATCTGCATTGAGCGTGCGCACTATGATGAAGCAACCAGGCGAGATCTACAGCATTGCTACCATGAGCATGGCGGATCAGTTCTTCTTGACGCGGCGAGTCTTGGCCTTGCCAGGAGAGGTCTTGCCGTGCTGCTCGAGGTTCATCATGCCGAGCGCATGCTTTTGCTTGCGAGAGATGAGCTTGTGCACCGTGTTCGGGAGAAGTCCAAGGATGTTTGCGATCTCGGTGGGGCTTCTTGCCTGCCATCGCCATGGCCATGATGGCGTGCTGTTCAGCCTCGGTGGTGCGGCGAGGGGTCCTCCTTTCGCCAGCTGCGGGAGAAGAGGGGCCCGCCTCGGGCTTGACGGGCTTAGTGTCCTCGACGATGGTGGTGCTCTCGTCGAGCTCGTCGATCTTGTCGAGCATGGTAAGCAGCTTCGACTCGCCGTCGTCTTCGGGAGTGGGGGAACCCGATCGCTTGACAGTGTGGAAGCGGCTACCACCGGTGAAGAACGCCATGATGAAGGCTCGATGAGGTCAAAGAGTGAGGTCGATGACGATGAGGATGATGTATGCTACTGCGATTGCGGAGGATGGTGAGGACGACGAGGAGGTCAGCAGCCGTGGTGAGTTGCTCGACGTTGGAGAGGACCGTGGCTTACCTGCGATGGCGATGCGGAGGACGATGATGAACTCGAGACTGGTAGCGAGGAGGAAGCTCGAAGAAGCTGCAGCGTTGACTTGGTAGGAAGTCAAGATGAAGGATGGTTGGGGGTGCGGAAGGTCGAGGATTGCGGGATCACTGGAAGCTTTATACCGCACCTATTCAGAAGTGCGGAAGCGGGAACAGAGCGGAAGCTTGGTGCGATGCGTGTCGACATAGGTTCGGCATCTGCTCGTGGATCCGGAGCTTTTAAGGTTTCCGCAGCGCCGACCCCGCACCGAGTGGGACCGCATCCACCTCTTCGTCCAACTCAAACCCTCTCTGCACATCTGAAGCTGCTCAGACCGATACAACGTCGGCAAACTGTGCTCCCACAAGGCTTTGGGTGTGCTGGGTATGCGAATGCGATAGCAAAGTGCCAAGGTACTGAATACATGAATCGGGCGGGTTCCAATTCGGGTTCCGATGACATGTCGAGACGGGCGCGTATGTGCGTTTTTGGGGGTTTCACAAAGTCTATAGAACGAAGCAAGCTCTCTCATGCCCATCGGCCAAGCAGAGCCATGAGACCTGCGCCGGCCATCATCTCGACGATGCTGACCGAGAGCTTGGTGAGCGAGGCGGTGCGGATCCTCTCGTTGAAGATGAACTCGTGCGCGAGCAGTTCGACCGTGCCGGTGTATAGCAGAATACCTGCCGAAATCGAGTCAAAGATGCCAGTGACATAGTTGGCGGTGGCCGAGTCGCCGTTGTAGGTGTTGCGGATGCCAAGACCAATGGCGAGGCCAATGGGGGTGACGAGGCCGTAGGCGAGACCGCCAATGACGGGAATCCACGAGGTCATCTTGAGTGGCAGGAACGCCAGACGCGAGCCGAGACCGAGACCCTCGAACATCTGGTGGAAGATGATGACGATGAACAGGACGGTGAAGTCGGTCGTGGTGCCGAGCGTGATGCCGATGATGACCGAGTGGAAGATCACGCCGAACTCGAGGATGAGCACGCCGACGATCTCGGACGCCTGCGACGAGAGAGCGACGGAGGAACTGGCGTCGTCGAGACTCTTTGCCTCGGCGGCCGGAGACGAGCGAGAGACGTCGGCAGCAGAGCCTTCGAGATCTTCGGAGGGGGCGTTCTTGGCTGCAGGAGCGGGGTGACCGTGATTATGATCGGGGTGTTCTTGCGCGTGATCATGGTCCAGGCCGCCATGGTGCTCGAGCGCGTGATGGTGGCCGCCCATGTGCGGATTGTAGGCGAGCTTGTTGGCCCATTTCGAGCCAAGACGGTAGGCAAAGAGCTCTACAACAAAGACAGCAAAAAGCGCGATCATGGCGAAGGCAAATGCGAAGGGGTAGTTCTGGAAGTGTTCGTTGAGACATGGCGAGCTGAGCTCCTCGACACCCGGTGCCAAAAGGTGGATGAAGGCGGTGGCGATGATGACGCCGGAGCCGAAGTACTTTGCAAAGTCAAAGACTTCGCGGTGGATATGGAGGCGGGGCACGCGGCGTGTGAGGATGGGGAAGAGCGTGACGACGGTGGACGAGACCCAAAGGATGAAGATGGCGCCTACGCGGAGACCGACGGAGCCGGTGAAGTTCTCGCCGGGTCCGCTGCACTGGGGCTGTTCGTCAGCCATTTTGAGGAGGCGGGAGATGGGAGAAAGTCGAAAGAGAGGCGGTGTGGTTGTTTGGGGGGAGAGCCGTTGGCGTTTGAAGACGATTGGGTGCTGTTATATGGCCAGCGAGGCAAGGATGGGCGGGGCGGCCGAGAATTGCGCAAAGCGGCGGACCAGATGGAGCGAAAAAACTTTATCAGGAACGGCGTAAGCACCTTGCGAGACAGGTTGGTCGAGGCACGAAAGAATGCGTGAGGGCCAAGACCGATGAGGTGTGCGCCGAACGAAAGAAGCTTGCAGATGAAACAAGGCCGTCGGCACGGGGATGCGTGATTGGACCGTAGGCGGTGAAGTCGGCGAAGACGGCGGCGGCGGCAGAGTCGGTCGAAGCGATAGGCGAAGACAGGCACAAGGGGCGATGCAAAGAGGATGCAAAGATGCCGAGCCGAACGAAGCCGAGAGTCAAGGAGGTGAGTGGTCGAGCGAGCGAGGCAAGGATGCCAGAAGGGAACAAAGCGCTAGGTACGTCGACCTGGTGAAGGAGCGATGCGCCGAAGGAAGAGCGAATCCAGGAGAAATGGGAAGGGGAGGGGAGATCCAGCGGGGAGTCAGGGATGGGATGGCGTGAGAGATAGGGGAGAAGAAGGAGGCAGGAACGAGCGAAGTGGGAATCGTCGACCCTTGCGGTTACATTCGTGTCAACATTGTGCCGCACTGCACTTCGCTGTGCCTGCGGACGCACAATCGGTGCGGTCTTCCGGTCGATCTTCCCTGTCGCGGCTGCTTCCGCAATCTTCAGACGCTGGTCAGCTCATCTCATGTTCTTCTCTGCGGTATCCTCAGATGCCATGAAACCATCATCAACGCTGCTGGACGACCTCACACTTGTAGACACAGGCAACACCGTGCGGATGAGATGAATAAGCACGCGGCCCGGCAGTGGGGATCATCTGCCCACAACGGGAATCTCATGCCTTGTCGATAAGAGGGTGGGATGGCTGCACCGGTGAAAAAAATTGGCGCCCCATCCGAAGGTGCGGCGGAGCGAAGATGCGTCGGAAGCTTGGAAGTTTCGAGGACCCTTCCGGTTGTCGTGGTAGGGCACAGGAGCAGCGAGCCAGCTTTGGCGCATGGCGCAATGCGCGAGTTCATTCTTCTGTCAAAGCCGGCGAACGTGGGCACCAATTGCCCTGTCGCACTTTGAAATTCACCAAATATTCGGTGCCTGGGCCGTCTCCCACTCGCACTCTCTTGCCGTCTTGGTTGCGCACGGGCAAGTGAGAGTGCACAGACATACCGTCCTCGAGCCACTCTTCGGCCTGCGACTGCAATATGGTCACATTGGCGCTTGAGCTGCCAGGCGAAGGCTCACTGGCGATGAGCAGAGACAGCGGAAGTGCTGCAGCCGATGCCGGACGGCACCCTTCCATATCCGTCGTAACCGATGCGGTCCTCACTGCCGCTCTGGAATTTTTAAATTAGCTAGCTGTCACCCATATACGGTCTGACACTTTCTGAGAAAATCGAAGTGGAGGTTTCCGACGCAATCCGTGTCAGCAGTCCTAGCAGTGACAGACCATCGTGCTTCGGTCGACTCCCGAGCCTGGCTTCTTCGCGAGCAATCAACTCGCTGCTACACTTGTCCCGTCCAGCTGGCTATCTATATCCTCTGTCAATAGCGAGCTTCTTCTAACCCCACAAGGATATCTGCAATCATGGTCGGCAAGGTGCTCGACTTCCAGTGCGCCGTCATCACCGGCGGTGCCGGCGGTCTCGGCTTTGCAATGGCCGAGTATTTTCTCTCGCTCAACAAGAAGATCATCCTCGTAGGCCGCACCGAGTCCAAGCTCGTCGAGGCGTCCAAGAAGCTTTCGGACGCTCCTTACTATGTGCTCGACACGGGCAACGTCGAGGACATCCCCGCCTTCACCAAAAAGGTCCTGGCCGAGCACCCCGAGGTGGACTGCCTCATCAACAATGCCGGCGTCCAGCGTCCACTCGATGTGCAGAACCTTGATCTCGACAAGGTGGACAACGAGATCAACATCAACATCCGCGGACCGGTTCATCTTGCTACGGCGTTCCTCGACCATCTCAAGTCCAAGCCGCTCGGCGTGATTGCCAACGTCAGCTCCGTGCTTGGATTCGTACCGTACTCGATCATCAACCCCATCTATAACGGCACAAAATCGTTCGTACACTTCTGGTCCGAGACGCAGCGCGTGCAGCTGAAGAACACCAGCGTCAGGATCGTCGAGATCGTGCCGCCAAGCGTGGGTACCGATCTTCATAGGGAGCGCGAGAACCCAGACGATAACAAGAAGCACCTCGGCGCAACCAACTCGCTTACGGTAGAAGAGTTCATGGAGGATCTCGTGCGCGGGCTCGAGGCGGATCAGGACGTCATCAGCGCTGGATCCGGCATCCCGCTCGTCCAAAAGTGGGACGACGCCTTCCGCGAGCAGTTCAACACCGCCGCATCCAAGTACCAGCCAAAGTGAAGCAGCCACTCGTGCAACTGTGCCGGTAAGCTGTAGCCTATCCCCATAGACTCTCGCATTGCAAAGTATAGATGATCGTTCGGCCAGCGTCCGTGCAAAGACGAGGAGAGGCGTACCAATGATGAGCATGAGCTCGTGCAGCCGCCGGCAGTGCACCATCGGGGCCAGTTCGGCGCCTGCTACGGCTGACGAGAAGCCGACTTGGATGTCCTCACTTTTGCATGGCCAGCACGGTGACACACCGAGGCAAGTGTGCCGTCCATAGGACGTCACAGGCCCAAGAGACGCAGAGGCACAACACAAGTGCATGTGGAGGCGTAATTGCGCTGCGTCGTGAAGGAAAAAAAACTGCTCTTCATGCAGATCGACGTTGCCAGCTTTGTCCGTGCGCCGCTCCACATGGCCATCCCCGTTCCGATCCTCGACCTGCTTCTCAGCCTCTGAGCAAGAAGCACGAATAAATACCCGCCACCGCTCCGTTCCTCCTCTCCTCCTTCCAAAGCACAACCGAAAGAAGCTAACAACCATGTCGAAGAAGATCCTCGTCGTATTCACCTCGCACACCCAGCTGATTGGCTCGGATCACCCCACCGGTTACTACCTCCCCGAGATCGCCCACCCGTACTACCAGCTCAAGGATGCCGGCTACGAGCTTGTCGCTGCCTCGCCCAAGGGCGGTGAGGCTCCGCTGGACAAGAGCTCGGTAGAGGCGTTCAAGGAGGACAAAGACTCGGTCCGATTCCTCGAAGACTCTGCTGCCCAGCAGTGGGTCTCCAACACGCGTCCGCTCTCCGAGTTCTCTGCCGACTCGGTCAAGGACTTCGACGCCATCTTCTACCCGGGTGGACACGGTCCTTGCTTCGATCTGCCCGTCGATGCCACCTCGCAGGAGCTCATCCGCGCGTTCTACGAGGCTGGCAAGCCCACCGCCGCCGTCTGCCACGCACCTGCCGTATTCACCGACGTCAAGCTCTCCGACGGCTCGTACCTCGTCAACGGCAAGAACGTCACCTGCTTCACCAACGAAGAGGAGGAACAGGCGGGCCTCACCAAGGCCATCCCCTGGCTCGTCGAGTCGCGCCTCATCGAGCGCGGCGCCAAGTTCGACAAGGCGCAGCCCTGGGCTGAGAAGGTTATCGTCGACAAGTCTGGCGGCATCCTCATTTCCGGTCAGAACCCCGCGTCGGCCTTTGGCGTCGGTAAGGAGATCCTTGCTGCCCTCAAGGCTTAGACCCCCCTTTCAAAAAGTCGCATCGTAGCTAGCAATTGCAATTTGATCGGATTGGAACTGTATTCCATTTTGAGCATGTCATAAGTGCAGCGCATTTAGAGAGCGGAACGACCGCGCGTTTCGTACGGCAGCATGAGCATGAGCACGGCGGCGGCGATGAAGAAGCTCGCCGAGACGTAGATGGGTGTAGTGGGCGTTGAGCCTGCATAGGCGCCCACCACGGGGGCGATCACGCCAAACACGCGCTGTGTAGCCATGGCAAGTCCATCGCCCGTGCCCCTATTCGGAGCGGGGAAGACCTCGTAGCTGATGGCGTACAGCACTGCGTACATCGCATTCTGCGTCAAGCTCGTAGCGCAGTTCCATCCCAGCACTGCTGCTGGCGTCCTTGCGGTGGTGAACAGGAAGAGGAACAGTCCGGTGAGTAGCGTGAACATCGCCATGGTGCCGCGACGCCCTGCGTACGGCAGCTCCACCATGGCCGCGGCAGCGAAGGAGCCGGGAATACCACAGGCCGCAATAATGACCAGATCGCGGTACTGTTCCGCCTGCGTAGTCTCGCCCTGATTCGCGCCGGCGTTTTGGAGGTACAGCGCAATAAACGCGTTGTAGAGCGGATAGGCAAGCCCAATGAGACCCCAGAGGAAGCAGATCAGCGTCGTATTCCACGCCATACGCGGCGTCGAAAACAGCGCCACGATGTGGTGCGAATCGAACTCGGACAGCGAACGGCGCAGCTGCGCCAGATCCGCAGCCGACAAGAACCGACCCTTGAGCGAGTGCGGTACAGCAGTCGTTATGGCCGCGGCGTCGTCCATCGTCTCAATCTGAACGCCCGGAGTCGGTGCAGCTCGAATATGCGTTCCCGCTTCGTTTGCCTTCTTCTCGTCCTGGCCTTCAGCGGCAGAATCGGCTTTGGCCTCGACGTCTTCGTCCGCAGCAAGTTTCTGCTCTGCCGTATCAGCGCTGAGAGCAATGGTCGTGCCTTCTCCCGCAGCGCGCAGCTGCTCGAGCGTGAGCGAGGTAGTCTTGCCATTCTGCGCCGCGATGAAACGGATCACCTCGAGCGCCTCTTCGTCGCGGCCCTTTCCGATCAAGAACTTGGGCGACTCAGGGATCGGGTACACCCAGAAGCGCGCGATCCACATGATGAACGTCACCGCGCCTAGCAGGAACCACGTATACCTCCAGCCCATATTGCTGGCGCGCGGGCAAGCGTCTGCGGTCTCGCAGCGGTAGTTGGTGATGAATGCCCAACCGATGAACGCGGCGAACAGCTGACCAAAACACCAGAAGATGGACAGGAATGTCAGGATCCACTGATGCGTCGAGGGGATGAACTCGATGAGCATCGCGCCGTCCACGGGCAGATTTCCACCCAACCCCAGCCCTAGACACGAGAGCAATGCTCCGAGCGCAACGAAGTTCGGTGCGCCACCGACGGCGATACCGAACACGGCCGAGATGAAGAGAGTGATGTTCCAGCTAGGGCGTCTGCCGATGACGTCGGCCATGAAGCCCCAGAAGGTGGCGCCGATGAGCAGGCCGAGGTAAAGTGCGAGCGTGGCGAACTGCACGTGTGCCGGACCGAACTCGAGCTTGATCTGGGGCAGCGACATGGACAGCGCCTGGAACCAGATGTTGTCGACGAACCAGCCGAAACCGGCCAGCCAGGTGAGCCAGATCTGGAACTTGCCGAAGCCAATGTCGTCCTTGATGGTGCGGTTGAGCAGCGCCACCTTGCGCTCGTATGCGCCGCCGACGCCCATCTCCTGTGCCATGCGGCTGAACTCGGTCAGTGTGGCATCGTCGGTGTCCTGCGAGGCGCGCGTCGTCGCGCCATCCGTCCCAGCGGCGGACTGCGCTTTGCGGCGCCAGAGTAAAGGTGGCATCGCGAAGGTATAGCGGTTGATGGTGGTGGCGAGAGCGAGGTGTAAAAGACACGCGATGCTGGTCTCGTGGCTGCTCCCTCAATCCTCCTCCAGACCTTGAAGAACGCTTCTCCTTCACGGCAGGCACGAGAACAGCGCATGCAGGCCCACTTCGGTTACCGACACCGTCTACAGCCGAAGCCGCCCCAGCAAGGGACTTTTTTGACCCGCCACACGACCAACTCCTGAATCTCGCACGGCGGCTCGCGGCGTCTTGGTTGACGAAAAATTCGCGTCCTCGCTAAGCTGCTTTCAGGACCCTCTTCCTGCCCACGGCAAGAGACCCGCCACAGCCACAGGACGCCTCCGCTGCAGAGCGTTCGTTCTGCTTCCATATGGCAAGCTCACGCCCTAGCCACCGACCCGGCACAACGAGACTGTGAATATGCCGCACAGCGTTTGCTGGTTGTTAGAGGCTGGATCTTGGATTCGGTTGACACCCGTCGCAACGCGGAGCGGGACCCGAAAAAAATCCTCCTACAGCCAAGTGCGGAGAATTGCTGCTGCAGATCATCCGGATTTTCCGCGTTTCACTGTAAATTTATGGCTCGTCCCGATCTTACTTTGCGATCCCGATCCCTAACCGCGTCCGTCCGATCCACTCACGTAGCAAGCCTTGCCTCGACTCCCTGACAACGAGCAGAAAAGCATGATGGGCATTGCATTAGGCGTGAACGAGACCTGCAGTGGCAGAGATGCAGCTAGGTGAGCGTGTCGAATAGTCGGTCGCCCGTGTCGCCGAGGCCTGGGAGGATGAGGCCCTTTTCGCTCAGCTCGGGGTCGACGTGGCCCACCCAGATCTCGAGCCCAGGCACGGATTCGGTTACATGCTCGAGACCCTTTTGCGAGGCGAGCACGCAGAGGAACTTGATCTTGTCCACCGGAATGCCCCAGTCGAGGATCATCTGGATACACGCCTGTAACATCATCCCCGGCCAAACAGTAAGCGTGTCAGTAAAAGCGGGAATAGGTCACGGCGCCGGCAAGGTACTTACGACCGCAGTGCCACCGGTGGCAATGAGTGGGTCGAGGATGACGACTTGGTCCACCGTGGGCGACACGGGCAGCTTGTTGTAGTACTCGACTGGCTGGAGCGAGACCTTTTCGCGGAAGAGGCCGATGTGCAGCACCGACGTGTTTTCCGGTAGCAGCTCCAGACACGCCTCGGTCATGCCCAAACCTGCACGCAGAATCGGCACGAGTCCAATGCGGGGTGCCAGCTGCTCGCCCTGAAACGTCGCCAGCGGTCCCTGGCCCTGAACGCCCTTGACGGGCAGCGAGCGCGTCGCTTCGATGCACAGCACCGACGAGATGTTCTTGACCAACGAGCGGAACTCTGCGCGAGAGCGACAAGGTCAGCATGTTTGCCATCTGCACTCGACCCGGTCCGAAGCCCATGCTTACCTTTTGGTGAGGTGTCGGCCAGACGCAAGTTGGCGAGGTGGTGCGAGATGAGCGGATGCTCGACAACATGGATATTCGAGCTTGACATGGTGCGATAGATGCAAGCAGCTGTGAGAGTGGGCTGATGGTGGTGTGAAGAGAAGGGAGCCGGAGAGTAGCTCGAGATAAACGCAGTCGAGCGGGTCGAGGGGCGTGCGTTCGTGGTGCGGTTGGATGTGGAGCGGCAGCAGCCCCGCGTGCGTTGCAGGCCTCGGATCCTCGGAACGCGTCAGGCGGTGTGGCCATGCACGTTTATCTCTGGCTCGCTCTTGCCCGCTACTCTGCGCGCAGCTCCGCTTTGTCTGTCTGAAGGTGAGCGGAATGCAAATTGATCTACTTGCCCGCTTTGGATAAGGCAGGTCTGTCTCTCTTTGTCTCTCTGTGCCTGCAGCGTTTGATCAGCAAACGTCGAGCCTCGCTGTAGGGCGGCGGTGCCGACACCCTTTGCAGCGGGTCCCTGCACATCAGGACGCAGGACCCTGAATTCGCGCGCGGGCCACACGCTCTCCCTGTGATTGAGATTTTTTGGGCTTCGAGATGTTGGCTGAAGTCCTCCTAACAAGTGCGTCCCCCGCAAAAAATGAGCACCGGCTTTGGATGGCCGGACGGGCGACGCTGTCTTCCGACCGGTCTCGGCACATGCAAGCTGCTGGGCCCGGCATTCCACCAGCCTCTGAAACAAAAAGAGGGTCCCAACCCATCCCCGCATTTCCAGCTTCCACCATCCCTTTCCTCGTCCACGCATCCGACTGCATTCACCATGGCGCAAACCAAGAACGACCAGCAGAAGAAGGCATACGAGGTGACGCTCCAGCGGCTCGACCGCATCCGCAACCACCTCGACTCGCGCCCGCGCTCGGGTCGTCTGTCGGGCAAGGTGGCCATCGTAACTGGCTGCGGCAGTCTTGCAGGCATCGGCCGTGCCACGGCGCTCCAGTTCGCCCACGAAGGTAAGTTACACGCCGCCGATGATCGGGTCTCTCTTGTGTTGCGAAACTAATGCATGCTTTGCTTCGTTGGCGCAGGTGTGAAGCACATCTATGTGTGTGACATCAACGACGACAACCTGCCCGCGCTCAAGGAGACCATCTCGCAGCGCTACCCGGACGTGCAGTGCACCGCCATCGTCTCGGATGCAGCAGACGAGGCGTCGGTCAAGTCGATCATCGACAAGTCGCTTGCGGACAATGGGCATCTGGACATCTTCTTTGCCAACGCCGCCATCGCCACGGGTGCGCCCATCTCCGCCACGGATGTCGAGGATCTGGAGCGCACGCACCACGTCAACGTCACCTCGTGCTTCCTCGCATGCAAGTACGCCTCGGAAGCCATGGCTGTCACCTCGACCTCCAAGCCCGAGTCGTCCGGCAGCATTATCATGACCGCCTCGGTGGCGGGTCTTCGCAGCGGTGCCGGTAGCGTCGACTACTCGGCAAGCAAGGCAGCCGTGATCAGTCTCGCCCAGACCACGGCATGGCAGCTGCAGCGCACCAACATTCGATGCAACGCCGTATGCCCCGGCCTCATCGAGACCGGCATGACGCTGCCGACGTTCGAGATGGCTCGCGAGCGCGGCACGGCGGGCAAGATCGGTCAGCTCAACCCCACGGCGCGCTACGGCGTGGCGGCCGAGATCGCGCATGCCGTCACCTTCCTCGCCTCGGACGAGGCATCGTACGTCAACGGCGTAGCACTGCCCGTCGACGGAGGTCTCGCAGCCAGCTTGCCCGTCGTCCCCGGCAAGTTCCACTGATCACGCTCCTCTCCAAAACGTGGTTTTGAATGCGAAATGATGCAACGAAAATGTGTGATGAATTGCAAAGGTGGCGGGGGAGGGGAAATCTATGCGTTTCGAGCGGCCTCATAGGCGTCCTTGTCCTCCAAGAACTGGATGTATGCCAAGGCGGCGGAGATCCAGAACTCAGGCTGCAGCCCTAGCGCATGCATGGCACTTGTCTGGAGCGCCAGCCTTCCCTTCGTGTGCGAGTTCCACATCCAGCGTCCACTCTGGTCCTCGAAGCGCACGACCTCGATCGGCTCCCCCTTGCCCGCACCGGTGCCGGGTGGGCAGTCGGTCCAGTACAGGCTGAAGCTCTTATCCGCATCGAGCGCCACCGAGGGCCGGATCTCTGCTGGGAGGATGGAGCATGCCCAGCGCGTCCAGCTCTGCACCGCCGTCTTGCACGCCGCATCAGTGAGCAGAAAGTGGCACACCGACGCCGCCGAGTCGGAAGCAAAGTGAGATGGTGAGCCTTGGTTCGGCGAGTACGGCCGATCGCCGTTGGACGAGCGAGAGCTGTGTGCGTCTGGAATGGCCAGTTTGGGCAGCTTTCCCGAGGAGGTCGGTTGGGTCGAGGGCTCGTCGTCGACTTCTGGGATCATGGGGCTTTTGGCTACTGCGGAGGTGGGACGCTTCGAGGTCGACCGTGAGTCTGGTGCGTGCGATCCAGAGCCTGTTGCGCCGCTCCGTCGCCGCGCGTGTCCTCCCGCCGAAACCTTGCGTTCCTCCCGCCCTGTTGCAGCCACCGCTACCTCTGGTGTGCCCGCGCCCTCTATCGCCAGGCCCCTAGCATCCTGATCAATCGCAGCATCCGGGTCGTCCCTAGAATGACTAGCTTGTCTCTCGTCTGCTTCGCCGCGGTCAATTCGCGATCGGACGCGATTGAGTGCTTGCGGACGTATGCGCGTGCGCACGGCAAATGTCAGTGGTGACGCCGTAGGGTCGTGTTCTCCGCTGCTGGGCGATCGGAGCGAGATGGCGGTATTCGGTGGGAGCAGCGGCGATCGTAGATGCAGATACCACCCACGCGTTGGCCTGTGCGTGCTCCAGCATGTGCGTCCCGTGGTGGCGTCGATGATGCTGTCGACGATCTCGTTGTCCTCGGTCAGCGTGCGTTCGCGAAAGTACGCAGGACGCGGCGGCTGCTTGCTCGACGAAGGCTCATGGCTGACCTGCAGCCTCGAATCACTGATTCCGTCCGTCTGGGTGTGGACGAGAAACGTAAGTGTGTCTGGACCGTACGAGCCGTCGAAGTTGTCTGGACGAGGAGCGGACGACGAGGCACTGGGCGGGTAGCTATGCAGCGGCGTCTGTTGCGGCGTGGAGGTGGATGGTGCCGGCGCCATGCTCCCTATCGCTTCGCTGACGTTGTCGGAAGCTGGTGTGGAGACGGTGGTGGACGTCGCGAAGGAGGAGAAGCTGTGCCGCCGTCCATGTGACGAGATGCATATCCAAAGGGCCGGTTGCGAGGGCAAGTGTTGGTCTGCTGGCTTGGCATCGGTGCGGCGTTCAAATGTGCACTTTGCGCCTTCAATTGTTCTCCACCCGCCTCGCGTCGGCCATGCGGGTTGCTAAATTTGGCATTTGTGAGATCGTCGTATGCGAACATCCTGTTGCGGAAAGCCGCCCGTCCGTTCCGCTCCGTCCGGCTAATCTCGGTTCCCTCCGAATGAACCAACCAACCCGCCCGCCCTCTTTCCTTCTCACCTCGACCACCACTCAGCTCACCACCCGCACTGAAGCAGGAAGCGCTCTCGATGGCATACGAGGTGAACGCATCGCCGTCGCCTGCCTATGCGGACGTGGCGAGCGTGCCGACCATCGTGGCACAGAGGCGCATTACCAACATCCGCAAGAAGCAGCTCATCAAGGCGGCTTCGAGGCCGTTCGACGATCCACCACCCCCGCCGAAGCCAGACGAGTGTTGCGGGAGCAGCTGCGATCCGTGCGTCAAGACGCTGTGGAAGGAAGAGCTTGCGTGCTGGCGCGAACGTTGGGGCAGCGCGGCTCAGGAGCAACCTGCTGACGGCACAAAGAACCTAGATTCAGCAGCGACAGTCAGTGCAGAGACCACCACAACCAGCATGCCCGGTGGCTTTGATTGGTAGAATCGTACATTCGTTCTTGAGCATCTCGACGTCGCCTTGTCGAATGCGGCACCAGTGTCGTGTGCACTCAGTCGATTGGGGTCGCACCAGCCGCCACGCCCGGAAGCTGGATTCGGAACGCGGAATTCCTTGCACGCGATGGCCGTGCGGCTAAAATGCTCAGCTGTGCTACTCTGCATGCACCTGCATATTCACTCCTCCGCACCTCCATCATTGCTGCCCTTCAGCAACCTTGCCTCACCTCCCCGAACGACGGAGCGATTCCATCATACGATGCCCCGTTACGCTGTTCCGACACTGCTACCCGTGGCGCTCGACAACGGACAGATCTACCTCGAGTCGGTAGTGCAGGACCCGCCGAACGCGTCTTCGTGTCGCGGGCTCGCCGTCCTTGCGCATCCGCTCGGTCGGCTCGGTGGATCGTTGGACGATCCCGTGATCACACATCTGGCGTCTCTGCTGCTGACACATGCGCAGCTGCGCGTGGTGCGCTTTAACTCGCGCGGAGTGGGCAAGTCGTCCGGCTCGCCAAGCTGGACGGGCAAGTCCGAGTGCTCCGACTTCCAGGATCTCGTGCTGCGCTGCATCGACAACTTCTGCCTCGACTTTCCCGACGTGACAGCAGCGCAGATCGTCATCGCGGGCTACTCGGCAGGCAGCTTGTACGGCAGCACAGTGCGTGTGCCACCGTCAACGTACGATCTGAAACAGTTCAGAGGCGGCCCCAAGCCGAGGTACATCCTGCTAAGCTTTCCCGCCGGCGTCACGTGGGCGCTGAGCTTCTTTACGACCAAGACATATACGGATGCACTCAAGACGTTGCTTACGAGCAACACAGTGCCAGGCCAAGGGGCGGGGAAGGGCGAGGAGGAGGGTGCGGCACGGGAGGAGTCGACGCCGTCGAACGATGCAGAGTTGCAGCCGACTGCCAGCCATGTACTCGCGGTGTATGGAGACAAGGACCAGTTTACGGGGATAGCGACGTACGAGACGTGGACACGCGAGTGCAGCGCCGTCGCCGTGTCGGCATCCACGTTTCACCACGAACGCATCGAGGGCGCCGACCACTTCTATCGCGGCTCAGGCACGTTGGATGCACTCGATCGAGCCGTCGGAGAGTGGCTGGACTCACTCACGGACTAGCACGACCTATCTATCCTTCTCCAGAACAATTTTCCATTGCTGCACGGAGTCTATTGCTATTTCGCACCGCGCACAGTAATGATACCCCTCTGATGATCCACGTCGTGGCGCCAGCCTTCGCGCTCGAGCATCTTTGCGATGGCGGGACGGAGCACGGCGATCTGGTGGGGCGAGTGTCTGCCGACGCCGGTGACGATCTTGAAGGGGGCGGGATTGAGACCGGTTCGTGGGCTGGCGTACCACTTGGTCACGTGCTCGCGCACGATCGACAGGGCTTCGTGCACGTTGACGCCGTGCAGATCGATTGTATACTGTGCAGTGTTCTGCGGGGTGGAAGCTACACCGGGGCGGACTACGCCAATGCTTGCAGTGCGACGGTCAGCTACGAGGGCATGGGATGCGCGGAGGCTCCATGCGCGGGCCTTTGCATCGAGTCTGCGCGCCTCGTCTGCGTAGTGCCATGCGATACCGCCACGACCGCCGTCACCACCCTTGCCACCCGTGCGCACGCCACCGCGCTGCTTCCATGCAGAGGCCGCCTTGCGCAATGCCTCGTCGCGCCGCGCGCGGTACTCGTCGGCCACCATTCGGTACTCGGCCATGCGCCGCATCGGATCATAGTGCGTGGTGTGTGCCGCAAGCCCTCGCTCCGCCGCCACAAGATCGTCCGCAAACTCGTCTGCAGGCACGACGATCGCCGAGGACGCAGGGAGCACCGACGCGATTGCTGATCCTGACCGCAACGCAGCTGCTGCACCCGAAGTAGGGCCCGCAGCCTTGCGACCCACCACGCTCGAGTACACCCCACTACCAGCAGGTGCCCTGCTACCCGCCGCCTGCGAGATCGTCGGAAAGCTCGCTGCGAACTTACCGCTATTCGCCCCGGCATCGACCGCGTACCCCTTAGTCGGGGCTTCGGCGGTCTTGGGCACCTCGGCGCCACCGAGCTCCTGGAGTCTGCGCATGGGGTCGAGCGGGTCTGCACATCCAACTTGCTGCTGAACAAGCGCATGCAGTTGAAGCAAGTCGATCGCCGCATCCTGTCTGCCCTTGGTTGCGCGCAGTGCCTCTGCTGCTGTATCCGCGTCGACATCGGCGATCACCGCAATGCCCTGTGCGATCTGGTGTGCCGTACCGCTCGGCGCACCACCGGCCTCGTCGAGCGACGACAGGCTCGGGTACTGCTCGGCTTCGAGCCCCAGCAGTCGCGCAAAGCATACGGCCAGGTTGAACGACGACGCGTTGTAGACCGACGTCACGCGCGTCGACGGCACATCGAGCAGCGTCGAGAGCTGCGCAAGCACCGACGAGGTCAGCAGCCACTGGTTGTCCGAGACCGGCCGGTCGGCATCGGGATCGCGCGCCGCGGCTTCTTCTTCCGCCGCGAGCTGTGCGGCCAGCTGCGCGTCGGTCAGCTGCGGCGCAGGCGACGCAGTGCGCGACGCTTGCGACGGCGGCGTCGCAGCAAGCTTCTTGAGCACAGTGTTGGACGAGGCGGTACCGTGACGGAGGTCGGTGAGGTTGACGGTGAGCTTTCCTGCAGCGCGCGCTGCACGTTGTTCGTGTTGCAGCCTCTTGCGGGCGGCACGGTGCTTCTTGCCGCGCAGCTGCGCGTCCGGGTCGTCAGGGTGCGAGCCAAGCCCCGCGGCAAGCGCTTCGTAGTCGAGCCCGCGGCTGGAACGCGGTGTGGAGGCGGAAGAGGGGACGGGAAGCGCGTCTTCGGCTTCAATCAGCTCGATGGTCATGAGCGTGTCGACGGCAGTCTGCACATCGCCGTGCGAGTCGTCGAGCGTCTCGCGCAGGAAGGCCGGGGTGCGCGAGGGGAAGGCGTGCTGAAGAAAGCTGAGAGGGTCGAATGCGTCTCGTGGCTGTGTGGATGCGGGCTGCCCAGCTTCGACGTCTGAGCCGGCTTCCTCGTCGGTGAGGTGGAGATTCAGCGGGTCCTGCGAGGCCGAGTCGACGAGCGTCCACTCGTTGAGCAGGCGCTCAACGGCCGCAACTTCGGATGGGTCGTGTGCATCTGGAGCGCCTGCCTCTGGCGGTGAAGATCCTGCCGATGAAATCGCTTTCGATGGAGAAGATTTTTTCGCTGCGTTCGCTGCGTTGGCTGCGTTGGAAGGCGGATCCTCGGAGCTGGTGAGCTTTCCTCCAAACGCCTTTCTGCGACTCGACGCGCCCGCACGTGGGGCTGGGCTCTCGGCTCGCGCTTTCGTAGGAGGACTCTCACTTCGCGTGAGGGAGTCTGGTTCATTGTCTGGTACAGCGGCAGCAGCAAGTGTCTCGCACACCTCTTTTGCGCTCTGCAGTGTTTGGTTGGGCTCGTGCGCGATGGCGGCCACCAGCGTGGTGTCGAGCGGCGGGCAGAAGAGCCGGCTGAGCTCCGCCTGGATTTGGTCGGGCGACATGTGAATCGATGTGGGGCACCTTTTCGCGCTGTCCTGAGTTCATGAATGCATGGTGGGGTGGTTGGAAGGATGCGAGGCGGTTGCGTGGTTCGAGCAGGCAGCACAAAGGGCCCATGAATGCTTTTCTAAGAAGTGTCACAAACTTGCGGTGCGGCGCTACGTCAGAGAGACGCGCGTGGCTGACTGACAGTTCTTCCTGCGCACAAAGGAAGCGCACGAATCGCCCAATCGTGCATTCCGCCTTGCTTTCTCCACATTCGCATGTTCTTGCGCATTTGTCCACGGCAGAAGTGCTCGGTCTAACACTGTTCTGCGTTGCGCATTTCACGCGGCGAGCGATGGCAGACCCGCTCTTTGTTGGGAGCCGGCGCGGCAGATCGTCCGGGCTGGCAGCGCTGCCAAAAGGCCGTTTGGCCGGTTTGCACTACTTTTGGAATGCGGAGACCACTTTTCCCGCACGGGGCGCTTCGAGTTTCAAGCCTTGCCCTTCTGCCTCCATCATCCTCAAAGCACCTCATCATCACTGGCTCGACATGGCGTTTGCTGATCCTGTCATCGCGTGGCTGCAGCCCTACGCGGACGCGTATGGTATGCACCATGCACCCGCCCACTTCCCTACGCTCGTGCGCTCGGCGCTGCTGTGGTTCGCCATCCAGACGCTCTCGTCGCAGCTCTCGCCGCGGCTGCTGCCCAAGACGTTCGCCAAGTTCAACCGCAAGACGCGCATCTCGTGGGACATCCACGTGGTGTCGTTCGTTCACGCTGCGCTCATCACGCCGCTCGCCGCGCGCATCTGGTGGAAGGCGCGCCAGACCAACGCGCTCGGCCTGCACATGCATCCGCTCGCCGTCGACCGCCTGTACGGCTACGACTACGAGGCGGCGCAGGTGTATGCGATCGCCCAGGGCTACTTTGTGTGGGACTCGGTCGTGTCCATCCTGCACGAGGGGCCCGGCTTCATCGCACACGGCCTCGTGGCACTCATCGCCTTCACGCTCGTCTACCACCCGATCTTCATGTACGACGGCATGGGCTTCTTGCTCTGGGAGCTCTCGACGCCGTTCCTCAACATCCACTGGTTCTGCGACAAGCTCGGCAAGACCGGCTCCACCGTGCAGCTCGTCAACGCCGTGTTCTTGCTCTCCACCTACGTCGGCGCGCGTCTGACGTTCGGCGTGTACAACAGCCTGAGCTTCTTCAAGTTCGTCGTGGCCCCGCCCAAGCCTCACCACCCGCCCATCCCGCTGCGCCTCAAGACGTTCTACATGGTGGGCAACGTGATTCTCAACAGCCTCAACTTCTTCTGGTTCCGCGCCATGGTTCGTGCGGTGCAGAAGCGCTTCACGGTCAAGCCCACGCCGGACTCAAAGAACGGCAAGCTCGATGCGCAGAAGGTGGTGCGCGGCCAGCAGGGCGTCAAGCTCGGTGTGGAGGGCAAGGACGACGAGCAATTCTGGCAGGAGGCTGGCGCCAAGAAGGCCGGAAAGGCGCAGTAGATCGCCACCGACAGACTCTAGACGTTCTGCGCATCGCGCGCGTACAGACCGGTCGACAGTTGCAATCCAAGTCATCACGATGCACGCGAGCGGCTGTAATATATTGATTTGATTAGGGACCAGCTTGTTACTTGGCGGCGAGGAGCGACTGCTTCATCTTTTCGAAGAGCTGGTCGACCTGTGCGCCAATCTTTTTGGTTTCCGCCTCGAGCTTCTTGATTTCCTTGTCGCCTTCGTTTTTGCCGACGACCTTGCGGTCAATGTCGGACTTGATCTGTTTGAGTGCCCTGTGGCGGGCGTCGCGGATGCTGACGCGCGCGTGTTCGCAGATGCGCGTGAGGTCCTTGACCATCGCCTGGCGCGATTCGGTGGTGGGCTGAGGCACAGCCACGCGCAGCACATTCTCGTCGCCTGGGTTGGTGTGTGCCTGCGTCTGCGGTGTGAGGCCCAAGTCGGCGGCGTAGATGGCGCGTTCGATGTGCTTGACCATATCCGCATCAAAGGCAGTTACAATGAGCGCGCCGTCGCGTACACCGACCGTCGCAAACTCGCGCAGCGGATGCAGCGAGCGAGACGACGAGCCAGTGCCTGGATACTCGACCTTGACATTGTCCAGCAGCGCAGGATCGGCGCGTCCAAACGATCCAACGAGCGTCGAGGCGGTGGTGCGACAGCGCTCAACGGCGCGCGTCATGTTCTGCGTGATGGTGGCAAAGTCGAACGCTTCGTCCGGCAGATCCTGGTTGCGAGTCGACGTCTTGTACTCGGCGTCCGATGGCAGGTCGTCATCGCCGCGCTTCGAACGCGACTGGCCGCCCTTGTTCGCCTTGCCACCCTTGCCCTTGGTCTTCATCACAGGCACGTCGTCATCCTCCGCTGCGTGCGGATCGATATACTGCGCCGACGAGCGCTTCGACTTGTACCTGCGCTGCACGTCGAGTGCACTTGGAGACGCAGCTGGCCTGGACCGTGGCGTTGCGAGGGGCTGGCGCAGGACTGCGGTCGAAATCATGCGCGCGCGCGACGTGGATGCCACCGAGCGCAAGGTCGGTAGCATGCTTGCGGCACGCTGGGCGAAAGGTGCAGCAGACATCGTAAGTAGGATAAGGCGAATACGAGAGAGGTGTCGTTGTCGGGTCGGACGATGGAGGTACAGGTCCAAGCGTCGTCGACTCGTCAAAAATCTGATTTGCGGGTCGGGAGTCGGCGGTGTGTTCGGCCTAACATAACCCAGCAAAAAGAAGTGGAGGCTGAGGCGGAATGACGCTTTTTATGCGGACGGCAGCTTCCGAACGATGCGCGCCGCTCACCTCTCTATATCGGAATGCACCCAACAGCCGAAGAGCACCTTTCAAGCGCCGGTTTCAGTGCCAATTGCCAATCCAACGCCCTCACCAACCTGTCCTCTTTACCTCCTCATCCTCTACCTAACCCTACCCTCGCCTCGCCTAGCCTCGGCTCGCAACGATGGAGTACCTCAGGCTCATCCACAATGTCTTCACTGAGCCGCTCTTATGCCACCTCAATCTGCTCACCCCGGGCGGCGGCGACCCTACCTTTGGCCGTTCCGACATCCCCTACTCGGCGTCGGAGCATCGGCTCATCTACTCGAATCCAGAGGTGTCTGCCATCCGCCGCCGCGTACTCATCCCAGCGCACTCGCTGCTCGAGTCCGGCTCGTGGGATAAGGAGAAGTGGTCGTTTGTGACGTACTATGTCTGGACGTGCCCAGAGGCGCTCGAGCGCGAACAGCTGCATTCGGACATTGTGCTTGCGCACGGCATCAACGACTATGCGGGCAAGCTCGCGCCGCACGCGCTGCACTTTATGAAGCGCGGCTTCCGCGTGATTGCGATCGACCTGCCCAGCTTCGGCCGTAGCACGGGCCTGCACGGCTACCTGCCGAGCATGAAGATCAATGCGCGCGCCATGCATGCGGTGGTCATGGACGTGCGCACCTGGGACGAGGAGTCGGGCCTGCTCGGAAAGGCGGGGCGCGAGCGGAAGCTGTTTGCAGAGGGACATAGCATGGGCGCGTTTACCGTGCTCTACTATGCTGCGCTCTACCCGCCGCTCGAGCAGGGGCAGGATGGAGGTCCGGATCTGGCGATCAAGCAGAGACCGAGCGAGCAGGCCAAGACCATCACGGACGACGAACTGGTCGAGGAGGCACTCAATGCACACGAACGCACGCCGCTCGCCCACCACAAGCCGCCACACGACCACGGCAACGGCTCGAGCTCCGCCGTGCTGCCGGGCAAGCCTGCGCCGTATCGGCCCTCACTGTCCGGCGTGGCGGTAGCAGCACCCATGATCACCATCTCGTCCCAGTCGCGTCCCAACAAGGCGGTCGAGTACATTGCGCACGTGCTGCGCTTCTTTGCCGGCAGGCTGCCCATGGTCACTGCCATCAAGGGCAACGTATCCGACGACCCGCGCGTCGAGCACGAATTCGAGGCAGACCCACTCACCTACAAGGGCAAACTCCGAATCAGCACGGGTCTCGCCATCGTCGCCGGCATTGAGGATCTTGCGAAGAAGGCGCATCTCATCACATGTCCACTCACCATCCACCACGGCGCCAACGATAGAGTCACCGACCCAAACGGAAGCAAGATGTTCTTCGAAAAGGTCGCCACTCCGCCCGAACACAAGAGCATCAAGATCTGGCCCGGCTACGAACACGGTATGTCTGCCATTTTTTCTTTTTGCCCAGCCATGCGCACTCTTACTGACGTTTGTCTGTTTTGGCGGTGGTGCAGTAATGATGAAACACGTCCAGGGAATGTCCAAGGAGGACACGCAAAAGACGCTCGATGTGCTTACCGAGATTGTACGTCGCACGAGTCTGCACTGGTGTCTGGGTGATTTGCTGACTCTTGCCTTTTGGTGCGGTGTTGCAGGGTGACTGGCTGGTCGCACAAGCACGACGATAGACACACGCTCAGTCTTGCACGCGTAGAAACGGGATTGCATTGGCCAGACTGTGCGTATCAGGCCAGACTATGCGTGTTCAGCGCAGACCGAAGCCCTGAAAATGTTCGATGGCGACCCTCACTTTCTCCTCGAGCAGGTCACGGGTGGGATACGTGGGCAGGAACAGCGTTGCCGTGCACGTTGATGACCAAGGCAGTGGCCACGACTTTGCATCTGCTCCCTCGGTGGGCACGATGTGAATGCGCAGTCCCACACCGCGCGCACCAGTGGCAGGCAGATGCTGCGCGCCCGTAATGAACGCCAACATGCGTCGCTGTTCACCCGCCTCCAACGCGGCCCACACTTCCCAGAACCACCCCACCACTGATGCTTCGGTGTTTTGAGAGATGATCTCGGTGCAGGCGCGCAGATCCTGCACATCCAGCCGCGACAGAGAGGCGCTTGGTGAAGCAGGAAGCGCCACGAGTGCCTCGTTGAGCTCACTGGGGGCAAATAGCGAGACTGCCAACCCGCCGCGTGCGAGAACGTCGCTGGCCGATTCAGCACCACACTCCTTCCCCAGCCACGTAGACGGCATGATGCTCTGCCACGCCGTATGGAACGCGCCCACGCGGCCTCGTGCCGAACCCACCAGCACACGCCAGATGAGCTTCGAGACAAACTCGTGTCTCTCGGCCATGCGCACCGCTCGGTGCCGACCGCCAGGAACGAGGTCGATCGTCTTGACGCCGCCATCGTGCGTGCTTATGGTCGTGCTCCACGTGAGCGAGAACGTCGCGTCGAACACGGCATCTGCGTCAGCAGCACCTGCGGGTGGTTGCCAGTCAAGCACCGCCTGCAACGACCTTGCCAGCCGCGCATCCATAAACTCCAGATCCACCGGCATCAGCGAGACCGAGTCCAACTCCGCAGCGGCCGCAATCTTGAATGCCACATCGGGCAGTGCGAATGGCAGAGTGAGCTTGGCACTATGCAGTGCGGCCAATCCGAGCAGCAGCCCGAGGAACGCCGCGGTGGTTTGAGCGTCGCTATCGTCGTCGTTATTGGGGGTGGGGAGGAACCAACCATGGTGGGCGATGGTGTCGCTGTAGTTCCAGCCGGCAGTGACGGTTGCGAACCACTCGCGCGCAGGGCCTCCGCCATCCGCCGCATGTTCGCCCGCAAACTCGACGCGCAGCGCACGCACCGCGGCCCGGTCGATCTCTGCCTCGAGCACCTGCGTCAGCAGCTCGCGACTCTGCACCCACGCTGCCTTGCGCTCGATCTTGAGTGCCAGCGCACCCGGCATCACCACCAGCTCCGCCTCTCCCTCGCTCTGCTTGAGACCCAACCGCTGCCCTCCCGTGCGGGCACTGGGGCGGGCAAGACGCACCTCATCCTCGAGCTGCATCATGCGCACCTTGGCACCGAGCGAGACGAGGTACGGTGCGTGGCATACGTTGAACTGCGCCATGCCTGCGGTGGGGGTGGCGAGCCGCACGCGCGCCGCAGCATGGTGCACAAAGTGCTCCAGAAACGGCGCCAGATCCAGCACGGTGCAGTAGAATGCGTGGACGGGCAGTCGATGCTCGGCGGGGCGTGTAGTGTTGTGCACAAAGCACAGCGACAAAAAGCGCGCCATAGACACAAGCGTCGCGTCCTGTTCGGGAGAAAGCACCGTGGGGTTCGAGGACATTTGCTGCCCACATAGCCCGACCAGCTCACCGACCAGCCCAACGAGCACATCTTGCGTGTTCGTGTGCGTGGCAGCGAGGGCCGTGCATCGTGCAAGGACGTCGGCGAGAAGCACTCCTGCTGTTGCTGTGGTGTCGGTGGCACGGTGAAATACGCCCAGCACGCCGAGGAAGGTCTGCTGCAGTGAGGTGGTGAGTTGTGCATCGAACCTCACCCGTGCAGCCGTGGGACGCAGAGCACGCAGCTGCAGGAGCTGCGCCAGCACCTCGACCAGCTCGCTGCGAGTCGCATGCACCAGCTCGTCTACCAGCTGCCCAAGCCCACGCAGCACCACCTGTCGCATCTGATCCTGGAGCGAGGATGGAAGCACGTCCAGGCCAAGGCTAGGCGAATGCAGACCAGTCGGGAGCAAGTCGTCCGTCAAGATCCCATGCGCCGAGCGGTGGTGTGACGACCAAGTGGCGGGATCTGCGATGCGTGCTTCGACTGCTGCGAGCAACCTCGTCTCTGGTGCGCCGTCATTGCCTCCAGCAGCAATCCCCGGCAAGCTAGCGACTCGATTTTGCACAGCGGCAAGGGTGTTGGCGCGACGGCACTGTTCTACCAGCTGCTGTAGGTTTAGGTTTCGCAACTGCTGCGTCTGCACATCCGGCTCCATCCTTCCAACGCCTCCTGATGTCGAGCCTGGTGTACTGCCGATGCTCGCTTCCGCATTCTTCCATGCGTTCTGGGGCGGGGTCCCTGCATGTGCGGCGTCGATCTTTGCCTTGACGCGGTTGCGCACGTGTTTGTGATTGTGCCTTTTGTAGATGCGTGGACCCATATGCGCAGCACCGAGCTCCTCGTCCAGGTTCGCGAGCACGCGCAGCGGGTCTCCGCCAAACGACGACGTGGCGAACATGGCGAGGCCTGCGCTCGTGCCGTTCTGCTGCCAGGGCGATGCGGACCGGCTGCTGCCCGCCGACGAGAGGTCGCGGAACACGATCGAGGACATTGTCGCTCCGCGCGCCGACACCTCGCCCGCATCGTCCTCGTCCATGGGCGCGTCGTCGTCGTCGTAGTCCGAGAGGGAATGGATGCGCGAGGTTGAGGGGTCGCTGCGTGTGATGTGCGAGCGCTTGCGCGTGCCGTGACTGGCGGCGCGCTGCGCAAGCTCCTGGCGCCGAGTCGGGTACGGGTTGAACGATGCCGGTGAGATGAGCGACGAGGATGAATACGAGGCTTGCTGGGGCCGGCTGGATGCACGACGAGCTTGCGGAGACGAGAGCGGAGGAAACGCGGCCGACGACGACGAGGCCAGTGGCGGGCCTCGCGAAGAGGTCGATGCGGACGAGGCGGAGGACGCCCAGCTCTTGGAAGCGCCCCAGACAGGGCGCCGTGAAGGGTCGCTCTCTGCCATCGCTTAGCTCCTCAGAGACGTTTGTCGATGAGTATCGTCGCAATGTCGATGGCAGTAGGAGTTGAAGCGCGAAGAAGCGGCCGGCTGAACGGGGGTTGGTGTGGAGCACAATTGTGTGGCAAAGTCCGAAATCTTATCGCCAGATCGGGCTTCTCAGCCGGCGAAATCGCCCAGAAAAATGCAAAGCCGGCAAATTTTCGGGCTGCTTTTCTTTGGATATTTCTCGGAGAATTTTTATTTAATGCCGAACCCTGCAAACGAGGAGGTTCATTCGGAAGTCCATCAACGACTCACCTTCGCATCACCATGCACACTCCTCTCAATCCCTGCTCTCCGCAATGACACACGACGTTGATACCGGCAACAAGTGAATTCGAGATAATGTACACCGCAAGGAAAGGAGACTGAAATGGGGACGAGGCTTACGGCTGCCTCACCTGCGCCTCGACGTCCTTGGACCACTCTCCGCCGGCACCCATGCTTGCACGGCCGCTGGTGGGCAGCGTCATGTCGTTGACCGACGACGCGGATGTCATACCCGTCTTTGGCGCGTTTGCGATCGTGTCACCCCTCGCAGTTGCACTGGGGTCAAATTTGTCGCCTCCATGCAGGTACACGAGCGGCAACGCCAGCAGCGCTGCACCCACAATGTTGCCCAAAAAGCTGGCGATGACGCTCTTCCACACGTACTCGCCCACGCCAAAGTTGGTCCTCCTTGTCATCAGCGCCGCGTTGACCAAGAACATGTTCGCCACCACATGTTCGAACCCAGCGGCGACGAAGACGAAAATGGGGAACCAGCTTGCGAGGACCTTGGACGCGACGTCCTTGGCGAGGCTTGCCTGGAAGACGGCGATGCAGACGAGCACGTTGCAGCCGATGGCACGAAGCCAGAGCTCGCGGAAGTTGATGGCGGATACCTTTGCGTTGGCGCCTGCTGCAGCTCCGGCGTTCATGGCTGGCGTGTAGATCTCCGAGTAGTGCACGAGCAGTCCGGCATACAGCAACGAACCGACAAGGTTGCCGATGAAGGTGATGGCCCAGCCGTACAGGAATGCCCAGTATGGAACCCGACGTTTGATGGTAGCCATAATAAAGATCGCCATCTCACCCGTGACGAGATCCGCCTGCAGGAGGACGATCATGACGAGGCCCACGGGGAATACGGCGCCCTGCAGGATCTTGAGCAGGCCGGGTGCGTTGGTGGCCAACCAGGGATTGGCAGACATGATCTGCACCAACATTCCACCCGTCGACAGCACTGTAAGAAAATGGCAAGTCAGTACACTCGCGAAGAGAGGGTTGTGATGGTGAAGTACTCACGAAAGCCGGCCATAATGCCTTTTACAAAACGTTTGCCAACATCCATGCGGTGTTTGCGAGGCCCCGCCTCGATCCACGACCACGTCGCCTGTTCGAGTGTGACCATCTGCGACATTGTGCCAGTATATCCTTCAATCAAGGGTAGTGTTGCTAGTGTCGGGCCCTCTGGATGGCGATAGAGGCTGATGGTGATGCGAAACTAGGGTCAAGGTTATCTGACCGAGCGGAAGATGTCGGCAAAATTTTTCGCCCTTATATAATGGATTCGCATGACGGAATGGCTCGCTGCCCCTACGTCGTACAAGCCCACTCGAGCAGGCTGTGTCGCTATCGCAATCTCTGACGTTGTGGGGAGGATCTCAGCGGGGAAAGGCGCACATTGCACCCCTCTCGCCCACAATCTCAAGCCCCCATGCCCGCTGAATTGCTTATCTCTTCGCACCTTGCGAGTGAAAGACCCCCGGCTACTGCGCGGGGGTTTAGAAGTTGCCACCCTTCGGCAAGGACCTTCTTAGCGTGACTTCTTATCTCTGGTTCTCCACGGGGTACCTCGGGCATGCTAGCAGTGGTACATCCGGTGACTGAGCGGGGAAGCACGCTGATAACATCGCAATGCTAGTACCCACCACCAAACGCCGGCCAAGCAAGGCCAAGCTAGACAGACCTCGTGCAGCATTTTCGGCTACGAGATAAGGGCGGCATGTGAAATTTGGACCTGTCCGAGGCCGTTCAAACACTGCAAAGTGAGATTTTCAATCCGGCGGAACCTCTGCCGCTGCACACACGCATCAAACATCTTGGGCTCTGGATGTCATACTGATTGCTGATTGCTAGATCAAACGGAACAATGCGACAAGAAGCGATACTGGAGCACGTGCAGAGTCAGGAATCTGGGACTAGTAAGGGAGTGGCGACCTATGCGCTGACGGTGGTGAAGAGCTTGAGACCTTCGTCGGTCAGCTCGGCACGCAGGTCGTCAACATTGGCACCCTGGGGCAGGTCGAATGTCTTCTCCACCGTGGCAGGTGCATCGCTCGTGACGGTGGCCGACGAGGCGCGCGTGAAGCTGACCTCGACAAAGTCGTCGTCGCCATCGTTGGTTTCGGGCGTGACAATCTCGTTACCGTTCTCGTCTACGTCTGAGACGCGCGCGCGCTTGGGCGAGCGCGAACGGCCGCGTCGAGACGAAGTGTCGCTGGGGGCAGGGCTGGCAGCTCGGACAGGCGAGGCAGCGGTTACGGTTTCGTTGTTCCACAGACCCGAGACGGTGACCTTGCGCGCGGCCTCGTCGACGGAAACGTTGATCTGGTCGGCACGCACGCTGGTCTTGTCAAAGTCGGCGGTCGAGGGGAAGGCGTGTGAGAAGACGAGCTGCTCGGTCTTGGTGGTGGACTCGGAAGCGGCGACGGTAGGAGCGTCGGCGGCCGGTGCGGGGCCAACCTCTTCAGGATCGGCATCCTCCTGCATCAGAGCCGAAGCAGCGGCAGCAACGTTGTCGTCGGCGGTCTTCTCCTCGTCAACGTCCATGGCCTGCGCAGCGTCGGCCACTTCCTGCTCGGTAGCCTTGGCCTTGCCCTTGGCATGGACGATCTGCGAGGGAGCAGTGGCGGGTGCAGCGTTGGCGGCGGTATCGTTCTTATGCGCGAGCTCGACATCCTCGTCATCTTCGTCGTGATCCTGCTGGAAGGCGTTGCAGAAGCTGGTGAGGCCGCCAAAGAGCAAATCCTCGAGGGCGAGGAAGAGGTGCTTGGACTCGTCCTGGGCGGCGCGAGCAGCGGCGATGCGCTGGCGTTCCTTCTCGATAGCGTAGGCCTTGCGTCGCTGGTACTCCTCGTACTGCTGGCGACGAAGAGCCTCGTGTCGGTGGCGCTGGAGCTGCTCGAGCTGGTACCTGCGCTGAGCCTCGCGCTGCTGCACGGCTAGCACGTGCTCGAGGTAGGCGCGAGCCTGACGCTCTTCAGCCTCCCGGCGAGCAGCGGCGGCAGCAGCGGCCCGAGCCCGGCGAGCGGCCTCGGCGCGTTGGGCGCGCTGGGCCTGTGCACGGGCGTAGGCAGCTCGCTCCTGCTGTATTGCATCGGCAAAGCTGTCGGCGAAGAGCGGGTGGCTGTCAAAGCCGCATCCGCTGAAGACGTTGGCCGAGGGACCGGCCTCGTAGGCGGGGCGTGGGGTGCGGGCCTGACGGGGGTAGGCGGCAAAGACGTCGGCGGGGAAGAAGAACTCCATTGTGTTGGTCTGGTTGCGCGGTTGCGAGAAGAGTGGGTGCAGGGGAGCAAGCAGGTCGGAGATCGAAGCAAGTGTCTTTGAGAGTCAAAGGCAGAGAGGAGATGTGCTGGGCTGAACTGTGTCTGATGATGTGATGCAAGTGTTGAGGGGACGACGGCACCGTGGTCTTTATAGGTGGGGCCTACCGTTGAGGCGGATGCTGCACGGTGCCGTAGAGCATAGCGCTGCTGCGCACGGTGGTGTCATGCGCAGCACTGTGGAGGCGGGCGGCTGAGCGGGAGGGGGCTGACAGCTCTAAGTCCGAAGACGCCATGCTTGCCACGTTGGACCCTGACGTTCGGCAAGCGTCTCGAGGCCCATGGAAGCCTGATTTGGACGCCGAACGACTGCTGCGGATGGCCACAGATGCCGGAAGACGCTCAGCGATGCATGTAGAAAGCGCTGGAATTTGGCCGCAGCTGCACAAAGCAGACCCTGACCAGGACCCTGAGCGCCAAGGGCCTGGCCCGCGAACCTTCTCGCAGTTTCCACGCGAGGTCACCAAAATCCGCAGCCCCCGATGCGATTTGGATCTCGATTGTTCGACAGAGTCTAACAGTGAATTTTTCAATTTCCCGGGCTGGAATTCCGAACGCGAACAATGCACCTGCACCCCTGAGCACCGACGTTTGGCCGGGTTCTTGGCAGGCAACGGCAAGCTACAGTACACAGATTGTATGCACGTCGCAACCCCGAGATGTGCAGCAGCATTCTTTGCTCGGACCGCTCGGAAAGAGCGTGCTATGCTGCTGCAACGTGGCCTTTGTCTTGCAGCCTGGTTCGAGCGAGGCGCTATTGTATGCTCATGCGAAGCACCGCGCCCCGCAGTCCGAGCCACCACTTACTCAAGCCTGGCATTGCATTGCAGTGGCATTCCCAACCCGCTTCCTGCCTGCACTGCGAGTGGGTCGACGAAAAGTGGATAGGTTGTGAGTGCTGAAGGCCGTCTGTATGTGGATCTGCGAGCAGGCGGGCGGGCAGGCAGGCATTTGCTGGTTCGGTAATGCTGCAGCTGCGTCGCCGATCCACAGTACCGACAGTGCTTGAAGCGAGGCGGCCAGGCGGCAGATGGCGGCCATACCGCACATTCATGCCGAGCAGCTGCGTGTGCATTGCAGCGTGCGTCTCTCTGGCTTTTCTGAGAAATTTCAAAAACGGCAGGTGGCTGCACACTGGCTACACTTGCCTGCGTGTGTGCCGCCCGTCGGTTTGGTCGGTGGGCGAGCGGGGCCTGAAGGCGATCCTCGCTTCCATCCGCGGCCGCAAAGGATGCTGTCTCGGCTCGATCCGCCTCTGTCCGCCTCGCCTCTCCGCAAAAGGGTCTGCTCGCTCCACTTTGGGCCTCGCGATCTGGACTGCCGGCCTGTCTGCTTGCCCACCATGGAAATTCCAAGTCAGCCGCCGTCGCCGCAAACCCTCCCGCTCCGAGACGGAGGTTGACGCATCCACCGAGTTCGTCCTGCTGCATTCGTACAACCCACCGCCCATCCCCAATCCGAGTCCCAATCCCACCTCATCCTCGATCCGCTTCATCCCTACACTACCACCATCACCACCGCCACCTCCTTCCTTTCCTCTTTGTCGATGCCCTTCTCACTCACAAAAGACAAAATGGCACCTCTCGCAAAGTCCCTGGCCTTGGCCTCTCTTCTCGCTGCGCAAGCCATGGCCGCCGTCGCCTCGCGCCCGCAACTCGAGGTGAGGCAATACCAGGACCCGAACTCGCCGCTCGTGATCAACGAGCCGTCGTGCGACTTCTACCAGTGCATCATCTACTGGGTGCCCGGTAGCCAGGTCGCCGTCAACTGGATCAACCCGACCCAGGGCACGGTTCAGGTCGACCTCATGACCAACAACAACTCGGACGTCGCCTACAACGTCGGCACCTACCCTGCCACCTCCAACACGTGCGATGCCGGTGCCGGCTACGGTCAGCCTGGTCCCAACGGTGCGCAGTGCGGTGGCTTTGTCTTCTCCGTGCCCAGCTCGTGGAATGCCGGAAACTACTCGGCTCTCCGCGCCATGTCGGTGCAGGACCAGAACCTCCAGTCGTACACGGACAAGATCTACATCACCCAGAACGACACCACCTCCAAGAACGCCCCCTTCTCCATCGTCAGCGGCTCCAGCGCAGGCACCGCCTCGGCCACGTCTGCCTCCTCCACCGCTGCGCCCGCTTCCACCACTGGCAGCTCGAGTGCTGGCCCCACCGGCACCTCCTCGCGTGGCTCGGCTAGCATGACTGCCTCCAGTACGAGCGGCCGACCCTCGTCCACCGGCACTCCAGCCACCAACGCCGCCCTCACCGCCAACGCCGGCACCCTTGCCTTCACCCTGGCATCCGCTTTCGCTGTGGGCCTCGCCAGCCTCCTCTGAGCGCGCATGCACCTTCAAATTAGACTCTCGGACAATAGGCTCAACCTCTTCCTTGACAGTTTGACTCACACAAAACAAACTCTCTCTCGGCTCCTACGCTCATTTGGACTCGCGCATCCTCCGTTCCTTGACGGTCCGCACTGTCACTGTTTCTCACCACGAGCTGGTGCCTCGGCTCGTCGCATACCGTACCGCTTGGCCAGTTGACATCGCTTTGTCTTACCGGCCAGTGTACACCACATCCTGTACATACCCTGCCCCACTCTCATTGATTTATTTTGTTCCTGTGGTTCTCTCTTCTCCCGCTACCATAGTGTCGACAATTGAGTGTTTGTGATTCGACGACGAGTGTGCCAGATGAAGGCAACGAGGAGCGGGTAAGCTGCGGGATCGACCTGGAGATCGCGTCGATGTCGATTTTACCGAGCAAATCGGCGATCCGCTGACCGTGCTGGAAATCGCCGAAATGGAGGCCGTGGCGGAGGCCGAGATGGCGGGCGCGCAGATGCAGCTGCGACTTTGGTCACGTCTTCTCCGCAATCACCCAACGCACCCTGCTTGCCGTTCATCAACCAGCGCCACACCTGCGGCTACAGGACCAACTGAGGAAGGCATCGATACGACTCGCCTCTTGTCTCAACCTCACCTGTCTCAGCCTCGGCCTCTCGCCCCATCGACAAGTTCAGCATGGCTGCCAAGAGCGAAACCAAGCAGCAGGATGCGGGCCCCGACCCGATCCTGCTGTCACTGTTCGCCAATCGCTTCATGTCGGTCGCCGAATCGATGGGCAAGTCGCTGCAGCAGACTTCCATCTCCACCAACATCAAGGAGCGACTCGATTTCTCCTGCGCACTCTTCAGCCCCGATGGCTCGCTCGTCGCCAACGCACCCCACCTCCCCGTCCACCTCGGATCCATGTCGTTTGCGGTCAAGTTTCAGGTGGACTACCTCGCCTCGATCGGCGAAAAGATGAAGCGCGGCGATGTGATCATGGCCAACATGCCCGTAGCCGGCGGCTCGCACTTGCCGGACATCACCTGTATCACGCCGTGCCACGCTGCCGACTCGGACGAGATCATCTTCTTCTGTGCCAGCCGTGGACACCACGCTGACATTGGTGGCATCACAGCCGGATCAATGCCTCCCACCTCCAAGACGCTCTTCGAGGAGGGCGCGCGCATCAAGTCGTTCAAGATCGTCAGCGAGGGCAACTTTGATCGCAAGGGCCTCGAGCGGTACATGCTCGAAGAGCCCGCCCAGTACCCAGGCTGTTCGGGTACACGCTGCTTCCGCGACGTTGAGAGCGATCTGCAGGCGCAGATCGCTGCCAACCAGAAGGGCATCAACCTCATCCACTCGCTCGTCGCCGAATGGGGGCTGGACATGGTGCAGCGATACATGGAGTACATCCGCACCAACGCCGAGATGGCGGTGCGCTCGCTGCTCAAGGACGTGGCGAAGCGCATGGGCACCAATAGGCTGCATGCACTCGAGCACATGGACGATGGAACGCCCATCGAGCTCAACGTCGACATCAATGCGGACGAGGGATCGGCGGTGTTCGACTTTGAAGGAACAGGCCCGGAGGTGGCGGCCAACTTCAACTGCCCGCGCTCGGTGGTGTCGTCGGCGATCATCTACTGCCTGCGCTCCATGGTGTCTTCCGAAATCCCGCTGAATCAGGGCTGTCTGACGCCGATCGACATCCGCATTCCCAAAGGCTCGCTGCTCGATCCGTCCGAAACGGCAGCGGTGGTGGGCGGGAACGTGCTGACGAGCCAACGCATCACGGACGTCGTACTCAAGGCGTTCAATGCTGCAGCGGCAAGTCAGGGCGACACGAACAATCTCACGTTCGGCTTGGGCGGCAAGGACCGCGAGGGCAACCACGTCGAGGGTTTCGGATACTACGAGACGATCGCGGGCGGGTCGGGAGCGGGCCCGTACTGGCATGGCACGTCGGGCGTGCACACGCACATGACGAACACACGCATCACGGATCCCGAGATCATGGAGCGCAGGTATCCCGTGGTGTTGCGCAAATTTTCGCTGCGCGACGGATCGGGTGGCGAAGGCCGCTTCCGTGGCGGCGATGGTGTTGTAAGGGATATCGAGTTCCTCTCGCCGGGGATTCAGGTGTCGATCTTAAGCGAGCGCAGGGTGTTTGCGCCGTACGGTCTCGAGGGTGGCGAGAGCGCCAAGAAGGGTCTCAACGTGTGGGTCAAGCAGCGTCGCCAAGCTGATGGCGACCTGCGCGAGGGGGAAGAGGAGGGCCAGGCGCCGGCGCGCGTGATCAATCTCAGCGGCAAGAACACGACGCCCATGGGACGCGGTGATCGCATCATCATCAAAACGCCCGGTGGCGGAGGATGGGGCCGCAAGGACGCACAGCAGCAAGGTGGAGAGGAGAGGACGCCGATCAACGAACGCAATGCATCGGGCAGGATGGCGCCGCTACTGAACGACGACACGTCGCCGAGCGGCGTGATTGCCGCGAGCCAGGTCAAGGAGGATGCACGCGATGTGCACAGCGTGCGCGCGCCGCACCATACGACGAGGACCAAGGGCAGCGTGGCAGAGTGGAGCGCGATTCAGCTGGGCGCCTAGCGTGTAGCCATGAATGCAGTTGTTCGAAGTGTTGTTCTGTGCGCGTGGAATGACGCGGGTGTGTGTGCGGGGTTGAGCGGATCGGGGAATTGAGCGGCGGCAGTGGGGAGAATCGAGTGTGGGGGTTGGAAATTGACGGCGTGGAGGCGGGGCGTTTCCACTTTTGGCTGGATGGTCCCCCCACGTCGAGTTGAGCGGCTCGAGCGGATATATCCCTTGTCCCCTTGCTCCTCTTTGTGTTGCAACACCATCATCGACACATCCTCCGATTCGCAAACAAACCTCGACACGATGGCTACTACGGTGCTGATTACGGGAGCGGGCGGTTTCTTGGGCTCGATGTTGGCGGATACGCTGGTACGAGTGCAGCCACAACACACTTTCCAATTCGTGCTTGTCGACGTGCACACACCGCCGGCACCAAAGACGTCGGGCGTCAAGTCGGTGTGTCTTGCAGCGGATCTGACCACGCCCGCGGGTGTCAAGTCGATCTTTGAGACCGAGTTGGGTCTTCCTGCTGTGATCTACTCGCTGCACGGCATCATGTCCAAAGGGTCGGAGGACAATTGGGATTTCGGCTTCCTGGTCAACTTTGACTCGACACGTGCGCTGCTTGACCAGGCCAAGAAGCTGACGCCGGGAGTCAAGTTTATCTTTGCCTCGTCGGTGGGTGTGTTTGGTGGCAAATTGCCCGCAGAAGTCACGCCCGATACATATCCACGACCCGAGTCGAACTATGGGACGGCCAAGGTGATGTGCGAGTATCTCGTGACCGAGTATTCGCGCAAGGGGTTCATCGACGGTCGGGCGGTGCGGCTTCCTACGATCACTGTGCGTCCCGGTGCACCTGCAGCTGCCACAACGGCGTTTGTATCCGGCATTATTCGGGAGCCCCTGCAAGGCCTCGAAAGCTCGTGCCCCATCGGTAAGAGTGCCGACGACCCCGTGTTGGAGACGACCAAGCTGTGGATCAGTAGCCCCAGCACGGTGCTCGAGAACTTTGTCATCGCAAAGGACATCCCCGCCGACAAGTTCCCCAAGTACAGCCGTGCTGTCAACCTGCCCGGCTTCACGGTGAGCGTCAAGCAGCAGATCGAGGCACTCAGGAAGGTCGCCGGAGATGAAGCCGTGGCCAGGATCAAGTTCGAGAAGGACGAGGTATGCGAGCGACTCGTGGCCACCTTCCCTGCGGTGTTTGATAACGAGTTTGCGCTCAGCATCGGATTCAAGGTCGACCAGGGCGGATTCGAGGCCAACGTCAAGGAGTTTCAGGATTTCCTTGCGTCGCAGAAGTCGAATTGAGCCAGTCGACCCACAATGTATGCGCATATCACATCATTCACTATCAATCTATCATATGGTCATTGTCGTGCTTCATTTGACAGGCTAAGGATGCACTTGTGTGACCCACTGCATGGCGGTGGGCTTGAGCCGATTTCATTCGATCGGGTGGATCACTCCTATCCATCGGCAGAGTGTGGGTGTGATGTTTCGGCTGAGCCGGCAAGACTCGTTCCGCAGTTGCGGGTCGGCATCGCAAGGGCCGCGTGACTTGGCTTTTAAGGGAGAAAGTGGCGCATTCCACACTTGCTTGAGGACCGACCGATAAATGCGAACAAATGAGAGATACGACCGAAGGGCCAAGCGCGCGTCACTCGAGGTTACCTCTGCTGATGTGCCTGCATTTTCGCAACGTTTCTCCCCACACGCTTCGCATCCGACTACATGCACGAACCCTGCGTGGCGCCGGTGGGTGCGGTAGCTGACAGTGGTAAGGGCGTGGGATCCAAGTGGGGCTGTTGGGTCGGCTGGCCTGGCTATCATCGGCTATTCCGCTCCCTTTCCTCGACTTTTTTTTGTTTGATTGCTTTTGGGTCACGGAGATGCGGCAGAGGATGCCGTGTGTGCCGTGGCAGAGCGGCAGTTGACAGCGTCGATCGGCGTTGCTCCAACGATATGCACAAGACGTGGCAGCGGCTTGGCCCTCATAGCAAAGCACAGCAAGGCAGAGTCGACCGCCGCGATGAGCGCCAAACGGAAGATACCCACCCGTCGGCCCACCCGCTCACTCGCTGACACACACGCACACACGCATGCACGCATTCGCTCGCTCGCTAGCTATCACTGGCCCCGGCTGTATAAGAAGCAGTCGCTCTCGTGTACATCACACTACTCTCTCCCACGACACCGATCCCCTCTGCGCTCCCCAACACTACGCGTGCAAGATCCACCATGGCGCCCACCGCCGACGTCCTCCCCGCCGCCGAGGCTTCCACCCGTCCGGGCCTCCTCGTCCAGCCTTCCGACACGAAGCTGCGCAAGGCCTCCTCCTTCCGCACCGAGCAGGTCGTCATCGACGGCAACAACCTCAAGATCCAGGGCCTCGTCGCCTCCGCCCGCTACGGACACATCCCCGTCCTCGACAACTCGCCAGCCGTCCGCAAGCGCATCGATGACTCGGTCAACTCGCTCATCGCAAAGCTCGACCGCGGCGAGTCGATCTATGGCATCAACACCGGCTTTGGCGGTTCCGCCGACTCGAGGACCGCCAACACGCGTGCGCTTCAGCTTGCCCTCCTCCAGATGCAGCAGTGCGGCGTCCTCCCCGTCCCCTCCACCTTCCCCACGGGCGAGCCCAGCTCGGCGCCCTTCGCCCTGCCCCTCACCGACACCGAGACGTCGCTCGTCATGCCCGAGGCGTGGGTGCGCGGCGCCATCGTCGTGCGCCTCAGCTCGCTCATGCGCGGCCACTCGGGCGTGCGCTGGGAGGTGCTCGACAAGATGCAGAAGCTCTTCCTCCAGAACAACGTCACCCCCGTCGTTCCCGTTCGCTCCAGTATCTCGGCCAGTGGCGATCTGAGCCCGCTCAGCTACGTCGCCGGCGCCCTCGCAGGTCAGCGCGGCATCTACTGCTGGGTCACCGACAAGTCGGGCCAGCGCGTCAAGGTTACGGCCGACGAGGCCTGCCGCATGCACGGTATCGAGCCCGTCCTGTACGAGCCCAAGGAGGCGCTCGGCCTGCTCAACGGCACCGCCTTCTCCGCTTCTGTCGCCGGCCTCGCCACGTACGAGGCCGAGAAGCTCGCTCAGTTGACGCAGCTCACAACGGCCATGGCGGTCGAGGCGCTCAAGGGCACCGACGCCAGCTTTGCCCCCTTCATCCACGAGGTCGCCCGCCCGCACCCGGGCCAGATCAAGAGCGCCCGCTACATCCGCGCGCTCCTCTCTGGCTCCAAGCTCGCCGAGCACCTCGAGAACGAGAAGCACGTGCTCTTCTCCGAGGACAACGGCACGCTCCGCCAGGACCGCTACACGCTCCGTACAGCCTCGCAATGGGTCGGCCCCGGTCTCGAGGACATTGAAAATGCCAAGCGCAGCGTCGACATCGAGATCAACTCGACCACCGACAACCCCATGATCGACCCCTACGACGCCGACGGCCGCATCCACCACGGCGGCAACTTCCAGGCCATGGCCATGACGAATGCGGTCGAGAAGATCCGGCTCGCATTGTGCGCCATGGGCAAGATGACGTTCCAGCAGATGACGGAGCTGGTGAACCCAGCCATGAACCGCGGACTGCCCGCCAACCTCGCCTCGACGCCGGATCTGTCGCTCAACTTCCACGCCAAGGGCATCGACATTGCGCTGGCGAGTGTGACGTCGGAGCTGATGTTCCTGGGCAACCCGGTGTCGACGCACGTGCAGAGCGCCGAGATGGCCAACCAGGCCATCAACTCGCTCGCGCTCATCAGCGGCAGGCAGACGCTCCAGGCCGTCGAGTGTCTCTCGATGATCCAGGCGTGGTCGCTGTATCTGCTGTGCCAGGCGCTCGATATCCGCGCGCTCCAGTACAAGGTGGCCGAACAGCTGCCCGCCGTGGTGCTGGCGTCGATCAACAGCCACTTTGGCGAGTGGATGGACGAGGCCAAGCAGGCCGAGATCGCGTTGCTCGTATTCAAGAGCATGTCGAAGCGTCTCGATGAGACTTCATCCAAGGATCTCCGCGATAGGCTGGTCGAGACGTACCAAGACGCCTCGTCGGTACTTGTCAAGTACTTTAGCGAGCTGCCGAGTGGTGGTGGTGCCGATCCGCTGCGCAACATTGTCAAGTGGCGTGCGGCGGGTGTGGCCGAGACGGAGAAGATCTACCGCGATGTGACGGTCGAGTTTTTGGACAACCCGTATGCTTGCCATGCAAGCCATCTGCTTGGAAAGACAAAGAGGGCGTACGAGTTTGTCAGGAAGACCCTGGGCGTGCCCATGCACGGCAAGGAGAATTTGGCAGAGTTCAAGGGCGAGTTCAGCCAGTGGAACACCACTGGTGGGTATGTTAGCGTGATCTATGCAAGCATCCGCGACGGCGAGCTGTACGACATGCTCGCCGAGCTCGAGAAGGAGATCTACTAGCTTAGAGCGTGGATACACTAATTCAAGATGTTATAGACAGCGTTGCCCGAGTCTGGAGAGGTGATTGTGGTCTTAAAGAGCGAGCCCGGTGGGTGTGCCTCACTAGTCGTGCCGGACCGTGCGTACAAGATCAGACGAATGGAGCAGCGGTTTCGATTGCACACTATTAACGAGAGCGAGCTACTGCGCCTTGGCGTGCTTGACTTGGTTGGGCTGGAATTCCAGCTCGGCCTGTTTGTGGGCATCGGCGGTGGCGGAAGTGCCCAGGAGGAGCCAGAGCGACTTTCGCACCGAGCTCTCGACGGCCTTTGGCCTTGTCTCGTACAGCGCCGTGAGCGTAGCGAGCCCCAGGGCCAGCACGGCGGTATCGGCATGTGGGACGCTCTTCACCCATCCTCTGCGCTTGGCGACGCCGAGGCTTGCGTCGATGGACTGTCGTGTGACGTACGAGCCGAGCTGTGCACGTCGCGCGTGCGGGACGGCAAGAATGAAAACGCTGCTGAGGAAGCCGTTGAGGAAGTACCGCTTGGTGGGCAGCAGTGTGCGCGGCAGATAGTGCTGGAAGAAGCACGTCAGCCCCCACGCGGTACCGATACTGCCCGAAATCACCGTGGCACCCTGTACCACCGCCAGCGCAAAGCGGAACAGCGCCGTCTCTGGGTCCTTGAGCACCTTGCGATACGAGAGCAGCTGGGCGGCGGCAGTGAAGACGGCGACGAATTTGGCCGAGGTCTGCCACTCGCGTGCAAAGAAGCCGAGGAAGTTGCGCGAGCACGACGGCTCGGTAGGATGCAGCACCGCACACAGCAGCCGCGAATGCGCCGGATGCGCAGGTGCATAGTCGAGCACCGGATTGATGAGTGGGAACTTGGTGGTGGGATACTTGGACGGCGTAAGAGCCGAGAGCACGGGCGCTTTGAATGCCGGATATGCCGCAGTGGTGCGCGTGGGTGTGGACAGCAGTGCGATGGTATCGGCCACATCGCGCGGTGCAGGCCAGGGGATCGACGTCGGCAGCCCCGCAGGTCGGGGTGGGATGTAGGATGTGCTGCGCGCCAGGATCACGCGTCCGTACGAGGCCGGGAAGCAGCTCGGCTCGAACAGGAACGTCCATAGCAGCTGGCCGTTAGCAAGCGCATAGAAGAATGCGCCTCCGATCCAGTCGGGTACCCAACTGACCGAGCGCGACTTGACCGCACGCAGATGCGTATACATGTTCTCTACCGCCTTGGTGCTGAGCCAGAGCGCCATCGACCTGCGCAGCGACGGAATCGGGAACGCCGCCAGCACGCTCGATGCAGCCAGCGCTGCGGCAAACGGCACAAGTGCAGCGGACTCGAGCACGCGCACCATGCGCGCCTTGATCCTATCCCGCGTTACGGCATAGTCGAGTCGATCGCGGTTGAACGATCGCGCGAGCAGCTGGAGCCGCAGCCGGGTCAAGTGGGCCAGGAGCGCGCGATAGATCGCCGAGAAGAGCGCGAGCACGGCGCCGGAGCGGAGGGAGGTGAGCGATACGAATGCACGCAGTGCGTCGCGCGGCGACTTCTTGCGCAGCGCCAGGGGCAGCACACCATCGAGCACCGCATTGGCCGAGTAGCCCAGTGCGAACGACCGTGCCAGCACGCGCGAGCGCGGCGACAGCGGCGGATCGGCGAGAAACGCGCGCAGCTCGGCGAGGTTGCTGGGCACCTGCACGCGCGAGGGCGCAGTCTGCGACGACGAGAGCGGCGATGCCATGGCTACACTTGCGACTCCAAGGTGAAGCTTCCGTGGCTGGTGGTGTGGCCGGCTCGTCGGGGTGATGATGGAGGTTGATGGCAGCAGTAGCTTTATGCTCTCCGGCGGTCTGCTTGCCATTTGGCCCGGTGCTGCCCAGACCGCTGCCTCGTGCGTCAGTCAGCTGTGACTGAGGCGTGAAATCTCGAAATACGCAGCGGAAATGCGGGGATGCCCGATGGTATAGCCCGATACGCATTGCACTCTAGATCTCACTTCAGCGGAGCATGACGAAGAAGCTCCTCAGCTGTCCGCGGAGGTCATGGCCACAGCATCACCCCTTGGACCTGAACCAGATGATACGGATGCTACACAGCCGTGGACTGGCTTAGCGGAAGCGAGCAGATGCACGTTATTTTTGGGCACCTTGTTCTTCATCAGCGGGTAAAGTAATGCCGTGATGGCCCCTGTCACCATTCGCAGCACGGGCCGTCACCGTAACCTGCATTGTAGAAGTAGCTTTGCATTGTAATAGCGGGGTTGTGAGCATCATCCTCATGCCAAAAGTGAAACCCGGCAGCATTTTTTCTCGGCCTTTGCGTAGAGCGGCGGACAGCGGTGCCAATTTTGGGCCGCTCCACTCAACTTACTGTACGCCGGATGACGACATCGGGGCGTCGACATTTGGCGGTGCTTTGGTGCACTGCCCGCAGCACTGCCAAGCTGCAGTTGGCCGCCTCTGCTTGGCAACCCGTGTTGGCGCTTCAGCAAGCTCCGCTTCCTCCTCGCACACGACCCTGGGCCAGGCCCGCCCATGCCTCCACCTCCCTCTTTGCGGGACGCAGATTCGGCTGCAGAGTTTAGACGTTCGAGCGATCATGCTCGCTTCGAGTCGCTCCGCTGGAAGTGTTTCGGCCTTTTGCTGCTTGGTGCTGTCTGAAGCACCCTCGCGGCAAAAGCGTCTGCGACATAGCGCTCGGCTGCCACGCCTCTATCGTCACTCGACCGGCTCGGGAGGCGCCGTGTTTGCTGCTCGCTTGCTGTCACGGCTTCCATCGCTACGCAAGCCTGCGTTCTCTCACATATATACCCAAGCACCCTGTTCATCCACCGCCACCACAGACACACTATATCGAGCAACGTCCATTCATCATGCAGTTTAACAAGTCCATCGTTGCCTTCCAGGCCCTCCTCCTCACCGTCCTCATCGCAGGCACCCAGGCACAGTGTAAGTAGCCTCGTCTCTCCTTCTCATGCTACGAGAGACTGACTCAAACGTTCGCGCCTTGTCCACGCACAGTCCTCAGCGATGTCACCAGCGCACTCGGCGGTGTCGGCCAGACCATCGCTTCCGGCGCCACCTCTGTGTTCGGTGATGCCACCTCGGGTGCCGCGGGCGCCTTCACCACTGTGACGTCTGGTGCGGGCGGCGCTTTCAGCACTGCTACCTCGGGCGCAGCTAGTGTCGCCACCAGCGTCGCCTCGGGCGCATCGAGCGTCGCTTCCCAGGGCACCTCGGGCGCTGGCAGCGTCGCCTCGCAGGCCTCCTCGGGCGTCACCTCGGCCACCTCGCGCGCAAGCAACGCCGCCGCCGCCTCTACCATCAACGGCATGCCCGTCAACGTCCTTGCTGCCACCTTCACCGTGCTCCTCGGCTCGGCCATCGCAGGCACCCTCATCCTCTAAGCACCGTCCGCACTCTACTTTGATACCTGAATTGCAAAATGCAATGCACACACCAGAAACTGTGATAGCCGCGCGAGATCGATGGCAAAAATAATGTACAACGAGGTGGAAAGAACCGTCGCCTACGCCTGCATCTTCTCGTCGTCCAACGAGCGTACGGGCGAGTCATTGTACCGCTGGATCCTGCGGTCCTCCTCGTCCATCGGCAGCACAGCGTTTGCGATCATACCGACGATGGCGCTGATCAGGAACGGCGTGGAGATGACGATGATGATGCTGTCCAGGAATCCGCTGAGCGCCTTGTTGCTGCCCTTGTAGGTGAAGAGGTTTGCAAACAGATCATCCGCGAGCAGCGTGCCGAAGCCCCATCCGAAGCTGATTGCAAGGATGAACCTGTTTCTCCTTGTGAACGTCACGTTCTGCAACACCTTGATGCCCGACACTGCAATGCTGCCGAAGAGCACGAGCAGCACGCCTCCGAGCACCGGCTGAGGAATCGCCCGGACGCAACCGGCGAGTTTGCCAATCACGCCAAACAACACGAGCCAAAAGCTGCACCATCTTCCGGCCTGGATGTTGGCGCACTTTGTGATGGCAATCACGCCGTTGTTCTGTGCAAACACCGACAGCGGGGGCACCGTAAAGAGCGCACTGAACACGCCGGCGAGACCGTCGACGAGCACACCGCCACTAATGCGCCTGTCGTACGCGAGACCATCCACCTCGACGCGACTCACCTCCGACGTGGCCGTCACATCGCCGATGCACTCCATCATCAGCGAGATGTACACGGCTAGCAGCGGTAGCACTGCGGGACCGTAGACGCGGAGCTTGAAAGTTTCGACCCAGAGGAAGGTGATGGGTCTAGCCGAGTCGATGGGCTGCGACGACATGTATCCCAACGGCCCCGCGACGACGAGCGGGAAGAGGAGGCCGATGGCGATGGATGCATTGCGCATCGCAGGGCTGCCAAAGATCTCGACCAGCACCACCGTCATGAACGACAAAAAGCCGAGGCCGAGGTAGTGACCATCGCCCCACACGTATGCGCGGTGATCCGTGCCCATACACAACTGCCCGGTCCCATGGCACGATGCACCGCCTCCAAACGAAGGTATAGCCGATTCGCCAATTAATTTGATGCCGATGAAGGCCACAACTGTGCCCGTGATGATGGGGGGGAACATGCGTTTAAGCACTCGCGGCGGCAAGAAGGAGAGTGCGATCTCGAGCAGCGCACACACCGCACATGTGCCAAGCAGATAACCATAGGCATCGGGACACGGGGCCCTGCTGCCGTCCGGATTGCTCGGACACACGCCCTCGGCATACAGATTCGTAAAGATGCTCGTGGTCACCGAGAGCGTCGTAAAGCTGGTTCCGACGACACTCAGCAGTCCCGTACCGAGCTGTCTGCCTCCGAGGAAGGGGAGCGGAATCGCGCTCTGTTGAACAGCCGAGATGAGGCCCGAGGTGATGAGACTTGCCGAGATGAGGTATGCCGAAGTCTCACCGGACAGGCTGAGGGAAGAGGCGATGATCATGGGCGGGGTGATGAGACCGCCCAGCATGGCGAGCGCATGTTGAAGGCCGCAGATCGCTGCGACGGCAATGGGCAGCTCGTCGTGCACGCCGTAGAAGGGCGACTCGGCCGCACCGCCGTTGAGCTTGCTGTCGGGTTTCCAGGGAAGCAGACGCGGCAGGCAGAGAGCGCCGAATTGGTAGTCGCCCAACCAGCCCTCGCGCGAGCTGAAGCGGCGTACGGTCGAGCGGAGATGCTCGCGCGGATTGCGTCGCCACGACGTCGTAGCGCCCGAAGAGGCAGAGGTTTGTTGCGCATCGCCGGCGTATGGCTGCGGCTCAGCCTGTGCAAACGGCTGCGTGGTGATTGTGGCGAGCTTGGAAGACATGGTGTCGTGGCCCTTTGGATCGGTGTCGACGGCGTCCATGTGTGTGGGCTCCAAAGGCTTGCGCAACAATGTCCAAGCCAAAAATCAAAAGAGCTAGAAGTAGCAGATGGAGGCAGTGAAGGTCGGAGACAATGGAGGATTCCCAGTCAAGGGTCTTAATGTCTGCAATCACAGGTTGCAAGTGGGTCCTCTATATGAAGTGGGCGCGAGCGGAGACAGGCATTGTAAGCGATATGAGGGCCGTTCCTGTGGCACCGCACAGACACAGCCGGCCCCTCTTACGCCTGCTAACCGACGGACGATGCGGCAGCGTGCATGTGATGATACGGGGCGGGTAGCGTACCGGCACACTCCACGGGGCGGACGGCAAGGTTCTTTTTGACCCGTGATAAGAGCCGGCCCGCAAGTGCATGTGCAGGATCATCTACAGCAAATGAGCGCGCGAGGAATGGCATTCTACAGAACGGGCCCGTGTGCTGTCACGCGGCGGGCGGAAAGGGTGGCACATGGCCTTCGCCGGTATCAGACAGCTCGTCGAGGGCCAATCAAGGCGGCGGGGCTTTGGCGTCGCTAAGCGATGCTGCTCGCCCGAGATTGCGCTCCGCCTCGAAGGGACGGGCGAATGAGCAGCCTCTGCCTCTCGTGTCTGACCGCGCGGGAAGATAAGATTGCGCGCGCCACCCGAAGTCCATTATTTCATCCCCGCCAAGCGCAGTTCGGACTTCGCCGAGACAGCCCCGATCCATGTGAGAGACGAGCGGCGTAACAGTCAGGAAGAAAGCGCCTCAGCAAAGCCCGAGCGCTGTGCGGAAAGACCGTCCTTTTTAGAGTGCGGGAAAGCAGACCCTTCTGGGCGTACAGCAGCCAATCGCTGTCGGGCGCTCACCAACCTATCTTCTCCGCCAACACCATCGCCTCTCTTGCCGTCTCGCCAACACAGCCGTCGCCGGCACAACCACGCAGAGCCGATCTTCTCGCGCTTTCTTGCCGCAGCGATGTCGATGGCAGGACCAAGCCGCCTCGGCGTACGCTCTAGAGCGGCTCTGACGCAGATCTCGGTGACACATCGAAGAGCCGTGTCTCGCTCTGCTGCTCTCGCAAAGCCGTTCGTACCCACCAGCAGCGAAGCAAGCGCGCACCCGCACGCTGGACCGTTGATAGCTGCTCACACATCGCTGCCCCAACACCAGCAGCAGCGCGCTCAGCAGAGGATCTCGGACATCGATGCGCGCTTCGCACCGCCACCGTCGCCCGTGCTGCGTGACCGTCACGCGCGCCAGCACACGTATCTGCGCATCTCACTCACCGAAAAGTGCAACCTGCGCTGCCTTTACTGCATGCCCGAGGACGGCGTGCCGCTCACCCCCTCCGACAAGCTGCTCTCCACCGCCGAGATCGAGCGTCTCGCCGCGCTCTTTGTCTCGCAGGGCGTCACCAAGATCCGACTCACAGGTGGCGAGCCCACGGTGCGCTCCGACCTGCCGCAGATCGTTCAGTCGCTCGCAGCTCTGAGGCAGCACGGCCTCGAGCAGATCGGCATCACCACCAACGGCATTGCACTCGGAAGGCGCAAGCTCGACACGCTCGTGAAAAACGGTCTGACCCACCTCAATGTCTCGCTCGACACGCTCGACCCGTTCAAATTCGAGCTGATGACCCGCAGGAGGGGCCACGATGCCGTCATGGACTGCATTCACAGGGCGCTTGCGCTCGGCATGCAAAGCGTCAAGATCAACGTCGTCGTCATCAAGGGCCTGAACGACACCCACGACGTACTCGACTTTGTCCGCCTCACCAAGGACTTGCCTCTCACCATTCGCTTCATCGAGGTGCGCAGAACTTATTCTTTTTCAGGCGTTTGATCAGACATGCTGACCGTATTTTGACTGTGACCCCGCAGTACATGCCCTTCGACGGCAACAAGTGGCAGGTGAACAAGCTGGTGCCCTACCGCGACCTCGTCCAGACCATCCTGGGCGAGTTCCCAGACTTTGAGCGTGTGGCGAGGCGCGATGATCCCAACGACACTTCCAAGCACTGGCGCGTGCCCGGTCACCAGGGCACCGTTGGATTCATCACAAGGTAAGTGTGCCTTCCCTCCCTCACTTTGCCACCCTGCATCAAGATACTGACCACACCGCCCTGTCTCTGTCTTGGCGCTGTTCTCGCAGCATGACGGACAACTTTTGTGGTACGTGCAATCGACTCCGCATCACTGCGGATGGTAATCTCAAGGTAAGTGTGCTTCGGCCTGCTCTCGGCTTCGCGTTCTTCAAAGTGCTGACGACACCATGTCGACTTCTTGGATTCAGGTGTGCCTGTTTGGCAATGCGGAAGTGAGCCTGCGCGATGCGATGCGCACGGGCTTCGAGGGCATCGGCACGTTCAGCGCCGGCTCCAACGGTGCGCCGGCGAGCGACGAGCAGCTGCTGCAGCTCATCGGCGCCGCCGTGGGGCGCAAGCACGCCAAGCACGCCGGCATGCGCGACCCCACCGAGCTCGCAAAGTCGCTCAACCGGCCCATGATTACCATCGGCGGCTGATCCCCGTGCGTACCGCCCGCGCGCTGCTGTTTCGCCACGATGCACCCAAAACTCACTCTTGAATTGCCGCTTTCGATTCCAGGTCCAAGCGCGCTGCACCAGCCGCGCATGCAACGACGACGCACAGTGGTTGCGAAGGGACAGATGTCGCCGTTTGGAAGTGTCGTGCCCAGGCGGGCGTTCCACAGCTCCAGCCAGCGCCTCAAGTCCGCGCCTGGAGAGCACGAGGAGGAGGAGGATGACGACAGTCCGTGGGGCGACCTGGACAAGGCGTTCGAGAATCTGCAGGACAAGTCGCTGTACCAGCAGGTGTACCGCACTCCGGCGAGCGATTCCCGCTCTCCTACCTCAGCAGCTTCCGCAGACGCCGCCGTCGCGGACAAGGACCCGATTTCCGCGATGGAAGAGGAGATCTTTGCGCGCGCGGGTGCAGCGGCAGTCTCATCCCCCACGCCGCGTACCGTGTCCACAGCGCCTCTGTCGGGGGTGCGCTTCTCGGACGCACCTCCGTCCATGCCAGACTTGGGCGCGGGTGCAACTGCGCCGAGCCGATGGACCGAGTACATGCACGGCGGCAGTGTGGACGACTCGCCGTGGTCGTCGCTCGATGCGTTTGCGGACAACCCAGAGTCGTCGGCCGAGTTCGCTGTGCCGCTCGACCTGGCCGCGCAGCACAACCTCATGCAGCGCAGCACCGAGCCGTACCTCGAAGCACCCGCTCAGCCCAGGATTCACGAGGGCGGAGGTGCTGCGGCGGCATTTGCGGCGAACGACACGCTGCTGCAGCAGCAAGCGCTTCTCAACGAGGAAGAGGCGTTGTTCGCACAGGCTGGTGCGGCGGCCGTGAGTGCCCAGTCGCCTTCGCTTGAGGCCGAAGAGCTGTCGCACATTGACGCCGGCACCGGCGCCGCATCAATGGTGGACGTCTCATCGAAGCCGACCACTTCTCGCAGCGCTACGGCGGTGGGGAGGGTGTATATGCCATTCGAAGCAGCGCAGCTCGTGCGCGCGGCCGAATCGCGCGGAGGCGTCTCTGGCAAAGGGCCCGTGCTGTACACTGCGCAGCTGGCGGGGATCATGGCGGCCAAACGCACCTCGGACCTCATCCCTCTCTGCCACCCCTTATCGCTCACGCACGTCGACGTGGCACTTGCGCTTGTCGACCAACCCGGTTCCGAAAGCTATGTGGACATCGAGTGTACCGCCAAAACCGCCGGCGCTACGGGGGTCGAGATGGAGGCGCTCACGGGATGCACTGCCGCCTGCCTCACCGTGTGGGATATGGTCAAGGCGGTGGCAGGCAAGACGATGCGCATTGGCGATGTGCGTGTGGTCCGCAAGACCGGCGGGAAAAGCGCCGACTGGACACGCATTTAGGAACAATGCATATCGATTTGCTAGACGGTACAAGTACATGTGAAGGAGAGCTACGAGAGACGGGCCTTGTTGATGGCGCGACGAATTTCGCCGGGAGTTTTCTGCCATGGATTGAGTGTGCGGTCGCGCGCCATGGCGGTGTAGTCGTCGGCGTGCTTGGCGATGAGCTGGACGAGCCAGTCGGTCTCAAGTGTGCTCGTGTGTCGCTGCACCGGTTCGGCGTTATCCGCCCTCGTCTGCAACTCGTCCACCACCGACGTGGTCGTCTTGCTCGCAGCCGGGATGAACGTGTGCACATCCGTTCGCTCCTCAACACTGTTGTCGAGCGGCTTTCCCCACGGCGTCTCCTCCTCATCCGCGGGTGCCTCGACGATATCGACAATGTTGCCGTCGTCATCCCGAACCACGCGTGCCATCCCCTTGCGCGGCTTTTCCGAGTTCTGACTGGACGAAGCAGCAGACGCAGCGGGTTTCTCGGTGCCGCCAGTATTGGGTCGAACGCCGAGTGCGGGGATGAGACCCAGGCGCGCGTAGTTCTGCTTGAGCGTGAGCGTGGGATCGTACGAGTCCTTGAGGATGTCAGCGCCATGAACGGTGGGTGCACGCTGGAGCTTTTTGCGCATGCGCTGCTTTGCGTTGAGCGAGGGCTTGAGCGACGTGCCCGAGCGCGCCTTTCTGCGCTGTCGTGGGTTCGCCATGTCGAGAGTGTCAGAGATGGTGGTGGTGCCTCTCAACCCTAGCCCCGCTTCACACTTTCCCGGCTGGGCAAAATTTCCGAGAGGAAAACTCTTGCGCTCGGAATTCGGGCTTGGCCACCAACCCGATTGACTGTACACACCCCCGCCCGATTTAGTGCGGTCCGAGGAAGAGGTGCGCCTCCACTCTATTCCCGCACTTTGCCTTCCGACACTGTGTGACTTGCGCTTCTTCATCTTCACCCTCCACTGCTCGCCATGTTTTCGGTGGTGCTTCCCGGGCGGCTGCCACTCGGCGCACCACAGCAAGTAGACGATACACACTGCGTATTCACACTCGACGATGCACACACCATCAAACACGTCGTCGTCTTCATGACGGGCGTCCAGCCCTTCCCACCGGGCTTCTCGGCCACCGTCCACCTCCTCTGGCCATCCCCCTCGGGTGCGCAGGAGTGGAAGCTGCTCGGCTGCATACGCAACACCAAACCCAGCGCGATATTCAAAGTCAACCCTCCATCGTCGCAAGCAGGAGCGACGACCGCTACGCTTGGGATCAGTATCGAGCCGGATGCGCTTGTGGACGAGCAAATCGCCACGCTGCCCACGGCGGCGACAGCGGCAGCTACGACAGGCGCAAAGCAGGGAGAGGCATTGGATGTAGCCCCTAAAATCGCGAGGAACGCTTTTGCGTATCTTAGCAGCTTTGCACCCGATAGCGCGCCGCAGACAGCACCGCTCCTCCAAAAGTGGCTCGAACAGCTCGAACGCAAACTACGCACACAGGGCGCCAGCTTCCTGGACAAGCAAGAGTAACGTCCGCCGACAAATCCAATGCACTTTGACACCCGCAAGTGTAACTGTATTCCAATCGTACTGTGCTGGAGTGGTGAGGATCTAGTCGAGCGCAACGTGGGGTCGGGTGGATTCTCTGCGACGGACGACTTCCCACTCGACGCGAAAGAGCACCCACACCGAGCGGCGGACGATCTCGAGCAGCTCAAACGAAAACACGCCGCCCTGCCACTCGACGAGGTGATGCAGGTGCGAACTGAGCTTGAGCGACCACAGAAATCTGAGTCCCAGATCGAGAACGATCGCAAGCTGATACATCCATGCTGGGAACATGAGCGACGGGGTGGGTCTGAGCATGCGCTCGACGGTCGACAGTGTCCTCCCATGGCCCCCCACCGCTGTGCCGCTTCCAGACGGACCTGCCACTGCGATGTTGGGTACCTCGAGTCCGGCTGGTTTTTCGTCCGGACGCATACTTGCCATCGGTACCGCGTCGGTCGGTAGTGGGACATACGAGACCCCTCGTCGATGGAGGTTCGTCGCGTTATTCGCCACGCTCGCGAGCGAGCCCATGTTGGCCGGGAGCAGCAGTGAGAGTCCCCAGTCGTTGGTTACGTCCCACCAGAAGCTAAAGATCGAGTTGACGCCCACGGCAAGCAACCAGAGCGTGTAGCGCGAGATCCAGTCCGCATTGTGACTCGCTGCATGCGTGTCGGCTTCGTACCACGCGCTGAGCCAGATCACGGGGAACGCCGAGGCGTATTTGGCCGCATTCCACAGCGGCCGTTTGTTCTTCCAAACCCCCGCGGCCGCGGGTGCCGCAGTGGCGTATTCCGACAGACACTGTCGAAGACGAACCGCATACGGAAGCGAAATCAACAGCGGTACGGCAATCGAGCCCTTGCCGTTCCACCACGTGTGGTGCTCCTTGCGCGGTACTAGGAAGCACGCGGTCAACCATACATCGCCGAGCACTTTCGCAAAGGATGTGAGGATGTCCGCGAGCACGACGTGGCTGAACGGGATCACCTGCGATAAGCTTGGCGTGAGGATGAGCAGTAGCGCACGTCCGAATGCCTTGCGCATGGGCTTGAAGAAGAGGTTGCCTGGCCAGAGAAGTGTCGCTGCGGCACCTGCAACTGCAAAGCCCTGCAGTGCCTGTGCATGTCTGCCCTTGGGATCGCCCGCAAGACTGTCGACATAAAACCGGTACGACGCCCACCCTGCCAGCGCCCATACCAACTGCGCCGCGCCAAACACCACCAGCGGGCGCGTCGTAATGCCGCCCTGCCCAGCTGCCGCTGCTGAGCTCTGTGTAGTCGGCAATATCGCTCCGTTCGCTTCGTGGGGGGTGCGGTTCGTGTTGTGATACGACCCGTACTGCGTCGCTGCGCCGGTAGTGCTGCGGTGGAAGCTATTCGATCCCGTCTGCCGACGCTTTTCCTGCTCGTCTGCGCGGAAGAGCGCAAAGAGGTCGATGCCCTTGGTGTGGAGGATGTGCACGTTGGCCGCAAACAGCAGCAGCCCGATCGAGGCAAGCAGCAGCACACGGTACGGTGGCGGGAACCACGCCGAGAACGACCAGAGCTCGGGCTCGTGGCCCGGAGCAGGTGGCGGCGCCGGATCACTCATTGTTGCCCCCCGAGGCGGCGCTGTGCGATCAGCTGTGGTGGAAGAGAGAGGTGATGGTCGTGTGTCAGGCGACGCACCTCCACGTCGCTCAACGCTCAGTGTTGGTCTGCCGGGCAGAACACCGCCTCGCAATCGCCGAATTTGCAACCTAACATTGTGGAATGCAAAAATTCCGGCTCGCTCGTTGCAGTGAACCTGCACTCTGCCATGTGGCACTTTCAAAGTTGTTCTCATGCAGCCGTCAAGTAGGAGCTTGAGCATGGCACCTCATCCCACACATGCACGCCGTTTGCATCGAGGCATCTCTTCATGATCGTCAAAGAGGAGAAAGTGTGAGCTAGTGTCCATTCATCCTACATCTAGAGAGCCAGGGCGAGGAAGGCAGCGGACGAAGCAAGGATGGCCGAGACCACGGCAGCGGGCGAGGCAAACGCAAGCACACCTGCGCTGCTGGAGGTGCCGGACGACGAGCCTGCGGACGAACCAGACGCGGCAGGTGCAGCAGTCGAGCCCGACGCACCGGACTGAGCCGAGGACGACGAGCCCCTCTTGCTCGTAGCCGACGATGCCGCAGCGGACGAAGTCGCGGAAGTGGTGGCGGCAAAGTTGGTGCCGGCGGCGAAGAGATGGTACTGGCTGACGGGATCGCTAAAGATGAGGTAGTCTTCGTGCGCGACGCCTGCGACGTAGTTGAACGTGTGGCTCTGCGGAACATTGCCACCGTTGGCAGCCTCGAGCGCGCGCTGGAAGTTCTGGCCGCGCGTGAGGTGCGAAGTGCCCTGGTAGGCCGCCTCGCAGTGGCTATCGCCGCCCTCGTTGTCCTGCAAACCGAGCCCGTACGTGACGGTGCGCCCGTAGTAGCGCGACGCAATGCTGCTGGCGCTACCCTGCCCCTGACCGTACGAGGGCAGGTCTTGCAGGCCGTAGCCCCACTCGTCGGCAGTGCTGGCACAGTTGCCACCAGGGTTCTGAACGGGTCGCTCCGAGGTGGGCCAGACATACGAGCCTGGATTGCCGACAAAGTAGCTCATCATTCCGTCCTGCGCCTGGTTCTGCTTGCGCAGCATGGCGTAGTGCTGCGTGAACGATCCGCCGAGCGAGTGGCCCGCAATGACGACTTGCTGGAGGTTGGGGTAGGTGGACTTGTCAAAGAACCTCGAGACGAGCGCATCGAGCGCCTCGAACGACGAGATGGCGGCGCCGTTGGGGCCGGCCGAGTCGACACCGGTGGCCCAGCCGCCGCCGTTGAAGACGAGGTCGTTGGACTGTGCGGAGCCGGCGCGTGCGTCGTTGGTGCTGAACCAGGTGGGAGCGGCGATGAGGATCTCGTCGCGGTTGATGCCGAGCGTCGAGTTGACGGATGCGCACAGCAGCGAGTTGCGCACCAGGTTGGCGTACTTCCAGTAGTCGCGCGGCAGGCCGGGCTGGGTGATGACGACGCGCTTGATCTGGCTGGCAGTCTTGCCGCGCTCGATGATGTACGGCTGCACCACGTTGTTGGCGAGCGTGAGGTCGCGCATCGTGTCGAAGCCGAGCACCTGCGGCATGTCGCTCCAGCCGGAGCTGAACGATCCTCCCACGGCAGCCGAGCCGATGAAGATGGTGGGGCAGCCTGCGCGCTGCGAGTTGTCGTCGTGGCCGCCGTCCGAGTCGATGACGACGGTCTGGCCTGCCGCATCGCCCGAGCGCGCACCGGGAGCAGGGTCGCCGTTCTGGTAGTTGGACGCCATGATGGAGCCGGAGCTCTGGCGCGCGTGCATGCGCTGGTTGGTGCGGCTCATACCGTGCATGTCGGCAGCCATGGCGGTGCCAGCCACGGCGAGCGTGGCCACCGCCTGAAGAGCAGAGAACTTGACCATGATTACAATACTGCCAAGGGGGGATGAGATGGAGGGGGAAAGAGCAAGTCGGAGGGGCTTCCGCTTTCAAGTGTGGAGCTGGAGCTCGAGCCCAAGTTCGCAAACGGGCCGAGCGACAGGAGGCGACCTTGGGCCCCGAGTAGCAGCAGCATCAGCGGCGGCATGGTTCAGGAATGTCAGCGCAGAAATGGGAATGGGGGCGAAAGAGGGCAAGAGGGCAGTGTCATGCAAACGGCTGCACGAGCGATCCGTGCCGAAGACTTCCTTTTTAGCTGCATGTCGGCCGGCGAGGCTTTTCTTGATCGTGCATTGAATGCCATTCGAGGGCCATTCGGCCATTCAAGGGCCATTGAATGCCATGCACTGCCTTGCTCCTTGGCCTTGCTTGCTTTGCATGCTCTGCTGGCGCGCTTCGCCTTCCGTGCTGGCCGAGACCAACACACGCGCGCGCCGATAAAGAAAAAGAAAACACACATACGCCCATCTCCTGACTGTCATTCTCTGCCTCCTCCGCCTTCATTTCGGAATGGACGCGCCGGCAGCCCAGCTCCATTTTCAGCCACAAACCGTGCCAAGTCCACCTTGCCGTCGCCAGACTCTGCATCGGCGATCCGAAACGCCCCTCCATCACCGATCCAAGCAGGCAGTGCTTCTTCTTTCGTGGTGTTACTCTAATTTGTTACGGTGGTACAAGTACAGGATGAAGGATGGCGATGGCGATGATCTATGCATTGAGCGCACGCTTGGCCGCCCAGTGTGCGCGTCCGAACGTGGCGGCAACGATCATGGGAAAGATGATGGTGGCGTCGCAGTACACCTTGACGTTCTTGCCGCCGTTGGCAGCCGACTTGATCTTGCCCCAGCTGACGGCCTCGTCGGGACGTGCGCCCGAGTCGGAGCCGTCGAACTCCTGGCCCGTGTTGATGTACACGCTAAAGTCGGCGCCGTTGCGGAAGAGCATGGCATTGGCGATCTGGTGCTTGCATACGCCGCCGCCCAGGATGATCATGCCCGCCTTGGGTGCCTTGACCGAGAGATCGTTCAGCCGACGAATGTCCTTGACCAGATCGATCGTCAGGCCCGGATTCTTGTAGGAGTGAAAGTAGATCATGTCGCCCAGGCTGCCGTCTGTGAGCGCGGGGCAGAAGACGGGGATGTCGTTCTTGGCCGCCCAGTAGAGGATGCTGCTCTCGTCGTTGATCTCGCGGCCCAGACGCTCGATGACGCGGCTGGGAGACCAGGCGTTGGCCACATCGTCGCCCTGTTCTGCACGCATGGCATCCAGGATGGGCATCACCCAGTCCTCAAACTTGCAGTAGTTGTCGTTGGGCACGAGCAGATTGCCGATGCGGTTGAGCCCCTGCTTGCGCAGCGTCGCGCCGTCCAGGCTGAACTCGCCCAGATACGTGGGACCGAGACACTTGATCAGGTCCTCTTCGATCCCACCCGCCGTGGTGACGAGCGCAGACACCATGCGATTCTTCACCAGGAACTTGATCACCTCGCGCAGCCCCGACGAGACCAGATTCGAGGTGAAGCCGAGAAAGATGCGACACTGCGGCTGCTGCGCCTCGGCTAGGCTGGGCTTGTCCGACTCGCTCGACGCCTGGTACGCTGCATCGTCCGACAGCCGCCACTTGCGCATCTCTTCAACAATCTCGATCGCCTTCGACACGCCCGTGGCTTGGAAGCCAACCTTGGACATGCTCTCCAGCAGCGCCACCAGATCGTTGGGGTCTTGCGTCTCAAAGTCTGGTCCTACCACGGTGGGCGTGTCTGCCGGAAGCGGTTGCGACTGCACAAACACAGCCGCCTGCGCCGACGACACGGAGCCGTTGGCAGCCTGTGTTGGTGTTGCGGTAGTATCTGTCATTGTGTCCTCGCCGTCGTCGTCGTCGTCTTCGTCGTCGTCAGGGTGCAAGCAGCGCCAAAGCCGACTCGCACGACCCTGGCTCTGAGCTCTGAGCTTTGACAGTTGCAGAAACTGCAAGAGAAGCTTTCGGCTATTTGGCCGCCCCCATTCCGAAAAATTTCGCGAGAGGCTGCACCCCAAGACGCATTTTTCGCGCTTGGCGTTGTTAGAGCTGTGTTCAAATTGGATCGCCCGATCGCGGCGCGGCGCGTGCAAATGCGGAAATTGGCAGAGCGGCGGCGTCGGATGCTGCTGTCTGTGCTCTCTCCTTCTGTGCTGTCTCTCGCTTTAGCTTCCAACCTCCCATCGTTATCGCAAACCACGACGCCATCCACCGCTCCTTTCCGCAGCACAACCACCATCCTTCTGCCTCCGCCTCATACCCACTCATCATACCCCGCGGAGTCTGCGCGCTCGATACCCTCAAACGCACCGCTCGCATTCACCCGCACCGCCTTCCATTGACGTTCCACACCCAGCAAGCCCCACCTAACCGGCCCACGACAATGTCCAGCTTTCAGCCTTGAACAACCGCACCTCGCCGCACGCCTTTCGCTCTACATTTCGCCACCATGTCGTACCTCGGCACCCTCGCCGTCAACTTTGGCCGTGTGGCCACGTTCATTCAGGTGCTCTTCTACCTGCCTCTCGCGCTCGACATCGCCGGCCAAGATGCCTTCCTTGCCCTGTCGGCCTCGCTTGCCTCCTACTACCTCTTCCTCTCCACCGTGCGCCTCCTCACCAACGGCACCAGGCTAGCGTGGATCGGCCAGACGCTCGCCGTCTTTCAGTTCGTCGTCGTTCCCGCCTGCCTCCTCGTGTGCTTCAACGTCTACTCGCCGCCTTCTGCCACCATCTTCCCGCCACGCAGACCGGACAGCCTCGACAAGACAGCGAGCGAGGCCATCAGCAGCCTCTTCACCCGTAAATCTAGCCGCGCCGCCCACCTCGATCCGGATGCGCTCGACGACCTCCACTCGCTCACCGGCGTAGCCTGGCTCGACCACCTCGTCTCTGCATCGGTCGCCTTCTTCTTCTGGCTCGCACGCCGCGTGCCTCGCTGGTGGCACACGCTGCTGCGCATCTCGAGCCCCTTCTTCAGCTTGCTCGAGGGCGTCGCATCGCTGCTCGTCATCCAGTCGCTCGCATCCACCTCGCGCTGGATCATCGCCTCGTCGCTCGCGGCGCCTTCCACTCGATACCCGCCCCGCACCGCAGGTCCAGGACAGTCGCAACCCAAGAGCGCCGCGTGGGTGTCCAACACGTTCATCATGCGCTCGCTCGCCTCCATCGGGTTTGGCGCCAGCGAGGTGTGGCAGATCTTCTTCCTGCTCGTCTCGGCGACCATCTACGTCACCGCCGCCTTTGCGCTCTACGTCTCCTTCGACGGCGCCACCAAGGACCGTCCGGGCACGGCGGCCGCCATCGCCACCTCGGTCACCTCGACGCTCTGGCTCACCGCCATCGCCTTCGCCATGCGCAAGGGCAACGTCATCGAGACGAGCCTCATGTTCGCCTACGTGGTGTTCAACATTTACCAGCTCGGCCCCAGTTTGTCCTTCACCCCGGATCCCATCTCGCTCATCCGCAGCTTCAAGGTGGACACGCACGCGCGCACGTTTGTCGACAAGCTGCCGCGCTCGCTCCAGGCCTCGCTCACCGGCAAGCTGCTCCAGGCGGCAAGTGGGCTGGTCGAGGTGATTGCACACTGGCTTGGGCAGTCGGTCGACTTTCTGCACGCCGCAGCGGCGGCGCTGCCCAAGTCGGTGATCGTGTCGCTCGTGTACAGGCTCATGGTGCTGTATGCCGCGAGCCGCATCCTGCCCATGCTCAAGGGCAGCGTGGCGCCACACGAGCCGGCGGAGCGCGAACACGGCGCAGCGCAGTGGGGCCGCACAAGCCGTCAGGCCGCGGAGGACGAGAGCGACTGGAGCAGCTCATCGAGCGAAGAGTCGGATAGCTCGTCCGAAGAGGGCACCGAGGTGGAGGAGCTCGAGGAGGAGGTTTGGGACGAGGACGAGGGGCGGTGGGTGCTGCAACGGCGGCGGTTGAGGCGTCGGACACGACGGCGCACGCCCATGGACGCTGCTCTCGACACCGAGAGCGAGTCGGACACTGATGGGGCAAAGTACTCGGAGGACGATAGTGGCATTGCGTATCACGAGCCGTCGCTCGCGGAGCAGCTCAAGGAGCCCGAGCCGGGCATTGAGCTTTCGGCGACGCTGCCGTCTGCGCCATCGACTGCGGCGCGCGGACCAGGTTCGGGGCGAGGACGCGGTAAGGCTCGACGTCGGCGTCGCGCTGCACCACGTGCCTCCGCAGCACTGCAACCCGAGGCGACGCAGGAGGTTGGTGGGTCGAGCGGGGTGCGCAAGCGGCCGAGCATGTCGCGTCCGCCTTCTGCACGCACGCACAAACGCGCGCGCCCCACCACGCCGACTGCGCCCTCACCGCACTCTGCTGCGACCGAAACGCCACCGTTTGGTTCGGCGATTTCGATTGTGGTGTCGTACTCGCGCCTGATCCTGATTGCGGTGTACAGTCATCTGCTGCTGCTGGACCAGGCGAATCAGATCTACTGGCGTTTTCTTACCGTCGCCATCACGCTGCTGCTGTGGGGACTCGAAATCGTCATTGCCACCGAAGACGTCGTCGTCGGCGGCGTAGGCGAACTCGGCTCCGCCGCCACCCGATCGTAACTTTCTCACACAGGGGTTAATTGATTTATAATCTGGGAGAACCGAATCAAGTTGCTGGATGGAAGTGTGGGGGTGTTAGGCTAGACCGGTGAGACGATCCCAGTCGAGTTGGAGTGAAAAGTACTCGGACCAGTAGTTGGCGAGGTCCTTGGGGTTGAGTGGAGCGCACGCTGGATTCGAGTCGGAGGAGGCGGTGGGTGGGGTGGCTACCTCGGTGTTTTGGGCCGAATCTAGCGGTGCCGGGTCGGGGATAAAGGGGTCGTAGCAGAATTGCCGCGTCGGAGGCGTGGCACCCTGCTGGTCGTAGGTGTTGTTGAACAGCGTAACGAGCGGAACATTGGCGAGTCCGGACGGCGAAGCGGTTGCCTCTGTTGGTAGGGCGGTCGTAAAGATGGGAGGCAAAAAGCCCGAATGGGATGAAAACTCCACCCCGCTTGCGGAAGGGAAGAGTGCCGAGGGCGAAACATCCGCACTTGGTTCCGGGTCCTGAGCGGGCGGTTGGGGTTCCACCTCGGCTTGCGGGGTACGCACTGCCATCGATGCAGCCTCGGGTGTCTCTCGCGCTGCCACAGCCAGCTTGCGCAACACCCTCAGTCCATGTTTAGCCATCTTCAGCCCGGTCCACCGCTCGGGCATTCGGTCGAAAAAGTCCACCAACACCGCCAGATCCTCCAGCGCGGACTGCGCATGCTTGCTCTGTGGCCGAACAAATACAATGTACGCGCCGGCGATCGCAGCCTGGTAGGTGTAGTAAGCGATCTTCCAGAACATCGTCGCACGCGCCCTACCCAGCAGGTCGATCATGGTCTGCTGCGCGCGTGTGATCCTCCTCAATGCCTGCGCGCAGATATGCAGCGAAGTCTCATTGATCTCCCTTCGTCCTTCTTCCTTGCCCTCCTCCTGCCGCGAGTACAGGTTCGAGCGGTGCAGCGACATCAGCACATAAAACACCTCCACCGCAAGATTACCTGACTGATGCACCTCCATAAGCCCTTTGGTCTTGATGTCCACGCCTGCAGCGCGGTAATTCTGGATCGCCTCCGCATCGCCCTCGCCACCGAGCAGATCAATACGCCCCAGATCCGGACGGTAGCGTTCGGGGATGTTCATGTACCACTGGAGCACGCGCTCGGTATACGCGATCACCTGCGTCTGGCTCCAGCTGTTCTCCTGGTTTTCGTCGAGATACTCGCGTGCGAACTGGCTGAACTCGCACTGGAGCGTCGCATACGTCACCGTGCCCGGCGCCGGCGGTGCAGGAAACCGACAGCTGAACCGAGTGATCCCCAACGGCCGACCGAAGATGCTCGAGAGGATGGCGTCTTGGTGCACGGCTGCCCACCAGAGCCGTCGGCGCGTGTCGGCCTCGACCGCATCCCAGTCGCGCCGGATCTTGTACGGATCAACGTGCAGACCGATTGATTGCGCCTGGCGCGCAACCGAGCCGAGCAGCGGCCAGAACGACGCAGCCCGCTCCGTGTTGAGCAGATACGACCCGATGAGCAGCTGGCAGTGGATCGTCTGCAGCGTTGGCGCCGACAGGAACGAACACAGCCGCAGCGACTGGTACGCCGCCGACAGAAACAGGTCCGACACCATCGCCGGTCCCTGCGCTGCTGCATCGCCTATCGCCACCGCGGCCGCAATCGCGCCTGCCGTCGCCGCCTCGGTATGCGGCGCAGGCGACGACGCTCTGCTCGCCGGCCTGCTCGCCTGCCTACTCGGCGTCTGTGGCTCGCCCGCCAAAAACGCACCCAGCATCCGAACCTTCCTATCCACACCGACCGTTGTGCTTTCCAAATCGCAATTCTTACCCAGCGCACAGATCATCAGAAACACGCCCAACCAGGGCAACGACACCTGCGCCTGCTGAGCCCTGGTCATCCTCGAGAAGCTCTTGGCGTGATTGATGGCGGTGGGAATCGTCAGCGCAGGGCACATGGCCGAAAAGTGGCGCACGAACGAGGCGCAGATCGTGTCAAAGTCCTCGGCGCGCGGGAAGAAGGGCAGCACCTCGTCGATAAACGCCGTGCCCGAGCTCCAGATCGTGGCAAAGGGGAACGTGTCGCGCGAAGGGTCGAGCACGCTGTTGAAGGCAAACCGCATGTCGGCACGCGCCTTGGACTCGTGCAGCCCCGTCGCAGGCTGCCCGCCCGTGCGCATCGCCGAGGTGGAATTGGCCACCACCGTGCGCAGCACATCGCCCGACTCGCCATAGTAGATCTGCGTCCCGTTGATGTTGGTGGGCGAATCGAGATCGTCCGTTCGAGGCGTGCGTGGCGGCTGCCCGGCGTGTGCATGCTTGGCGTACGGCGACTGCTGTGCCGACGGCCGCGTGCTGCTGAGATATCGACTGGCGGGAGAGCGTGGCGGCTGTGGGGGCGCCGAGTGGAATGCGGGCGAACGATGCGAGGACGACGACGCCGACGACGCCGCCTGCGAGGCCTGCGATGTGGGCGCGGACCAGTGCAGGATGCGCGACTTGGTGGCATTCGTATCTGCATCCTGGTGCTGTGGCCCTGCGATCTCGGCTAGCATCTGGAGCCCGCGCGCAGCATGCATGTCTGTGGATGCCGAGGGGAGCGTGCGGTGTCGCTCCCCCAAAGGCGAGCCACTCGACCAGCTGGATGATGCAGGGCGTGGCGAGGCGGGACCGGGTGCTGCGGATGGGTATCGAAGCAGATGCTGCAAGCGGCGCGTCTCGCTGCGCGCCTCCTGGAGCTCGGCCTTGAGCGCGGCGAGCTGCTTGGCTGTCGTGGACGAAGGAGCGTCATCGTCATCGTCGTCGTCCGAATCGTTGCCCGAAGCCGATCGTTTGGACGACGCCGAGGCGGGCTGGTGCGGAAGGCGCGGATCGTACGTGCAGTCGCTCGACTGTCCGGAACGAGCGCATCGTCCGCATGCTGGTCGTCCGCGGTCGCAGGCGCGCTTACCCTTGAGACAGGGGATGCACGACTTGGGGATGCGCAGACGCTTGCGCTTGGCGGGCTGGCCGTCGTCGTGCGCAGCAGTAGTGGCGGCGTGGCTATCGTCGGCGGGCATGGCGTTTCAATACGGCCGCAGATGGTGGTGCGCAACGAAGCCGTGAGCAATCAATGATGGGCTCCAAGTTGAGCGAAACGCGTGTACCCGGTGTGGGGTGTCCAGTGCGGGGTGTTCAGCGCGGGATGGCGGGGTTCACTAGCGGCTCAGAGAGGGTAGCCGAGGCGGGCGCGAGGCATGGAGTGTGTAGACACACTGGACGAGAAGATGCGGCTGGAGTGAGATTGCGTGCGGGAGTGGCTGCGAGATGTCAGCAAGGATGATGAAGGATGCCTGGCGCTTGCTGGCGGGGTCGGGAACGCGAGAGGGTGGTGGAACAGCGGAATGAAGCAGCGCACTCGAGAGCCCCGCGGGGATAAATCCGCTCAGCGCTTTTACGGCAAAGCTTCAAAGCCGACATCCGAACGGTACGGCTTAACACTCTGGAGCGAGCAAAAATTCCGGTGCATTTCTTTGGACCCTGAATTCGGTCCTTCTTCTCCTGCCACCACATCGATCCGGCTCAGCTAGCTTGGCGATGCCGCCGTTTGACGAGGAGGAGGCGAAGGCCTCGCCGTCATCGTCATCGAGACAGGAGACATCGCACGATCCGCTCTCCGAAACTACACCCATGCCGGGTCCAGACGGTGCAGTCGCAGCTACTCCACGTACAAGCAACGCTGACAAGCGCAAGTGGACTCCATCGCGACTCCACGAGACGCCTACACGTACACATGCAGCAGCAGCAGCAGCAGCCATCTCCTCGGCTGACTCTCCCATCCGACACCGCCCGGGAAAGGGCAAGTCGCCGCTGCCCGCGCTCGTCGAATCGCACCGAGATGTCGGCTCGGTAAATCGCGTCCCCTCGTCCTCCTTGCGGCCTCCCTCGTTCGCAGAATCTCAGTTCGCTACTATCATCCGTCGTCAGCGCAAGAACAGGGTCGTGTCTCCCGCCGCCAATCTGCTCACAGCTGCTGGCACTCCCGCCTCTGATCTTGAAGCATACACCCCTGCCGGTCCTCGTCGTGCGCGCACTACCTCGGAACACGATGACCCCTTCACCTCGGACTCGGGCTGGTCCGGCGCGCTTCGTCGGGGCGAACTCAAGGCTGGCTGGAACTACAACAACGATGCTCCCACGACTACGCTCACCACAGACCGACAGCATCCGCTCATGGCCATCCATCGCGCGTGGGAGTTTGCCGGCTGGGGCTCCATTTCGCTCCTCGAGCTCCCCAACGATCCTCCTTCGCAATCCGCAGCGGAAGCAACCGCCTCGACCCGGCAGTCGGTGCAACTGGGTCAGTGGAAAGCGTCGGCGATCGCAGGCAACGCCGTGACGGGCTCGGTTTTCTACGCGCTCCCCGCCGTTGTCGCCGTGTCGTCGGTGCTCTCGCCCATCTCGATGCTCGTTGCATGCCTTTTGCTCTACCCGTTCCGCCCGATCGTATGCGAGCTCGCCTCGGCGCTCTCGGCGAGCAATGCGGGCAACTATTCGTACCTCTCCAACATCTCGTCCAAGCTCGTCGCCGTACTCGCGGCCGCCATGACGCTGCTCGATGCCATCGCCACAGGCGCCGTCAGCGCCGGCACCGCTAGCGCGTACATCGCCGGCGAGACCGCTACGTCACACGCGCATCTCGACTATCGCCTCGTCTCGGTGCTCCTGCTCGTGGGACTCGCGCTGCTTTGTCTGCTGGGCATGCGCGACTCGAGCAGCGTGGCGCTGAGCATGTTCCTGCTCCATCTCGTCACCATGGCCATGCTGCTCGTCGCGGGCACGGTCGCGTGGATCCGATCGGGCAACACCGTGCTCGCCAACAATTGGAGCATCGGCATGGCGTCGCTGCGCACTCCGGGCACGGGCAAGGGCATCGCCAGAGCCATCTTCGACGGCATCTGTGTGGCGTTTGTGGGGCTGACGGGCTTCGAGTGCAGTCCGTCGTACATCAACCAGGTCAAGCCAGGCGAGTTCCCGCGCGCACTGCGCAACTTGCATCTGATCACCGTCGTCACCGAAGCGCCATTGATGTTGCTTGTACTGGCGCTCGTACCCATGGACGCGGTGCTGGGCGGATCGAACGTGCTGGCGCTGCTCGGACAGGTGGCGGGCCGCGGTGCATTTCTCAAGCTGTTCGTGGTGGTGGATGCGTGCATCGTGCTGTGCGGCGGCATCATCACCGGCATCGTGGCGTTTTGCGGGCTGCTCGATGCGCTCTGCGACGACAGGGTGGTGCCGAGCGCGCTGCAGAAGAGGCTGCCTCGGACGGGTGCGACGTACATCTCGATCGCGCTGTTCCTCGTGCTGACGCTCGTGATGAGCGCAACATGCAGCTTCAACCTCTCGACGCTGTCGTCGGTGTTCAGCGTGTCGTTCCTGTGCATCATGACGCTGTTCGGCGTGTCGCTGGTGCTGCTCAAGTACGCGCGGCCGTCGCTGCCGCGCTCGCCCACAACGAGCCTTGGCATGGCACTGCTGGGAATCGCGATTGGCATCGTTGCCATGGCGGGCAACTTTGCGCTCGCACCCGTCATCATCGGTCCGACGCTGGCATACTTTGGCGTGCTGGCCGCCGTGCTGGTGGCGCTGACGCAGAGGGTCAATCTGGCGCGCATCCTGGTGTGGCTGGTGGAACAGCAGCGCAGCTCCAAGCTCATGCGACTGTCGCCTCGACTCGAAAAGCAACTCATCGGCTGGATTCGAAGCGAACGAAGGCATCCGGTCATCTACTTTACCAAGAGCGACGACATCTCGGTGCTCGTCAATGCGCTCTATTACATCCAGCGCAACGAACCCACTTCCAACTGCAAGCTCGTCCACTGCTACAAGCGGATCGAAGACTTGCCGGATCAGCTCGACGAGACGTTTCAGTTGGTCGACGAGATCTTCCCCACCGTCACCGTCGACCTCGTGTTTGTAGAGGCGCCCTTCACGCCCGATGTGGTGCGCGCCACATGCAAGCAGCTCCAAGTGCCCGTCTCGAGGTCGTTCATCTCGTGCCCCAGCGGACACGGCGCCCAGATCGGCTCAGTCCATCCGCTCGCAGACTATGGCGGCCTCCGCATCATCCTGCCCTAGAGTGCATCTCAACATAGCATTGATACCCCTGCACAATACCTCTGTAGCAGCACCGTCTGATCTTGATACGCCGCAGTCTGGGATGGAGGCGCATGGCGACGACCAAATTTGAAAATGTTAGACCTATGATGGATTGATTTATTGGCTGCGCGTGTGCGTCTGCCCTTCTTTGCTTTGGCTAGGTTGCTGCCGTTGGAGGCTCGAGCGGGGCGTCGGATTATCAGCATTCGAGCTAGGCGGAGGCGGCGGCCATGCACGAACCAACTCAGCCGAGCCGCCCTGAAATAAGTTGATCCTCGCAGCAGGACGGCAGCCGCGCGCCTCTGCGACGAAAAACGGGCGCTTCTCAGCCAGCCGAAGCGCGTTGCTCCTCTCCACTCTCCACTCTCAACCACATCCAACACCTCTTTGCGACGCAGTTCGCTCGCAAACAAACCTCTCGACGGCCACATCTCTGGGCGCGCATGACAACCACGCACATCATCGCTTCGAGCCCCTGATCGCTGCCACAGCTCCTCTCGCCGGGCGATCTCATTTCTTCGTCGCCCGCCGCCGGCACGCTTTCACCGCTTCTCAGCCTCATACTTGCCCGAGACTTGCCACACCGCCAGCGCCGCGGCCCCTGCTCGCACCATGAGCCAGGGCATGAGCCGCCGTGAGGAGCGCGCCGCCAAGATCGGCGTCTGCGACCTCCTCTCGCGCCTCGTGCCGCTCCCCAACAGCGCAGACCCAGCCTCCTACCTCGTCACTCCACACATCACCACCACGCTCCTCTCCAACCTCTTTCGCCATCTCTTCGAGAGCGTCCCTTCGCCCTCCGTTCTCTTGCCCTGCGATCCCGGCACCACCGTCCAGGAAGCGCTCGAGCTCCTCGCTTCCCACGACTGGAACCTCTCGCGTGCTCAGATCGAGCAGACCCGCCAACTCGCCCTCGCACGCAAAAAGGGAAAACAGGCGCAGCGCGCACAGTCGCCATGGTCCACCTCCAGCGCACACGAAGATTTCCAAGACCCGGACCTCTTGGGTCCCGAATACTCCGAGGCACGTAGAGGCATGTCCTGCGGCCATCTCTTCCAAAAGGGCGAGGCCATCTATCGCTGCCGCGATTGCGGTCTCGACGAAACCTGCGTGCAGTGTGCACCCTGCTTCGAGGCCTCTCTGCATGCGAGGGAAGACCACGACGTCGTCTTTAGCGTCTCGTCCTCCAGCGGCGGCTGCTGCGACTGTGGTGACCCCGAGGCGTGGAAGCAAGACGTCTGCTGCCGCTACCATTCAGAAGCACAACCGCCACCCACCGCCGCCAATACCACCACAACCATCAACGACATGGACCTCGAGTCCGATAGCCAACAGCTGGCGTCGCATCCCTCCTCCGCAGACGACGCCGACGGGCTCGACCAGATCGACGACGCCCTCGCAGCTCTGCCCTCCGACGTCCGCTCGCCCCTCCTCGACGCTATCGGCGAGCTCGTCACCCTCATCGTTACCGTCTTCGATCACAACATGACCGGCGCCATCCTCCCCAACCTGCACAAGCTCGAAGACATGCCGCTCTGCCCAAGCCTCGAAGAAGGTCTCGTCTCTCAGCACTCCACCCGCACTCCTTCCAAGCGCAAAAACAACGCCGCCGCCGGCCACGACAGCGACGAGGAGATGAGCGCCGTCGAGGTAGAAACCCTCGTGGGCGACTCCAACGACGCCAGCGACGACCACCACGGCGATACCTCCACCGCACTCGGCCGCGCCGGCTTCGGCCTGCATTCGCGTCCAAACAGCGCCTCCAGCTCACAGCTCAAAAACGCCGCCGACACCAGTGCTTGGCGACCCGCACCTGCACGTCTGTCCACCCGCATCAGAGATGGCGCCTACGACACTGCTGCAGCTTTCGACGACGCCTCGCCGGGCTCAGCCGAACCCAGAAAGTCGAACACGGACGCCACCGACGCCCAGGCTCCTCGTGACGCTAGCGCCGGCAACCGCCTCTTCGCCGTGCTCCTGTGGAACGACGAGAAACACAGCTTCAGCCAGGTCATCGACATCGTCACAGACGCAACCGGCCGCTCAGAGCACGACGCAAAGGGCGTCGCAGAGCGCGTCGACAAGCACGGCAGGGACATCATCGAGGTCTCCTCCGACCTGCGTCGCCTCTTCCAGATCGCCCGCGTCCTCAACTCGATCGACCTCATGGTCACCTTGCGTCCCGCCTTCGACGTCTACGCCGAAGAGGTCATCCAGCTCGTGCTCAACTTTGTCATGGACCTGTCCAACTGCAACCTCTACCTGCCCGGAGGCGTCGATGACGAAGCTCACGCGCAGCCTCTCTTTGGCCAGGGCGCGCTCAAACCTGACGCTGCCGCCTTCAAGCACATCATCGCCCGCAGCTTCTTTGCGCCCTTCCAGCCCTTCCGCCGCATCGAGGCCGGCTGCATGAGCCCCGAGTTCTTCGACCCACGCAACATCACCTACTACGAGGCGCTCCTCCTCATGGAGTACAAGCTCTGGAAGTCGGCGCGCCTCGACATCAAGGCGCTCCTCATGTCGCTCATCGCGCGCCGCGAGATCAAGAAGGAGGTCTCGCTCCGCTTCGCAAAGGTCTACCCCATGCTCGTCGAGTCGTTCATGCTCAGGGATCGCGAGCAGGAGTATTCGATCTGCTTCCTCACCGTGCAGCTCTTCAGCGTGCCTTCGATCGCAACCATGCTCGTTCAGAAGCACGACTTCCTCTCCAAGCTCATGCTCCTCCTTCAGGCCATCTTTGCAGTGCCGCCCGTGACCGACATCATGGACCTCATCCTGCCCCCCATCAGCTCCTCCCGCCGCCAGGCCAGCGTGCACCTCATGTTCCTGCGCCAGTCGCGCAGCTACCACATCTTCTACGACATCCGCTACCTCCTCGCGTCCGAGGGCGTCCAGAAGCTCATCGCCACCAACGCCCGCATCCACACCGACTACTTCCTCCAGTGCCTCGCACTCTTCCAGTCCATCCATCCGTCCAGGCGCGCCGTCTCGGCACACGTCGAGTTCGAGAGCGAAATGTGGATTCCCGTCTTCCACATCAGCTCCCACCTCGGCAAGGCGGCCAAGATGTTCGGAGAGGCGTTCGCACACGCTTCGCCCGACCAGCTCGTGGAGGCCATTGTGTGCACATTGGATGCCATCAGCGCGACCAGCGAACACCTCACCGTATGCGACGCAGAGTCCTACCCGCCCACCACCTTCCACGACGCTCGCTACCGCATTGGCGCCGATGCTGGCACCAAGGTGCTTCCCGTCGTCTCGTTCGCAGTCGAGTCGCAGCCCGTCAGCTTCCACCAGCCAATGCACTGGCTCTTGGCCGAGCTGCTCCGCCAGATCCCGCTCGTGGGCCACCAGGCGCTCCAGCAGTGGTCAGGCCGGCAGCGTCTCGACGAGCTGCTCCAGGACAGAGTCGACGAGAAGAAGCTCCTCGTCGCACTCGACTGTCCGCTGCGCGTCTGCGTCAAGCTCGCCCAGATCCGCTGCAACATGTGGGTGCGCAACGGCTTTGTCATTCGCTCCCAGGCGCACCACTACCGCGACAATTCGATGCGCGGCATCATGTTCGACCAAGACCTCCTCCTCATCCAATCCGCATTTGCGCTGCTCGACACTGATCGGCTGCTGCTCTCGATGCTCGACCGTTTCCAGCTGCTCTCGTGGTTCGATGTCGCAGACGCAACCGCCGACAAGCCGTACGATGCGACGCAGGGCATCTTCCTGGCGGAAGAGTTGCTCTTCCTCATCGTCACCTGCCTCTCGGAGATGTCGTCCGTGTGCGCCTGGTCCATCGATGCCCAGATCCGTCGCGAAGTCATCCACTTCCTCGCGCTCGGCCAGGGCACCTTCTCCGACGTGACCAAGAACATCCCCGAGAAGTTCACCGACCTTGCTGCGTTCGAGCGCATCCTCTCGCAGGTCTCCACCTTCCGCGCGCCCGACGGCACGCACGACTTTGGCATCTTTGAGCTCAAGGACGAGTGCTACGCCGAGATCCAGCCGTTCTTCTTCCACTACACGCGCAACCAACGCGAGAAGGTCGAGGAGGTGCTTCGCACTCGCCAGAAGAAACACATGGCTCAGACCACGGCTCGTCAGGCCTCGACCATCAAGGACGAAGAGCTGCCGCCACTCGTGCCGAGCCCGTGTCTGGGCCAGCTTCGCGGCACCCTCTTTGACCGTCTGCCCGAGCTGCTCTCGAATGACGTGCTCGTCTCGCTTCTCTTCCGCGCGCTCGACAACACACGGGCGCTGGACACCTATGCGCCCGACATGCTCGTCGACACGGCGCTCCAGATCATCATGATCGGCCTCGTCGATGCCACAGAGAGCTTTGCGGACAAGGCTGCTACGCTGCCGATCGCCAGGCTCCCGGCGAAAGGAGACGTAGCCGTTGCAGCCTCGTCCGAGGCAACGCTGGTGGAACTGCTCTGCCAGATCGAGCTCATGGAGGCTTTCAAGCCTTTCAAGGCCAAGATCAGCTGGTGTTTGGAGCAGCTCCTCTCGCACAATGCGACCGCGCGCGGCATTGTCCAGGCGCACTTTGCCGCCACTGGGCGTGGTGGCGCTGCGGACACGGGCGCTGCCAACGCCAAAAAGCCGCAGAGTGCCGACGAGGCTCGCAGAGCAGCCGCCAAGGCGCGCCAGGCCGCCATCATGCAGAAGTTCTCGGCGCAGCAAAAGAGCCTGCTCAATCAGTTTGGCAGCGACGACGACGACGATGACGAGGGCGAGGTGGATGCCGCCACGTCGTCCATGGATGCCGAGGCGAGGGCGCCCAAGAAGAGCTGGGGCAGCTGCATCCTCTGCCAGGAGAATCTCGCCACCGACAAGGCGATTGGCAGCCTGGCGCACATTCAGTCGAGCCGCATGATGCGCATGACGCCCAAGCAGGACGCGCCGAGCCTGCAGCAAGCCTTGGAGGCGCCGCTCACCATGGACCGAAGCAGCGGCGACGGGAAGCGCATGCAGGGCGCGCCGCCCATGGGTCGTTCGGGCTTGCCGTCCAGCAATGGCGGCAGGACGAGACAAGGACCGGCGTACGGCAGCTTCCCGCAGGAGGACCACCGCTTCGGCTTCTATGCATCCACGTGCGGCCATCTGATGCATCTGCACTGCTTCGAGACGTACTGCAGGAGCGTCGAGCAGCGCCACACCCAGCAGATTGCGCGCAACCATCCGGAGGAGCTGCAACGCTCCGAGTTCATCTGTCCGCTGTGCAAGAGTCTTGGCAACGTGATCCTGCCTGTCGCCGATGCGGCGCCGGGGGCGGATGTGTCGAGCTCCAACGGCAGTGCGTTTGCGCCGTTCGACTCGGTGATCGCGGACAACATGCCGCTGCAGGACTGGATCCGCAAGATCAACATCGACATCCTCAAGCACTCGTCCAAGACCAACGTGGCGGACTACCAGGAGACCGAGCACGGCAGCGGCGCGTTCCTGCCATTCTTTGTGGAGCATTCGCCGAGCTCGCTGCAGGTGCGCCTCGAGATGGCGAGCATCGACCGCTCGACGGCGCAGATGATCGACCGGCTGATGAACGTGCTCAAGCCCATGTCGCAGGCGACCAAGCCGGCGCGGGAGAAGCTGCAGCAGCACACGATCCTCGCGCCGCAAGGACGCAAGATGTACATTCCGGAAGAGGTGGTGGCGTATACGATCGCCATGCTCGAGGCGTCGCAGCGCGGCATGACGCCGTCGCCGTCGACCGACTGTGCGCTTCCGGTGGAAAAGCGCTCGGTGGCGGACGCACTCAATGACCCGACCGTCGACTTGTTGCGCTCGCTGCTTCACTGTCTGCGAGTAGCATCTCTGACGCTCAACGAGGGGTCGAGGGGACCGGATATCATCCGTCGCGGACTGCTCAAGCGACTGCTGCCGCACTGGGGTGGTGACGATGCCGTGCGCTCGCCATTGCTGCTGCGCGACCCGATGACGATCCTGATCGAGGCGGCGGTGGTGGCGCCCGAGGCGCTGCCGCAGTGCACGGCGCTCATGTACTACGTGTGTCTGGTGCAGACCGTGTTCGGGCTCGCACAGCCCTCGATCTGGCCGCAGGTGTACGGCCACATGAGCAATATGTTTGGGCCCAACTCGGCGCTGCGGCCGGGCGCGGGTCTGAAGCCGGGCCAGATCGCCAAGGAGGACGTCGAGGAGGCGCGGCGCATCTTCCCGGACGTGCGCTGGACGGTGGCGAACATCATCGGATTCGTGGGCTATGCGCGAGGCAACATCACGCTCGGGTTTGATAATCTGGACGACGACACGCTGGCCAAGATGATCTGCAGCTACACGCTGCCGTTCCTGCGCCGCGCTGCGATCCTGCGTCGCGTCGTGGGCGTGACGGTGGCCGGCGGTGCCAAGGAGGAAGGCACGGATGGTGTGGGCGAGTATCGCCGGTTGTTGGCGCAGCTGCAGATTCCGCTGCCGAGCGACGCGCTGCCGGTGCGTGCGGAGAAGCAGACGCCCATGGCGAGCATGGTGGAGGGATGGATCAAGCACGCGTACGTGCCGCTGGCATCGCTCTTCCGGCCGCTGCCGATCCAGCCGGCTCCGCTCGGCAACTCGCTATTCGGCAGTCAGTCGCCGTTGGGCCTCGGACACGATCGACCTTCGTCTGCGGCGGCAGCGGTTGCGGGTGGGTCGAGTAGTGCTTTGCTGGGCGGTGGACGGTCGGGTGCGGGTAACTCTTCGCTGGCTACATCGTATCTGCAGGCGGCGGAGACGCATCCGACATTGCTGCTGGAGCATCCGCACGTGTACGAGCTCGCGCGGTTGCCCGCGGACCTGGCGACGCTGTTGCAGGACACGCGACGCCGCGCATGTAAGAAGTGCGGTAACATTCCGCCCGAGCCGGCGCTGTGTCTGCTGTGCGGCGAGGTGGTGTGTCTACAGTCGTTCTGCTGCCAGAGCGAAGACGACGGCGAGCGGGGCGAGTGCAACCAGCACATGGACGTCTGTGGCGGTTCCACCGGTGCGTTCTTTAAGATCAAGAGCAATCTGGTGTTGTTGCTGTACCAGGGCAACGGCACGTTCCACTTTTTGTCGCCTTATTTGGATAGGCATGGCGAGATCGATGTCGGTCTGCGCAAGGGCAGGCCACAGAAACTGCACCAGCAGAGGTACGATGAACTGCGAAAGCAGATCTGGGCGCATGGAGTGGCGAACATTGTGGCGCGCAAGATCGAGGCGGCTATGGACCAGGGCGGGTGGCAGACGTTCTAGCCAGGCTCAGGCAAGTAAGCGGCCGTGCGGAATGGACAGTTTTGTTGTTGCAATCGATTCGATCGGCTGTTCGTAGATAGGGCGCGAGTGTTGCGTTCTTTGACTGGATACCACGGCGGTTGGATGGGTTTGGCCGTGTGAGTTGTGGGTGCAGGAGCGTCGTGAGCATCGTGGCGAGCACGATGGGCGCTGCCAAGGACGCGGGCGAATGGTCGACGTTCTAGCGCGGTCGGCGGTGGAAGATCATGTGCAGCGGCCATCAAGGTGGCAGTGAAAGGACAATTTTGATGTTGGCAATCGCCCCGAGCCGGCTGTGTGCGTACAGTAGACTGAAGATTGTCAAGGCGAGCCGGATTCGACTGCATGTGGCTGTGGCTGGATGTGCTTCTTGTTAGCATATCCCTCTTTCGCTCTCGATTCCAGCCGCAGCGTCATCACACACTCTCTTGAACACACTCTACGTCTGCTCACATTGCACATCCACCAACTGAAGTGATAATCTTGTCATAATCGCCCCTTGAGCGCTGCTGTCTTATCGTCAATGACAAGCGGAGTGTAGCAAAGCTCAAGGGCAGGCCTTGTGTCGCAAAGGTCCAAGCTCGCGATGAGCCTGCCGTTCTCGCAAAAAGGAGCCGTTCGTACGATGCGCTCGTTGGTGCGAGCTTTCTGACTCGCCGTCTCCCTGGGGCTGGATGTTTGGCAAGCGCCATGGATGCGCGCAGCATTGGGCGTTCCGTCGGGGCCGAGGTGCATGATCATCTGCACCAGCTGCGCTTCCACAACGCAAACATTTCATGGCATTCGCCATGCACCCTGCGCACTTTACCGCTTTCGCGACTGAGACGCATGATTGCCCTCCCCCCCCCCCCCCCTCCCAACGCAAATCGTCAAATCGTCGGTAGCTCTCGTGGCAATGCGTTTCCATGCTATTGCCCGAGGCGCAAAGGCCAGCGTGGCGCAAGCTCAATGGCCGGCTATCTGCGCACCCTCAAGCGCTTGAGACCGGACCACACCTGGGACAGGTTTGCAGAGGCACTCCCAAGCGCACGCCAAAACACCAGCAGCAAGCTCACGACCTCACTGACACCACCAGTCACACGCAACTCCGCGCAGAGATTTCAACAGCTGCATCTGGCATTCCCGCAGTGCGTCACAATCTCACAAAGCGGCGTGTCTATGGCTCTTGGTACTCGGGCTTGCTCGGGGCGATGGCGGTGAGAAAGTCGTTGTACGACGAAATCGCCGCACAGAGCGCAGCGTGTTCCTGCACTGCATGGTGCACCGATGCCTGGGTCTCGTACGGTGCGCTCGAGTTGGGTGCGATGATCTCGAGCGCTTCCTCGCGCTGCTGGTGAATCGGCGACAGGTAGCGCCGCGACTTGACGAATTTGCGGAGTGTCTCGACGCTCCGCCGCACAGCAACAAACGTGCTGCTCAGCGTCGCATTGGCCAGATCGATGAGTCGATGGCGACGGCTCAGATGAATGAGCAGGACAAGCGCGAAGAGCGGCCGACTCGTGCGGCCCGTGCTGTCGATAAACAGCGGATGCACCTGATCGCGGTCCACCAGGTCTTCATCCACACCCTCGCTTGCACGGTGGAGCGGAGCAAGGATCGCATCCCACTCGCCGTTCGGAAGCAGCGTGTCCAGGTGGTACAGTGCGTCAATCCCGTCCGCAGATGGATACTCGGATGCAAGCTCCGCAAGCTCATAGTCCAGGTTGTCGCTCGCCCAGTAGTTGTCCGTGTGGCGCGAATTGAATGCGTCCAAAAAGCGCGACCGCTCGGAGGAGAAGCGCAGATCGAGCGTATAGCGCTCCACGTCCGTCTCGGTGTCGAGGCAGAAGCCGTAGCGCGTGAGCAACAGCGCGTTGGGCAGTGTGCCGTACGTGTTGTACATCTCGTCGCCGCGCGCGTGCGGGGCGAGTGTGCGCATGTCGAGCGTGTCCACATAGTCAATCTCGTCGTCGGTAGCAGCGTCCTCGACCTCGTCTGCATCATCCTCCATGTTGATCTCAGCCTCCTCCTCTTTCACAGCCTCCTCCTCCTCTTCTTGAACATCGTCCTCTTCTGCTTCCTCTTCGTCGTCCTCTTCTTCCTTGATCTCCTCTTCGTCGGCCGACGACGCTTCGTCCTCGGACTCGGACTCGTCGTCCTGGGCGCCGAGCTTGCATTCCTCCTCCTCATGTCCCGTGAGCAAGGCCTCGCCGCAAATCTCGCAGACGTCCTGGTCGGACTCGAACTGCACCGTATGCGTCTCTGCATGGTTGAACAGGTCCGCGACGGGCACGAGCCCGACGCCGTGATACGTGTCGACAATGAAATCCCTCGACGACACGTGCGTGTATGCGGTCAGGAAGGGCGTCTCGAGCATCTCGAGATGCTGGCGCTGGGTCGCATCGAACAGTCCGCTTCGTTTGAGCACCTCGATGCCGATGTTTTCAAAGTAGTCGAGCGCCTTCTGGCGGCACATGCCGTAGTCGTGGTCGTACGGCCATTCGACGCCTTCCGACGTGGCAGCCATGTAGACCTGGGACGCGCGCTCATCGATGCGGCCCGCTTCCGTGAAGCGAACGAACTTCCACAGATCCGGTGGCGCGCCGTAGGGACGGAACTGGGTCGTGTCGCGGAGAAAGGGCAGGGGAACGGGTAGGCGCGGGAGGATGTCGATGAACGGGGCGAAGCGCGACTTGGCGCCCAGAAGCCGCTCGTACAGCAGGCAGAGTGCGAGTTCAAGTCCCACTGTCTCGTGAGAGTCGCTCAGCCATTTGCCCTTGAGCACATGCGAGAGCGCAGAAGTCTTTCGCGACAGCACCGCCGTCTTCGGGATGGTGGCGACCACCTCGTCACGGTCGATCGCAGCGCCGGCGTGCACCGAGATGCTCCACGAGACGGCGTCGCCCCGGTACCGCAGGTCGAGCCGCGGGTCGATCGTGATGCCTTGCGCCTTGCACCACGTGAGGAAGCGCGACAAGGGAGCAGGCGTCTTGCTCGCAGGGCGCGAGGGAGAGGGATCGCCATGGTGCGAACTCAGCGGCGTGCTTGAGGTGCTGGGCCCAGCGGACGCCGACACGTTTCGGCTGGACGCCTCCGAAGAGACAGGCTCCGTTCGCCTTCGTTTGGACGCGCGCCGAGCTGGAAGATCACGAGTTGACTCCATGACCGCGGCTTGACGGCTCCGTAGAGTTGCGGATGTGAGCGTCGGTGAAGTGCGCCGGTTTGGAGCGAGACCGAGAGGAAGAAACGCGTCCCAGAACAGGGTCCGCTGCGAAACACGGGCGCACAAAAAGTGGACCCTGACAGCCCCACACCAACACCGCGTGTCAACTTCTTCCCGATCCTGAATCGGTGATCTACCCTCATGCCGACACTGCTTGCCTCGACGGTGACGGCATCTCACGACAGTCAATCGTCCTCACGCAATGTTCGTGGTCCGATGGCTGAGATCTCCGCTCGAAGATTGCCGACCGTACAAGATCATGGCATGGTTGAGATCGTGGGTATCGACCCCTGGCCCGCGCATAAGTGGCTTCGATCGCGACGATGGGAAAGATTGATGGCTATAGACCGACGAATGAGAAACCGACGATGGGCGGAGCGGAGGCGAGACGTCCTATCGCAGGCAGTTGCGATTCGCTGGAGATGCCCAATCTCATGAATGATGCCATTCGTGATTGTCTACATGGACGCTGATCACCGCGCGCTTAGGCAGGTCCGAGACTGAGGCAGGAAGCGCTCGTGCTCGCGTGCGAGCCGATGATGTGCGGCGGGCAGATCCGATGGTCAGCCGCAAACTGCAATGCCGCAGAGGGGCGAGGGCGACGCTATTCTCGATGGCATCAGTCACCCCGAAACCTCGTCGGATGAAGGTCTTTCGCGCAAGCCACTGCTGCAGTGGACCACTCGCTCGGGACCCAATGATCTTGTCGGCATGAACATGTTGCAGGGCTCGATTTCATGCTGTGGCCGAACGACAAGCTCAAGCTCCATGCCCGCATTGTTGTGCGGTGGAGCAACTGCGACTAGCTCAGGCGAGCTAGTCTTGTTCTCACCGAGGCGGCTTCGGCGGCATCCCGAAGTCGAGACGACGTCGCAATCAGTCACCCTCAGCTGCCTTGCCATCGACGCTGTCGCTACGGTATCACAATGACTTTCGGTGTTGCGCCGTCCGCTTTCGCGATTCTTCGTCACTCGCTTGTCCTCGACCTTCAAACCCGACTGGACCGTCAACGCCTACCTGGCTGGTTCGGCAGATCTCCGACTCTTACTCCAAAGCACGTTATCTTTCGGCACGCTCCGAAGATCGCTCGAAGCAATCACGAGATCGTTTCGCCATCCCATTGTCTGCCATCACCCAGGTTTGTCGGGCTGCTCCGAGAATGGCAAGTGGAGTGCGGAGTTGAAGGGGCGCTTCTTAGATCACAATGGGGAAAAGCCGATTTAGAGCTCGCCTTCCGTCCTGATCCGTGCGCGTTGCGGCTATCTCCACCCCGCAGCCCACCGAATTACGTGGCCGTGTTTTTCGCCGCTTTCTTCTCGAGTCAGAAGCAGTTCTCCCAAAGACCCGCATCTTCCGGTTTACGCCTTCTCACCCGATTGTCAACCCACGCTCACTTGAAACAGCACATCCGCAGCTTTTCGTCCTAAACCAGTGAGTCCTCTTCCTCGAGCGCAGAGAGGCGATCATTGGCGCAGCCAACTTCACTCTGCCACTCCGCAGCCCCGGCAGCTCGTCACGAACCCTCGTCTCTCGGTGAAGATGGTCGCTTTGCCCGTCTCGGTACTCGGCCGCACTGCCGGCGCACTTCGGACGTCCGGTACGGCGTCGCTCACTCGTCAGGCGCTGAAGCTGACATCTAGCGCCATCCCTCGCACTGCTTTCGTCCGTCGCCTGTCAACTTCGCCATCGGTAGCCAAAATGTCGTCGACTCCCTACAAGGTCATTCACACCACCGAGGCGCCCGGCGCCGTCGCGCCCTACTCGCAGGCCGTCGTGCACAACGGCGTCGCCTACGTCTCGGGCTGCATCCCTTTCACCCCCGAGATGAAGCTCGTCGAGGGCGGCATCGAGCAGCAGACCGAGCAGGCGCTCTCCAACCTCTTTGCCGTCGTCAAGGCGGCTGGCTCCGACCCTTCGGTATGTTGTCCGAATTGCATCAAAGCCGCTGCAGCCTTTCGACCATACTGACGCTGTGTTTGCTCTGACGGATAGCACATTCTCAAGTGCACCATCTTCATGAAGGACATGGCCAACTTTGAGAAGATCAACGTGAGTGCTGATTTGGCGTGTTTCGGCAACGCGAGTGCCTGTACTGACCCTTCTGGCCTTCCACCACTGCGTTGGGACTCGGGACATCCGAACATGACAGGCCATCTACGAGAAGGTAAGTGGACTCAGTTGGACGTGGGTGTGATTGTGGTCAGAGAGCAGAGGCTGACGTTTGCTATTTCCGTACTTTGTGTTTGCCGTTCGGTAGCGCTTTGCTCCTTACAAGCCCGCCCGATCCGCCGTCGAGGTCTCGCGCCTGCCCAAGGACGTCGGTGTCGAGATCGAGTGCATTGCCGCTGTCAAGGCCAACCTCTAAGCACGACTCGATCCTGCGGCATCAACACGGCAGTCATGCACGATACAATGAAAGCCGCGCCATGCTATCTTTCGTCTGGCAAATGGCCAATCACCGCAGAGTGACGCTTAGATGAAATGAGCATGAAATCCAGCTTGCGTCCCGACAGAGCTGAGCTTGATCAAGGAGCTGTGGAGTGGGCCAATGGGGACGCCCGATCAGCACAAGATACCGGAGATGATCTGCCGCATGCGCCGGCGGCGGCTAGGCGAACAGGCGGGAAGGCTGCACAGCTGCATCGACGCGAGCCGGAAGAGGGCACGCCGACAACTGGGTGTGCGTTTGATGCTGTGATGCGATGAAGACTGATCTGGTGAGAGAGATCTTTCGGTCCGCTCTCCGATTCGCTCTGCGGCTCAACAGCCTCGCTGATGGACCACAGGGCAAGACGCTGCGGCGAGAAGAGACCATGATGACCGGCAAGCTGGACCGTCGGAAGAGCCGTGGGTCCCACGGTGACATGCAGGCGAGAGGTCTCCCGTCTTTCCGGCGAGCTCGGCACAGCCAAGCGGCTGATCCGAACCCTGTCCTCATGCTGTGAGCTCGGAAGTCGGGCCTCACAAGATCTTCCGCCACTGCTCTCACCTCCCCAAGCAGAGCATCGCCACCCATCACATGTGATGCACCGCTTTCCCATGGCAGAGAGCGTGATGAACCGGCTAAGTTGGCTTGGTGAAACCCTTCTGACACGCGGAGGCACTTGCTCAGAAACAAGTGCTAGGGCACAGCAAGCCATGTCGCAGGCACCGGCGCCCATCGTTTTGCGAGACAGGCTGCCCTACGACAATCGAGGCAGGCAGCGTTTACAGAGCGCATCGCTGTGTGGCTCGACTCCGCTGCGCGCAGTTGGAAACGAGCCTTCGAGAGAAGAGCGTGGCGACTCCAAGCGAATCTCGGTTACAGCGCGGCCTGCATCGCTAGCGCGCTTTTTCTCCACCGCCTCGCTCAGCCGGTGGTTTCGCGCGCAAGCAGAACCGCTCCCTCTCCCCCACACTCACACCTTCCAAATCAAGCGCAACCAAGCCTGCGGCTGCTCGGCTCTCCGCGTCGATGGGCCATCGAGACCGCCGGAGGTGGTTGGGCCGCGGTCGCTATCGCCGCTCCGGCTTTTGCTCACAGCTGAGAGCTCATTCGAGTAGAGACTGCGGGCCGGCGCTTCCGTTTTCCCGTCTCGTTGTGGTGATTGAGATTCAATCATCGGAGGGAGAGCCTAGTTGATGATAGGAGTGTACCGTTCAGCGATGCAGAAGAGGTTTCATATGCACGCAGATCCGGCGTTGGCGGATGCAGCATGTCCCAGAGCAGTGGCAGACAATGGGCGGCCGTGGAAGACAGGCTCAGAGACTCAGCGCAAGGCGTGATTGGATCCGCCGTCAAGTTCATGGCAGGAATACCGCGGCTACCAGCCGCGCTCCCTGATTGGAAGATCTGAGACCCAGGCGACGCTCACTATCAGTGCAGCGATTGCAGGCCTTTTGGCTCTTCCGGGCGACTGATCGCGACTGATGGTCGCAAGTAGCGCTTCTTTCGCCATCGTAGAGGATGATGGCCCACACCGTGCCGCAGGATAGGCTTTGACGGTGCTCACATTGACAAAGGGATGACCGAAGCGAGCAGATTATCGGAGCACCGATCGCGAGCGCGGAGACGATGGAGCATGGGGAAATGGGTCACATTGCCGAGGATGACTTTGTTGATGCTGCGACAAGACCGACTTCCCCGCACATAGAGCACCACTCCTCGACTCGCTGAGGGTCACGAGTGCCGCGAGCAAGCGGGAAGGCGTGACGATCAAAGCGTCGCGCCATTGCTTCGCCGAAACTGGCTACGCCTGTCATCATCATCGACTTTCCAGGCCGTCTTCCGAATGCAATTCGACAAGCGAGCACTGTTGCTGCACACTTCGGAGATCGTCTCTCCGAGCAAGCTCATTTGTCCAGATACGGCGAAGGAACTTGTTATCTTGGGGCATAGGCAAGCAATGTTGCCAGTTCCTGACCCTGTTGAGCTCAGGCCGCTCGCACAGAGACGGTAAGAGCCTTGACGAGATTCGGCCGCTCGATGACGACGAAGAGCCTCCATATTGTCGGCAGTTGCACCTCCGAGCTGCCGTCGTCGTACGGCGGAACCTGACGATACATTAGCGCGAAAAGCCACGCACCTCAGCCAGCCAATTCTGGACCACCATCCAGGACCCGAGCGACTGGGACTTTGCGGCATAAGAGAAATCCGTGCACACTCGCTTTGCACCACTCGCTTGTGCAAAGCGGCGGCATCAGCCGGCGGAGACAGCTTGATACTGCCAAAGCTTCTGCACGGTCTAGTCGACGGAAGGGCGTGCGCCGTATCAAATCGGGATATCGCCATCGCCATCCGCTTGTCCACGCACAATCAGATGGCGGTGGGCGGAGCGGCGACCAATCGCATCCAAGCAGCGTACGCCGCACAGCGGAGTCTGCATGTCATGGATGTGATGCATGAGCAAGGTTGATCAAAGTCGCTCAGCGTCACCGCCGACGGCAGCTGAGGCGCTACGCAGCGTGACGTGACGTCGGATTCATGGGCTCCGCACGCCAATGCGCGTTGCCTCGGCCGTGGGCAACGCCGCTCGTTGTCCTCCTGCAGATAACGCAGAGCGTTTTAGCTCCAAAACGTTCGAACTCCGACACGTCCAGAAAGCCAAACAAGGGTTTTGCAGCCCTTCGGGCTCTCGTGGGCCTCCACCCCCGGCCGGCATTGCCTCCTCCGAGCACTAGCGGCTTTGCTTCAAGCTCAGCGATCCGCCGCCGGATCAGCATCTGCCACGCAGCGCCCTATTTGTCTGTTTGTGTCGTTCTTCTCGTCCGCTCGACACTGGGATCGGGCAGAACAGGGCGGAAAAGCGCCCACTTGAATTCATTTAGTGCTCGCTCGGCGGTGGACGCGGCCCCTATTCCGTCGCAATCGCCTCCTCAATCGGCGACAGCACTGCGTTTGCACACTCATCCATAAGCGAGGTTGCTCGCATCCAACCGTGCATGTCTTCCAACCTGCCTAACTCACATCTGATGTCGCCGTCGGCAATGGCGGCGGCGGCCGCGGCGGCGACGGCGGCACACCGAGCCGCCACCTCGCCCTCCCTCGGATATCCACTTTTGCCCAGGTGTGATTGCCGAGCCTCTTCGCTTGCTGCCTCGGACCCTGCTCGTCGCCACAGCTCGCAATCTCACCACAGCCGCCCGAGTGTCTTCCAACCTCACCTGCGTATCGGTACTGACAGCGCTCCACGCGCGCGGGCGCACTCTCCGTGCTAGCGCCGAAACAAGCTCAACACGCCCACACTCGCCTCGGTGCACAGGCTTCCGACTCCTGATTGGGCCTAACGTTCTTCTCGCCTTAGCCTAATTCTGCCGGACCCAGCAGGCTCAAGCTTCACATCGCCACTGTAGCTCGCTCGATGCAGTGCTTGTCGCTATCGACGCCTGCGATACTGAGCATGCTCCGCTCTCGCTCGGCGCTCCCCATGGGCGCCATCGTATCCAACTCGATGCGTATAAAGACCGGGCAGATCGTAGCCAGTTCCATCCCCTCTCATCATCAACCTTCTCCTTTCTCTCATCTCCACTACCCCTCTTCCCACTCTCTTCGATAGAAAGCCCACCCCCCTAGCCACCCTCAAAAGACAACCTTCGCCATGCAGCTCAAGCTCTCCTTCGTCGCCGGTCTCATCGCCAGCGCCTCGCTGGCCACCGCCGCTCCCGTCGAGCAGGAGCGCGGTATCAACATCGACATCTCCAAGCGCGCCACCCTGACCAAGGCCGGCACCGACCAGATCGACTGGACCAAGGTCGATGCTCACATGCAGGGCCTGCGCGCAAAATACTCGAAGAGCCTTGCGAACTACGAGAAGAACACCGGCAAGGTTCACCCCCTCAAGCGCGAGGTGCCTGAGCTCTCTAAGCGCGCCACCGGCACTGTCGGCCTCACCGACCAGCAGAACGGCGAGCTCTGGACCGGCACCATGGCCTACGGCACCCCTGCTCAGAGCTTCTCGATCGACTTTGACACCGGCTCTTCGGACACCCTTGTCAACCCCGGCGCCTACAACCCCAGCTCGTCGTCCACCTCGAGCACCAACGGCGACACCTTCTCCACCGCCTACGGTGATGGCACCACTGCCTCGGGCACCATCTACCGCGACACCGTCCATATCGGGGGTCTGAGCGCCACTAAGACAGCAATCGGCGTTTCCAAGACCACCTTCATCGACTCCTCGGAGGGCTCGTCCGGCATCTCGGGCATGGCCTTCCCCCAGCTCGCCGCCTTCGGCTCGAGCTACCTCCCCTACTTCTACCAGCTCAAGCAGGCTGGCGCCGTCACCTCGGGCAAGTTCCAGTTCGACCTCAGGACGAGCGGAAGCTCCCTATTCCTCGGTGGCACCAACTCGGCTAAGTACAGCTCAACGCCAGTCTACGTTAGCGTTGACTCGAACCAGGGCTTCTGGCAGGTGCCCGCCTCGGTCAACAGCATCGGCATTGAGTCGATCGTTGACACTGGTACGACGATCATTGTCGCCCCTACCTCGCAGGCCCAGGCACTCTTCAACAAGCTCGGACTGCCGACGTTCACCCAGGACGGCTCGACCTACGCCTACTACAACTGCAACTCGCCCCCTACCGTGACATTCAAGTACGGCTCGTACACCAAGAGCCTCTCGGCTGCCACCACCTCGTTCGGTACCACCAACGACGGACACTGTGTGCTCTCGGTTGCTGGTGGCGACCTTGGCATCAACGCCTGGATCACCGGCGACTCGTTCCTCCAGAACACCGTCGCCATCTTCGACACGGACAACAACCGCGTTGGCTTCGCCAACAAGGCTTGAAGAGGCCTCGTCGTCGAAATGAAATGAAACGAACCTGTTTGTCACGGCCCCCCTTCCCCTTCACATCAAGCAATCATGTACATCGGCTCGCGGATGGGCTCCGGGAACAGCTTCCCGGTGTCCGCCTCTCTCCGCTCGCAGCCCGCGCTGGTAGTCTTTTCGCTTATGCCAATACCAGACAAGATACCTTCTCATCTTTTCGTTCTGTGCTGCACGACCCCGCACTCTTGAGCTGCAGATGAAGTGTGCTATGCATTGTCCTGCGCTCTGCATTGTTCCATATGCTCCATTGTCTCGCTCATTTTTCGATGGAACGCCCACCTTGGTTGATTCGGCCTTTGAATTGCATCCTTTCCTAGCCTTTCTCACCCTCTCTTGTATATCGTCGGCCGATCTTCTCGCCAACATAGATGTCTCAAAGAATCATGGCAACCCACTGGTCCGACTTGGAGGACCCGGAGGACCTATTCGCTGTAGGCGTCAGCCATCTCCCCGAAGGTGTCGGCCTGGCAGAAGCCAGTGAGCTTGAATGTACGAAAAGCAAAGTCTAAGATTTTTTTCATACATATGTACAATCTTGGGTTGATTTGATATACAAGCATTGATAGTGTAGGGGTATCATGAGTCGTTGCCACTCATCGCCTTTCCGAGGCGTGACTACCGATTCGACTCGACCGGGGTTCGAGTCCCCGTCAATGCATTCTTTTTTGCGTCTTTCCGCGCGACTTCTTTTTTTTGCCATCTTTTCGGCTCAGCATGGCGAGATTACCCTTTCAGCTTTCAGGGTCTCGCTTCAACCGGGACCCTGCCCCACCATGTTGGCTCGAAGTTGACAGTCACCGAGCCTAGATTAACCTGACGTAAGTCGGCTGACCTTAGTCTGTGGTACGATCTGAACAAACGCAGAGCCAATCGCGAGCTCGAGTATTTGTGATGCCGATTGCGGTAGCTTCGATGGTGGGGTCGAGACTCGAGCTGGCTGGGCGTGCGGGGAAAGGGCGGCTAGTCGCGCGGGCTTTGTATCTCAACTGTTAAGCGATGGCGCCCAAGTCGATGGGGTGCCGGAGGTCCAGCCTGGCTCGATCGGCGATAGAGCAAAGATCATGCTACTTTGACCCTTCCGACCCTCTTGGCGCTGTGTGGACAAGAGGCAGGTGGATCTGCGATACGATCTCACGTCAAGGCTCCTTTTGCCTGTCTCTCGGAGCTCGAAATCGGCACGACGCCCAGGCTCAAGCGAGGGCGCAGCGCACCTTTCAGCACGAATAAAAAATCCGCGTGCGGGGCGAGGATTTCCACAGGCGGGACGAAGGCAGTTGAGCAGCCCGCCAAAGACGGCCGTTCAGGAACACCAGGGCAGTCCTAAAGAGAAAATCAATGCACTGACGCTTCCCGCGGGTTCCGCTGGTCCCATAGTGCATCCACTGCATCCACTGCAGTCAAGCGCTTGGCGCCCGTCTCAGCCCTTCTGCAGGCCGGCCAAAAGGTGCTCTTTACACCACGCACAGCTTGGCGGTACATGACCAAGTGCAAACAGAGAGCGTAGGCGCCTGTACGTGCCTGGGCTCCGGGCTCGCGCAGATCTGAGACCGGGCAGCTCGTCAAGTGCATCCAGCCGCACAGCGATTCATGGTCCGCCCCTGGGTCTGTATGCTATGGGAGCACGGGGAGATGTCGGGATCCTCCACTCGACGTCTGAATACAGTCGATTAAAAACCGTAGCGCCGATGGCGACAGGCAGATCAGGCACTCGGATCTGCACCGCAGGCTTCGATTCGTAGAGCCCCATTGCGTACAGGTCAGGCCACACAGGCCATGCGTCTACCTGCAGGCTGCTTCCAGATGCAGCTGCTTTGTTCAAGGCAACAAGCCGAGTGAGGTTCATCCGAAAGCGTATATTGCTGGCCCTCTCTGGGTGGCCGAGACCCCCGTCGCCCCTTCTCCCTCTTTGCTCTCTTCCCTACTCGTGTCACCATCCGTATCTGACCGCTTCCTTCGTCTTCTCTTGCTTCCACCATCATCACGGCGAGGCTCGAGATAGCGACATGGTGAAGACCTCGTTGGGTATGCTCGCAAGAGCGGGCTCCCTGGCAGCGCTCCTCATCAGCACGTTCTCGTTGCACGCACACGCGCTTGGTTTTTCTGTCGACGCTCTCAACTGCACTCAGCTCGACTGGTCCGCCTCGCTCACCCAGACAGAATGGAGTGTGGCATCGTACATCAACCTATTCTTCGTCTCCACCGAGAGCGCACGCAACTACTCGCTCCTCTACTCTGCGCTCAGTGGCGGCGATTTCTCAACGCCAGGAAGCTATCGAAAAGTCACTCCCTTCGGTAACACGGCGCTCAGCGGCCCATACCGCATCGGCATCGGTCTCGCCGATATCAACGGCAACATCCTCACCACCGTCAGCACCAGCGAAGGCGTTGTACAGGTAACAGCCATCGACTCGAGGACATTCACCTTTACAGACTGCGGCAGGAACGGCACTGCGCCAGCCTCTGCATCGACGGCTTCGGCTTCTACCAGCCCGACTGCCGCCTCCACTTCGGCTTCTCTCGCCACCACAGCCCCTTCGGCCACTTCTCGATCCACGCAGACCGTCGCTTCATCGACGTCGGTCGCAGCAGCACCCGTGGGCTCTCTGGCACCCGCTGCGACGACCTCGACGACGCCGGTGCACCACGTCAATAAGGGTGCGATTGCAGGCGCTGTGATCGGCGGTGTGGTGCTGCTACTGATTGGAGTGGCGCTCATGAGGTGGTGCGCGTCGCGGCGGCGTACACGCAGGCTGAGCATGGCGGCACACCGCATGTCGGCCCTGCGCTCGCCGTCGCTCTCCGAAAAGGCTGCCGGCTCGCCCAAGGACGACGGCTCCGTCTCGCCGCACAGCCAGCGTCGCATGACCGCCAGGGTGTATCCGTCCGGCGACACGCTCGATGTGGCGGCACTCGGCCGGCTCAGCTCGAGCTCGCGCCATCGATCAGCTTCGAACGGCGACGATGTGTCGCTCTCCAACATCCTTGCGCAAGGACCGGCGCGCGATCATGAGGCCGAGGTGGAGCCCGAGATCCGCGTAGTCAAGGTGCCCTTCAACCTCACCCCTGGCCAGCAGATGGCGCCCGCGCACGAGTCCGTCGCGCTCGACACACAGTTTGCAGACTCGGATACGCCTTACCTGCCGCTGAGTAGGACGAAGAGTGTTCCTGTGCATCCACATGCTTTGAACCCCTTCTATTCTGCGGATCCTGCCATGGCGAGTGCAGAGGCGGTGGGAGAATCGTCGCTGCACGCGCGATCGAAGTCGACGCCGGTGGTCGATCCGCTCAGCAGCACAACCCCCACCACCTCGCCTACTGCATCCTCGTTCCCGAACCGAACACTGCGCAGCCCACACTCGCAGAACTTCAAGATCCCACGTGTCAGCGTCCCCGCCTACCTCGCCGGCATCGAGTCGGGCCACGACGATCTCGGCGCAGAGTCCATGGCGAGACAGGTCTCGTGCGACTCGGGCATGCGCCGCTTCTCCACGGGCGCTGCTACCTTTGTCTCGGTTGATGAAGACCCCTTTGTCGACGCGGCTCAGGAACACGAGCCGTCCATCTCGCATGCGGCATGATCCTCCTCCTACGGCACCCCCACCCTCTTCGCATTTGTAACGGGCTCCCACTGCAATAAGTTATACGTACCTCACACCGTGTGCATTTGTGCATTGAGCACAGCAGAGACCGTCAGCGAGGAGATGACAGATTGTCGTTCGTCCAGACGGCCGCGCATGAGCTGAGCTACAATCCCACTCGGACCTGAGTCGAGAGAGCCAGCGAGTGAGATCAAGGCAGACCGCCAGACAGTCGCGCAGCGAAGCGTCCGAGTCTGAGCCCAACAAGACACCACAGGTCCCTCGTGTGCCGACGACGCATCAGCCGGCTCGCCGAGTCTTGTACCTCCTCGTTCCGTTCGGCCGTTCAGTGCGCTGAGCATTCAGACTAGGCGCGCAAGTTGAGAATGGTGACGCCAAACCCCGGGCTGACCGCACGCAAGTCCGCATCCAACCTCAACCACACAGAACGCCAGACAGGCAACACGATTACATCGCCACAAAGTGCAGGCTGGGCACCAAATCGACGGTCATCGGAAACGGAGACAGAGCGATGCTGCGGCCCATCTCGACTCGGGCCTCTCCTCTCCGTGCACAGAAGGCCAGATGAGCAAAACGATAACATCGTCCCAAAGTGCAGACCGGGCATCAAATCGACGATCATAGGACACGGAGACAGACCGATTCTGCGCTCAGCTCAACTCAGGTGTCTCCTTGCACAACAGACCAGATAGAGCAACACGATAACATTGGTATAAAATACAATCAGAGCAAATGCGGTATGACCGGGACACGAAAAGAAGTTTGGGTTTGCTGATCTACTTGCGTGCATGGTCTGCATCCGAGTCGCCAGCATCGGCAGTCTTGACGACATCGTCATCAGCCTTCTTGGCAGCGTACGACTCCTCCCTGTTGAGTGTTGCAAAAGCGGGCTCGTTGTTGCGGGCATTGTCGGTGACCATGCCATCATCAGCGGTGCCGCCGACTTCAGCCAGGAGCCTTGCGCGGAAGACCTTGCGCTTGGCGGGCGAGAGATCCTGGACCGACCTGGAGATGATGTTGCCCTCAAAGATGCGGTGCATGAGTTCGAGGGTGACGCCGCTCGACTCTGGCAGGAAAAAGGCAGCCCAGATGACCGCCACGCTCGTCATGATGCCAAACAGGAGGAATGTGCCGTACTTGATGTGCTCGAGTGCACGCGGCGTGATGAGCGCAATGACAAAGTTGAAGAACCACTGGCTCATGGTGGCAGCCGACATGGCAAGCGCACGCAGCTGGTTGGGTGCCACCTCGGCACTAACCGCCCACGTCACCGAAGACCAGCCCAGGCCATAACCGACGACAAAGATGTACACCATGGCGATGGTGAGGTAGCCCACGCCATCGACAGGCGTGCCGGCAGGACGAACAGCCTGGTAGATGGCGATCCAGAAGAGCGTAAACACCTGCACAAGGCCGCCGATGATGAGGCACCACTTTCGTCCGAGCTGCTCGATGGCCACCGCCATGAAGAGACCGGTGGTAATGATCTTGACCACGCCGTAGACGCCCGTTGCGAGCAGGCCACTCGACTGTCCCGTGATGCCGAGCGACTTGAAGATCTGGGGCGAGTAGTAGTTGATCGAGTTGGTGCCGGTGAACTGCTGGAAGAACATGAGCAGCGCGCCGATGAAGACTCGGTAGGTGGTGACGCGGTCCGAGAAAGCCATCTTGAGCTGCTGGACGAGCGAGAGACCCGACTTGCCCTCGAGATCCTGCTCGATCTCGCGGAGGATTCCGACGACGACAGGGTCGTTGACGTCGGCGCGGTTGATGCGGGCGAGCGACTTCTGCGCCTCTGCGTTCCTCTGCTGTTCCACGAGCCATCGAGGCGACTCGGGCTGGAAGAGGATAGTGACGACAAAGAGCGCGCCAGGCAGGCACTGGAGTGCAAATGGCACCTGCCACATGGCGCTCGAAGTCTGGTCGGGATAGTTCTGCACCATGCCGTAGTTGACAAAGTAGGCGAGGCAGATACCGGTGACGATGAGCAGCTGGTACATGCCGGCAAGACGACCACGGATGGCGCGCGGTGCGCATTCGGACAAGTACATGGGCACAGTCGACGAAGCTAGACCCACGCCGAATCCGCCGATAACGCGACCGACATAAAGCTGGTTAAGAGCTGCATTGGGGCTCTGACCGTTGAGGCAGCAGAGGGTCTGAACGAGGGAGCCGATGAGGAAGACGGTGGCGGAGATGAGCATGGCTTGCTTGCGGCCGAAGCGGTGAGGCAGGTAGAAACTGGCGGCGGCACCAAAGAAGCAGCCGGCCTGAAGCACCGAGACGATGTTGCCCTTGAGGGCTGCGAGCTTGGCATCGTTATTCTCAAGGCCAAAGTCCTTCTTAAATGCAGGCATGTTGAGAACGCCTCCGATGAGACCGGTGTCCCACCCGAAAAGCAGACCTCCGAAAGAGGCGCAGATGCCGAGGATGTAGACACGCCAGTGGTCGCGGAGATCCTCGGCGATGGCCGAGGGACCGAATCGACGCTTGGTGGTCTTGTCGGCTACAAGGTGTGCATTGGTGGCGGCGGCAAAGTTGTCCTCCTGCTTGGAAGGGGTGGACGACCCCTCAGACGTGGCACGCGTCATTGCGGGCAAATGCAGCGAGCAAAGGTGGAATGCGGGGAAGATAGAGCTGGGGTCGGAGGCAGTAGTGGAGAAGCGGATGTGGGGAAAAGGTACGGAAGGGAAGCAGAGGGGTGGCTACTTGTACCCGTTTGAGATGTGGGGAATGGAAGCGAAGACGGAGCAAGGTACCGAAGGGTGGGGACGGCTGTAGGCGAGGCTGGAGTCAATCGCGTGGTGAATGAGGCGAGTCGAGGTCGAGAGGCTATCGCGGTGAAGCGCTTCCGCTCTACGATGAGCACGGATTGGTCACAGTGTCGCGGGGCGTGTCAACTAATGCAGCGAGGCACGAGACGGCGCCGGGAGCCCGAATGAAACGTTGGCGTGCGAGAGGCTAACCTAAAAGTGAGGGGAGAAAGCTGATGGAGCGGGGGGAACTCCGGGCGAATGCACGCCAAGGTGGCGCACCCAGCTTATGCTTCTGGGTACGGAGAAGGGAGAGCGGAGATCGAGACAAGAACCGCTTGGTCCGGGTCAGGATGCGGTCCGGGATGGTCGTGGTGGGGGAGAAGATGTTGCGATGGAAGCTAGCTCGGTGTCATTGCTGCCGGACCGTGGTCGGGAGAGCACAAGAGACGAAGCACAAATCTGCGGCCAGCCACTTTTCGGGCGGGGACTCCAGATCAGCTGCAGTCGAAGAAGCGGCGGTTTGCGGCAAGGATGCTGCAGAGCGGGGTGGAGAAGCCAACGGGGGCGTGTTCGGGCACGGTGGGAGAGCCATGCAGGGCACGCCTTCCGAGGCCATGCTAGCATGCGGTGGGTCATTATTGGCGGTTAGCGGTTGGAGCGAGCTAGCCGGTCTGGACAGTTTTGGCCAAACGCACCCGAGAGAAACTGGCGTTGCAACCAACCGCAGTGGACTTTCGAAGGTTTAGGCACCCACTCCGCCAAAAAGGCTCCATTTCGACAGACAATTTTTCACACTTGCCCACTACCGCCACTAGCCACAGTCCCAGACACTAGGCGCGCAGGTGTAACTCGCCACCCACCAAGCGAGCTCAGCATGTCTCAGAGGTCGCGAGCCTCGCACCTCTGTTCATTTCTTTTTTTGCAGAGGTCTGGGATGTTTCAAGCCAGGCACCGGCACACGATTCTTTTCGGCACCTCGGAGGTGTCAAGGAATTGATTGGTTGACGTTGACGGCTTTGTTTCGAAGTTTGTTTGAGGTGCAGCTTCCGATTGGACAGCAATGATTTACAGTATGAGCCCGGTGACCAATGGACCCTCGGCTGACGGCGGTCGTCAGGGTCAGAGGTCAGCTGGTGGCGTGCAGTCTTGGCCTGGCTGAGTGTCGACAACATCAAGCCATCCCCGCGGGGAGCGCTTTTTCTTTTTCTCTCCGCCGACAGCGGAGGCTGAACCCCACGTCTATTCGGCTCGACTCGAGCGTCTTGGCATCCGTCATCTGGCCGGCTTCTTTACGGACCGAACGATCTGCGTCTCGCAACCTCGGTAGATTTGTGCTTCCCCACACCTCGAGCTTGTGCGTGGTGCTGCACGGAGCTCTCCATCTGCGTCGCTCTCCCCCTCCTGTGCATCGTGCATCAGGATTGCATTGAATTCTGCCGAGGCCATTGCGGACATGCCGGACGTCTGTCGAATGTGCATGAGTTGGTTCCAGCGATGCCCCACCTTGTCCTGCATCGACTCCTTTCTCTGTACACTATGTGCTGCACAGGATCACCTTGTCTTCCCCGCGGGGGCTCACCAAGTCGTGTGCCCCTGCCTCCTCCCCGCGGGGTCGTATCTGTCCCCCACATGCACCTGACTGCATCCTCCGTGCGTACCTGGCGCTCCTACAAACATGCCCTCACTACCCAGATCTGTATGCCCGTCTTGGCCGCCGACATTCAGCAAGGTACAGCAACATGGATGACGTGCGGGGTCGCGACCCGAGCGCGGGCATGAACTGGGCACCCCACTCATGGCAGCTCCCTCATGACATGCCCCCGCGGGGAAGCGCACATTTCAGCCGAGCACAGCACGCACGCCCATCGAGACTGGACAGACATCGCGTAAGAGCCTCGGCTGCTCCCACAAGATGCACACGTCCTGGTGGGCGCATGGCCATGACCGAGATTGCCGTCGGGTTATCAGGGAATCTCATGGCGATCTCGATTTTTCGGAACGATATATTGTATGGCTACTCGACCTAACACCTGGCAAAAATGTTCACATCGTAAAAACTCGCGTGGTGTGCAGTTAAAGCATCGCTTAATCCAGAGGCTCTGTATTAGCTTGCCGCAATGCATACATCATACACAACCTATGGATTAGCATTAATACATTGCACAGCTGTGTATGAGCTATGCATTAGCTCCAGGTTAACGCAGAGCCTGTGTGTGAGGTATGCATTACCATTAATACATAGGCTAGACCTGTGTTTGAGCGATGCATTGCCTCATTTAATGCAGAGCCCGTGTCTAACCGATGCATTGACCATCAATACAGAAGCTGTGGTCGCGATCCAATGCATAGCTCAACCACAGCCTAATTCTCTCACGGCCATCCAAGCCCGCAGAGACCAACTTGCATTTTGACTACACAGATCAACATTGACCCATATCAGCGTGTGGTGAGGCAAGTGAGGGTGAGGTGAGTGAGTCTCCGTGAGTGTGAGTGAGTGTGAGTTGAGGGTATCGGGTGAGGGTATCGGGTATCGGGTGAGCTGAGTCTTCGGTGAGTGAGTGAGTGAGTGAATTAGTGCGAGAGGTTGAGGTGAGACTTACATAAGCTTGAGTCAGGAAGAAGAGAGGACCAGATGGAGGAAAAGGGATCTTAACATTTTAACAATTTCGATTCCAGGTCACGTGACCGTGTGTGTCAGTTAAAGCATAATGCGTTTCTGTTGCATGCATTAAGCTATGCATTGAGATCTATACATCGGTGCTGTGTTAGCTTATGCTTTAACCACACACCACGCGAGTTTTTACGATGTGGTTCGCTCGGAAGTGGCTCGAAACCTCCACACAGACCACCTTGTGCCGATCAGAAGAAATGCCACATCCTAGCTTCAATCCACCGCGCTGTCGACGTAGTGTCCAGAGCAGCACACTCAACACTGGTCAGATACTGTCATGCTGGCAGCACAGAAGACACGACTTACATCGCAGCTTCTCTTCTCTCGCCTGGGATCGGCAAGCTCTGGCGCACGAGCGATGAGCACCACAGTTCGACCGGCCACGGTGCCGCTGGTGATTGCGCCCAAGGCGCTCGCGTCGCTCATCGAAGCAAAGCAGGACGGCAGCAACAAGCTGCGCATTCTGGATGCCACTTGGTTCATGCCCAATACCAACCCGCCGCGCAATCCTCTGCAGGAATTCACGGCGGGGCCTCGATTGCCGAGAGCGCAATTCTGGGATGTGGACAAGGTGGCCACTACTGGCGAAAGCGTTCGCAACCTTCCGCACATGATGCCTTCTGCTGCCACCTTTGCACGCGCTGCGTCGGAGCACGGCATCGAGCCCGAGACGCATGTGGTGGTATACGACACCCATGGCGTTTTCTCGGCACCCCGGACCGCATTCACCTTCAAGGCGTTCGGCCACTCCAACGTCTCGGTGCTCAACGGCGGGCTGCCGGCGTGGATCAATCGCGGCCTTCCCACCGAGGAGGGAGAGCCTAGCTCGGTTGCCAAGACAGACTACCCGGAGCCTGATCTGCAGGACGGCTTCATCCGCTCGTTCGACGAGATGGTGGCCAATGCCAAGATGGGTGCACGCGGCCAGACGGTGTTTGATGCACGATCCAAAGGCCGTTTCGACGGCAGCGATCCGGAGCCCCGGCCCGGTCTTTCCTCTGGGCACATCCCGCACAGCCTTTCTCTTCCGTTCCCTACGCTGCTCAAGACCGAAACAGGAAAGGATGGCAAGACGTACACGGTGCTCAAGGACCAGATCGAGCTGTGGCGAACGCTGGGCGATACCGTTGGCGGCACCGAGGCACTCGACAAGCTGCGCCAGGCTTCGAGCGGCGGTGAGCTGGCCGCCACCAATACGTGCGGCTCGGGCATGACGGCAGCGGCCATCTGGCTGGCGCTGCAGGAGATCGGAGTGCAGAGCAGCATCTACGACGAGAGCTGGATGGGATGGGCCTCGAGGGAGAGCGAGGGTGTGCCCATCGACAAGAACGTATGAAGCACCACACACACACACACTCCCACACATGCACATCGATTCCCGCCAATTTCCAGCTTTCGCACGCCAGATTGTGATGGCCAAGGTGAAGTGAAGCATGGCGTGTGATAAGATGAAGCGGGTCGTCGGTTGTGCCGCTGATCCGCGTATCGAGTCAGATGATACGCCCGCGTGGTCGGACGAGCTGCGCGGAACAACCGGCAGAGTTGCCGGGATATCAGAAGATGCGATCCAGAGATTAGAGCGCTTATCAAACCTAGCCGCCACGTTGCTTCTTCCTTCACCCGCACGTTTCCGACACCTTTCGCATTCACCCTTGTGCTCATTCTCGTATCTGGGCTTGGACAGGCGTTGTTGCAGGGCATACCTGTTCGCTACGCTCAGACCATGCTGGACGACCATTGCTAGGGGGGAGCGGCACAAGACACAACGAACAGCGCGAAACGGGAACTGAGCCGGCCGCACGGGTGCTTTGCCGCCATTTCCACACGGCGAGAGCACCGTTGAGCCAGAAGCGCAACGGCTCGCGAAATAGCCGGTTGGCAGGTGCCAGCCACGGTTGCGAGAACCGCTTTCCCCCACCAGAAGCGGCGGCGGGCGGCTACGGATTAATTCACCGCGAAATGCACCGTTGCCGCTCGACGGGGGGTGGCAAACACGGCGAATTGCCTGTCAACCTGCGCGCTTGCCGCGGGGAAAAACAAGACTCGCTTGCCGCGCGCTATCATCATGGCTTGCCGCGACGTTGTCTCTTCCTCAACGGTGTCGGCGGCGTCGGTTGGCGTGGCGCTGTGATAGCTGCCTGCAGTTGGCAGCGACCGTCATGTGATGGGACCGTATCAATGGGAGATTGATTCCAATGTGCTGTGGAACGGAGGGCCAGTCGATACGCCAGAGCGAGTCAAAACCGGCTTATCTTGCGGCGCAGCTGCACCGAGACGCATGTCAAACGAGAGTACTGTACAGCGTGGCTCTTCGGATGCCATGCCCTACGATAGCAGGTCATGAGCACCGTCATGCCAGGAGGCTGCATCAGGTCCGCGTGCTCCTATCGGTACCTCGATGCTTGGCCATGCACACTCGCTTGAAGCCATGCGAGCGCGTATCGACCAACGCCAGCTCTACTGCTCGCCTCGGCTAGCTCAAGCTCACCAAGTCTTGACTGCGTCGGCTTTGTACACTCGCGATGCGCCTGCTCCCACGCCATTGGCTCACCCTCATGTGGGGTAGGGTGGTCCCTGCAGATACGTGCCTGTTGATACCGTATATCTAGGACTCTTCTTGGCCCACTACCCCCGCCACCTCCCCGCGGACGGCCAAGAGTCTCTCGAGCATCGTCATTCCTTCGCCCTCCTTACCATACATCGACGACCATGAGCAGCAGAAAAGATTCTGTCTCGTCCATGGCGCCCGAGAGCGCCAAGGCGCCGAGCGAGAAGGGCATCCAGGCCTACGCCGTCACCGATCTCGACTTGGACAACAACCCAACGAAGCTCACCAAGATCGAAGAGGTGATCGAGGCCGAAGGCCACCTCTCCGACGACGAGGCACGCAAGCTGCTGCGCAAGATCGACTGGCACACGGTGCCATGCCTCATGGCCATCTACGGCCTTCAGTATGCCGACAAGGTCTCGCTCGCCAACGGCGTCCTCTTCGGCCTCAAGTCCGACACACACCTCAAGGGCCAGGAGTACTCGTGGCTCACCACCATCTACTACCTCGGCTACTTCCTCTTTCAGCCGCTCATGAACTATGCTATGCAGCGCGTCGACGCCGCCTACGTGCTTTCCGCCATGACCATCGTCTGGGGCATCGTCCTCGTCACTCTCGGACTGTGCAACAACTTTGCACAGCTCATGGCGGTGCGCTTCATACTTGGCGCCTTGGAAGGAATCGTTACACCAGGCTTCTCGCTGATTGTTGCGAGTTGGTACCGGAAATCCGAGCAGAACGCCAGGCAGCTGCTCTACTTTGCCATGAACACCGGATTCTCCATCTGGGTCTCCGTCGTCATCTACTTTATCGCCAAGAAAGCGCACGACGATGGCACCGTCTCTGGCTGGAGAGTCATCAATTTCTTCCTCGGTGGTCTGACCGTATTCACGGGCTGCGTCACCGCCGTCTTCCTCAGACTGCCCAAGAACGCATGGTGGTTAAACGAAAAGGAGCGCACGCTTGCCCATGCTCGCATCATCGACAATGGCACCGGCACTGGCGAGACGCAAGAATGGAAGTGGGATCAGGTCAAGGATGCTTTCACCGACCCTACGACGTACTTCATCTTCTTCATCAACGTCACTTGCTGCATCCCCAACGGCGGCATCACCACCTTCCAGAGCCTGATTTATCAATCTTTCGGCTTCACCCCGCTCGAGACGATCCTGTACCAGCTGCCGTCGTTCGCCATGTCCTTCTGTTGGATCCTTTTCGCCGCCTTCATGATCCACAAGTTCCCCCGGCTTCGCTTCTTCTTTATGTGCTTCACCGTCATCCCTGCATTTGTTGCCGTGCTCACCGCAGGCACGCTACCCAACGAGCCTAGGTACCGCTGGACACGATACGGCGTTTACCTTATGAGCGTGCTCTACGCCTTGCAGAGCTTCCTTATGTGGGCACTCATGCCCGCCATCATCGGCGGCAGAACCAAGAAGACGGTCGTAGCCACTCTTTGCTTCATGGGCTACTGCGTTGGTGTAAGTGTGCCCATCTCCGATATTCATTTTTGCGACGGCGTCTCACTGACACGACTCTATTTTTCCTGGCGGTGACAGAACATGATCGGCCCACAGGTGTTCCGCGCATCCGATGCGCCGCGCTACATCCGAGGTCTCATTGTAGTCGCCTCGATGCTGGCGATTGTCTTTGTGCTGTGCGTCTGCTGGTTGCTGTACCTGGTCGCCGAGAACAGGCGCCGCAGAAAGCGACTCGCAGAGATGGGCGTTTCGGAGGAAGAGAGGCTGCTCAAGAACAAGATCAATGGCGAACTCGATGTAAGTGTCCCCTTTGCTTTTTATTTGCTGTGCAGATCAGTCTCTGACACTTTCTGGTCTTGTCGTTTGAACAGATGACCGACAACAAGAACATTTACTTCCTGTACGCCTGGTAGACATATACATACGTTCGCAGAGTGCCAGTCAGAATGTACATCACCGATCCTACTATCACAAGCAGTTGTCGGTTTTGCCGGGTGCTGGGGCTGGCGTGGGCAGGAGGTTGCGGTGGTGGCCGGCGGACAGAAGTGGCGCCGAACTTTCGCCGAGCACGTGAATTTGACCGGCGCCTTAGGTGCAGTTGCAGCTGCTCTGTCAACAGGGGTCGTGTTTGTGGGGAGTGTAGTCTGTTGCACCGCCGGATGATCGTATCTTCGGAACTCGCCGTGGGCGAATAAAAGGATTTGGCGGTCGGAAGAACTTCCAACGGGACCACAGGGTGCCCGGCTTTGCCCCACTCCGAGCGGCAGAAATTGCGGAGTCAAGCGTAACGAATTGACTTCTCGTCATGCTTTCCTGCCGATTGGGTGGGTCGAGGCATAGGGTCACCGGGTGCACGGAGCTTCGCCGGTGTGGGACGTTGATAAGCCGTCTCATACGAAGGACACATTGCCGGGCTGTCTTGAGTTTCGATGGCTTCGGAAATCTCTGCCCAACGTAAGCCAGGCCATCAACCCTTGCAGCCGCAATCGACAGACGCCTCTCGCTGAACGACAGCTGTTGCGTGGGAAACAAGATCGTTGCCGCAAGGCTTGTCCTTCATACCCCTTGCCATCCAGGCGGGCACGTGAGAAAGCCAAAATGAAGCCGGCCGGATCGGATCGCGGGACGGCTATCGACTGCTTGGGCGCCGCCACGCGCACGCGCTTGCACGACCGAGCAAGCAGCGAGCACCGATTGATACTAGCGCACGTCATGATCGCTGCGAATGTCGCTTGTACACAATGCGCCCGCCTCGGTATGGCGCCAAAATAGCAATCGGCTCGCTTGGCTCGAGGCTTCCAAGCGGAGAGTGGCACGGGCAGGTTGGATAGCCGGGTTGACCGCGTCGCCTTGCGCGCTCAGTTTTTTCGGTGCGAAGGTGCTCCGCGGTGTAGACTTTTTTCTTCGCGACTCAGCCAGGAAGCAGAAAAGACGTCGGGGTTTTAAGCGGTGCCTGGCTGTACGCCGAAGCTGCTCCGTCTCGGTCCGTCTGCCCATCCTCGCTTCCGCATGGCATCCCCCACTCCCAACTCGTCGCCGCTCCGCATGGTATTTGCGCTGTCGCCCACCGCCTCGTACACCTCGGTTTCTAATTGATCAACCTCTGAAGTGCTGTGTAAATGTGGTGTCTGGGCGGGAGACAGAGCGAGAGGAAGATGAGCCACCGAACCCACCAATGGCTTTGGAGGGAGCGGGGTGGGGTCGCCTCGTGAATGTCGCCTTGAATTCGCCGGTATATGGAATCGACCGGACGAGGCTCGGTGCAGCGTTGGTTGTGCCGGCAGGTCGGCCCGTCGAGACGAGATGTCCGAGCAAGCCCGCGCAGCAACAGCAGCTGCTGCCGCTGTTTCACTCCTCTGGGCTTCGATTCCGGCTACATCCACCCGAGCTGTCCAGCTCGCCGACAGCCTGGCGCATACCCCGCTCTTTTCACCCCACCCGCTCCATCGTGCTGTTCCCTTGCATTCGACGCCAGCCCAGCTACCCACCCCCCTTCCCCACTTCCAGCTCCGCCGCCATCTGGCCCACACGGCACACAGACAGCTTCATCCCGCACAACCTCGTTGTTCTGCCCCTGCTTTGATCTCGCCCTGTCGTAACCTACCGCATTACGCTTTTCTCGTGGATCACGCTACCATCGACTCCGCTCGCACCTGCTTGACTCTCCGCCATCACAATCATCTGCACATCCAACGTCCGCGTCTATACGCATCGTCATCGCCGTGATCACCGTCGACCTGATCGCAAGAGTGTCTCGTTCGGCGACGGCTTCGTAATGTGCTAGCAGCTACAGTCGCCTATCCCAACCTGAGCCTTTCGCATCGTCGAGCGAGGCATGTCTTCCACCTCTTGCGTGTCGCCGACATCGAGGACGCTTCCGCGCCGACCGTCGCCCCACCGCCTCGCATCCGAGCCACGCACCACGCTCTTCGACGCCGCCTCGTCGTTCCAGACGCTCATCGAGGCGCAGGCGTGCATCTCGTCGACCCACTCGGCATCTTCTGAACTACTTTCGATCGCAGAGTCGCGCTTCCCGCCCTCGACACTGCCCATCTCGACGCTCACCAACATCGTCCACGCCTCCAGCGCCAGTGGCAGCGCAACGCCCTCGACCGCCTCGTCGTCCAAGTCGTCCTTCTCGTCCGCATCGTCGCTCTCCACCTCGACTTCGGCCATGGGTGGTGCAGCGGCTGCGACAGCGCCCGGGCTTGACCTGCTCGGCATCCTCGCCGAGGAGGTCGACTGGGACCCGCAGCAGCGCGGATCGCCCGGCTCGGCTCAGCTCGCACTCGTCGGCCACACGCTCCAGTCGCACCACGAGGCCAAGCAGAAGAGCTGGGCCACGCACATCCTCGGCAGCCTCGGCCTGGTCGAGCCCGACTCGGCGCGCAAACGCAGCTTCTCCTCGCTCACCGCACCCTTCCGACCCGAGCCGCGCGAGGCTAGTGTCAAGGCTCACATCCCGGCGCTCCTGGCCGAGCCCGATGCCAAGCCTGCACGCGCCCGCACTGCCTCCAAGCCGACAAGCGCCGACCCGCTCAACACCATGGTGCTCACCAAACGCACCGCGCTCTTCTACGAGAACCTGTACGACCGCTTGTGTCCGGGCATCGTCCCGCGCGCCTACATCTACCCGAAGCTCGGCAGGAGGTCGCATGATCAGGACCCCACGTTCGCCGGCCTGGCGCTCTCCATCTCGCTTCTCGGCATGCTCGGTCTCACTCTCCCGCGCCCGGCCGCGCAGGAAGATGGTCAGAGGCCATTTGCAATGCCGGCGATCCCGCGCGACAAGCATTCAAAATCGAAGGGCAAACGCGAAACCGTGGAAGAGGCAGCACGCATCATCGAGGCCGTGCTGGCACTCCGACTCTCGGCGCCCGGAGGCGGTGCGGGCTTCGGCCAGGCACCGACGCTCGAGACGGTGCTGACGAGCTTCTTCCTCTCGGTAGCACTGTACAGCCTCGACGATGCGGCGGACGAGGACGAGTGGCCAAGCCTGTGCGCGTGGCGTGATGCAAGCTTCTTTCGCTTCTGCGAGGCCATCACACTCGTCAAGATCCTCGGCTTCGACCAGCTCGCTCGGCCCGCCCCGGGAGAGCAGACGTCCGATGAGGCTAGCGTCGTGCTGCTGCTCGCGCGTGCCGAGAGGTGGTGGGCCGAACAGCGGCCCGAGTATCTGTGCCAGCTGGACGTAGGTGCACGTGCGACGTCGCCGAAAAAGCGCAGTCGATCCGAGGCGGGCGAGGAAGCAGCTCCGGTGAAGCGCAACAAGCAAGAGACGCCGGCTGAACCGCTGTCGCTCTTGATCCCCCTCGGATTCGCGGGCGTACGCAAATCCCTGCTGCAGAAGTTCACCCTCAGTATGGACTGCTGGACAGGCCGCTGTCGGCCAGGACGGGAGTGTCGGCTGGCATCGCACGTAGCAATTCGGATCCACGATGCACTTGGCACTCTCGAAAACGCGCGCCGTCGTCAGGACAGCGACGACCCGATCCTCGTGGATCTTGCAAGGCAGGCGCTGCGCGCACAGCTCTGGACCGCCTGTCTCGTCCACGGCCTCGTCGATCCACGAGCAGAGGCGCCGTTGCGGCCAGACCAGCCCCTCCACGTCGCACTTGATACGCTCGACCTGCTGGAAGACCTGCACCACCTCGTGCGCATCCAGCCCTCTTCCAGCACCGTTGCCGATGCGGTGCGAGAGGCGTTGCACACCATCCGCGAATGCGTCGCTCTGCTGCCTACTGGCAAGTTCGCCACGCATCCATTCGCGTTTGAGCAGATCCAGGCGGGTGATGAGAGCGACTCGCCTCAGCCCGACTCGCCATCGCGCGAAGATGACGAGCATGTCTCCAACTCGACCACCATCACGCGTGCGGCACAGTCGGTCATGGACAACCTCGATCGCTTCCTCCAGCGCCAAGTCACCTAGAGCATCTTTCTCCCCGATCTCCCCATCCCATCCTGTACATTAGAACCCCCTTCGTAAGACACGGCTGATTGCGAACAGCTTCGCCGTTCCAGATGTGATCGTTTTTGGGCTTCACGCAGCTTTTTGCCTGTTGGCACGATGATTTGAGGGGTGTGCTGGTATTGAATAAGAAGTTAAAGTTTAGCATTTGGCATTTGGCAAAGCTATACCTGGCGCCTAACATCTTTGCCGATCACGGGTCTTTCCCTTGCTGGTTTCCTGAGGCTGTCGAGGTCCTCCTTGCCGAGCAGCGCTTCTTCGAGGCGCTTGTCGTCATTGAGTTCGCGGTCGAGCGCCTGGTCGACGCGCGTCTCGAAGCCGGTTCGGTCCTTGTAGGCCCTTTCCTCGGCCCTGTTTTGCTGCCACTGCGTGGGTGCTCGGCCTGGGAGCGTCGTCACCGTTCCATGCTGCAGCGGTGCATCGGTGGGAGTCGCAGGGGGCGCCGGTACGGCAGCGGCCGCTTTTTGACCGTAGTAGAACGACCCAGCAAGCGCAGCGAGAACCGTAAGGCCCTGAAAACCTACACGCCATCGGAGCGCTTTGTTGAACTGGTCTCGGTTGCCCGTACGCAGGTGGTTGGACGCAGCGATCAGCGCGCCGCACGTCAGCAATGATCCTAAATGACGCAGCAAAGCACACGAGTACATCAACATCAGTTCAGTCCAAGTCATGAAAAGGCAACAAACTCCGTGTGGACCTACCGATGGGCACGAGCGGCTGCTCCTTCATCTTGCGAAAAAACTTGTCGCGCGGCGCCTCGGGCATCTCGGAGCCCATGCCGTTCTCGAACGCCGAAACGTATCCACCATACCCGGACGGATCCCCAGGCTGTTGCTGCTCGACAGCCAGATCCGAATTGGGCTGCCCCGACATGGTTGCACTGTCGTCCGTTCTCAGCCTTGTAGCTTTTGCTGTCCAGTTGGAACCTCGGGTAAGACGCGCTCTTTCGTCGATGCGTCGAGCTGTCGATACCGTTGATGGTGGTGATGTACGGTCGACAGGGTGCAGATGGTTCGCTGACCAAGACAAGCAGCTGTCTCGTGGGCCATGCCTTGAAAAAAAGTGGAGGTGGCCCGATCTCACAAATCGGGGTCTGCCGATCTCCCACATCGACCCTCTCGCGACCTGCTGCAGCACGCAAAGTATCGGAATCTAGCCTTGCTGCACTCACGGCCGCCACCTCACACTGACGAGGAACGTTCAAAGCTTGCGAGATATCTATGACGTTGTGTTCGTGGGTCCAGAGGACATGTGCAGGTAAAAAGTACAGATGCGTGGCGAGCATGAAGATGTTCATGAGACACAAGGGCGAAACGGACTTAGCCGATGGGATCGCACGTGAACGAGCCTCGGACGGTGCCCTTTGCGTACTGGTCGGCAATGTCCTTGACCGATGCGTAGGTGCCGCATCCAAGGACGAGCATGCCGAGAAGGAAGACGGCGGCGTTGATAACGCTGAGGATGGTGTTCCAGCGCGTAGCGTTCCACTTGCCCTCCTTGATCAGCAGGAACCACATGAGCGCAGGGAAGTAGAAGGTGAAGCCCGAGATGAAGAGCGCCGACATGATACCGAGCAGATCCGAGAAGAAAGGGATGGCCTCGGCCACCACCCAGGCGATGACAGTGATGAGCGCAACCAGGCCGAGCCACGTCGCCCAGCCCATGGGCGTGTTGACGTATCGGATGACCGAGTTCTTGAAGACACGGCCGTGAATGTAACGCGCGACGACGGTGGTGTTGATGGAGCCCGAGATGAAGATGACGGGGAGCGCAATGCCGAAGGCCACCTTGCTGAGCGTGGTGCCAGCCGAGAGGAGGGCGGGCGACCTGACGTCGGCACCGACAAAGGCGTAGATGAGCGCGCCGGTGAGCGTGTAAATGACAATCTCGATGATGCCGAGGGCCCAGATACTCTTCACATAGTCGGTGGGCGTGTGCATCTCGTCCATGAACGAGAACTGGCAGACGGCGAAGGAGTAGGCGAAGACGATGTTGGTGAGAGCGACCCAGGCATCGGCAAAGGTGGTGCCCTCCTTGGGCCAAGCAGACCACTGTGCGGGCATGAGCGACTGGGGCTCCTGGTGAGACCTGACGCCCGTGCCAATGATGGTGACTCCGATGGCAACGATGATGGAGGCGAAGTCGATGTAGCCGAGCACCGCGACCTCGGAGAAGGTGGGTGGCACAGCGACGATGAAGAGGATGATGGCCGAGATGACACCGAAGACGAGCGAGCAGATGGCGTTGCTGCTGAGGTTGAGGAAGGCGATGGTTCCGGTGAGACAGTGCGATCCAACGAGGAGAGTGAGCTGGAGGGCGAACATGGCGCCGATGAGCTCGTAGCCGAAGCGGCCCATCATGAGCTGGCCGGCGTCGGCGTAGTGCGAAACCTGAGGGAACTTGATCTTGACCTGACCGACGATGTAGCTGGTGTAGATAGCGATGATGCCGACACCGATACACACGATGACGCCGGCGACCATTCCGAGCGTGGCAAATGCCGAGGGAATGGAGAGCGCACCGAGGGCGATGGCCTCGACGATGAGGCAGACGGTGAGCTTCTTCCATCCGAGGCGGTGGAACTTGTGGTCACCCTCGGACATCTTTTGCTGCTCGTACATGTAGTCCTCTTCGCTGCGATACTGCTCTCGCTTCTCGCCGAACATGGTCTGCTCCACGGCACCAGGCTGGGTGACCTTGGCGGAGTCATCGTGCTGCTTGATCGAGTCCGGGCGTCCAGACTTTTCGACATCGACGGTCTGGGTAGGTGAGACCGATCCGCTCGACCTGTCGGGCATCGGGGTTTGCTGTCCTGTGGAAGCCATGATGGAAGGACAATAGGAAGGGGCAGGGCCGTAGGTGTTTGGGACGTATGACAGTCGTAAAGGTGTGGGGTGTGGTGAAGAGGGGGACACAGCTCTGCGAGGCACAGCCAAGGTACAGGAGGGGGAGTGCTGGCAAAAGGAGGCCGATACAAATAGGACTTTAGGTGTGGATGCGGAGGCGAGGGAGGAAGAGGGTGGTGGGGGAAGGAAAGGAGAGGCCACGAGAATGGGAAAGCGGCAAATGACGCAGGAGGGGGAGGGTCGGGGGTCCGTTCCAGCTGTGGAGAAGAAAGGAAAGCAGGAAGAGGCAGAGAAGAGGGGTTAGTGCGCGCAGCGACAGCTGTTTGGCTAGAGCCCAGCGACACCTGCGCAAAGCTGCGCCGACAATCTCACCCTCTTGGGGCTAGCGCTCCCTTATCGTGAGGCCCCTGTTCAGTCCGGTTCAGACGACTATCTCAGGTGGGCGCATCGAGACAATCGCGCTGCGCCATTACATGAAGCAGACGGTGGATCTACCCAAACCCGCGACAACGCCGATGTGGGCGGGCCGCGATAGGGTGTTGGTCTCCGCCGTCCGGCGTCCGCCGACGCTCGTATCAAGGCCTATTGCGCACATAGATAGTGGACAGAGTATTCATAGCGGGAGCTTTCTCGAGTGGCTCTCGGACGCGAATATGAGCGTGGGAGGTGGGCGCGCTCGCTGCTCATGGGGCAGAGGCGCCGCTGACGACCAAGAGATGATGCGTAGGTCGGCTCGAGCTTTCTTGCGCACTCCGACGAGTCAGCAGCTGCCAGCCGCTGCAAGCGCTAGAGTGCACAGCGCTATAGTGCACACGTCGGCCCTCGGCTCTGCCGAACACTACGAACGTCGAGAAAATTTCCGGCATGGAGGCGGCATCCCTATTTTTTTCCCCTTCAACCCGTGACCGACGGAATGCGAAATTGTCCGACTGCCCTGCGGGCTGCTGCCCCGCCTTTGGACTTCGGCTCTGACTGGCGAGCGGCCAGGCGAGGCGAAGGCGAGGCGAGCCAGTCCAGCCTCTCCGAAAAGTCGCCCACCCCATGCTTAGCGCCCACCTTTGAAGCATTCGAGCAACAAAAATTCGGGTCGACCGACGCAGTAGAGGCTCGAGATCATGCTCAAGGTTGGCAACCTTGGCCACACCGTGCATTCCACCAATCGCAGCTCAGTCACTTATCTAGAAAGGGTGCGGAGAAACGCTTGAGCCGACATGAATGGATGGCGGCTTGCTTCGCTTCATTCATGTGCAGGAAGCGCCGAGAGCGATCTCATGTGCGGTCATCTGAGGGACATGCGCGCAATGGCGTCCTCCAGCAAGCTTTCGCTGCGCGGTTTCAAAAGATGGGATCGGGGAGCCTTCCATTGGACGGCAAGCTTGTAGTGCTCGGGTCGCTCTCGGTGGGCGGTCTAAGTCTGTCTGCAGCAGGCACGGTCACGCGTAAGTGTCGGGCTTCGCCAAAACCTGGCACAAAGCGCACCCGACCGTCGGGAAACCCTGCCAACGGGCTGAGTAGCCAATCATCAGAGCCGGCTCACCAGAGTGTGCGACACCATTGGCCAGTCGTCGTGCAGACAGAGGACAACATTTCGCTTCAGAAGTTTGGCCTGCATGATCTGCATAGCCATCTCTCCGACAAGCTCAACCTCCTGCGCCAAAGATACGCTGTTCTTGGTTGTCCCGTAGTCGTCATGATGGGATCCATCGCAACCCAAGGCTGGCAGAGGTACAGGCCGCGCGGTTCGGACTAAGCGGTGTGGAGATGGGTGCAGCGGCAGATGGCCAAGGGCCTTCGTCTGCACCTGGTGACGTTGCCCGCATGAATCCTCGCTCCTCAAGAGCCAGCACCGAAAAAAGTTTCGGTTTTGCAAGCCCGAAGCCGCTCGCTTAGCGGAGTCGGCGGCAAGTGTCAAAAATTGCAGCCAGCCGAAATCTGTCTCGACGAATCGGCGGCGCGTCCGGTTGGCTCCCCAGGTGACACACGTCGCGCTGGGACTGGACTCCAGCCTGCCTCAAGACGAGACGAATCCTGGCCAAGAGTACAGAAAAGCCATGCCAAGCAAAGTCAGAAGTTCTTCCACGGCCGTGCAGCAACATGGGACGGACAGAGCGGTTCTTCCTGCCGTACTGTGTGGAATGCGGGAAACCAACCCAACGCGCAAGTTTGATTCGACGCATCGACCTGCAAGCCCTGCTGATCCTATCTGACTGCTTTCATGCACCGAGGCAGAGCAACGCGCTTGACACGAATAAAAGAAATCGCCGAATGCTGCAGTCCTTGGCCGCCTGCGGAGAATTTGCAGACGTCGGGCTTTGCCACGCTTCACCGCAACTTTGTTTGTTTGTTTTTTCTTTCGCTCTCGCGTGCCCATCACAGGGTCATTCTCAAACAATGGTCTCATAGATACTGCGACAGGATCCTGGCAGCATGACAAGCACGAAGAAGTGGCTGAGATGATGTCGCTCTGAATCAGGCTGGCGCGCAGCACGCCCAGGAAGTGGAAGAATTTTGAGTATTTGGCCGGCGCCGCAGCGAGGTCACAGGACGCTGCAAGTTTGCCCCAAAAATGTGTTTGGCCTTCGGAGCAACTCGCATCCATGGTGCCGATCAGTCTCCCACCTGACTCGACTTTCGGGCTCCCACATGGATGTCTCCGTTTTCACGCTTCCGTTGTCTTGCACCTTCTCGTCAGCTCGCGTGGCTCTTTCCGTCCCGAAGCGGTGTGAGGGGTGCAGAATCGAGTCCTGCCCCCGTGCGACACTTCTTTACTAAAATGCACATTTGGGCGGCGGTGATGGACAGGGCAACCTGTCGCCAACGTCCGATCCTGGTCGAGCCCTGACTTCTGCAAGGTCCAGGGCGTCACGGTGTGCAGGAAGCTTGAGCTTAGGAGAAGAGTGAAGCCGCGGACTGAGGATAGCAAGAAGGGGGGACCTCATCGTGTTCCACGAAAAGAAAGGCAAAAAAAGAGTCGGAACAATTCCGGACCGGAAAAAAGTTCAAAAAGAATCCTCCCAACGTGGGGCTCGAACCCACGACATTCAGATATCCCGAGTGTAACTCGGAAACCCTTGTAATAAGAGTCTGACGCTCTACCGACTGAGCTAGCCGGGATGGAGATGTGTGGATGCCATTGCGTTGTATATACAAAGAACAATGAGCTTTTGCTCAGATGATGGCGTGCGGAATCCGGGGAATGAGGTGGAGGATTGAACAGCAGGAAGGTCTGAGCACAAATAACACACTTGGCCCGCATGCGCCAAGGCGGACTGAGACACAATCGACACACTTCATCCACCTCTTCCAACTCCAACACAACCCAACGAAACGTCTTGTCTTCGCAACCGCCCCCCTCTCCATCCGTGCCTCAGGCCCGCATTGGATCAGCAGGCTGGAGAACGTAGTGCCACGCTGTGGAGCGGGCAGGCGTCAAGCACAGCTCCACGCATACAAACGTCCAATCGGCCAATAGTGCTGGCATTGACTTGGCTGCCATCCTCGCCGCGATGCTTGGAACGCCAGCGAACAGCCGTAGCTCCCATAACGGCTTCAGCCATCGGCCAAACGGCCTGTCGATCTCGGATGTCGACCTCGACATCGAAGGCGCAGGCGGTGGCAGGATCGACGAGGCGTACGACACCGGACTCCCCTGGCCACTCGGATCCAGCGCTCGTCCGACTTCGTGGTCTGCCAAGGGTCCAGCAGACTACGTACCTCGTCTGCCACTGATCAGGAGTCTGCGTTGCCACCTCACCTGGGCCAAGGCTGGATGGGGAGATGCAAATCGATGGCCCGAAGCCTTCAAGCTCATCGGGAGCTTGAGTGAGATTCGCAACGGCGTCTTGAAGGGCTTGCTACTCAGCGGCACCATCTCCGCCTTCGTCTTCTTCTTCGAACTCGCCTTCTTCCCGACCGTACTCTTCCAGCAAAAGCCGCCGGTCAAGGCGATGCAGGACATCGCCGAATCCGGATCGATCGTCGGCAATTTGGGCAATGTCTTTTGGATGTACCCGCTCATCGGAGGCAGTTACCTGCTGGCCTCCTCGTGGACGTCCGACATCGCCCAGGCGGCCTACAAGCTACGCCACGGACACGTGCGCAGGCTCACGCTCTCCAACCCTTCGCTGCCACCAGGCACGTCGCGCAGACTCGTACAAGAGAGCTACCGCATCATCCTCATCGTCAATTACACGCTTCTCTACATCCTCCTCGGTCGCATTCCGTACCTTGGCCGAACGCTCTCGTTCCTCTTCATGTGCCTCGTGGACGGATACTACTGCTTCGAACAGGCCTGGATCTCGCGAGGCTGGTCGCTCGGCCGACGCATGCGATACTGCGAGGAGAGGTGGTCCTACTTTGTGGCCTTTGGCTTGCCATCAACTGCGGTCTCCTTCTTCCATCCAAGCGGGCTGCTGAACTTGATGCTGTTCATGCTTGTCTTCCCCTTCTGCACTGTGCTGGCTATGCTCGCCGATCCTCAGCCGAGGATCTCGGCATCGGGCGCGCTCGCCGCTTCATCGGCCTACAGTGTCGCTTCCGGCGCGTCCGACTATGCCACTGGGCCACTGCATCGCCTGGTTCCCTCGCGTCTCGCCGTCTTCTGGCCCACAGTCAAGCTGCACAGCCTCATCCTGCGCCTCCTGCCCAGGTTTGCCGATGCGCCACTCGCGCCTTCCGCTCAAGCGTTCGAGCGTAACGCCAACGTGTTCGGCAGGACGGCCGATGCCAACGGTGCCGCCGGCTTCACCGTCAACGGTGGGTTTGGTGGGTTTGGTACGGGGGGCAAGCGGGCCGCCGAACTGGTGGGAGGAATCTTCAACGATGCGAATCGCAGCGCGTTCGGCCCAGGCCGCACCTCGCGAGCCCCGTGGCAGTACGGTGGGGACCAGACTGCATTGCACGAAGCGAGCTCTGGCGCCGTGATGGCGGACGGCGCATACCCGCTGATGAACTCGACTGCCAATTCGCCCGGTGGCGCCGCAACAGGCACGTATAACAGCACGGGTCAGAATATGCACTCCAGATTGGCTGCTCCGCCAAAGGGCCCCATCGCTCCACCTCCCAAGGGCGCGAATCATCGCAAAGTAGACTAGATGGCCTCTCATCCGCGAGAAATAAAATGAGCGGCTCAAACTTCAGCGTTCCGATCCTTCATCTGTCGGCGTCCGTGTAGGTTGGAAAGGTGTCAATGAGGAGAGGCAGGGCCTCTCTCATCTGCAAAAATGGATAAATTGGGCAACGCCACAACTGCCAGGGTTGCTGACTTCATTTGACGGCGTCCAGGTGGGTTGAGATGATACGGTGTCATTGAGGAGGGGCGGGACCGCGCGGAGTGGGAGACATGGCGCCGCCTTCGTCTGCGCACGTCGACCCTAGCTCCACTGCTCTGATCCACACCCACCTACACAAGCTTGCTGAACGGAGCCTATTCTCCGAGTCGTGCGCTCGCAAAGGTATAAAAGAGGCCTGCTCGAGCTCGTACCATTAGCTGTCTCCAACCTCTCATCGCCACACTTCTTACCCCTCTGTTGCTGTCAACATGTCTTCCTCTGCCATGAAGTCTCTTCTCTCTGCTTTGCTCGTCGCGTCTACCCTTGCGCCCCTGGGCGTGCTGGGAAGCGTGCAGCACTCGTCGATCCCTATGGACAAGCGCGCTGCCGTCTCGGACGGTAGCGAGTGCTGGACCGACTTTGCCAAGAACCCTCAGGACTGCCCTGTCCTTCAGGTCGCCTTCTTTAAGGATGCTCAGTGCTCCCAGGCACTCAACCTGGTCCGAACCACTCCTGAAGCCTTGATCAAGGGGAACAAGCAGATGCTCTTCGATGGAGCCGTAGCCCACTCGCTCAAGGAGCCTGTTGGATCGGTTCGCATCATCGGTGCCGCTCCGGGTATCGGTCTGGGCTTTGCTCGTCAGGAGGAGTCGGACTCGGTGGTGCAGAACATGGCCTGGATGTCGTCGTCTGAGACGATGAAGGCGTACCAGAGCAAGTCATGCGTCAACTTCGCCAACCTCGAGACCAAGGGTGTTGGTGTGTGGACGGTCAAGGCTGACGACTCCTTCAACCCGCCCGGGGTCGCGTGGGATGAGGACAACGTGCCCATCACCGAATCGGCCCATGCCTGTGCCGAAGAGCAGCACCCTCGCCACAAGAACACTCAAATTGTCTGCCTTGAGAGCGCCTCTTGGGGCAAGGGAGGTGTGCTGCAGCTCTACAATTCGGACGACTGCACCGGACGTGCCACCAAGCAGCTCTTCAGCGCTGCGCAGTGCACTCCCCTCAACACCACTGGGTTCAAGTCATTCAAGACTTTCCGTCCCCAGGGCGACAACTGCGACATCATCTTCAGCCCCACCTACTATGACATCGGACAGGACGGCTACCACCGATGTGCCCAGCGCGACGTCACCGCCGTCAAGCCCAAGAGCGGCGCCTGCCAGAAGTTCGACAATCGCAACATGTTCGTCGGAGTGTACAGCAACGACCCTCAGTTCCCTCAGCCCGCTCCTGGCCCTGGTGACAAGGTGCTTCGCCAGAGCCACGGTGACCTCCTCCTCAGCCCTGCCCCCGGCAAGCCCGCCGGTAAGCAGCGTGGTGGCGCTGGGTTCTACGGCCCTTGATTCATGTCCTGCATGCATTCACGCCTCAAGGATTCTGCCTTGTTTGTCACGACCCCTCCTTCTCCCCATCACGGCGCTTGTCGCCATGATGATGTCCGAAATGCACGTGTTGATTTCTCCGAACTTTGTCGTGTGTGATTCCCGGCGCAGTGACTGGGTGAAGCCTACGCGCAAATGGGCACCGGCAATCGGCGGATATTTGCCTGGCGGATTCGGCTAAAAAATATGTGGGGTTGCGGACGAGCATGAGGCAGCTCCGCTTCTACATTCTTCCGGACAGCCTGGTCCGACCTCCTCCGTGCGGCCCCCTTCTCCACGGACAAAAGTTGGAAGGGCTCCAGTCCTTGCTGTTGAGCTGCCGGGGCCCCGGCTCCCCGCAATCGAAGATACAATGCAGAGCGTTTCCAGAAAGTTTGACGCAGTGAGCCCTTTCCTCCCGACTTCGAACATCGCGAGAACGAGGCCCCGACATCCCTTCTGTACCTTACTTGCAACATTCAGCATGACCTCCGAGGCAACGAAGACGAGAGGGCAGAGCATTCTGCTCATCCACGGCCCGAATCTCAACCTGCTAGGCACACGAGAGCCCGAAAAGTGAGTCCTTTTGTCAATCCTATGTCGGCAACGTGCATCGGGGGTCGAAGAAAGAGGTAGAGCTGACGCTGACGTTCTGCGCCAATCATTTCATCACTCTGCGATAGATACGGCAAAGAGACCATGTCGGACATCGAGCAGAAGGCGCAGAAGCAGTGCACCGAGCTCGGGCTAGGCTTCGATGCCTTCCAGTCGAACCACGAAGGCGCTTTGATCGATCGAATCCACGCTGCACGAGCAGATGGCACGTCGGCTATTGTCATCAATGCAGGTGCATACACACATACAAGTGTGGCCCTCCGAGATGCACTGTCGAGCGTGCCGGTTCCGTTCATCGAAGTTCACGTAAGTCTCGATCATACCAGAACCGTACGATCAGGCGTTGCAAGTGGGGGCTCAAGACGCTGAACAACACATTATCTCCCACCATACCAGATCTCTAACGTTCACGCTCGCGAGTCGTTCCGACACCATTCGTACCTCTCGGACGTTGCTAAAGGCGTCATAGTCGGGCTGGGCTCCTTCGGATATACGGCGGCGATCTCGTTCATTGCCAACAAGCTGGCAAGTGGTGGGTTTGCTTGAGACGTAGCTGTCAATGCTCTGGAATGATCAGGAATGCCAGGAATTGCCTAAATGCATGGGCGCAAGAGCAGAGCGCAGTGAAGGTTGGGCACTCCAGGAAGAGACGAAGGGGAAGGGTGCAAGTAGGAGGTTTACACGATCGGGGGTGAAAGCGGAACGATCCAACCCGATGAGATGTCAATTTCGTCCGCGCGGTGGAGCCGACAGGAGGGGGAATTTGCGGCACAGATCGACATTGATGGCGTGATTGTGCATGAGCAGGCCACAGCCACGAGCCTTTACCGCCTGTCGAGCAGAGCAAGCGCATGTTGAGGCCGAGCATCTCACGCAGCAATGTCCCGCTCGTCTGCGAGCTCAATAGATCGCAAACAGACATTGCTCGTGGACGAAGAGTGAAGGGCAGGGCGAGGCGAGATGAAGAAAGCGATCGACGCTTGTGTAAGCGCTGGACGCGTGTTGCTGTCGCGGTTGCTGGGGCGCGAGCGAGGGAACGTGGGGCTCTGTGCCCGGTTGTACGATCTCGGATGGGCGATAAGGGACGCGTCGACCCGGTTGAAACCAGGAAGATCTCACCCTGCTTGGTCCTGCAGCAGCAGCAAATCGATTTCGAGCCTCCACCTCACTTCTTAGCAAACACTCGTTCCGGCCCTCTGCTGCCCGTGAGCTGTTGCTGCCCCTGGCTTTTCTCGGCGTGAATCTTTTGGAAAATGTTCCGAGCCGAAATTCGCGATGGTCCGGGCTGAAATGCAGTGCGAAGCGCTGGACCCCTTCTGCTTTGTGATCCGCGGCGCTCGCCCACCTGAGCCGGCAAGGAAGCAGCTCGTTTGGATTGGGTGCTTTTGCAAAGCCGGATGGATGCAGATCGCCCTCTCGTAAGCTGCAGCGTCGGCGTACGACCAACCAGGCCTTCTGAGCCCGGAGGCTCAGTCGCCGCGACCTCAAGTTTGCCAGGGAGGCTCGTTCGCGTTCATGCAGCTCCTGGCATTCCCCCTTCTTCTCTCCCGCGGAGCAACACTTGGCACCCGTTCCAATAAGACTCAGTCCATCCATTCCCCTCTGCTCCCACCACCCACTTCCTACGCATACCCACCCGCTCCCTGAACGAGTAGGAAGGATCGCCTGCCTCGATTGGACGACCCCGGATTGACAAGCTCGCTTCAAGAAGAATTGCTGGAACCCACTTGCAAACACGCATAATTCGAATACACTGCTAGCTCCGGATCTCAAGATGGCCTCGACGTCCAAGCATACACTCTCTTCGCCCGAGGCTGCGACGGCGACAGCCGCTTCGGCGCACCGTGTCTCCGCACAGATCGACGCTGGCGTCCTTCAGCGATCCACCGCCGAGCTCGAGAAGCTGGTGCAACCGGTCGTGCTGCCCTCGAGCTCGCCCAAGGCCAAATTTCAGAACTGGGGCCGCTCATTCGTCAGTACGCCCGCCAAAGTGTTTGCGCCCACCACCGTGACGCACTGTGCAGCGATTGTCGAGCTGGCTAGACGTCAGGGTGTCAAATTGCGCGCCATCGGGCGCGCGCATAGCCCCAGCGACCTCCCCTTCACCGCTGGCTGGGCGATGCGCATGGAAGGCCTGAATGGTGTCGTTGACGTCAACCACCAAGATTACACCATCACCGCTTTGGCTGGAACCTACATCTCGGACATCCACGAGGCACTCGACTCGGCACAACCGCGTCTTGCCATGTGCAACGTCGGCTCCATTTCGGAACAGACCATCGCCGGTCTCATCTCGACTGCAACCCATGGAACCGGAATCCTTTTCCCCGTCGTCTCGTCTTACGTCTCGCAGCTCACCATCCTCTGCCCGCTTCCGCAGGGCACGCAGCACCTGACGTGCAGTCGCCAACAGCACTCCGAGCTGTTCAACGCGACGCTCTGCGGTCTTGGCGCGACCGGTTTGATCACATCGGTCACGCTCCGCGTCCAGGACGCCTTCAACCTGAAGCAGTACTCGGAAGAGCTCACCTTTGACTCGCTCTTTGGATCCAAGACCGGCTTTCCTGCTGTGTCCACCGAGTCGCACGTCAATGCGGGCGCGTCGATCGGCCGTCTGGTGAGCAAGAACCAACGCCTGCCTGCATGCCCCGAGCAGTACCGTCCTTCGTATCGATCGAAAGACGCTGCCGAGATCCATCCGATCCCTGTTAGCGCCAATCGCGATGCGGACCAGATGGCGCGCTCCGATGTCGAGGACGACGAGGAGACGAGGCAGGCACAGCTGGCGCTCGAGCAGGTCGTGGCATCCGCGCAACATGTGCGCCTCATGTGGTTCCCGCAGGTCAAGCGCATCACCATGCTGCGCGCCAATCGCACCACCGAGCCGATCTCCCCCTCGCCTACGCTCTCCGCCCGCGTCAAGGGAGCATTGATCGGCCACCGTCTCACCGAGCTGCTGCTCTATACATCGCGATTCAACAAGCAGTGGTCCCCCGTGGCAGTTCGATGGATTCACGCACTCACCCATCCCGCCTTGCCCGCGGCTGACGCCCAGCTCACCACGGCGCCGCAGAGCAAGCGCATCAGCGCCACCACCGAGGAAGCAGCGGCTGAGCTGGTCGCACCGAATGCGACCAACTCTGTTGCGGTCGTCAGTGAAGGCACACGCGACGAGCACCAGCAGCAGCTGATCCGCGATATCGGACAGAGCTTCGCGCACGGCGGCAGCGTAGGAGCATCGACCGAAGCAGAGCCCTCGCTGTCGTGGCTGCAGACGACCGTGGCTGCGGGCAACTTCAGCGCATTTGCGCGCGACTCGCCTGCGCCGCGCCCGCTCTCGCCGGGCAACCCGGTGTGGTCGGAAGTGGGCCGCTCGGACCGCATCTTCAACATGGACTGCCTCTTCCCGCAGTACACCGACGAGTGGGCCATCCCGTTCAACCGTGCAGCTGCAGCCATCCGTGCGATGCGCGAGTGGCTCGACGAGGAGGAAGCCGCGGCCGACGGTGACCGCATCCACTTCCCCGTCGAGATCCGCTTCACGGACGCCGACTCGATCTGGCTCAGCCACTCGCAGGGACGCAGGACCTGCTACATTGGCATCGTGCAGTACCGACCGTACAACCGCCCCGTAAGATATCGACAGCTGTTCGCCAAGTTTGAAGCGCTCATGCGCCACTACTCGGGACGGCCGCACTGGGCCAAGGCGCACTCGTGCTCGCCCACCGAGCTTTCGCAGCTCTACCCGCACTGGAACGACTTCCTGGCCACACGCCAGCGATCCGATCCCGACGAGGTGTTTGTCAATCCGTATGTGGCTCGTCACCTTCTCGGCCGCATTGGCGACGGCGTCGACACGCGCGTCTTCAAAAGCCGACTCTAGCCGCCTCGCCCTTTGCAGCCTCTCGACCTTCACGTTTCCTCCAAGAATGAATCAGGAGTTTTCGAGCGTTGTCGAGCGGATCATTTCATTCTTTATTCTCATGCCATTAGCGCGACGACGATTTGACTGTGATGAAGGGATTGATGAGGATGTCCGGCTGTCAATGACCTACAGGACTACTGCCTATAGAAGCCGCACGTGGTGAAAGGCTCGTCCGTAGCAGTACACAAGAAGGCATGCCGAAGAGAAGGCGCAGCGGAACGGTTGGCCGTCATGACGTCGGGTCGCCTCGCTTCTGGCAGCTATTTTTTGTTTGGCAGCCTGCCGCTTTCACTGCCGCGGCCAGTTGGGGCAGCAGGGCTCAGTCTCTGGAGCCGGAATTGGCACTTGTCTAAGCTGGACGGCGCGCCGGCACGGAATCGAACAGCGTCTTTACGCCACAGCCAGCTGCCGAGCACAGCCGCGTCGCTGCTCTTGTGAAATTCCGCTCAGTCTCGAATTGGCAGCGGGCTTGGCGTGGGTCGTGACAGGCACAACGACAGTGCTCAGTTGCACCTCCACTTTGACAAAGCTGCCCTGCAGCGCCAAGCTCTTTGCCGTGCAGGGCGTGGCGGCTGAGGCTCCAATCATCCAGCCGGCCGCAGTCCTTCCACCGACGTCCCGGCTGAGCTAGGGTCAAAGGCCATCCAATTGCAGCGCCTTCCATCTACACTTGCCACCACCACCATCCGCCCGGCCAAGCTATCCTATCTATCGCGCATCAAGCAAGGAAGCCGTACATCTTATTTGCTTCATTCATCTCGGCATCCCGATTTAGAATCTCGTCTTCTCGACAACTTTTATCTGCATCCGTAGCTGCGGAATTCTGAAACGAACGGAGAGAGCAAAGCGCATTCAAGTCACAGCAGGCTCAATCCATCTTCATCATGGTCTACTATTGCAACGGATACACGAGCGTCTACCCGTGCCGCAATAGCGGGCTAGGTTACGGCGCGCGAGCAGGCATCGGCATTGCGATCGCAGCAGTGATCATCCTCATCCTCATTCTGGTTGCTTTCACCGCGCGCCGCCGCAGACGCTTCGCGCAGCACAACACGCAGACCATCCCCATGTCGTATCCAAACAACAACAACAACAACAACCAGTACTACCAGGGCTACAACCAGGGCTACAACAACGGCTACCCACAAGCGAGTCCATATGGTCAGACGCAGGCGAGCCCATACGGTCAGCAGCCCTCGGGACAAGCGTACGGGCCTCCGTCGGGTGCACCGCCCGCCAACAACGACGACGCCGCGCTCTACGCGCCACCCGTCGGACCGCCACCTCCGGCATACGTGCCTAGGGACGAGCGTAAGGGCACCGAAGCAAACGTCTAAGGACTGTTCCGGCCCTATTGAGGCGCTCGAGACTCGATAGATAGCTCCTTGTCGATTCCATCTGCTCGTTCTCCTCCACCTGTACATAGTCCCGAGATACCGTCGTCTGTCGTTCTCTTCGACAGGCGAGCGTGCAATCAGTGCATTCTCTGCTGGAGCAAAGAATTGGGTGCGAATTTCCCACGCTTTCGGCCTCTTGATTGGCTACATAGAGCCAGTAGAGAAGCCAATGGACTGGGAGGCTCAATGGCCAGAGTGTACGTATGGAAGAGGCCGCTGCTCCGATGAGATCAATTTGAGATCGTGTACCCGATCGTGAGATGAGGTCGTGTTATCTCGCACGACATTTATGAGAATCGCGGGTGGCCCGATCCGCCGCCTTGGCCCAGATCAGCCTGCGGAAGTTAACACGGACAAAGGAAGATCTCGGCGATTTGACAAGATGGAACGCAGTTGCACGGTCAAGGCAATTGACTGCAGCTCGTGTTGCCAACAAGCACCGATGCTCGCAGAGCAGGCTGCAGCGGGAGGGAGCGGACGTGTTGTGGTGTTTTGAGCGGAATCCCGACCTGGCTGCGCGTCTGCAGAATTCGCGCTCCGGCTAACCGTCCATCTTTCTGCACAGATTGTTCCGAGCAAACCTCCCCTGGCTGGCTCTTCAATCTCGCTCGCAACCGCAAGCACAAAAATAGCTTAGACCCATGCTGCTCCCGGACGACCTTGCATAGCGCTTGCAGAATTGCCGTTGGGCCAAGCTGCAACTTCGTATCGACACAAAATCAATAATCGTCGAGCTTGTCTGCAGCGGCGACCAGTGCATTGGGTCTGGGCTGCGATTGCGAGCCGAGCCGAGCAGCCGTTGACAGGACGCTTGTTACGCAGAGTGTTGCGGAATGGGTGTTTGGGCTGAGCCGTCGCCGTTGAAAGCGCAAGGGGAAATGCGTAGATGGCTCCCTCAGCCTCGCCTGTCCTGTCGGCGCTTGAATTTCGAGCCATGCTGGATTTTCCACTGCTCCTGGACCTGGAATGGTGGGCATCCCACCACACTTTCCATTCTGTCGCAAGAATCACGGCACAGCTGCGCCCAGCTCGCTAAGCAAAATCGCTCCTGCTGCACAGACTGCAGACGAGGCACATGCCCTCTTGAGCGAGCAGTGTCGGTAAAAGGCTTTCCGGAGAGCCGCCTGGTGCCCTGCTTTCGTCCGTGGACCAGCAGGCGTGACGCGGGGGATCGACACTCCGTTCAAGCGGCAGATGCAAGGGAAGAGCACAACCCGGCAGTCAGATCGTACCTGGTGCAGTTTCCCACAGCCGCTCTTCCTCCTGCCATTGTCTCGTCTTCCGCCTGAATCGCGGAGCTTCAACGGCACACGAAATCATCCTCTCCGCATGCCTGCCCATCAGCCGCCTTGTCAACGCACCACGCTTCAACAATCCGTAGGCCTGTCTCACTTTATGCCACTTTGCTACTTCGGTCTCGTGCGACCGCGACGGGCCTTTTGCTTGGCTTCCCTAGCCGCTCACGCCGGCTGTCTCTGCCGCCGCGCCCCGCCGCCGCTGTCGACGAGAGAAGCGGTTTCAGGCGTCATATCACCTCGTCCTGCCCTCCCAAACAGCAAGAGCTTACTTCTCCTGCCCCTCTCGTGCTGCGCCCTCTTCCCGCTGTCTCTCATCGTGCTTCCGTTTGGTTCCCCCCTCCTGAGACTGAGTTGCGTCTACATCCGCACTGTCACAGATTCTGCCTGGAACGCCGCGCTGGTCTCAAATCGTGACGGCCGCAGATTGTGTTGGCCTGCTTTCTCGATTGCTCTTGGCCCCCTCCCTCCCTGCCTTGGCCCTTTGAACTTCTCCCTCTCCTCTACTCCCCGGCCCTCCTCACCCGCGCCGTTCCTCGCCGCTTTGCTTGTTTCGGTCCTCCGTCGAATCCACCCACCGGAATCACCACCATCATCATCCCTACGAGTGCTTGCTCTCTCCTGACATCCTTCCGACATCATCCTCTAGAGGCCACGGCCTCATCTGTCATCCTTTCGGCTGGTGCTCCTAGCACGCTTTCGGCTGCATCGCCCCTTCTCCACCTTTCGCCGTCAGATCCACCCAGCCCAGCGTGACCGTACTCGGACGACACGACAACTTGTTGCAGCCATGCGTATCCCACCGGTGCTCTTCATCTTTGTCGGCTTCCTAGCCATCGGCGCTTCGTTCATCCTCCAGCTGCTCGTGGCGCTCGGCCTGCCCTACATCAAGGGCATCTACTTCCTCTACATCAACTTCACCGACGCGTCGCAGGGCAACGCCGTCCTGCGCGTCACCTTCGGCATCTGGTCGCAGTGCTTCAAGCAGGGCGATCTGTCGCAATGCTCGCCCACGGGTCTCGGCTACCAGCAGTCGTTCAACGGAGTCGAGAACGCCATCAGCCGCTTCTTTGTCAACAAGCTTCCGTACGCGCTCGTTGTGCAGCCCATCTCGGCGGGCTTCACCGGTCTCGCCGCCGGTGCGGCTTTCCTGCACCTGTGCACCAACACGTTCCTGTGGCCGCTGTCGGCGCTCTGGGCTTCGTTCCTCACCATGGCGGCGCTGGTCATCGAGCTCGTGCTCTTCATCCTCGCACGCAACAAGGCTCGCAGCTTCCAGAGCACTGGTACGCTCGACCCTAGCGGAGCCGAACTCGGCCCTGCCATCTGGATGCAGGTGGCTTCGCTGCCGCCAGTGTTCTTTGGCTTCATGATGCTCGCGCTCGGATGGTGGCTCAAGCGCTCGCGCAGCCAAGACAACTACTACGACGACTACGAGCCGGCGCGCCCCGTTTACCCGGCCAACGACTATGCGGAGAAGGACTACTACTACGGCCCTCAGCAGCGTCCCGCCAGCCGCGTGAGCCGCAGGTCGCGCTACGACGACTACTACGAGCCCGACGATGCGCGCGTCTACGGCAACGTCGGCCGCCGCGACTCGCGCCGCACCAGCCGCATGTCGTACGCCGCCGACGACTACGACCGCTACGACAACCGCAGGAGCTACGACGACCGTGCGCCCAGGAGGAGCTACGGCGGCGACCAGTACGGCAGCAGGACATCCCTCGCTCCCCCTCCCGCTGGTGCGCCGTACCGCGGAGGCCGATCGCGTCGCTACAGCGAGCGAGGCGCCTACTAGATCGGCACAGCCGCCGCGGCCTGAGGCCAAAAATTGATACGGGCGCCGCCGCTACAGCGAGCGCCGCAGAGCTAGCTTGAAATGTCTCCAACTTGCTCTGGCGCACTTTTGGTGCTTGCCATGAGCTACCCACACTCTTTTTTCTCCTGCTGCTCTCATCCTCCGTTCCACCTTACCTCTTCGCCTCGTCTCGGTCTCGCTCTTGCCAGGGGACCTTGACGGGGCGTTGCTCGGGGCGAAGGCATCCTTCGCATTCCCATCCCCGACCACGGACACACACACTCTTTAACATCTCTTTTCCCCACCCGGATACACCCACATTCTTTTTGGTCTTGGACTTGCCCTGCTTCTCGGCACCCTTATTTTGTTCTTCTTTTACCGCGAGCGCCTGCAACGCAGCCTGTGCTCGCGGGCCGTGTACATTTAGTGTAGCCCAAATCTTTGATGTTTCCCTAACAGGTGGTTCTAGACTGTGGTGTGTGCGCTTGGCAATGCGAGCGGCGAGGGGTGTTGCTGGACAACTGTGGTGTAGGTTGAGGCGGTGGTTCGAGTTGAAAGGCGGGGGAAGGCGGAAAGCGGAAGTCGGGCGATTACACAAGACGTGCACTGGCGCTCCACACGGCGCGACCCCAGCAAAAGGCTCGGCTCAAAAATTGCAGCTTCCACCTTCATCCGCACTAGCTCCTCACGACCTCTTCCTCACACACACACATACACGCAAGATGTCGAGACTGCACGAAGCCAACCAGCCATCCATAGCCGACAGAGATGGAAGCGAAGGCGTCGGTGCCTCGGGGACCAAGGTAAGTCGCCCAGCCATTCACTTTGGGTGACGGTGATGTTGATTTTGTGCTGCGTTGGTTGGGTACAGGCTGAGGCAGCCAAGATTCGGGCGGCAATAACGTCGATTGATCCTGTCAAGGACTTCTCGCGGATCGGGAGCATGCCGTGCGCACGAGGCAGTCTGCTCATGGGTATGGCCACAGCAGCCGGTGTGGCAGGAATCAGCCTCGTGGCGGGGCGCGGCTTGCGGAGGGGGTTGAACTGGGGCGTGGGATCGTTCTGCTTTGTCTCGATCGCAAGCTGGGAGACGTGCCGACGCAACATCAAGGCGGAACAACATCGCATGCGCACCGTCATTGAGAGCTACAAACGCTCCTCGAGAGCCAACCAGCCAAGCCTCACCTCAATAGCAACGAACGACCCCAACTCACCACACCAACCACAACCAACGCCCTCCTCATAATGTCGCTCAACGTACGCATGCCGCAACCATCACCAATTCAACCGCCATGGGATGCACTCGTGCCTCCATCGATGAAACGTTGTTTGACGCAGCCAGAATAGCCTGCGGAGTTTCGTTCTCGACGCACACATCTCAGTCACGGCGACAGCAAATCAGAAAGTAAGGAAAGCTTTGATCTAGAGAGTCGTCGGATTGCATGGTTGCTCGGAGGCAGCTGGGTTCTACTGCTTGGAGTCTCCTTGCTGCTGTTCCTCCTTCTGCTGCTGCTGCACCGCGAATTTGGCGCCGAGCAGCTTGGCCGAGCAGTTGCGGATGTTCTGTTCGGCGCGCTGGATGCCGCCCTCGAGTGCGCGCTTGTAGGCGGTCAGAGCATCCTCGAGCTGTTCGCACGCCTCGAGTACGGCTGCGAGGTTGTACTGGATCTCGGGGTCGTCCGGCGTGATGCTTGCTGCCGTCTTGAGGTGCGATACGGCCAGGTCCGGGCGCGACGGCTTGCTCAGCACGTACGCCGAGGCGAGGTTGGTGTGTGCGTCGGCGCTCTCCGGTGCAAGCTCCAGCGACTCCTTCCACGCCGCGATGGCGCCGTCGAGGTTGCGGTCGTGGTAGTAGCATACGCCGAGGTTGAAGAGCGCCGACGAGTTGCGCTTGATCTCCAGACTGCGCTCGTACGCAAGCTTGGCCTTCTCCAGGTCGCCCGCTTCGAGGTGCGTCGTGCCTTCTTCCAGGAAGCGCTGCGACTCTTCATCTGCTGGGTCGAGGGCAGAAGATGCCGGGGTCGTGGAGGTGGCGTATGTGCGTGTCGACACCAGCTCAGAGGCACGCGGCCGGTTCGGCCTCGAGAGGCTACGGCTCGATGTGCTGGAAGCCAGCGAACGAGCGACCCAACGCGGCGCGTTGCGGCTCAGCTGGGATCCTGTGAGCGAGCCTGAAGCGCGGAGAAGCGCACGGCTGGCGATTTTTGATGCAGATGCGATCATGACGATGTGGACAATGATCAGGTGCCAAACTTGTTAGTGAAGAGGTAGCGAAGTGTGATGGTGAAGGCGGAGCAGCTCCCTCACAGCTCCACCCAGAAGCGCCCATTCTGCGGCGACGTTTCTTCCAGCTCGGATGTCGGAACCAAAATTCTCGACTCGGCCGGCAATGCGCAAAGTGTCACACCCTGATCCTTCTTCCTCACCCTTCAGACTCTGTCACCACTAAGCTTCTCGACTCACGACAACGAAGCTCGCCGGAGCTGTCGCAATCGCATCTGCTGATTGAGGAGGGGCAAGCAGCGACGTGGTTCCGCGATGCTTCGGTCCAGCGTGTTCAGTCGACCATCAAGGCTCAATTCGACCGCCCCATTCAGGGGTTTTGGGATCGCACTTGCTCCAGCTAGGCCATGTACCGAGAGGCTATCTAGCGCCTCTAGAGCAGTCACGCTGCGCAGCTATGCAGAAGCATCATCTGCCAAGCGTATCACCCGCAGCAGGTCGAAGCCGGAGCTCAACACCGAGACCGACGAAGCAGAGAGCTCCACAGCCCGCGGCACACGCTACGAGCTTCTTTGCCGGGACGTGCTGCACCAGCTGTTTGGAATGGAGCTCACCCGTACAGGTGGAGCGGGTGATCGTGGCGTAGATCTGCGCGGATGGTGGGAACCCAAGACGGTGCATGACCAACAGGTGTCGAGACGAATTCGAGTGTTGGCGCAATGCAAGTGCCAGGACGAGGGCGGCAAGAAGATGGGCCCAGTTCTCGTCAGGGAGGTGGAGGGCGTGGTGTTCCGAGCTGCGTCGCCATCGCCGCCAGCATCGCCGACGGCGACAGGCAATGCAGAATCCACCGACGATCTCGATCTCGCCAGTGACGGCGATGCACCCGTCGCGGGCATCATCCTATCATCGTCAGGTTTCAGCAAGCAGGCGCTGCTGCAGGTCCGCTCGAGCAACGTTCCTCTTGCGGCTATGCATGTGCTTGCGCAACCGCAGTCGACTTCTGACACGGGCGGCAAACATTTGGTCGAGAGGTGCGTGTCGATCGTTTGGAATGACCGCTTCGGGTCGAGCCAAGGCCTCTTGCCCGGAGGTATGGAGGCGCGCTGGATCAGATCGCTGTCGCCGCGGCAAGGCGCTGCAGATGGCACGCTGGGCAGACCTGTTATCTACAGAGCGGGAAAACCATTGCACTAGATACCGGAGGCTGCCATGTGCGCCTAGCCACAACGTGGCGACCCAGACATGTGGGTTCCTCTCAATCGATAGCCGATAGACAGGCCACAAGCTCCGAACCCGAGTTGATTCGCGCATAATCGCACTTGCATTCCGAGAACCGAATACCCGTTGACAGCATGGCGCCGAGTGTATGCGAAGCGGTGTCTTCCTGGCAGAAGAACGACCGACGGAGATTTGGAGAGCAGCGGCTAAGTGAATAAAGCCGCACACGGTTGCCAGAAATATACATAGCCGCCCGTGCGTCCGGCTTTTGAGCGGGTCTAAGGCCAAAGGTTCCAAACTTTTGGTCCGCTCCGCCTCCACCTCGCAACACGGCCCACTCAACAAACTCGGGCACGTCATTCGGCGACCTCGGTGCCCGAACGCAGTGCCACGCACGGAGCACCTCGCCAGTCTCAGAAGCTAGCAAGCAAACAGGTGTCGGTGGAGGTAATCCATAGCCGTGGCGACATCGACTATGTTCAAACTCGCGGCTCACCTCCTTCTTGACCGATTGTCATCCCTTCGCCTTGATGCAGATAAATAGATTGCTGCCTCATCTGCGTCGTCCCGTTCAATCCATCCTCATTCCACGCTCAACCACCACCTTTGCTCGCACCATCATGACTTCGAACGGATCTGCCAACCCTTACGCCGGCATGGAGGCATCCAACTTTGTCTCGGGGCTCACCGAGCCGCTGGTCGACTCGATTGACGCGCTAAAGATCGGCCACTTTGTGCCCACGCGCGAGAACCATCCGCCGCCGGGCACTATGCCCGACTCGATCCTCGGCGAGGGCGTCAAGAAGCCCGCGCTGTTCCAGACCATCACGCTCCCTTTTGCCAAGCCCGAGTCGTCGGGCAAGATGACGTTCAAGAACCGCGTCATCGTCTCGCCCATGTGCCAGTATTCGGCCAAAGACGGCTTCCCTACGCCGTACCATATCGCCCATCTCGGCGCGTTTGCCCTCCACGGCGTGGGCAACATCATGGTTGAGGCGTCCGGTGTGACGCCCGAGGGTAGGATCACGCCCCAGGATCTGGGTATTTGGTCCGAGGCACACCGCGATGCACACAAGGCGCTCGTGTCGGCGCTGAAGTCGTTCACCGATGGTCTTGCCATGGGTCTCCAGCTCGCACATGCTGGTCGTAAGGCGTCCGACTGGTCGCCCTTCCACCGCGGCGCTCGTAAGGAGCAAAAGTACGTCACGCGCCAAGAGGGCGGCTGGCCCGAGGACGTCGTCGCCCCCTCGGCCATTGCATACAACGATGGCTTCATCACTCCGCGCGCACTCACCACCGAAGACGTCAAGAAGCTCGAGGACAACTTTGTCCAGTCGGCACGCTGGGCGTTCGAGGCCGGCTACGACTACGTCGAGCTGCACGGCGCGCACGGCTATCTGATGCACTCGTTCCTCAGCCCCTTGACCAACCACCGCACCGACGAGTACGGCGGCAGCCTCGAAAATCGTGCGCGCTTCATGCTCAATGTCGCGCGTCGCATCCGTGCCGAGTTTCCCAACAAGGGCCTGTGGGTGCGCGTCAGCTCCACCGACTGGGCCGACCAGGCGGGCAAGGGCGACTCGTGGACCGTCGACCAGACCGTCGAGCTGGCCAAGATGCTCCACGATGCCAAGGTCGACCTCATCGATGTAAGCTCCGGCGGTCTCGTGCCTTTCCAGAAGATCACCGTGGGCGCAGGATACCAGCTCTTCGGCGCGCGCGCTGTGCGTGATGCGCTCGTCAAGGCCCAGCCCGACCAAGACAAGCGCATGCTCGTCGGCGCTGTTGGAATGATGGAGGGCTCCAACGACTCGCCCAACGCCTACGAGCGCTCCGAGGCTGGAAAGCTCGCGGAAGCCTCGATCCAGCAGGGCGACTGCGACGCCGTCCTCCTCGCCCGCGGTCTCCTCTCGTACCCCAACTGGACTGAAGACGCAGCTGCAGCCCTCACACAAGGCACCAAATCCGCAGGCAACCCGCAGTACCACCGTGCTCATCCCGCCAAGCGATCGTAAAACTCTCACTTCTCCAATGTCGATGAAATAGAAACGATCAGATCCCATTGAGTCAGAGTAAAATGCTGGCGTGCGATGGCCTCAAAGCTTGTGCTTGCCCTTCGGAGGGAATTGCGGGTCGGCGCGGATGCGCACGACGGCCTTGCCCCACGTCTTTCGCTCGGCAAGGTCCTTGAGGCCCTCGGGTACGCTGTCGAGGCCCTCGTAGATGTGCTCGAACACGGTCGGCACAATCTTCTTGGTGGCAAACATGTTGAGCAGCGCCTCCCAGGTCTCGCCGATCTTGTCCGGCTCGTTGCGCACGTATGCGCCCCAGTGCACACCCGTCACGGCGACGTTCTTGAGCAGGATCAGGTTGGCGGGCACCTTCTCGATCGTGCCGGCCACAAAGCCGACGACAATGATGCGGCCGTTCCACGCAATCACCTTGAGCGAAGGGATGATCATACCCACCGGGTCGTAGACGACATCGACGCCGTGGCCCTCGGTGATCTCTGGAAGCATCACAATTGAAGGAACATGTCAGTGAATGCGCCTGGCTATGGCTCAATGAATGCGCATGCTTTCAAAACTTACTCTTGACCTGGTCCTGCCAGTCCTTGTCGCGGTAGTTGACGGCGAAGTCGGCGCCTCCGACCTCCTTGCACACGCGCAGCTTGTCAGCAGAGCCGGCGGTAGCGATGACGCGTGCACCCATGGCCTTGGCGATCTGAATGGCGCAGATGCCGACACCGCCGGCACCGGCGTGGACGAGCACCCACTCGTCCTCCTGGACATTGGCGCGGAACTTGAGCGCAGCATAGCTGGTGGGCCATGTGATGAACAGACCCGCCGCCTGCTCGAGCGAGATTCCTTCAGGCACCTCCATGAGCTGCCAGTAGTCGGCCTTGGTCTTCTCGCTGTATGCGCCCTGCGCCGCGCCGAACACACGCGTCTTGCCGGGGATGAAACTGCAGCCCTCGGGGATGGGCGAGTCCTTGGAGATGATGCCGGCCATCTCGACACCGGGAACATACGGGTGCGGAGTCTTGACCTGGTACTTGCCCTGGACGGCGAGGATGTCGAAGAAGTTGAATGCGGCCGAGTGGACATCGATGAGCACCTCGTTGGAGCCCGGAGCACACTTGGGCTCGGGCACGTCGTTGGCGAGCGTCGACGGCAGCTCGGCAGGAGCGATGTCCTTGTGCAGATAGAAGGCCCTCATGTTAGCAATGTGGATGAGGTGGGTGTATGCGGGTGGTGGTGGTGGTGGTAGTGGTTGCAGTCACGGACAGCCCATCCTTCTAGGAAGGATAGCCAGAGGAGCGTGCGCAGAGTGCTTCCCCCGCAAACCCGGCTCACCGGCAACGCGCTTCCACTCCGGCTCTCGAAGCTGCCTTACCGGATGGAGCGCTTCGTCTCGGCCGTGACAGCGAGCCCAATCCATGAACCCGCGGTGTGGAGGCAAAAAAACAGCTTTTCCATTGTGGACCCTGAAGGTGGCCGGCATCGTAATCTGATTTGATTCGGGGCGAGCAAACAAACAGTCACATGCATCGATGCGTGCGACGAATCTATCTCGAACGACGTCTCCGCTGGCTCGCAGGCAAGGGTTTCTCCAAGTCAAAGACAGTCTGTACCGTCTCCGCCACCATCCAAGCTTGCAGCAGGAGAAGTAGTATCATGTCGGCCCTGGTTCACGTCGCCTCTCCGCAGACCAAGAAGGCGCCTGTGGTCGTGCCGCCAGGCACCTATCCGCTCAGCCTCCCAGACGGCGCCAAATTCAGCATCGTCGTCTCCCACGAAAAGTCGTCTACGCAAGCGGGTGCAAACGATGCTGACGCTGAACAAGCGCAAAGGATTCGCCATTCGATCAAGCTCTCCTCGCACAAGGTGCACGACTGGATCGACACGGCCAGCACGCTCGTGGTCAAGGCGCCTTGCCCGCCGTACCCGAACCCTGCTTCGGAGCCCGACACCAACAGTCTCGCCTTCCGTACGCAGCGTTTCGGCGAGTGCGAGCTGCAGACATCGGATGCAGAGCCAAAAGGCGAGATCACTGCGCAGAAGCTCTGGAACTGGATCAACGTGGTCTTTGCTCTGTGGCCGCAACAAGAGCATGTCTTGCTCAAGACGCAAGAACTCCCGCCAGCTGTCGTCGCCCATCTGACCACTACTCGGCTCGCCATCCTGGATCCTTCCGCACCGCCAACGCTTTCGGCGCCTGGAAACAAGACGCAAGTGAGCCTCGGGCGCCTGCTCGTCTCGCGCGCGGCATTCTGGCAAGGTCACGGCTCGCCGACGTCGGGCTTTGCGCCTTGGGTGCTTCCACTGGCAGATGCGGCCACACGCACTGCGCTGACCTCATCTAACGCCGAGACGACTGGGTCGCCGCTTGCGGAGCCCTTCAAGCCACCGCCCTCGGCCGGCCCAATCTACTCGCGCTTCATTCCGGGTCTAAACTCGCATCTGACGTTCCGCGTGGCGTCGTCGACCAACGCCAAGGACGTGGACCTGCTGACGGCGTGGCATGCGACCGATCGCGTCAACGAAGGATGGCGTCAGCGACTGAGCCGCGAAGACCAGCTGGCGACGATGCAGAGCGGCGAAAAGAGCGCGTACAACATTGGACTGATCGGCGAATGGGATGGCGAGCCATGGGGCTATGTCGAGATCTACTACGCGAAGCAGTCGAACCTCAAGGACTTTTACACGGCGGGCCAGCACGACCGTGGCTTCCATGCGCTGGTCGGTGATGAACGCTTCCGTGGCCCGCAGCGGGTGCGCTCGTGGATGGGCAGCGTGGTGCACCTCATGTTCCTGCTGGATGCTTCCACGGCGCAGTGCGTGTCGGAGCCGCGCCTTTCGAACACCAAGATGGTGCAATACGAGATGATGGTGGGCGGCAACGTGGAAAAGTGGATCGACTTCCCGCACAAGCGAGCTGCGCTCGTCATGTTTGGCAAGGAGCGCTTCTTCCAGCTGTGCCCGATGGGTCCTTTGCCCGAACACCTCGCCTAGATCGACCGATGCCGTCGCAGTTCCGCGTCCCAACGAAGACGCAAACGCCAGTTAGATTCTGAATCATATGTCAACTTTCGGATCCGGACATGGTCGGTCAACTCGTGTGTCGTCGACGGTATAACAAGCCGAGGTCGACAGTCTCGGTGCCGACGTCGGTGCCGGAAGAGCGGGGCGGGAAATGATCTGCGTCGTCTGGCTCGTTCGATCAGCGCGATGCGTTCCACCGAGTGTGCGGATGTTTGTGGCATTCACTCAATGGCACGGCGAAAACGGCGAATCATGACGTTCAGGAACGAGCGGCTGAGCTAAATGCGCTTCGAATCGTGAACGCTGCGCAAAGAGGAGAAGCGGTGCTGCGGAGTCGGAGATCCATGGAGCTGTGCGGCTGTGTGGAGAGAGGGTGGACTAGCTTGCATTGCGTGCGGAGCCGAGGTTGGGCCCGCGTCGATTTGGTCTCCCGAGCGAGCGTGGGATCAGATTGCAAGCCAAGCGAGATGGAAGCGTGTCCAGGTGCTAGCATGCGCTGCGCCTCGCTTTGGGCAGGACCTGGCATAAGTCTCCGACCAGTCAATGCGCGCCCGCCACATTTGATGCCTTCTCCCGCAGCTTGGCCACCTCACAGTATGCTAGCGAGCGAGAAAGCGAGAGCGCGGTGCTGAGTCTCGCGTGCTTCGGCTCTCGATCCGCTTCGGTCGGCAATGCGGAAGCATCGCAGTCCTAGAGAATGCCGCTGCTCCAAGACACTCCACCCTGACTTTTTTTTCCAGCGCGTCGCGACCAGATGACATGAAACAAAAGCAGCATCTCAGCTGAGATTGAGCGGTCGGAGACCTATCGGAAATCGACTCTGTGTCGCGAAAGTCGGATGCGGAAGCTCGGAAGGTGAAGCTTCGCCTATCTTACTCGAGCCTGAGCTGCCGCCCTGACGTCGGAAGCGCGCGCGCGCACGTTCTTCCGTGCTAGTGCGTGTGAAGCGAACCGAAGCCAAACTCTCGGTCGGCACCACAGCCCGCACCTGTCACTTTGCAGACGCGTGCATCCCGTGGTTGCAGCCGTGCATCGCCGTTCCGATCTCACGCTGCAGACCTCAGAGTTGCCGAGGGTCTGCGAGCAGCATGAGACCACCGCGACTGCTGCCAGCCATGCTATTGTATGCTGTGCTAGATGCGAGCAAGGCTGATTGTGCGCGTCGATGCGGGCGATGGACGGAGCCTCCGACCAGCCCTTTTCGTTACGCCGCTTCGGATTGCCTTGCATCACAGCCACCCGGGCCATGACGCCCTTTCCCGCAACGCACCCTGCCTGCTGCCGAGGCTTTGTCTCGCTTACCGCCTGCCGCTCTGTTGCTTTTCCCATGCTGCTTGCATGTCTCCTCGCCTGCTCTGGTCCACGTTCGACATTGCCGGTCAGCTGCTTCTGGAACAATGGGCCTCGGCGCACATACTGGTGCCGCAGCAACGCAGACCCATGCCACCCGACCTTGGCGCCTCCCCCACGCATTCCCCACTCAAACGGCTCTAGATCCGCATCGCATGAACCTCATCTGTCTTGCTTGCCGCCATCTGACCTGAGGTGAGTGCCGCTACCCGCTTTTCGTCGTCGCGATCGGACTATGCTGTTCCGTATCTACGTTGTGCCGATGCACGATAGGCAACATGCAGGCGGGAGTTGAAGCGACCGAACGTGTTGGTTCCTCTCGACGGAAGCCGTCATGCGCCTTCGGGAAGCCAACGACGGAGCCTCTAAGCGACTTGTTTAAGCAGTGGCCAAGCTGCACGACCAATCGTTGCGTCTCGCGTGCGTGACTCGCTCGCAACCACCCACATCCACCGACTCAGCGCCGCCATTTTTTTTTAAAATATTTTTTTTTAGTATTTGTTTTGTCGGTGGATGTGCGCCTGCACAGGTCTGCAGCCGCCACCTCGACCAAGTCCGAGTTACGGCAGGCAGCCGATGTGACCAAGTGTCAGGATGCGGACGCTCCGATTGCGGCTAAGCCAAAGGACATTCGGACAAGCCGGTCTCCGTGGAAGCAGCTTTTGTCGTGCTTGACGTTCCTGTCATCTGCACGGTCTCATTGGCTCGTGGCTCAGTTTCCGTACCGACCTCCATCACACCGCATCGCCTCTAAACCCTTCAGCACCGCAGCTGGCTGACATGAGCCCTCCGAGATGAGCTAGTCCCGACAACGAGCGATCGCATCGCATCGCATTGCATCGCTGTTGCTCTGCTTCCGTCCCTCACCTGCCCGTCAGGCACAACTATACCACCATCCTTGTCGAACACCGGCGCCGGTACACCTCGGACCTGACTCGCCCTTACTCGCTCTCATTCCACCGTCCAGTACATATATCAGGCTCGCTGCTGCCTTTCACACTTTGACAGGCCGTATCGGATGACCCTACTCGATACGCTTGGACCCGCTTCATCAGGAATCTATGCCACTTGCGTCGCCTTCTCAGCAACACCGCTCAATGTGCAGCTGCGTTCTTTGACGCCCGGATCATCTCCGAACCAGTTCGCCCGTCATGGAACGACCCTATCCCTACGGCGGCTCCTATGCTGCCAACGGCACGAATGTCTCCCGCTTTTCAGCTCAAGATGACGCCGCTGGTGCCTCCGCCTCGTATGAGGATGCGTCCGAGATGCCACGCATCCAGAAGCGTCCGCGTCGCACCCACGCCAGACGCTCATGCCAGATGTGCCAGCAGCGAAAGGCACGTTGCGAGCTGCCCGACCTCGAAGTGCCCTCCAGCCCTTTACCTTTGCCGGACCACCAGGCTTGCCATCGCTGCAAGACGCTTCAGATCTCGTGCATCGTCGACGATGCCAACAAGAAGAAACCCAGAAAGAACGCTGCCGATGTCGATCCCTCCCAGCTCGGCTCCTCCAAACGCCGAGCCTCTGCCAGCGTTGCTGTCGACCGCCCACGCACCATGCAGAATTCTTCGACATCGGCATCTCTTTCCTCTCTCGGCGACAGACGTAGCATCGGAAGCAATCGCAGCAATAGCAGCACCGGCATGCTCCCCTCCGGCCTGCCGGATGCAGATGCCGACAGTCTCAAGTTCGCCGGCGGCCGCGAGCTCGGCAATCAGATCGTATACCCAGCCGAGGCAAAGCTCGTATCCAAAACGCCAGACTCCTCCGACGAGGACGAACAGCCTGACCCTGCCACCGATTTCTCGACACGCTCAACTCGCCAGCCGGATCCGGCCAACTCATCGGAAACCTACATCAAGACTCACGACCGCGGCCCTAGCAACGCCGCCAACATTGACACCTGGGAGCGCTATTCCACGCGCAGTCGCCCACTCACGCTGCTCACCGAGCTCGTTCCTCGACAAGCCGGCTTCGCGTCCAAGATCTTCCGCCTCGTTTCGGCACGCGCAACCATCGAAACCGACGTCTCCGAGATCATCTCCGATGCAAAGTCCAAGATTCTCAGCGATTGGTGCGAGGAGAATCTCACTCTATGGATGCCGCACATCTCCAACGCTTACCAGCTGCGCCAAGATGCTCTCCAGGGCAAACAGACGCTCTCCACCCAGCTACTCGAACAGGTGCTCTACCTCATCGCCCTGCAGCACATCCGCGACCCCAACGACGACGTCGTCCGTTTCTCCGTCGTGCGCTTCGTCATCCGCGACACGGCCCGTCTCGTGCTCACCTCGCCGCGCTCAAGCAAGGGCGCAGAAGCATTGGAGCTGCTGGCCCTCTTCCCCGTCGACGTCTCGGCCATCCCTGGCCCCTCTCGCAGCCGCATCCGGACCGACTCGCTCATCAGCGCCTCCGAGCGAGTCGCTCGCTCGGTCCGCTTGGATCGTGTCGCAATATCCGCAGCTGCACCCTACTCGTTCTTTTCGTCAACCAGCCCTTTGGATGAGTTCGAGACCAAGCGCACCGCCATGACTTGGGCGAGCGTCAAAACGTGGCTCACATCTTTCACGCTAGGCGATGACGAGCTCTTCGAGAGCGTCGACGAACGCTTCTTTTCAGACGACTGGAGTCGCTCCTTGATGCTGCCGCTCGAGCTCGGCCAAACTGACGCTGCAGCACGCCTTGTCGAGGCAGGGCAGAGCGAAAACGATCTTTTTGCTCGCAAAGCCTGGTCGCGCAGCCGTCGTTTGGGCAGCATCGGACTCGCCATGCGCTGTCTCGGAATGCGACGGCTGGTTGAGGCATTCCACGCGATCCGCACCATTCCTGTCGACCTCGACGAGTCGGACCGTCTCTTCAGGCTCGCTGCGATTCTGGACGACTACAAAAGGAACGTTGATTCGATCGACGACGAATTTCGAGACCATCTCGCCGATCTCAACCAAGACTCGCACCTGCTTCGCTCGTGGCTTTCGATCGAAACGACGGCTGGGTTTTTGCTGGTCCTGTGCGTAGGTATCTTGCGCGGACTGGGCATCGACAAGAAGGAAGACGTGCAGACACAGAAGCTGGCTCTGTTGATTCGCGGCGAGAATGCTTCATCAGAGATGAGGGAGTTTTTGACACGCTATGGCGAGCACCGCATTCTGGCTGCTGAAAAGGTGCTGGTCAACACCACAATCCTTTGCCGAGATGCACGTGCCAGTGCTGCTCCTGGGCTGTCCGACAAGGGGTGGATGAGGAATGGACAGTCACGCACTGTCGTTCCCATCATGAACCTGTGCGGCTACGCGCTCGAGGCGGCTTTCAACGCTATGGAGTGGCATGCTACAATGTTTCAATTGTGGAAGACGCCGCCGAAGCGCGCCGAGTCGTGGCGACTGGTCTTCTCCGACTTGATCGCCGCCATGCTCTCGCTGGATCCCATGGGCTCGATCGAGAACGGCAGCATACCTGCCACGTGCGCCTTCATCCTGCAAGGCATGCTCAAGGTCATCGTGCTGTGGACGCAGTGCAGTCGTAACAAGGACATCCAGCGCACCACAACCACGTCGTCTGCCAATCTCAATGGTCGGGATGGAACCAGCAACGGTCGTGACTCAGACCGGATCTCTCGACAATGTCTCGCAGGCGCCGCGCCCGCAGCTGATCTGGCGCGGTACGAGGCGTTGATACAGCACGACATGGCGACGAGCCGGACCTTTGATGCGGTGCAATCTTTCGACTCGAGCGCAAACGCTGCTTTGATGGCAGACTCGAACGCGATGCGCAGTGGTCAGCACGGGCCGGGGTCGAATTTGTACAGCATGACTGCGTCGATGTTCGCAGCCAACCTGCCCTCGACGCAGGCAAATGGCGCTGGTCTGAACGGTTCAGGCCCTGCGTTCGCGTCGAACGCGAGCGAGTCGCTCGCAGCCGCGCTGCCACGAAGCGTCGAGACGCAGGCGAGCATGTCCGGAATGCCGACGGAGCAGGAGGCATTCTCGGCGTACAGGGCGCCGCCGATGTCGTCCTTGGATGGATCTAGCGCTTCAGGCACGGTGTCGCCGATGCCCCTGGCTGCACAGTACGCGGCCATCGGCAATGGCAACCGCTCCAGCAATGGCAACGATACGGCGCTCGACGGCGGCGCTGCGGTACCTGGCGCCAATTTCAGCATGCGAAACGACGAGGGCCGTCCGTCAGTGGCATACGATTCGCTTGACTTTATCCTCAATGACGTGCTCGGCTCATCGCAGTGGTCGGGCATTCTGCAGGACATCTGGAGGACGGACATTTAGCCTTGTCTCTCGAAACACGGCGTCGCGCAACAATTCGGACAATGCAAGGGCAGTCGTAGTGTAGCAAGTCAAATCTAAATGAACTTGAGAAATGGGAATCGTGATCTGGGCGTAAAGCATTGTTCTGATGTTGGTGAGGGTGTCGTTTCTAGCAGTCGGGGATTACGACTGGAACCTTGACGGCCGTAGCGAGGCCGGCGAGGGAGGTTTCCTTGTAGCTCGTGTGCATGTCGCGGGCTGTTTCGCGCATGGCGGTGATGGCGTCGTCTAGCGAGACCGAGTGTTTGCCGTCGCCGGCCAATGCAAGTTGAGCGGCAGTGACGGCCTTGACGGCTCCTAGGGCATTTCGTTCGATGCACGGAATTTGGACCTGGCCATTGAGCGGATCGCACGTAAGGCCGAGATTGTGTTCGATGCCAATCACGCTTGCCTGAAGCACCTTTTCGGGGCTTCCACCGAGCACTGCAACGAATCCAGCAGCAGCCATGGCGGTAGCCACGCCCACTTCGGCCATGCATCCTCCCTCGGCAGCCGAGAGCGTGGCACCGCGCTTGAAGAGCATGCCGATCGCAGCCGCGGTGAGCAGGAAGTTCTCCAGGTCGCGCACGGGGTCATCGTCAAAGATAAACTCGAAGCAGTACTTGAGCACGCTCGGCAGCACGCCGGCGGCGCCGTTGGTGGGCGCCGTGACGATACGGCCGCCCGCGGCGTTTTGCTCGTTGGTCGCAATCGCATAGCACGTCAGGTAGTCGATCGCCGGGAAGTTGGTTCGGCGCGGCGGGCACGGCATGACGGGATGGTTGAACGAGCCGATCATGCGCGTGCGCGTTAGGCCCGTGGCGCCGATCTGCGAAACCATGTCCGTCGACGCCCGTGGCGGCGGACTGTCGATCCCGGGCCCTTCACCCGAAACACTTCTGGCAGCACCGCTCAGCGGGCTACCTCCTGCAGGGAGTGAGGCTCCGCGATACAGACCGCGTAGCAGGCGGGCATAGAGCGATGGCGCGCGACGACGCACGGCAAGCGGTCCGGGCAGCGTGGGCTCTGTGCTCTGGACGCCAGCGCGGATGCACTCGTCCATGGTGGTCCAGACCTTGACGAGCTTCTCGTGCACCACCTCGGGCGGGTTCCAGGTGAGTTCATTCTCGTACACCACCTGTGCGATCGTGAGATTGCGCGTCTTGCACTGGCGCAGCAAACTCGCTGCATTGTGGTACGGAAAAGGCGGACCGGTCGACGCGCGAGCCGTGAGCTTCTCGGGCTCGTGGGCTGGCGTCTCGCGAGATGTGGTCGCGAGTGCGCTCGACGTTGAGTCGGCTACTGGCGTCGGCGCTTCGACTTGCGGAAGCAGGCCTTCGACAACAGGAGCCGAGCCGGCACGTCGGCCATCTTCGGCATCCTTGCGACGGATCTGCTTGTAAAACACATTTTCGCCCCAGTCGATCGGATGCGCCGAAAGCTCGATGGTCTCATCGTGCAGCGGCGCAGCTGCAGTCGGGTCTTGTGCAGGTGCCTGCGTAGACGAGGATCGCGCTGATGACGCAGATGATGATGGCGTGGCCAGCGCACCGTTGACGACGAACCCGCCTCCAACCGAGTAGTAGTCGTTGGTGGCGAGCATCTCGCCCTGCTCGTCGAACACGCTCATGCGGATGCCGTTGGAGTGATGCGGCAGCACCTGACCGAACATCCATTTGAGGTCGCGGTCGTAGTCAAATTGAATGAGCTTGCCTTTGGTGACTGGTTTGCCGTTGGCGTTGGCGCCGAGCGTCTTGAACAGGTTCTTGCCGAGATGGATGTGCTTGGCCTTCTTGATCTCTTCGAAGCGCACGGGCACCGAAGGAGGATCGACGGTCTCGCAATCGTCGCCTTCAAGGCCGCCGAGGAGCGCCTGCGGAGTCATGTGACCGGCGCCGGTGAGCGCTAGCGAGCCGTAGAGGTTGATCTTGAGGGTGTGTACGCGCTCCAGCAGACCCATGTCGGCCAGGTCCGAGACAAAGATCACTCCGGCACGCATGGGGCCGACCGTATGCGACGACGAGGGGCCGATACCGACCGAAAAGAGGTCGAACGTAGAGATGACCGCATGTTCGGTCTCACTGGCCTCCGAGGTGGCTACGTTATCGGATGATGCCGCGGCTGAGGAAGCTCTGCGCTGCGAGGTGTGCATGGTGCGCTTTGGGGCTTGCACCAGCCGTGACGCTGACAGTGCCGTCACGCCGTGTTGCAGCGCCGTCGAAGATCGACTGTTTGCCGCATATGCGGTGCTCCTGCTTCGTGCCGCATGCGAGGCGGTGCGCGCTGTGCTACGCAAGAGCGCGGTGGACTGTCGGGCCGACACCATGGTTATGGTGGTGCGTTCCAAGACGATGTCGCGTCGCGCTGGATCGTACGCTCTTGATGTCGGTCGAGCTTATCCGGCGTCGCTTCGAATGATGGTGGTCGTTTGCGTCGATGTGGGTTTCGCGGCGTGGCGCAATGGCATATGAAGTGCCTATCGCTGTTGTGTGGGGCCAGATAAGCCGGCCGTTCCGCTACGGCGCCGATCCTTCCAGCTGCAGTCACCAAACCAAAAAAGTGCTTCAGGGCTTCGAGCCCACCCGCCTTTTCGGATATCGTGGCTTGGATTTCAAAGCACATCGGCTGAGGGCGCGCGTCCGAAGTGTTGGTCTCCCTCTGTGCTGCACCGTCACATGTCTCCTGCCTCTTATGGCAATTCCACATTTTGGCCGATTTCCAACACCCGCACTCGAACCCGCTCAAGATGCCGTGCACAATTGTATACAGCCGATGAAGACTGCGCTCGTCCTGGATGAATGAGAAGATGTCATGCCTTGCGATGCGATGCGCTGTGCATTCATGCCTGGCTCGCCGAGCGGCGACTAGAAGCACGCGGGCTGAAACTGAGAACTACATGGCATGTCGGGCAAAATGCTTGCGCCGTGAGCCAGGAGACGAGGCAGACATCGTGCAGCTCGTGGCCGCAGTCGAGCCGACAGAATTCGAATCTCTTTGGCTGTTCCGATGCGTCGCCATCACGGCCATCGCCACTCGTCTCTTGCGTACTCTCTGCGGCTGCTTTGGAGCGCGTCATCTCAAAGCAGATGGCGCAGTAGACGTCGTCGTACGACTTCCACTTGTAGTCGCCCGCAGCGGCGCTGGCACGAGAGCGCACGACCGAGGTGTAGGGGTCCTGCGCTCGTTCGAGCTGCACGCCCCAGCGGCGGCGCACAAACTCGAGACACTCGACGGAGCTGCGAGCGCGCGTCCACACCTGCGTGAGCGAGGCGAGCTCGGAGCGCAGACTGAGCAGCGACAGCACGGGTGGCAGCGACGTCGGCGAGAGCGTCGGCAGCCGCAGCGTGATGACCGAGTAGATGAGGGCACCCATCGCCTTGTCGAATAGCGCCGTGGCTGTGTCCGAGAACCACTTTGTTGAGACGAGCACTGACTGGCCGCGCAGGCGGGGAGCACGTCGACGCCGAGACACCGAGGGCGAGCCGCCCGGCTGTGCAGGATCGTTCTCGGGCAAAGTGAGAGGCGCGATGGGCCGCGCCACGCTCGGGGAGTTTATGACTTCGTCTTCAGGTGCTCCGACGCGGCGATAGGTCTGCTGTGCGGTGGGCTCGCCGGCGGGGCTGGGTACTGCGTTGACAGACGTCGCGCTCGTGGGCTGTTGCTGCGGTGCCGGATGTTGCGCTGCGGAAGCGTCGGCGGTGGTCGGGGCAGGCGGACGAAGTGGCGGCATCATGGGCCGGCGACGGCCAGCGTATCTGGACGGCGGGGGCATCGTGGCCGATTCGGTGAGTGCCGCCTTGATAAACTGCGGGATGGGAAGCAGCTCTACGAGCGGTGGCATGTGCGAAGGTGACGGTAGTCTGAGTTGCGCGGGAAGCATGTGAGAGAAGGGCGAGGCGTCGATCTTGGGCAGGACGCTGAGCAGATGTACCAGAGTACTGGCCATCTCGAGCATCACGAAGAGCGATGCGGGTAGCAGGCCGTCCGTTCTCAAGCTGGACTCGTGATCGACGGCGGCGGTGCGAGTAAGGGCGAATCCGAGCGTCTCCCGCCAGACGAGGCACCTTGCACCGATCGCCGCCATGGTCCCGGGCAGACCGGCGAGCAGGGCCAGACAGGAGAGCACGCCGAGGTAGAGAACGGGTAGCGTCACCGCGTAGAAGCGCGACTTTGCACCCAGCAGCGAGTTCTTGACCGCGCCGTCCTCCACGGCCATACCCGCCAGACGGATTGCCCAGAGGACATGCAGGGTGACGAGCGCAGGCAGCACGTGCTCGTCTATGATCAGACCCCAGCTTAGCTTTGGAAAGCGGAAGAGTGAGCCCGGCGGAGGCTGACCTTGCTGCGTAGATTGTGTTGCGCCATCTTGATTTGCCGGAGATTGCGACGGAGCGGGAGAGGGGTGCGATGCACCGTTCGGAAGGGCCGACTCGCCCTGCGAGGCAGAGTCGGTCTCGTGTGCGGAGGCCGGGGAGAGAGCCGAGAGGAGCTGGGATGCGGGTGGTGGTGCAGCTACGACGAGGCCATCGATCACACTGAGACCCCAGCTCGGCTGTGCTGGCTGCGCTGGCTGGCTGACGCTAGTGGCGGCAGCGGAGGGATCGGACGAAGCGAGCTGGCTGGTATTGTGAGGACTGAGGAGGACGAGCAGCAGGAGGAGACAGAGACGGGGCCGGTAGACGTTCTTGCGGAACTGGTCCAAGCTGGACGAGCTAAGGGCCAGTGAAGGGAGCATGGCCGCTGGTCTTGGTCCGCATCGCCAAAGTGCGGGAGTGATGGGATGATGGAAGTGACTGAAGCAGGGCTGCGGATGTGAGTGGTGGGAGAGTTGACGCTCGCCTGTCGGAAACGTCGAATGGCCGAGTGGAGGCGGCGGGTTGATTTGCTTTGCATGCTCGCCTGATTTCACGCCCTTTCAACTGAGCCAGTGCAGTCCCTGCAGCAGCAGCAGCAGCACCCGTCGGCGAGTTTTGTCGGGCAGGGTCAATCAAGCTCAAAGCTCAAGCTCAAAGCTCGGCCGCATCCCGACTCGAGCCGCTCTCCACACGCTCGAGAGTCGACTTTCTTCGCGCCCACCTGCATCATCTGCCCATCACCACCTGCGCACTCTCTTGGGCAGCATGACCGGGCGACCGCCACCACCGCCACCGCCGCCCGGTCCACCACCCGGCCCACCACCCGGCCCACCTCCAGGACCGCCGCCTGCACCTCCGCGGTCTGTGCCCAAGCCTGATGCTGCTGGAGCATCCGACGCCGGTGAAAGCTCACGCGCCACAAACGGCATCCAAGGCACCGCACAGCCCAGCGTGGCATCAGATACGCAAGTCAACGACAAAAGGGCATTCGCGTTGGAGCGAACTTCGCTGCTACAGCAGCTCGAGATCGACCGCATCCTCGGCGCGTTCCGCCTAAATCCTTACGACGTGCTCGAGGTGCCCATCGAAGCAGACGACAAGGAGATCAACCGCATCTACCGCAGAAAGTCGCTCCTCATCCATCCCGACAAGGTCAAGCATGGTGAGCATCCCTCTCACCTCGTGATGCTTTTAGGCTCATCATTCACTGACTCTCAACTTGCACTCCCAAATCTGTTGCATTGCTCACCACACAGAAAGAGCAGTCGAAGCGTTCGATCTGCTCAAAAAAGCTTCCAGCCACCTTCTCGACGAGGACAAGCGCAAGGTGCTCGACGAGACGGTCATGGATGCACGTCTGATGGTGCTCAAGCAGCTCGATCTGCCCTTTGCTACCGCCTACGACGACCCAGGCCTCGCCAACCTCAGCCCGAGCTGGGACGAGCGCGTTCGCCAGGCCACAAAGGAACTCATGGTGGACGACGAGCTGCGCAGAAGAAAGGCGATCCGCATCCAGCACCAGGCCGAGGGCGAGGCGCAGCGCAAAAAGGAGCAGGCTGTGGCCGAGCGCAAGCGCAAGGCCGAGCACGACGCCGCCTGGGAGTCGACGCGCGACCATCGCGTCGCCGACTGGAGAGCCTTCCAAAAGAACAGCAAGAAGAAGAAGAAGGCCGACGCAAATGTGCTCGGCTGACCCTGTACCATCCTATGCATCCATCCCTGTACACTACCAATCATCATTGTCCCTGATAGCGTGGCCTGCCCTCGAGAGCAACACCGTCGAGAGAGCGTCAGCTGTGATCTCGATTCGAAAGTGTTAGACCGGTGCATGGCGAGTTATATCCGGAACCTCCACACGAATTCTGCGGCTCACAGCCTTATTGTGCAGCTGGCCTCGCATCCTGTATGCCGAAGCGAGCCAACCGACGTCCTTGACCCTGCGTCGTTGCCACCATCTCTACCACTCAGTTCACGAAGCCATGCCGAATGTGACGATCATCAACGACACGCAAGTGCCGCTCAACATCTGCCTCAAGCAGGTGTCGCCGCTGCACTATGCCAACTCGGTGCAGCCCAACGGCGGCCGCGCCACCATGCATACCGGTCGTGTCTGGTTCACCATCCAGGCGCGCATCGACCGTGGCGACAACGGCTACGACAAATTTCAGACCTATGCGCCCATCGCCGCTGTAACGATCGGCGCACTCTCGCTCGGTGCAGGTGCGATCTACTTTGCAGGCGCCAGCGCGGCAGCGGGTGGTACGGCGGCAGCCATCTCGGCGGTGGCGGCGCGCGTCTCGGCGACCGTGGCAACGCACACGCCCACGGTGAAGCGCCTGCTCAAGTACGCATCCAAGGGCCAGACGGTGGCCAAGGTCGGGCAGATCGTGGGTATCGGAGGCGGTGCACTTGCAGGCGCCAAGGGGGCGAATGGAAAGACCAAGCCCGTGGAGCAGCAGCTCAAGGACAAGGCGGCAACGGCATCCAAGTCGGCGCTGCAGAAGCTGCTGCAGGGCAGTGTGCTCAGCTCTTCAGGATGGTACATCGACCGCGATCGCACCATCCGCATCACAGGCGGGCCCAAGGCCTCAAGGGCAGACGGACTGCTCGTCATCGAAACCGACACCACCGTCCCCTTTGCCCTCGTCGACGAGACTGGCAAGACGGTCGCCATCGGCAATCAGGACGGCGCAGACCCCGTCCCCGCCTCCAATACCGCGGACAATGCGCTTGACCATACCGAGGACGCAGCCAGGCTCAATCCTACCCCAGGAACTTCAGTTGCCATGGGCATCGGGTCTGCAACTGCCGCAGCAGCCGGGCCAGGAGGTGCGCCAGTCTTGCAGGCCGAAGGCAGACAGCAGGAAAAGAAGAAAGACGGCTTCTGGATGCGCACACTCAAAGGCGACGATGGCTTCTGGTAGCTGTGACCTTTCATTATTTATTTCGCACGAATCCTTTACATGATACCCGTAACCACAATGATGCTGACGCTGCCTAGAAGAGGTTGCGTAGCTCGATCTCGGAGGTGGTGAAGCGTGCGAGGGCGTCGGCGAGCATGAAGCGGCACCTGTCATCCTTGGTGAGAGCAGCATTGAGGCGCGCAAGTGAGCGCGAGTCTGGGTGCAGCCAGCCACCGCATCCGAGCTGACCCGCCTCTTGAGCGGCGAGCACCGCTCCGTACTGCTCCAGCTCGGCGTCGGATGCAGCGACGAACCTGCTACGCGCCTGCTGCGTCGCAGCTGCATATGCGGCAGTCACCGCGGTCTTGGCCAGGCCCTCGAGGATGCCGGCACCGAGCGTCATGTGGTCGAGTCCGCACAGCGCCACTGCCTCATCAATGCCTAGGAACGACGCAGCCATCACCTGAGTCTTGATGTCGGCATGGTCAGCTCGCAGCCGCAGCAGACATCGCTGCAGCGGAACGATGGTCTCGTCTACCGAACGCCTGCCCGCATCGATCGCCTCGGCCCGCTTCTCGGCAGACGGGTTCTCGGCGCCGAAAAAGTGCGCCGCCAGCGCGTTGATGTACGGCGCGGTGTACAGCGCTCCCGCCGCTTGGGCTGCCGCCAGACCCTGCTCTACGGCAAAGATCGTGGTGGCCAGCACCTGGATGCGTCCCTCCGGCAGCGCTCCACCGACGCTAAACTCGTCCAGTTGACCGCCCGAGGACAGGTAGCGCATGGCCTGCAGACCCGGCACAGTGGTGGGGATCTTGATGCAGACGCGCCTGCTGTCCACCTTGCCGCCGGAAATGAGCTCGTACAGCGCTACGAATCGGCGCGCATGTCGCACGGTAGCGTGGAGATCGTACGCCTTGGAAGTCAAGGTCTGCGCATGCAAATTGCCCGTAGCCTTGAGGTTCGGCAGCATGAGCAGGCCAAAGTGCACAGTGAGCACATCCGAAGCGAGCTGCTGCAGTCGCTCTGTTTCGCTCTCGGAGGTTGCCAAGCCGCCAGTTACGACCGAGAGACGGTCGAGCATGGTGCTGTCGAGCTGCTGGCCATCGTACGTGCCCGCAATGATCTGCTTGGCGTTTGACATGCACGTCTGCAGCAGCTTCTGTGCCTGACCGGGCTCGCTCGCGGCCAGCTCCTTGAATGTTCCGGCGACAATGATTTGGTTGGACGTCATGTCGGTGAAGAGCGACTCGAGCTCGCTGAGCACCTGCTCCTGCGCTTCAACCCCCTGCTTGCCCTCCTCTTTGGCGAGCTCGTACATGCGACGGCGCGCGAGGTTGTGCTGAAGTCCCACCGAGGCTTGGTTGTTGTCAATGTCCACCGTCGAGTGCCTCGCGACCTCGGCGAGGAGCGACGAGGCGAGGTGCACAATCTCGGCTGGATGCTGGATCGTCATGTTGCGCGCGCGATCGCTGTTACGTGATCTGGTGGCTTAGAAATCGGAGTGATGGTGACAGTGCGCGATGGATGCGAGCAGTGACCACGTCTTTATAAACGGAGGGGGGAGGATGCCAAGGATGCGGAGAAGAAGCGCAGCCTTTGTTCTCCGCCAAAGCAACGGTGTGGGGGACAAAGCGTTCATGCTCCAGGGTCCGCAAGGTTGCGGCAAATCTGCTTCGGGCAAATCCCATCCCGAGCGCCGCGCGGCGAAAAAATCCGTTCCAGGATGTTAGGTCACTTACTTTTGGGAGACCTTGTTAGGCCGTTCAGCCTCGAATGGAAATTCGTGCTCGACGATTGGTCAGAGGCTTATGACGCAGGCGCGGCAGACGTGCATGACAGATGGATCAGCATGGCGAGGCATTGCTCGCTGCGAAGCCAGCACGTTGGCAGTGTGTGCATCGGATCGAAACAACACGGCAGCTGCAGCAAAGAACAGCCATGTGGAGGAATAGAAGTCTCTGAGAGAAAGACCGCTTCCAGCCTCACAGCAGCTGGTAACGGCCGTGACGAGGGCTGAGTGAGCCTGGTCACTCGCACGGCCTGTGTAGAACGCGCGACAGAGGCTTGCTCCGGACCAACGTTTGAAGGTTCGTGGTCAATCGAGCGCTCGAGATTGTGGTTGTGAAGAAACGCGAGGCTTGATTGTTGGCGATCCACACAGCAGCGCCGGATTACACGAGCAGCCCACGCAGGGTTCAGCAGCGTGTCAGCGTCTCCGGAGGGTCATGTATGTCTGCCTGCCCGCTAAGTTCATCCTTTCCTTCATCTCCACATCTACACTCGACGATAGCGCGCCATCGTCTCGACCTAGCCTCGCCTTTTGATGCTTCTGCTTCGCCAGCCTTCTCTGTTGGTATCCGCAGCTCGACCTTTGCTCTCCGCTCTTCCCCACACATTTACGCCAAAGGCTACCTTCACGTCGTCCATCCTCAGAATGTCGGAGCAACGCGTTCGCGTCGGCAGCGCCAAGGAGGTGGCGCAGGGCAAGATGAAGGAGTTCACGTTTGCCGGTGAGGGCGACGACGCCGTCAAGGTGCTCGTTTCCAATGTCAAGGGCCAGCTGCACGCGACGTCGTCCAAGTGCACCCACTACGGTGCCCCGCTGGCCAACGGTGTGCTGACGGGCGACGGACGCATCATCTGCCCCTGGCACGGTGCTTGCTTCCACGCCAAGAACGGCGAGATTGAGGACGCGCCTGCGCTCGACAGCCTGCTCAGCCTCAAGCTCGAGGTCGAGGGCGACGATCTCTTCGTCACGGCCGACCCGGAGAAGCTCAAGGGCAAGCCCGGCGTGGCTCCTAGCTGCAAGGGCGGTGTGAAGAGCATCGCCAAGGGCAAGGGTGTCGTCGTGGTCGGCGGCGGTGCCGGAGCCATCAACTGCGTCGAGGAGCTTCGAAAGAGCGGTTTCCAAGGCGCCATCACCATTGTTTCGAACGAGCAGGCCATCATCGACCGTACCAAACTCAGCAAGGCACTCATCGCCGATGCCGACAAGGTGACGTGGCGCAGCAAGGCGCACCTCGACAATGTGCTCGGCGTCGAGCTCGAGAACGCCACCGTCACTGCCGTCGACGCCAAGGCCAAGTCAGTGACGCTCGACAACGGCCGCAAGCTCGAGTACGAGAACCTGGTGCTTGCTACCGGTGGCACGCCCAAGCGCATTCCCATCCCTGGTGCCGACCTGCCCAACGTGCTGGTGCTCAGGCAGATCAGCGACACCAAGGCGATCAACGAGGCGGTGGGCAACGAGGACGGCGAGGCGTCCAGCAAGAAGAACGTCGTGGTGATCGGATCGAGCTTCATCGGCATGGAGGCGGCCATTGCGCTGACGAAGCGCGCCAACGTATCGGTGGTCGGCATGGAGAAGGTGCCGTTCGAGCGCGTGCTCGGCGAGCAGGTGGGTGGCGGTCTCATGAAGGCTCAGATCAAGAACGGCCTCAAATTTTACATGGAGGCTGGCGTCGAGCGCATTGACGGCGAGAGCGGATCGGGCCCCAAGGCGGTGGTGATCAAGAACAGCGAGGGCAAGGAGGAGTCGCTGCCCGCCGATGTCGTCATCCTCGGCGTCGGTGTTGCGCCTGCCACCGGCTACTTGAAGGAGTCGGGCTTCCAGCTCGAGAAGGACGGCGGCATCGCAGTCGACTCGAAGCTGCGTGTCGAGGGTCACCGCGACATCTTTGCGATTGGCGATATCGCGGCAGCGCCGACGCGCGCCTCGCCGCACAGCCGTATCGAGCACTGGAACGTCGCCTCCAACCAGGGCCGCGCGGTAGCCAAGACGCTTGCCGGCACCGAGACCGACTTCGACAAGGTGGCCATCTTCTGGTCGGCGCTCGGCTCGCAGCTGCGCTACTGTGGCAGCGGAGGTCCGCAGTTCGACACAGTCCACGTCGACGGAAAGCCTGAGGAGCTCAAGTTCTCCGCCTACTACGCCAAGGGCGACGAGGTGGTTGCTGTGGCTACTATGGGTGTCGACCCGCTCATGGTGCAGTGCAGCGAGCTGATGCGCATCGGCGCCATGCCTTCGCTCTCCGACATCAAGAACGGCAAGGACCCGCTCTCGCTCGACCTCTCGGCTAAGATGTAGACCCCTTCCATTGGCTACAGTAGTTCTTCACACTCTACATCGGCTTGAATAAATGTAAGGCAACATTATGCCAGTTGCCTCGTACTGAACGAGAAGTGCTGAGCTCTCAAGGTGTGCTGATGACGGCTGCGCATCTCTTTGGAGTCGGGCGCACGGCCGGCTACGATAACCCCCGCGGAGAAGAGACTTGTGAGCGTGTGGAGGTCGGTTCGGCGATGTTTCTGGCAGCCCACGGACCGAGGTGACGAAAATGTGCACGGCTCTAACACATTTCGACTCGGCCTCGGCCGTCGGGAATGTGACAGGCGGGAAGCAGGCGCGTGGGAAATGTCGTGATTGCAAGGGCGATGGTGTGGGTGTGGAGACGGCGGACCGAGCCGATGACCTTATCTTCGGGGCAGCTGTGAGCCAATCACAAAAAATAGCGCGCCTCAGCAGGGCGGTGGTGAGTAGCCGCATCCCCGCACTGGTGGGAGCTGTGCGTGGACAGGCACGGCTCGAGCGCTTGTGGTGGCGACCTGCAGCGGTGGAGCCGAATTGCAACCCCGCTCAGTCAGCTGGGTGCGCCAATCAGTAGCCATCTTTGCACTCGCCAACGGCTGCTCCGTGGCCAACTTTTTTTTTCCTCCTCTCGACGTGGAGCCAATCTTCTGGATCTCCGGACACTCGGATTCTGCCTCAATCGACGTGATCTCGTTGAGTCGTCGGCTTTCTTTTCACACAGAGTTGGCCAACCCACTGTGCTGGTCGGAGCCTTGAACGTTACCGCGCTTGGCGCTTCTGGCCACACGAGCTAGTCTATATATCCCGCACCGTTCTCATCCTCAAGGCTGCTCCTAACAACCTCCTTCGTACCATCCGCGCCATTGCCAAAAATGACATTCGCAGTAGCTTCCTCCTCTGCATCCGCGATGCTGCGACAGCGCGTTGCTGTCGCTGGACGACGATTCTCCACAGCTTCTGTCGCGCGCCTTGCTGCCGCAGCCGGGCCATCCGAAGTCGCAGGTCCGTGGGCCGACCGCCTGACGGAGCCTCGTCTCAACCGCTACCTCGTCGTCGCCGAGGACCACGCCGATGCCGGTGCTAACGCTCGTCGTTTCGAGGTCCGAGAGCGTCACCTCGAGCAGGCGCGCAACGGCAAGCGCGTCGGCCGGATCGAGCTCGGCGGCGCCCTCCTTCGCAAGGACTTCAACCAGATCGACCAGGAGGTCGGACCCGGTCCGCACATGGGTGGCAGCGTGCTCGTCGTGCTGGGCGAGAGCATCGAGGACGTCCGCGCCCGAGTCATGCAGGACGAGTATGTCCAGGGCAACGTCTGGAACGTTGATGCGCTCAAGATCTACCCCTTCCTCCAGGCTCCTCTTGTCAACGCCAATGCGGCTGAGACCGGCGCGGACCAGACCGCAGATGAGACGCGTGCAGCCTCGGACAGGACCAACGCCACGCTCGGCCAGCTTCGACAGGATGTGGCGGCGGGCAAGGGCCACAAGATGGTTACGCTCGGTGCGCTGCGCAGGATGCACCAGAACAGTGCTCCCGTGACCAAGTGATTGCGACGACCAATCGACGTAACGCCTTTTCGAACACGCACGACCCTGCTCCATGCTGCCACGCACGTGCTGGCACTTCTAGCAGCAAGATACCCCACCCCAAAAATGATCGCGAGCCCAGCTGTCGCCCGCGCTCCGCTTTCGACCTCAGCAGTAAATCGATTGTCCCCAAGCGGCCTCCCTGTAGCTATCTCCGACCCGTATCGACCTCAGGCGCGACCCTTTCCTGACCGCAGAGGCAGAGACAAGGTCACGACGCTAGGATTCGGTCCAAGCGACAGTCTCTACGCATTCGTGCTCCTGTCTTCTGCCTGTGAGGCTGGCTCGATCTTTGTCGGCTTTTCACGCACTGTATGTAATGCGATGATGTGCACGAAATTGAATGCATCCCGCAAAAAAGGTACGACTGCGTTTGTGTGCCACCCTTAGAGTTCGGGCATCCATCGGACGGCCTTTTCCTCGTTCTTTGTGTGCTGGATGAGTCTATGGCCGAGCTTGCCCTCGGTGTGAAAGGAGTCGTGCCAGCGCTCGGGGATGGGCTTGCGCAGCGTGCACCAGTAGAAGATGTCCCAATCTGGCTCGTCGAGCAGCTATGATGCGATGCAACCCAAGGCATGATGAAATTGGTCAGCACTAGGTCAGGCTCTGATTGTGAAGCAAGGCGAAGTGAAGTGGGTCTGGAGGCAACTTACGCGGTCGAACTCGTCGAGTTCCTCGTTGGGCAAGTTCTTGAGTTCCTTCTTCGCAAACGTCGAGAGCAGCAGATCGGTCTCGAGCGTACCACGTTTGCGGCATTGGTACACAAGCCGAGCGATCTTTGTGGTCCTATCCTCTGACTCTCTACCGGGAACACGCATCGGTGCATCGACGTCGTCAAGAGTCTGACGGTCGGAAGCCAGGTTGAGGCCCGCCCACTTGGACTGGGGTCCGGACTCGGGACCCGAATCGGCGTTGTTGAGGTCCACGATGTCCGGCGAGAACGGCAGCGGGTACGGGTCGGATAGTGTGCGGTCCGGAACTGTGCCCGAGGGTCCCGATGCAGGCTGCGACTGTCCTGGGCCGGTACTGCCTTGATCCGTCTGCGAAGGGTTGGGCACATCAGGTCGGGATGAAGACAGCAGCGGGGACGACGTCGACAGTGCCCGCACCGCACCCACCCGCGCCATGCGAGCGGGCCGCACCAGGGACGCCGCAACAGTGCGTCGCAGAGTACCAGTAATGCTTCGAATCATCATCGTGTCAGACAATGTTGAGAGGAATGAGGTAGAGGTGCGAAGCAAGTGCGGACATCACGAGATGCACCGCGCTAAGACGTTTGCCGGCTCTCGGAAGTCTGCTTCTCCACTTTTCTTCCGGACCGCCCCGCTGACGAAATCAAAAAAATCCACACCCGCCGCGGCAGTAGTTACCTAAAATACGAATTGCCTCAACCGCCGACCGCTCTCCTCTGCCATGCTATGTTGTCGGGCATCCGCAGAGGCAGGTGCACTTGGCCCTGCCTAGGTGTGTCGATCGCGCCAACGCCAAAGCCATCTCGGTACTGCATCAACGCTGTGCTCATGCAGCAGAGGTGCACTACCTGACACGCCCTCACTCATTATGCCGGTCGATTTGGCTACCATATTTCAGTCTGTGCAAACTGATGTGCGTTTGATGCGTGCGAAATTGTATGGTACGATGCTTAGAGTACAGGTATGAACTTCTACGTGCGTGGAGCGGTCATGAGGGATGCTGTGTTTTGTGGTGAATGCGTGATGGAGTGGCAGCTCAGCGCGTGCCGTGATGCGAGCTTTCGGAGCCCGAGTGCGACTCGTTGTCGGGGGTGTGCGCCTGGGTGCTTGGGTCCACCTCGAGGCTGGGGCGGGTGGTGGTGGCCGCCTTGGCGCTGTCCGCGTTGCTGTCGGTGCGCGCCGTCTTCTCGCCGCCCTCGAGGTCGACGTCGTCCTGCTTGGCAGCCTGAGCGGGCTGCTTGGCCTTGGACGAAGACTGCATCTGCTCGAGCATCTGCTTGGCCTCCGAGGCGTACTTGCAGCGCTCGCGGATGTGCGCGCCGTACTTGTAGAAGATGAAGGGGAAGGGCAGGCAGATGAGCGCGAGCAGGCCCGCGATAGCCGGACCCCAGTGGATGCCGTTCTTTCCGCCGATCTGGTACATGTCCGAGGTGAAGAGCGGGAAGGCGAAGCCGAACAGCGAACGGATGACGCTGTTGGATGCGAGTACCGAGGCGGCGTAGATCAGATAGGCGTCGGTGAGATAGGACATGGTCGACAAAAAGATGAGGACCATGCCGAGACCGAACGGACCGCCGCCGATGATGGGCGCGATCCACGGGAGGTCTGGGCTGTCGGTGGCGGCAAAGATGGCGAGACCAATAACAATGGCCACGGCGCCAATCATTGCGGGGACGAGTCGGGTTTCGGGTGGGGCAATTCCGCCGAATTTGTTCGCGATCCGGATGTACCGCGGATTCTCGAAAAAGATGATATAGGCGAGAGCGATGAGCATACCGACCAAAACACCAAGGAAAGCCAATCCGCCGATGCCTGGGCTCCATCCTCGGCCTCTTTGGAAGACAATGGGAAAGGCTCCGAAGAGCGAATACAATACGCCGTAGATCACGGCGATGTAGATCGAGAGGAGGCTGACGATGGGCTCGTAGATGAGCAAGAGCCAGGGACGGCTGAGGGCCACCTTGAACTGGGTCTTGAGGCGAAGGTCGCGACCCTTGTCGAGCTTGCAGATGTAGTGACGGCCGGTGACCTCGCTGAGCTTCTGGGCGCGCCATCGCAGGAGGACGGGGGCGTAGGTCTCGGGCATGGAGATGGCACCCAGCACAGTGATCACCGCGGCAAAGATGGCGAGGAAGCCGATGACCCACTTCCAGCCAGCCGACTCGCCGAGGAAGCCGCCGGTGATGGGGCCGAGGGCGGGGCCGAGGAAGGGTGCACTGGCGAAGATGGCCATTGCGAGACCACGCTGGTTTGCGTTGAACATGTCGGCGAGCGTACCGCCGGTGTTGACGAGCGGGCTAGATCCAAAGAATCCCGCAAGGAAGCGGAAGACGATGAGCGATTCGATGTTGGGCGAGGCGACCGAGACGGCCTGCCACATGGTGAAGACGGCATAGGTGAAGATCAAGAGGTTGCGACGCCCGACGACCTCGGAGAACGGCGCCCAGAAGAGGGGGCCGAAGGCGAAGCCAAGGACAAAGACCGATACGCCGAGGGTGAGGATGATCTGTTTGGACGGGTGGAATTGCGCCTGCAAGGATTCGACGGCGCCCGAATAGGCACTCGAGGCTAACGCAACCGAGAGGGTGGCGATGGCGACCTGGATGGTGAGGAGCCATTTGTAGTAGGCGGGCCAGTTTTGCGGGTTCTCGTCGTCGCTAGGCAGCCACTCAACCAGATAGGGGTCCTCCTTGGTGCCGGCACCATCGTACTTTTTGTTGAGGATCTCGCTGAACGGCGTGATGTGAAGTCGGAAGGGAGTCTTGCGGAGCGTGTACTGGTCCGGGTCGGCTACGGAGTCTACGGGAGACGACATATTCTCTTGCTTTATGCTGATCGACATGATGTCGATCTTCGAGCGAAGGACGGTCACAGAGAAGCGGTGGGACAAACGTCGAATGGATGAAGAAGGGACGATAGAAAGGTCCGGACGGAGGGCGTGGCACTTTTATTGCGATTGTCGAGCTGGCGCAAGTGCGGCAGCGTGTGATGGCCAAAGGAGGCCTGCGACTGCTGAGGAGGCTATACCGAGCAGAGATTGGTTCGTGACGCTACAAGAGCACACTCGAAAGGTCATGGGCAATGACAAGGGAGGCAGTCGGCACGTCCGCGGACATGAGCGAAGGGGCCTTGCGCAATGAGCAGAAGCTAGCCAGGAGGCTAAGGGAAGCAGGCGCCTTGCGCAGACGCCAGAACAAGCGGCGGTGAGGACAGTGCGAATGCGAGTCAAACCCAACCAAACCGGCATGCGTCGGTTAAGTTAGCTTTGCTTGCCGACAGCTCGGTGACGCGCTAAAGGGCTCGACGAGGAAATTCACAGCCCACCTGCAGTCCGGAAATTGCAAAGCCGCGCCGGCGCATCAAAAGCAAATCCGCCTTGGTCATGAGTTCTGACTTGCCAAGCTGGACGGAAGAATTGGCCGGCTGCCGCCTCCTTCCCTGCATCCCTCCCGCCCTGGCAATGCAGATCCCTACGGCCTTGAATCTCGTCGTTGGATTCGCCGTCGTTCGGTTTCTGATCAGCTCGCAAGACACCCACTCCCATTGGCCGACCACCGCCACGCGCACACCCGTTGCGTCATTCGTCATCTGCGCTTAGCCACGAGCCATCCAACATGTTCCGTTCCTGCGTGGATGGATAGATGATCGGCGCAAAGCATTGCCAAGGCCAAAAAAGTGCGCCTGCGCACAAAAGTGTCGTCCCGTCGGAGCTTGAACCAGCGCGACGCTTTTTTGTTCGCTTTTTTGTTTTTCGCCCTCTGCCGCTTTGGACGCCGCAATGTCAACGCGAGACGGTCATGTCAGGATTGCTGACAGGCAACTATCCTCACGCGTTGGGCGAGCACACCTGCCAAATTCCCAATCACTGCGCTGGAGCAGCCACAACTCTGCTCGGCCGCCGCCACCGTCGTCTCCGCGGACGCCCCCTCGCAAGCCCCTCCGCCCACCTTCGTATCCTGTGATCTATTGAGGCTGATGGCTAGTGTGTAGATTCGGCGATAACGTACTCGCTGCCGTTTTGCCGAGCTCGCATCTTACGGACCCCTGACGCAGAGACTGTCGCCACGTCGCCATCGCGAGCGCTTCTTCTCACACTCGTTCGCAGCCCGGGGTGATCCGAGCACGCAGGGTGCGCTCCGCCGACGGTCGAGGCGTGCCTGCATTGTACCAGACCCTGGCTCGACACACGTGCCTATCACCCGCCGGCCCTCTACACTCACGAGCAGTCGGGTAGTGTCCGAATGAGGGTGATTCTTCCTGATTGTCACAATCTGCATTTCCTAGCTTTCCGAAAGTTGCATCTAGAGGAAGGGCATGTCGAGCCCCGCTGCCGCCAAGTCCGTGAGCGCGTCGTCGAGCCACATCTTGGTCAAGAGATCGTCGGCATCGCCCTTGGCAGGGCTTGCAGGCGCTCGCATGGCTCCCATCGCGTGTGGCATCAGCCCTGTACCGGCGGCGTGCGAAGACCCCATCGGCATACCTGCCGGACTCGCCATGGACGATGGCGACGGGTTCATGTTGCGTGCAGCCGCATCCACTGCCGAAGCTCCGCTGATCGAGCCCGCATATCCGCGCTGCGCGGCATGCGCCCCCGAAGGCGATGGCTGCGTCTGGTTCGTCTCGGCCCCGCTCGCCCATGACGACAGCGGGTAGTGCGACGTGGGCGGCGCCAGCGTCGACGTCTGGTCGTCGAGCCACTTGAGGAACAGCTGCGGATCCACCTCGCCCGCCAAGATGTCGGCGGTGCTCCACCAGCCCGATCCACTTCCCCCCGCCGTCGCCTGTGTAGACGGTTGCAGCGCCACACCCCATCCAGTCTCCGCCGTACTGCCCCACGAGCCGGTGTGGCTCGCCTGCGCTTGAGCGTGCTGGGCGCCCGACGGGCGCGCAAATGGATACGCTTCCGCAGCAGCCGGCACTGCACCTCCGCTATGAGAGGCCGAAGCGGCATTCGATTCGGCCGTGACTTCATGCGATCGCATGCTGTTGTCCGGCAGCCGCGTCCCAGCCGAGCTCATCTGAGATGCAGCGCCGGCGTGATCGGCATACAAGCTCGCTGCGCTCGGACGCGTCTGCGAAGTCGCATCGCTGCCCGACGCCGGACTTGCAGCATTGCCTGTCGGAGCGTATTGCGACGTGCTCCTTGTTCGCGACTTGTTGCGCGCCTGACTCGACGAGTGCGACCGCGTCTTGGCATCCGTCAGAACGAGCTGCTTGGCCAGTTGGCGCAGGTACATCGAGTAGCGATTCGCCAGATGCACTCCGTCCGGTGCAGCGCGCTCGAGCGCCGTGATGACCTGTTGCAGCGACTGTGCGCATCTCTTCAGCGGCAGAATCACGTCCGACACAGCCGTCGCCTTGACGCAAAACACTGCCGCCATCACCAGCAGCAAGAACCATCGCGCCGGCGCGCACATCATCGTCTCGAGCTCCACCGTGAGGATACGGATCAGACTCTGCGCTGCGGCCAGCGCTTCTCGCACAAACGGATAGGCGGGGTGCGTCGAGAAGCTCACCGTGTACGACGCTGCTGCCGACGCCGAAGCGGACGCGCTGGCACCAGCTTTGCCCAGACGGCCCTTGGAGCCGATCTCGGCGGCCTCCGAGGCTCGATACTGCCGATGCTTGGCGAGCGTGCGCAGGCTGCGCTTGACCGAGTCGAGCGCGATGCCGTTGGCGTACAGCCGCGCATAGTGGTACTCGACGCGGATGCGCAGCGAAGTCATGTCGCGCGTCGGCTCGATGCGCGGCTGCGTCCAGTTGGCCCAGTTGTCCAGATCGTCGCGGATCGACTTGAGCGCCGGCACAAAGTCTTCGTCCTCCAGCAGCCGCTCCGTGACTGCCTTGGAGCGATACAGATTCTCGCACGTGCGGAAGACGATCTGCAGCAGTTCGGCGTGCGCCCGGAACGCGATCCACGCGCGATTCGAGCCAGAGGGGAATCCCACCCCGCCGCTGTTGCTGATGTCGGCATTCAGCAGGAAGGGATGCGTGCGGTCGCGCACCAGATTCATGAACGGCGCTGCGAGTCCCGGGCTCGAGATCCTCCGCCCCAGTCGCACCGATAGGTGGCAGTCGGCATGCACGCTCGACATCCACACGCGCATGCGCCGCTCGGCGTTCCGGCGCGAGGCGACGCTGCGACTCGATACACCGCTGTACGTCGTGTCGTTGTGCAGATCCAGGCGCTCGGCCAGACGCAGCGCCGTACCCGTCAGCATCCACGCGGTATCGTCAAATTTTTCCGACTCGCGCATGTCGGCCTGCCGCGGCTTGTGCGCTCCCCTTCCTTTGGCGCGTTTGCGTCGACCGGGCCGCGGGATCTGGCCCTCGTGCTCGGACCGAAGATCATCGCCCGTCGCCGCGATCGTCGCCGGGCTGGCAGCTGACGCGTCGTCCGCTGCAGTGGCCGCGCCGTCCACGTCCGAGTCGGACTGGCTTTCGTCCCCGCCATCGCTGTCGGACGTATCAGAGTCGGAGCTGGCTTCGGGTGACGTGCGTCGGTCGTGTAGGTCGAGCGTGGCCCACTCGCTCAGGATGAGGAGCGCCTCGATGGTGCCGATGGTGTGCGAGGCGGGCAGGAAGAAGGAGCGGCTGATCTTCTCCTGCGTCCACTTGGAGATCTTGCGGTGGAACGTGTCGACGGCGGTGACGTGCGCGTTGTGGTTGGCCACATCGTACCGCGACGCCACCGAGAGCATGGCGCCCAGCAGAATGGGCTCGCGGTACACAAGCTCCGATAGCGCTTCGGGCGACTTGTCGAGCAGGTGCGGCGCGCAGTGCGGAGCGAAGGAATGCATCTGGCGGATAAAAAAGTTGAGGAAGTACTTGGCTTCGCTCCGCTTGATTAGCTTGAGCCGCACTGGCTCGAACTTGCTCCATCCATACGTGTGCTTGAGTGGCGGCGGCGTCACTGGGCGTGATTGCAGGGCTGCGGCTGACTTTTGTGCCGAGCTCAACTGCGCGCGATGACCCGAGGGCAGATGCGTCGATGAGCCGTCCATATGCGAGGATGCGGGCCGATCGGACGATGGCCGGTTGGCACTGTCCTCCGTGGTGGCAGCGTCGGCGGCTTCGGCGAGTGCATGATCGTCTCTATCGTCCCTTCGTGCTTCGGGATTATCGTTGGCCTCCCTCGAGTCGACGGCTACACCAGCGAGCACCCTGAGCGCGTCCTTGCTGTGTTGCAGACCCACTTCGGCGTACTGCTGCAGCGAGTCGAGCCTCGAGATGAGGCCGGTCGGCTCTGCGTCGGATTCACCTGCTGGCGTTGGGCTCGCCAGCTGGCTTGCTGGCTCGCGCTGATCATCCGAGCCGGCATCGTCGCCGCTGGGTGCAGCTGCGGCATCGCCTTCGGCGGGCGTGAGATTGCTGGACATCTTGCGGCGTTTGGCGCCAACGCGCGCATCGTCGTGACGGTTGAGTCCATAGATCATGCCAATGCTAGGCGCGTCCAGAGGATCGAGCGCCGAGACGGGCACGTCGTGACGGGTCGAATGGATGCGTGGGTTTGTACCGGGCAAGGCAGCGAGAGCGGCGCCCGCAAGTGCGTCGATCGCCGAGGCTGCTGATTCGTGCTCGTCGTCGTCGTCCATCATACTTGCCGACGAAGTGCGCGGGTTCTTGGCCAGGTGGTGGGCGCCGAACGCGTGGGAGCGCGACGAGCGAGCCTTGGGACCTCGGCCGCGCGTCGACATGGTGAAGACACAAGGGCGCATCTCGCGCTTGCACCGCGCACATGGCGGCTCGGACGGCGCTGCAAGATCACCGAGCTCGCACTTGACCTTCTTGGTGCGACATCCATCGCACGCCTTGAACGAGCGCTGGAAGTCCTTCTTGGCAGCGACTGCGGCGGCCTCGGCGTCCTGTGCCGATTTGGACGCTGGCGAGTCGGCGCCAGACGGCAAGGGCGCAGGGTGGTAGGCGTCGCTCATCGTTGGGCTAGTTCGCAGCGGCACAACGACGCCATTGCTCCGTGGTCGTGTGGATGGCTCGCGATGGAGAGATGTCGTTGGTCAGGATGGATCGAGACGACGAGACGTCGATGAATCGGCTGCTATGCGGGGATACGATTGCGATCAGCGAGATGTGGGTCGCGTCGGGACCGATCGGCGCAAGATCGGCGCTGGCCGGTAGGCGGATGCTTGGGCGGTAGAAGCTGGCAAGGGCAAGTCTTGCTCGCGGGAAAGGGTTGATCCAGCGGCGGGTGGAGTGGGAAGCCTGAGGATGAAGATGGGAGGGGATGTTGGATGCGGATGGACTCAGACATGAAGTTGCTGACTTTGTGCCGACATGCGGAGATAGTGGAATCATGCTCGGCGCCATGGCTCTCTTGCCTGGCTCCTCCGCCAAAAGAAGGGGTCCAACTTTTACCCGCGACGGCACGCTCAACATCCCGGCTTTTGGCGGCTATTTACCACCGACGGCACGCATCCTCGCCTGGGCCGCTACATATCCGCCATCTATCCTCCCGCAGCTTGCCGTCTATCCTGCCGCAGCTTGCGTCACACATGCATTCGATTGGGTCTGGGCTATAAAAAGAGCGTGCGATTGTCTTGCATGCGAAGGGGCTAGAATTATGGACCGAGCGGCGACCCGCGCACTTTGCTCGTTCACTTCGGCATGTGCACGCGGTTCAGTAGTCATTCGCCGGGTGAGTGTAGGCGACTGGGATGCCGAGCGGCTTGACCGACTTTGAGCTGCAGTCGAAGCTAACGGGGCGCATTTGATCGCCCTTGGGGATGAAGTGGTCGGGGTGAAGCTCGTCCCAGGTCGCTTGCATTGTGGCCTCCTGTCGAGCTACGGCCTTGCACGCCGCGTGTTCGGTCAGGTGCAAACCTAGCAGACCAAGACCGACGACGCCGACAATCGAGCCAAGCACCACACGCGCGATGTTGTTGCGGTTCTCAAACGGCGTCACGGCCTGGTATGCCCCACGCCGAGTCAGCGCTGCATCTGTGTCAAGAGGTTCAGCGCGTGTCAGTCAATGCACTTTGGCGGAGCCTGATGCTGGGTACTCACGCTCTTCGTTGGTCTTGCTGTGATCATGCGTGACCGGGTATGCCTCGACCATGTGGCAGGAGACAAGCACTGCGCAGAGCCAGCTGACCAAACACCTTGTCGCTGTCACCTTGACCATCTTGGCGACTGATGAGACAGAACTGATGTCCGGAATTGATGAGCGAGAATGTCGAGCAGAGCGTGTGATGGAGGGCGTAAAGAACTCCGTGATCGTCAGCTCTTTTCATGCAGTGGTGCGGCGTAGGTCCTCTGCTCCCACCACGAGTCTGAACTCACGGCACGGACGAAATGAAGTCAGTGCCCACGATGGGCTTCATCAAGCGCAGCCCAAGGCGGGGTGCCGAATGAAGACACACGCCGGGTCACGGGACGGATACCGATTCCAACCCACTCTTTGCAAATGCGCCAACGATTCAGTCGGTCTGGTAACTTAATGTACAAGCAGTCCTTGGCCCGCCCTATGATGTGTGCGCCACGGTATCAGAGCGAGACGGGGGCGAGGGGACGACCGTAGTCGTCGATGCCTGCGCGTCGTTGTCGGAAGCGCCATGCGATGCAGAGCACGAGCAGGACGAGCTGCAGTACGCCCGTGAGCACGTAGGCGGCGAGGGAGGACCAGTCGGTGCCAGGCTGGAGTGCGAGCGAGTAGACAAAGATGGCGCTGCCAGGCACCTGGAGGCACATCATTGGGATGCTCAGGCTGCCTACCAGCTTGGATCGCGCCGTGTGCATGATCTGAGGCACATACTGACCCGCGGCCAAGAGCGTGGCCGAGCCGCCGAGGAAGGCGGCCCAGCGCGAGACAAGCAAGCGCGAAGAAGGCCGGCTAAGCGCGGTGGTGGCGAGGCCGGTGACGGCGGTGCTCCAGCTTCTGAGCATGGAGGACTCCTCGGGCGGCGGGAACGACTTTGCCGGGAGCGAGCTGACGAGGAGCAGGGTGATGGCGCTGATGAAGATGAAGTGGAGCAGCACCACCCAGGCGAGTGCGAGCGCGAGGCTCCATTCTTCGGTGCGTCGCTTGCGCGTGCGAAGCTTTCGCTGGCCCACCTTAGCTCTCCTCTCGCGTGCGATCCTCTGCATGTCGCGAGGGAGGTTGGAGGCACGAGTGCCGGACTGAGACGAGCGCGTCGATGGCCGGGCGGCGTCGTTGTTGCTGCTGGTGCCGTTGGGTGCCTTCCACATGGGCCAGAAGGTGGGCACGAGACGCGAAAAGGCGCTGCTGCTAACGTCTCGGTGGGGCGCATCGGCAGCGTGGTTCGGAAGCAGCAGCTGCGACTCTGTGTCCAGCTCGTCGTCGTCCTGAGCTTCGTCGGACGAGGTGTCGTCGGGGTTGGCCTGGGCCGAAGTTGCGCCGTAATTCTGGGCGATGTGACTGTCGACCGAGTCGAGATCCGAGTTTTCCGAGCCGACGGAGGAGGTGTCGTCCGCAGAGGCGCCCACAAGGGATCGCGACGACTTTGCGGGAGCGGTCAGCAGACCGGTGCTGTCGGTGGCATGGGCTTGGCTGCCACGGCCTTTGGCGGCTGATCGGGCAGCTTTGCGTGCGCGGGCACGCACGCGGTGGTCAGTCTGCTCGCGTTGGGGCAGTGCGATGGCACGCTCGTAGCGCTGGTCGGCAGGGTAGTAGATGAGGAAGAGGACAAAGACGGTGGCGAACATGAACCACTGCAGACCGACCTGGAAGATGCCGAGGAGCGACTCGGTGCACTCGAGACCAGGCACGGAAGGGCAGCAACGAATGATCCCCCACTGGAGCGCGACGACGTTGAGGAAGCTGGATGCGCTCGAGGTTGCGCCGAGGAGGAGGAACCATGGCGAGAAACCTTGCGACGACTTGTTGAGGACGATGCGAAGGATCTGTGGCAGGTACGAAACGATCAGGCCCACACAGAGGAAAGTGGAGAGGTAGACGGCGACTGGATCGTGCTGGACGTGGCAGCTAGGGTCGTCGTGGAGGTGACCCTCGACGGACGCGCCTGTCCAGAGCGACGACAGCGTGGTCAGCATGCTGTATGTTGTGACAGCCAACCGAGACTGCGCGGTCGCCAATGTGGGATGAAGGTGATTAGGGAATGGGGAGGCGGTCCACTGGGTTGTGTGATTGTGGTCGTAGAGGTAGAGATGTGCGCGGCGGGTGGTCAAGGGATGCGCATGGACTTGTTTGGGCCGATGGGTGAGGTCCTCCTGCGAGTTGGTGGCGCTCCGACCGAGGCGGAGAAGAGGGAGACAATGAGGAGCGGAATGGAGTGATGCACGACGCCCTTTTTCGGGGCTTGCTTTGGTCGCGATTGTGAGAGGCGAGGCGAGAGTGACCGAAAAGCAGCAGCGCAGCGCACGGGTTGGAAAAGGGCAATTTCGTGCTGCGCAGTCACCTTTGGCTCGGACCCTAGTTTTCAGGACGCGCAGCTCCCATGCATGTCTTTGCTGCTCCCGCTCAGAAACTGAGGCTTTGCAAGGGGCGAGTACAGCAACTGTCAGCCGGCTCAACTTGTCGGCAGATCCTTTTGGTGCTATCTTGGGGTTGTGCATCAGAAGCCGATGCATTTGCGGCGGGGTTGCAGGCACGCATTAGCCTTGACCTCCTATTGGGCTGCTCGGCTGCTGTCGCGAAACCGCCGTCAGCGACCCGTCGGAGAGCACGTGCCACATCATCTTAAGATTTGCGAGTGAGATGATGTGTTCAATGTTTGACATTGCTCACATCTCGGGGGTTTAGCTCAGTTGGTAGAGCGTTCGCTTAGCATCGTCTAAATTGCGAAAGGTCGCGTGTTCGACTCATGCAGTCTCCAGAATTTCCGTTTTTTTTTTTTTTACCGCTGCTTCTTTTTTCCTACCGCTGCTTCTTTTTTTCTGCCACGGCTCAACTTCGGCGCGATCTCGGGAAGCCTGGAAAAAACCCTATCGGAAGAGCAGATGCCTCGTGACCCCACCTCATTCTTCGGAAGCAAACGATGAGAAAGCACAGCAGCAGATGGCCGAGTCAGTCAATCAGCAGTCACAGCGGCGCTCCTCGCCGATAAGCAATGCCAATGATACGCCCATGCCCCCACCTCGCTGCATCGTCGACGACCAGCTAGCGTTGACACCACCATCACCACCATCCCTTCTCTCCTGCTCCGTTCCTTTGCTTCCGTCCCGGCATCTCTTTCTCTTCTCGTCGTGTGTTCGTCAAAGTTGGCCCAGGTTCATCACAAGGGATGGCACATCTGCATCGCCTCGCGTCTCAGGCTCGATCTCCGCTTCCATGGCGCTCAAACACGGTCTTTGCAGGCACCTCAGCTAGGCTGGCTGCTCCGCCTTCGTCGAGCGCGGGCGTCTTCTCGGGCAGGCGATGCATTTCTCAGGCCACAGCATCGGCTCGCTCCGAATCGGCGCACAGCCGACCCGGCCTTCGCGTTCTGCGCCTCGTCCTGGCGGGCACCGTCGTAGCCGTCGCTACCGCGTCGGTCTCCGAGCCTCTCCGACTCGACGCTCCAACCCCGGCCAGTGCCAAATCGATGGCCGATGCGCACCGCGAGGATGTCCAGCGCGAGGACGAGTCCTACCGACCGCACCGCCCGCTGCGCTTCCAGCCAGTCTCGATGCTCCTCACCAACTATGCCGTCTTCACCCTCTGCTCCTTCTCCTCCCTCGCCAAGGTCGGTCCGAGCCTGATCGAGTGGAGCTCAAACACATCCATCCCCTTCGTCTGGACCGCAACAGAGTACATCATCCGTCGCACCTTCTTCCGCCAGTTCATCAGCGATGACACTGCCGAAGGATCCCTGCCCTTGCTTTCGTCCCTCTCGCGCAACAATCTCGGAGCCATGCTCAACTTCTCCGTCGAGGTCACCCACAATGGCAAACCGGCATCCTCCTCGTCCGACACCGACGCCAAAGCCACCGCCAAGCCCGCCGTGCACCGTCCCTTTGTTGACGAACTCCTGCACAGCATCGACGTCTCCGCTCGCCTTGCCACGCTTCCTGCCGACCATGGTGCTGCCGACACGGCCGAACTCGCCGAGCTGGCCTCGCGTCCTGATCGCTCCGGCAGCACCTTTGTCGCCATCAAGCTTTCCGGCTTGCTCTACGACTCTTCCGTGCTCGAACGCGCATCGGCTGCCATCGTGCCCCGCGAATGGTTCAGCGCGCCTCCAGAGCCCCTCCCGCCGCTCTCCATCAACGGTATGGGACCTTGCGGTGGCCTCGCCATCCCCGTCGCCGCGCTCCCTCCCAAGGACGTCGAGGCGCTTCGCGAACTCTGGCAGGCTCTCCGCGAGATCACCGAGCGCGCCAAGCAGCACGGCAACGTCCGTCTCGCCATCGACGCCGAATACAGCTGGTACCAGCCCGCCATCGACGCCATGTACGAGGCCATCGCTGCCGAGTACAACCGCCCCGGACCGGCCACCTCCACCAACGCCAAGCGTGGCGGAGCAGAGCCCCAGGGTAGCGTCTCCGGCCCGCTCGTCTACAACACCTTCCAGGCCTACCTCCGCCGAACACCCTCTCACCTTGCCGCCTCGTTCGAGCGTGCCAAACTCAACGGCTACACGCTCGGCGTCAAGCTCGTCCGCGGCGCCTACGTCGACATCGAGAACCGGATCTGGTCCGACAAGATCGTCGACGCGCCCCCCGTCCCCGGCAAGGGCGCCGACGCCCCTGCCTACGAGGGCTGGGGTAGCCCCGTGTGGCCCAACAAGGACCTCACCGACCGTTGCTACGACGGCTGCGCCATCCGTCTTGTGCAGGAGATTCATGACGACCTCGTGCGCAGCGCAAAGAAGGGCACCCAACCTAGCCTCGCGGTTGTCTTTGCCAGTCACAACACCCAGTCGTCGCTCAAGGTGATTCGCGAGATGGTTCGCCTCGGCATGGCCAAGCCCGCCCCTGCGCTCTTGCAGGCCACCAGCGATGCCTATCCTGTTGCAGACGAGGCGCAGCTCCTGCGCCAGGTTCCGCTTGTGGACCTCCAGCTGCAAGAGTCGATTCGCGGGCGCATCTTCTTTGCCCAGCTGTACGGCATGGCCTCGGTGCTTACCGCACGCATCCAGGCCGCCTTCGACCCTGCCTCCGGCGGCGTCGGCCCGCACATGGTGCTCAAGTACATCCCATACGGCCCGCTCGAGCTCACCCTCCCCTACCTCATCCGCCGTGCTCTCGAGAACGGTGATATCATGACCGGCGGCGCCGCGGCCGAGAAGGCGCTCGTGTGGGACGAGCTGATGCACCGACTTGGCCTCCGTCGATCGTAGAGGCCCTTCCCTTACATCTTTCTCTTTCCTTCAAAGCAGACGCCCAAAGGCATGGTGCCTTGCCATTAACACCAGGCACACCTCTCGCAACCGCACGTCTCCCAATCTCTTCCGTTCCGTTCTCAGTTTTGCTCATACCCCGGCACGGTGCCTTGCCCTTAACACCAGGCACATTGATCCATCGCATACCCACTCGGCACGGTGCCTTGCTCTTAACACCAGGCACGACTCTTCCAAGTCTTCCGCACTTGCATACCCAGGCACGACGCCTTGCCCTTAACACCAGGCGTACCCCTCTCGCTCTCATAGACTCCGACTCTCTGCATGCATTCCTCTTTCTTTCACGGGCAGTCTCTCGCAAACATCGCATCTCTTGTACAACTAGGTCGGTCGAGCCACTTAACACATCGACATTCTCATCGTCATCGTAATGGTACTGTAAAATTACACCTGACCTTGGCTGTTGGGAAGCGAGCGTCTTCCACTGCAGCGGATTTGCGCGTGATTCGAGTGACCGCAACTTTGAGACGTTGGAATTTTAGCGGTGTCTTGGCCACAAAGGCAGCGGAGAAGCCGAGTCAAAAGTGGAGGAGCTGCACGTGCGGCTGCATTGCGACATGATGCAGAGCCGCTTGCAGCTGTCACTTTCCTCCGCACTTCTCACCACCACCTCGACTTGGCCGACACTCCCTGCTCTTTGCTTCATCCTTACCTCAGACAATCATCACTTCAAAAACCTCGAGCTTGATTGATATCGCCTAAGATGGAGGATCCGGTCCAAGAGATTCGCGGCGTGGTCAAGGGTCTCGTCGCCGCAAGGAACGCCTCCGAGCAGAAGTACTGCATGCAAAAGTACTTTGCGCCCGATGCGTCCTTTGATCATGTCCTCTGCACCGTCGCTTCGGGTCCCAACTCGAGGGACAACGGCGTGCTGCCCATCTACCAGTGGCTCCGAGTCATCTCGCGCTCCGACATCGAGGTTTTCCACGTCGGTGAGTATTGCTCCGTCAAGCCGTTTGCAGCTGCGATACCGCGGGCTAAGCCGGCCTGTAGATTGCAGTCGGCAACGATACTGATCATGCTTTCTCGTTCTGCCGCTTCCATATAGGATTCGACCAGCAAACCAACAAGCTGTAGGTAGATCGAAGTCTGACTGTCGTTGTCGTGTCAAACTTGGGATTCGTAGATACTGACGACTTGACTCCAATCGCAGCTTCCTGGAGGCAGTGCAGACGCTACGTCCCAACTTCCCCGTCGTGCGCGATGTTGTTGCCAAGGACGCGCGCATCGTGGTGGCACTCCAGCTGCAGCGCGGTGCCGACGGCAAGTTCTACATCAAGAGCCAGCAGGACCTTTATGCGCCGCAGGTGTAAGTGGCTCTCCTTCACCCCATCATCGCTCTCGACACGACCAATGCTGACCGTTCTCTCTTTAACTTTTCAACCGGCAGCCTTCCGTTCGGTATCGTGCCAGGCGGCGAGACGGTGACGATGCTGATCAAGAAGATCGCAGCGCTCAACTGCGTCGTCTTTGTCGCCATCGCGCAGATCCTGTTTGGCCTTTGGAAGCCAGGCAAGGACCCGCTGGGCTCGCATCTCAAGCACAAGTAGGCCCGTTCGCAATGAGCAAATGGGAGACGCGATCTGGTCGATTGGGACAGGCAAAAAAGCAATCCTAAGGTGCGGGTGCGGGTTCAAGGTATATTACAACACTCGTGAGAGTGTGCGACTGTGCGACTATGTGACTGTGCGAGGTCTATGCAAAGCGATGATTGCGGAGAGATTATGCAAAAGGGGAGGAGGGGGAAAGCAACTACCACTGGACCTTGCGGTCCTTGCCGCCGAAGTATTTCTCGATGAGGCTCTCGTAGTACGGGCGCAGGGCGACGGGGTCCGGTGGCGAGTCGGACTTCGAGTAGAGGTCGTATGGGTTGAAGGCGAGCACATTTGCAAGCGCATCTTCGTCCTCGGGTGCGCAGAGGTGGCGGTAAGCGCCCTCGCGGTGCCATGGGTAGAAGCTGTGGTATCGGATCATGTCCAGTGCCGCCTGGGGCAGCGTAGACTCGCGCTTGGCGATCTCGTAGAGGTATTCGTCGTGGCCGAAGCTGAGCATGACGTTTCGCAGGCCGCAGTTGGGCTCGTACATGCCGTACTTTGTGTTGTAGCGCTCGTCGTGGAAGTCGGGGTTGTTCTCAAACGTGTGTGGGTACACGGTGCCCTCGGGTGCGCAACCGACGACGAAGGTATCGCCGACAACGTCCCACTGACCATCCGCGCCAAAGAAGCAGAGCAGCTTGCCGAGGTCGTGGATGAGACCCGTGAGCTGCATCCAGTCGGGCTTGCCATCGCGACGCATCGCCTCGGCGGTCTGCAGCAGGTGCTGGATCTGCGAGAGCGACGTGTCGGGGTCCGACTCGTCAACGAGCGTGTCGAGCTTCTCGATGGCCTCCCACACGGTCATGCTGGCGTGCGGGTTGTTGAGGAAGCGTTCGCGCGCCGCAATGTTGAACGCCACCGTCTGCTTCTCGTGCTGCGTCTTGTAGAAGGCCTTGACGTGGTCGAGCGCATCTTCGTAGCGGCGGAAGTCGGCCTTGTCCTTCTCCGAGTCGAACTGGGAGCCCTCGGTGCGCCACTCCTCGTCCTCGGACGACTGCGGCTGCGGTGCCTCGGGATGCTGGCCGCGGTAGACGTTGACCTCGTCGACCATGTCCGAGATGGCGTCCATGGCGATGCCCTTGGCAACGATGGTGCTGGCGGTCTTGACCGGAGCCACAACGGGCAGGACGGGCTCAACTGCGATGGGAGCCATGATGATCAAGTGGACTTGCTGGGAATGTATGTATGTGATGTCGAAAGCAAGTGGTGATGGAATGTGGGGAATCGAGTGAGCATGTCTGGCGGTCATATATGTTTGCACGCCACAAGCCTTAGCCCCACGGGGAGGCCGAGTTATGGCCGCTGTACGCAACGGTACAGACGGGACGGTGACAACATGGCAGGTGTCGGCACCCGTTCGGTGCTTAGACGGAGACCAACAAAGTTTTGCGGAGTGGGCCCAAGGATGCGGTTGGCCGGTCAATTTGGATGTGGGTGGTCGGGAGGTGCGGTGAGTCGCCCTGCAGCCCCTGTCAAGACCATGCTGAAGGCCGTGCAAGGACCGACGCGGCCGAGGCGTCCAAAGCGCATCACCAGGCGTCGGTCCGACCTCGTGCCAATTCACCGACGTCCAGAACGCCGCGTCGAGACCGAGCCGGGTTGGAAGCGGTCTTCCAGGTAGCCGTGCCGAAAAGCCAAAGATTCGTACGTTAGTACGTGACGGTCGAACATCTGAAATTTGAAAAAATCCAGCTGAGCCATCTCCGTGTTCCGTTCCTGCAGCCGAAAAATCCAAGGCCTTCTCCTCCACTTTGCAGAGGTCGGAGAGACGATGTTCGTCCTCACCATCACCTTCTGTTCCTCGCCATCCGTTCTGACCATGTCGCTTCGCACACCGCTCACGCACCTGGCACGCTGTGTCGCCTCCTCCAGCCGTCAGACGCTGCCGCGTCAGGTGGCGATCGCCTCGCCTCTCCGCTCCCATCTGCTTCCGTCTGCACGCTTATCTGCGCTGCCGCAGCGATACTTTGGCTGTTCGGCATCTCTACGCGACGATCGCTCACGCATCGAGGCCTTTATCCCGGAGACTACTCCTTCCAATTCCGCCTCATCATCGAAAAACGGCGATATTGACGCAGCGGACGAAGCGAACTCGATTCCCGTGACGGGCGAGCGTACACCCATCGGACAGATCGAGCAGCGTCTCGCCATTACATTCACCTGCACCGTAGACGAGTGTGGCCACCGCAGCTCGCACGAATTCTCAAAACGCTCCTACACCAAAGGCATCGTCATTGTACAGTGCCCAGGCTGCAAGAACCGACATCTGATCGCCGACAACCTCTCCTGGTTCACCGAAACCGAAGACGAACCGCGTACCATCGAACAGATGATCGAGGCCAAGGGTGGCAAGGTACGCAGAGGCACTGTCGGTGTAGACGGGGAAACGGGAGAGACCATCGAGATTCTTTCATAGAACAGCTTTGTAATGCACAACATAGACCGCGGTTACTCGATCGAATGGTTCGACTCGCACAGCACTTGCATCGCGCGATCACACAAACTCGGCACATTGTTCTGGATTCTAGCATGGCGGTAACAGTCTAGGCGGTGTCGGCGTGGATCTTGCGCGCGACTGCGATCGTCTTTTCCTCGCGCAGTCGCTGTCCCACCACCTGGAGGCAAACGGGCAGGCCGTGCAGCTCGTCGGCGCTGTACTGCGCCCACACCTTGCGCTCGTTTTCGGACTTGGGCGCAAACTGCGCATCGGCGCGGTCGAGCTGCTTGTCCACGGCGAGGTTGGCCATGGGGAATACCACGCCGGGCATGTCCATGAGGTTCCAGCAGCCCGTGTAGAAGATGTGGTGGTAGGCATCGTGCGTGGTGGAGCATTCGGCTGCGACGGGCGAGACGAGCGCGTCAAAGTGGTCGCCGCCGACGAGTGCACGCATGCGCTCCTGCAGCTCGGCCGCCCACGCGGTGCGCTTGGCCTGCATCTGCCACAGCTCTTTGACGGTCTTGCCCCAGTCCGCATCGGTGGCGGCGAGGCCCTCGACCCATTCTTCGTGCTCGCCCGACGCCTCCATGAGCGAATGCACCGTGGCGCCACCCTCGGCGCGGAAGAAGGACTCGATAAAGTGCAAGCCGCGCTCGAAGAGCTCGGTGTCCGAGGCGAGTTTCGAAGCGTCCCACTCGACCACCGTGTGGCCAGCAGCACGCAGCTTGGTCACGGCGTGCTCGAGCGCACGCTGCAGCGGCGGCGTAGGAGTGACGATGCCGTTGTTGGTGAGCACGAGCAGCGTGAGCGAAGTGGGCAGCGACGATGCCGACACGGGCGTCCACGGGATGGGCAGGCACTTGGGGTCCACGTGCCACGGCTCCGTGTCCACCACGGTCTTGGCGTAGATCTCGAGGCCGTCGGCATCGTTGCACATGGGTCCGTTGATCGACAGCACGGCCTCCTGGCCCGCCAGTCCACTGCGGCACTTTCCGGTAGGGAAGCGGCCGAACGACGGCTTGAGTCCCCAGAGACCCGCAAACGAGCACGGGATGCGGATGCTGCCTCCGATGTCGGTTCCCACACCGAGCGGAGAACCGCGCAGAGCCAGCAGTGCCGACTCGCCGCCCGAGCTGCCGCCGGGCGTGAGACGTGTGTTGAAGGGGTTGAGCGTACGTCCGTTGGCATTGCTCACGGTCTCGGCGATCATCATGGCGGTGGGCGTGGCGGTCTTGCAGAAGAGCACCGCGCCCTGTTCGCGCAGCAGCGTCACGAGCGTCGAGTCGTGGTCCGCCGGGTCGTTGATCCACGTGACGAATCCGAGGTTCGAGTCCTTACCCTTGAGGTTGAAGTTGTCCTTGAGACTGACGGGAAGGCCGGCGAGCGGACCGGGCGGCTTGCCGGTCGCAGCAAACTGGCTATCAATGTCCTTGGCGGCAGCGATAGCCTCGTCGAAGAAGAGCTCCGTGAGGCAGTTGACGAGTTGGTGCGCGATGGCGGCACGCTTGCAGAATGCCGTAGTGACCGCCTCGGAGGTCCAGGTACGGGCCTGCAGCTTGGCCAAGATCTCAGCGACAGGCGCTTCGGTGATGGCGATCTCGTCCACGGACAAGATCCCGCATGATGTGGGGACGGAGCGCAGGTCGGCGCCGCTCGTGTGATTGGCGGTCGCCAGCAGCTCGGACGGGAGACGCCAGTCGGCGGGGATCTGGTCGAGTCTCGCCTGTTGCTTGGCTGCAGCGGTCTGCTTCCACGCGGTCGATGAGGAGGAGGAGGATGACATCTTGGATGTGCCGTTCGAGACGGCGGTGCTTGCGGGGGCGACGGCAGCAGGCATGGTGGTCGGTTGTTTGCTGGGGGGCAAAGGGTCTCGGTGGGTGCAGCGCGCGGACGGATTTTATATCGCGCGTGTGGGGGAACTCGCATAGCCGCGGCCAGTCGAACGAGCGTGGACAGCAAGCATGTAAGCGTGGACGACAGTGCAGTGCGCCACCGTCGAGATTAGGCTCGCAGCGGACCACCGGCTATCTCGGCGAATTCCACGCAAGATTGCGCAGGCTCAGTTGAGTCGATCTTATCGTTTGCCGTGAGCGGCTCAACCAAAAGGCTCCAAGCTCACAGCTCGAAGCTCAAAGGGTCTGGTTGTACAGAACCTTGGTGGGACCATGTGACTTGCGCTGGCTGCTGCCCCGGGCCGATGTAACGTTGCCAACGCCGATAGATTGGCTCTCCTAAAATGCGCACAGTTACGCCTCGTTTTTCCCCGACACGCGCTCAAATTGGTCCCAAATCCGATGCACAGGCGCAGTGCATAAAGCCGACGACCACCCGTCCAATCTCGCACCAATCCCGCGACGGTCTCCACGGAGGCGCATCCATCAAGCTCGATGCCACCTGTCAACATCACACGTCACACAAACCTAAATTGGTGTAGCACAGGGTGATATACCGATATCGCATTGCCAGCAAGAGTGTAGCGCACGTCTAAGTTAAGCATCGTCGTCGTCACCTTCTCCGTCGACGTCACGACCGAGCCTCTCGTCGCCGCCGAGCAGAGTCCAGGTTTCAAACTCGCGACCCTTGTGGTCCTTCTTGATGAGGAATTTGCCGCCGTCGCCCTGCTCCTTCCACACAAGCTCGCGCGTACGGCCGAGACTCTCGATGGCCGAGACGCGGTCCATGACCGATTCGAGTCGGTCGCCGTAGCCTTCGGACTCGGCCACGCGTCGCATCGCACGCAGCAGTGGCATCGAGTCGGCACGGATGTGGTGGTGACGGTCAATGTGGATGACGTTGAGATGGTCCAGCTCCATGATGAAGTCGGGACGTGTCATGACCTGGCGCGCTTCGCCCCATGTGAGGTGCGGGTTGGGCACATCGGCACCGCGCACGTCGGACTCCTGGTCGTTGCTAGGATCGGTGATGGGCGACTCGGTCAATCTTCGATGCGATGTTGCCGCTTCGTCGTCATCGTCGTCGTCATCATCATCGTCGTTGTCGTCATCAGGTCCGGCTACATTGTTCGCACGCGCACCTGTGCTAGCATGGTTCGCTCCGAGCTGCTTCTCGTCGTCGTTCTGCGCCGCCGCCGCCACAGTGGTAAAGCGCGTGAGGCCGGGCACAGGGGAAGCGCGCGCCTTGAACCATCCAGCGTCGCTGTGCAACTGCGCGGCCAGGCTGCTGTACTGCGGATCCTCGACGTCGTCCTGGTTAACAAAGGCCGGCAGCCGGCCTCCGTACTCGTTGAGCAGATCCTCGAGCTCCTTCTGCTTGTGAGCAAGCTCGCAGAAGAGGAGCCAGCTGCACGTCGACCACTTTTGCTCGTCCATGACGTCGTCGTCGTGATCCTCGATGATGCCAGTCTTGCTGAGCACCCATTGCATGTCGTCCTCGACGAGCTGGCGTGCGGCGCGCAGCATGTCCTTACGCCTCGCCACCTTGTTGAGCAGACCCAGCCGTCCGCCGCAGATCTCGTAGACCTCCTGGAGTACGCGCGCGTCCTGCGACGACGGCTTCTCGCCCCAGTACTGCTTGCGGCATCCGCGCAGCACGTTGATCGACTGGCGTCGCGAGAGGTCGCGGAAGGACAGCGTGTCCATGCGGTTAGACGCCTTGCGCAGCACGTCGTACACCCAGTAGTCGGCCGTGGTGAAGACAAAGGTGGCTGTGCCCGCCGAGGCCCACTTTTCGGCGCGCTGCTGGAAGATGTGGAGCAGCTTGGTGCCCTCTTCGTCGCGCGGCAGCAGATGCGCGCTGTTCATCACGATGATCGCCGGCTTGCCCGTCTTTTGCTTGCGCGTGATGAGCGCCTTTTCAAGCTTGTGCAGCGCGCGTTCGAGCTGCTGGTAGTACGACATGCCCGAGAGATCGGAAAGACCCAGCAGGTTGCCGAGGTAGTCGCGGTTGTTGCTAAAGTTGATTGATTCCGAGAAGCGGTCCACGACGATGGTCGGATCGAGGTGTGCATCGAAGAACGCACAGCCGTCTGCATCGATCTCGGCCATGGCCTCGATGATGGACGTCGCCTTGCCCGAGCCTTTGCTACCCATGACGAGGAAGTAGCGACCCGCCTCTTTGCCCGAGATGATGCTGCGGATCATCTCGTCCTCGGGCCGCGGCGGCTCGATGCGCACGTGGGCGAGCTGATCGCCGCTCTTTGCAAGCGCCAGTACGGGATCGTAGCCTGGGTCGAAGGCAGCCTCCATCTTCTTGAGCACATGTCGCTTGTACCAGGAATGGTAGACCATCGCAGCACCACCGAGTAACAGCACACCCACCGAGGCACCCATGGCAGTCTCCCATCCTGTCGAGTTGAAGAAGCTTCGGAATCCTTCGCTCGAATCCTTTTCGGAGCGGCCGCCTGAGGAGGATGACGTCGAAGAGCGTTGAGGCTCCTCCGAAGCACGGCGATGTGACGTTGAAAATGGCCGCGCTATCGATGCGGCTGCCATCGGCTTGGCGACCGCCATGGCAGCGCGTGTGTTGAGTGGGGCAGCGGCCATCCACGGCCTCGCCGCTGCAGACACGGCGCTCCTCGGGATGAGCACCATCTGGGTCGTTGGTGATGTGATTCGGAGATGCCGATCTAGGTTGTTGTGATGGTTTGGAAGAGCCAACCTTCGCTCGGCGGGCTTCACCGGCCATCTGCCAGACTTTCCCAACTGTCTTGGCATGCGGTGTTCTAAAAGTGTCGTCGGCGTGCATCTCCTCGACGCTGCAGGCTGTGCACGGCCGGCATTGTTTGCCAGAGCCGTGTCTGAACGGAACGGAATTTTTGGCACAATCTCAACATGTTAGATCCAACCAGCGGTGCTTCCGACTTCCGAACTGAGGACTGCAAAGCGAGCGGAGCTGCAGACGCTGCTCGACGCCGTGTTGCAAGCTCTGCTTCGTCTTGCTACCACACGTCGGGCTAGCATCATGTCTCTCTTCAAGAAGTTCGAGCCCAAGCCGGACCTGGGACCCGCGACGGCGCTCAAGTCGTCCGTGCGCAGGGTCATCCGCCAGAAGCTGTGCGAGCAGTACCCCGTGCTCGCCCAGGACGACGGTGCACTCCTCGAGGCCGCCTGGCCGAACAAGGCTTCCGTGACCACGGTCAAGTTTGCGCGAGAGCACGTGCAGATGCTCATCGCGGACAAGCAGGTGCTCTTTTTCCAGCACTACGACGACTGGTACCTCCCCAGCCTTCGTCTGCTCCATAAGTGTAAGTTTTGCTGCTTTAGTCCTCTTTCATTCGCAGCACGTGCGGCCAGCTGATTCCATGTCATCTCTCTCCTCTCTATGAACCCACAGTCCCTGATATGCTTCCATCAGTCCAGGTGGACCGTGGAGCCATCAAGTTCGTACTCTCCGGCGCCAACGTCATGTCTCCTGGCTTGGTGAGCGCAGGAGGCCAGCTGCCTGACCCGTCCAAGGGCGAGCAGCCTATCAAGGAAGGCGAATGCGTCGCCATTCGTGCACAGGGCAAAAACGAGATCCTCGCTGTCGGCGTCATGAAGATGGACTCCGAACAAGTGCGCAAGACCGGCAAGGGCATCGCGATAGAAAACATCCACTACCTCGGAGGTAAGTCTCGACCGTACGACGTGACAGTGATCCATCTCTCGTGACCAGACTTCTGACCATATCCTTCCCTTCTCTCTCCAACTTGCGACGCTCACTGCCTTCAGACGACCTGTGGCTCACTCTGTCCAAGGGCGGCATCTAGTCGCACACACTTTCAATCCCGAATCTTCGTTCAATGCATTCATTCATCTCCGGCCATGCAATCAGCTGTTCAAACGTGGTCTTAGATCCCAATTCGTCGCATGACTGCAGCGAATCAGCGGAATCGTTCGTGACTGCTAGAAGGTAGACCCTAGGTATAGAAGCCTGTTGAAGGATGGGGTCGAGGGTGCAGGTTGAGGCCTCGTCGCCTCCACTCCAATTTTCGCAGCCGCATTTTTCTGCCGTGATTTTTAGCTTTTCTTCTCCACCGCGCGAAGAAAGTCGGTTAGTCATCGGGTGTGCTTCGTGTGGAAGCTCAGGCCACCACCTCTTGGTTTCTGCCATCCGACTCCCCCACCGGAACACGAGCACACACAATGGCAGCCACATCATCACGCCAAGCTACTGTGCTGCTGCGCACAACGGTATCCAGCGGCTCGAGGCCATTGGTAGCTAGGCTCAATGCAGCCACTGCCTCGAGCTGCAGCCGTCTTCAACCACCGCAAAGCAGACCTCGATGTGTCTCGACCAGCGCGGTTCCCAGGGCAGCTGAGCGCACAGCACCACCAGCTTCCACACAGCTATCGCCGTTGCAGTCGCCGCGCGAGTACCTCGTCCAAGAGCTCGCCAAGAGAGATCATGCGTCGTATCTCGCGCACCACTTCTACCCCAAACACCTCCAGACCCACTTTGCCGCCATCCGCACCTTCAACATCGAGACCGCCGCGCTCAAGGACACCGTCTCCAACGAGCTGCTCGGACGCATGCGCATGGGGTGGTGGAGAGATGCCGTTCAAGGTGCCTATCAGAATCGACCGGCCAAGCACCCAGTGGTGCTCGCACTCCGTGATGCCTTCCAAGACCCAGCGGTGCGCGACAATGCTGCGGGCGGATTGATGCTCGACCACTTTCTGCGAATCATCGAGGTGCGCGAGGCCGATCTGGCGGACGACTTTCAGATGCCCACTCTGGACTCGCTCGAGTCGTATGCCGAAAGCACCTCGTCGCGTCTGCACTACCTCTCGCTCAACTTGCTCGGCGTGCGCAGCGATGCGGTCGACGAACTCTTCTCGCACCTCGGCAAGGTCGCCGGGCTGAGCCTGGCCATCTCGAGCATTCCCTTCCACTCGCATCCTCCGCCGCACATGCGCAACTCGATCACAAAGGGAGCGCGCAAGCTCGTCCTGCCGCGCGAGTTTGTGCTGCAGCATAATGTCGTAGAGGAAGACGTTTTCCGCAACGGTCCTAACGCTCAAGGCTTCCGCGATGCCGTCTTTGCCGTAGCCACGCGTGCAAACGACTACCTCATCACCGCACGCAAGATCATCAAGGACGAATTCGGCGGTCGCGTCCCAACCGCCGTCGTGCCTCCGCTCGTCGGTCTCGTCCCCGCACGCTCCTACCTCGAACGTCTCGAAAAGGCCGACTTCAACCCATACGACGCCTCGCTTCAGTCGGGCAAGCACTGGCGTCTGCCGTGGGACATGTGGAGGACGAGCAGAACACGCAACATCTGATTGCAAAAGACCCGCACAATTTGTACTTTTACTTTTTACTTCTGGTGGATGATAGTGATTCCCCAACTTGCTTGGTGCAAGCGCTCGATCGACGGAGGATGCAATGGCTGGAACGAGTGCACCGAGAGAGCACAAGCCGAGGAGGACACTGAAGCAGCCAGCGCTGCGCTTACTGCTGCTTCTTTTCGGCGATCTGCTGAACGAGCTTGTCGCCCCAGAAGCCCTTGCCGATGGTCTTGCGGCGCTGCTTGATCATGTACGTGTACATAACGTAGAGACCAGGCCACCAGATGACAAAGAGGCCGGCGTACACGTAGGCGCGCAGGTCCCACGCGCCAGGCTTGGTCGTGGGCAGGCTGTTGGGAAGCGTGGCGAGAATGCACATGGCCTCGGACCCAGCTCCGATCGGGTAGAGCACGAAGAAGGTGGTGTATCTGCAGCAGACAAATGCGACGAGTGTTAGCGACGGTGAGCGAATCTTGGTGAGCCTTGGGCCCAAAACAGAAACAACTTACCGAGCCCAGAGCAGGCCGGATCCTTCGGAGCCGAGGAGCTGGTTGGCGTAGAAGGGGTAGCGGATGCACTCGGTGATGGCCCAGGCGAGTACCATGGAGGCGTAGAAGGGGCTCGACCACGCCTGCGAGTAGCGCTCCGAGACGGCCCACATCATGAAGAGGCGCGAGGCGACCTGGATGGCGGTGGTGGCGACGGGGCTCCTCACCCAGCCGATGGCGGCATGCACCACCTCCAGAATAGCGAGCGACTGGACCAGCGCGACGACCGAACCCACAAAAGTGTGCGAGTTGGAGGCGCGCTCGAGGAGTGCGGCGATGGGCTCGGGGAAGAGGTGCGAGTACGACTTGACGATGCCGATCTTGACGAGGCGGAAGCGCGCGAGCAGGTCGGCAGCAAACTTGACGGGCGGCGAGAACGGCTGCGGACCCATGGCAAGGTGCTTGACGAGCGTCGAGAGCACGATGACCCAGCCAAAGAACGAGACAAAGTTGAAGATGACCAGGTAGTAGCGGATGGCAGCGGGCGGGCCGCGCTTGGCGGGCTTGCCCGGCTTGGCTGCGGCGGGCGCCTTCTTGGACTTGGGCGGCATTTCGTCAATCAATGCTCGAGGTGATAGACGATGGGATCGATGTGATGGAGGAGAGAAGAGAAGATGATCGCCGACTGCTCCTTTGCGGAAATACGGATGCGGGATATGAATGCATCCGCTTCTTTTTTCGTTGCGGAAAGCGGATCGCCGAAGTGCGGATCCACCGGCACGCACGGATGTGTTGATGTCCCGAGACGGGTCCATCGAGCCCGATGAACTACACAGTCTTGTTGATTGTGGAATCGGCCGATTGGGTACCGCACGAGTTGGTGACCGCCGTCGCATTGTTCGAATTTCGTCGATTTTGGAACTTTTCGGCTGCAGCTGCTGAATCAACGGCGAGGCGCTCTGTTTTCAGCCGCTTTGCAGCAGGAGGGATTCGGGTGTTGTTGACACTGACGTAGGGCGCTGGGCCAAGCGGAGTTGTGGCTTCGAAACGCCGACTCGACCGGTTCGCAAAATAGGCGGCAGCGCCAAGATAGCATGGCACTGCACTGGGGCAGGCTGTGTGCCGAGATAGCATCGCCCCAACGTGGACTGATGGATACGGCGAGCAGATCCTGACCGCTGCCGAGCCCGCTTCTACAGTAGGCCGTTGCGCCGCCCTTTCAGCCAGGGTAGCGCCTTCCCCACCTTTTTTGGCCCGCCGAAAGCACGTTGGCACCACTCAGCAGCCGATCTCGCCGCATGCTCTTCGCCCCTCGACACCATCACTTCACGCTTGACTACGCTCCGCCTGAGCAGCCCTACTCACATCGTCCTTCTGCCTCAATCATCCTCTGCACACAGCATTGCCTGCAGCTTCACTAGTCGCCACCGACGAGTCAGTTTTCAGACGACATACTGTATCTCTACGGACATGCTTTTCTGATCGCATACGACCTCCAAGCTCAAGGCGTCTCATCGACATCCTGCATCTCGCCAGACGCACTTCTATCACATCACATATCCGCTCGCTCCCGGCTCGAGCACACAGATCATGCCCGCCCGGCGCCCTTCGTTGAGCGCTTCGCGGTCGACCCCACTCCTGGAGAGCTCAGCCTCGAAGCGTGCCATGTTGGCCGCCTCTGCAGTGTCGGATGAACCGACCCGACCCTTCAATGTGCGTCGTCGCTTGAGGCGAGCCTCGCAGCCCGCAGGCCCGTCGCAGTCGACTCTGCGCTTCCGACTGGGTGCGCTCGCAACTGAAGATGCGCTGGCGGAAGGCTTCAGCAGCGCTACCGCCACTGCCACCGCCACCGACTCGGGCTCTTCCGACGACGAGTGGGACGCCACCTACTCCGACATGCTCAGCAGGCCACGCCACCAGTCGCTCGGCTCGCTCGAATACCTCGATCTGCCCGCCTCGCTGCCTTATTCGATCGTGTCGCTCCGTGCGCAACTGCTCTCCTATCTGACCGAACTCGAAATGAGAGCCAAAGCGTTCTACTCGACGCGAATCTCCCGGGCAGCTTCCGATCCTGCAGCCGCGCCAAGCGACTCGACATCCGCCGCCTCTGCACCCAGTGACTCCGACGTGCCGGGTCGAGATCTGCAAGATTCGGACGCAGCCGCACTCAGCGACGGCCACTCTGCCGCCTTCTTCCAGCAACTCGAGGCGTTACGCGAGGATCTGCGCAGGCTCGTCGCGCTGCTTCCAACCTATCCCGCATCCGCCTCGTCCGCCTTTGCCTCTCGCTCGCAGTCTCTGGCACAAGACTGGGAGCGACTCTCGTCCAGCCTTTCGTTCCCGATCAGCTTGGGCAATGGCCTTCGAGAACGTCTGCCGCGTCTGCCGTCTTCGTCCGATGCGGCGCGTCTGAGGGCCGAACTGCCCTCGCTGCCGTCGATGCCCTCGTTCCCGCAGTTGGACCTCGACTTTACCTCGGTGCTCGAACCGCTGTCAAGTCACCTGCCCAGCCAAGCGTATGCACTCGCTGCCAAAATGCAAGCGCGTCTCGAGACGTTGCAAGAGTCGGTGCGCAACATGGCATGGCGCGATTGCCTGCAGACTGCGGCTGCCGACGACCGTCAAGATCACACGTCGCTAGCGCAGCGCCTCGAGACCAAGCTGATGGATCTGTCGGTTCGATCGCGTGCGCGAGCCAACAGCTTTGCGGAGCGAGCCGGCCATGCGGTACACGAGGCCGAGGAGAAGCTGTATCAGCTCGCCGTCGAGCTTGCACGAAACGGTCAAGAGCTCATCAGCTACGAGCACCTGCCTGCAGTCTTCCGCAACAACGAGCACATCCTATCGGGCTACCGCTTCATCCCCGTCGAGAACTGGCGCGCGCTGGTGCGCAGCACGTTCCAGATCCACAACGAGACGGGCAACATCCACACCCACCTGTGGGGTCTGGCGGCGATCGTGCCGCTGTTCTGGCCGAGCAAGGGGCTGGACGAGCAGACCACGCCGATGGACCGCCTGGTGCAGACTGTGTATCTGTTTGCGGCCGCCAAGTGTCTGACGCTGTCGGTGTCGTGGCACGTCATGGCGGGCTGTTCGGATCGCAAGTGGTTTGAGCGCTTTGCCTGCGTCGACTACACCGGCATTGCCTGGCTGGTGGCGGCGTCGATCTGGACGACCGTCTACAACTGTTTCTACTGCCAGCCCAACTTGGCGCTCTTCTACTCGTTTACCACACTCGTCGTGGGCCTGGCAGGCGCGATCCTGCCTTGGGCCGAGTGGTTCAACCGCCGCGAGAACAAGAACTGGCGCATCGCCGTCTTCCTCACCATGTGCTTTACGGCGCTGGCGCCGTTTTCGCACGCCGCCTTCGAGCATGGCCTGGCCAAGACGATGTCGTTCTTCAGCCCCATCTTCCCGTCGCTGGCTTTCTACGTGGGCGGACTGGTCTTCTACGCGACGCAATTCCCCGAGAGCTGGAAGCCCGGGCGCTTCGACACGTGGGGCCACTCGCATCAGCTGTGGCACATTGGCATCGTGCTTGCCATCGTGTTCCACTACCGTGCTGCGCTGCTGTTCCATGCGAACCGGTTCGAGTTTAGCTGTGCCGTGCCTGGTGCCTCGATGGCGGCGGGCGGTGGTGCGGCGGCATCGGTTTCGCCGAGCGTGATGCAGCGGCTGCTGGGAATGCTCGCTTGGACGCAGCCGCTGAGTGCGACCGGCAAGGCGGCAGCGACGGTGTCGCGTCCGATCGACTCGATGTTTGCCAAGGTGGGCGGCATGGAGGGCATCATCGGACTGGCGCGCGCCGACGACCAGGTGCTGCAGTGGAGGCGCTTGCTGGGCAAGATCGGCAACGGCGCTGTCGGGCGTGGCTGGGACGCGCTCGTGGACTGGGCGCAGAACTTTTGGTGATGTGCGCCCACCTACGTGTCAGCATGTCCGTGTTTCATTTGTATCATGCATCCTTTCAACCGCATTTCTTTCGTCTTCCTGCCTGATGTGATGGTGACCTGCGAGTTCTGAGCGACTTCTGAGCTAGACTCGAGCCTCTTAGCTGCACCGAGCTGAGCTTGCTTCTGCGTCCGATGGAGGCCCGATGCAGGGTCGCGCGGGAAAGGCGGGGTCCAGAGGCCTGTGTGCGGGCGACCAGTTACGAGGTTGCACTTCGTCAGCGGGTTGCAGGCTGGTGCCATTTTGTGTTGAAAATTGGGAGAAGGCGGTTGGGCGCGGTTGTGCTGCTGGGCTGCTGGGGTTTTTTGGCGGGGCGACGACCACCAGGTTGGCACTTCATTACGAAGTGGATTTTGCGTAACCGCACCCTCCCTCACCCACCCAACTCAAAGCGAGGTCGGTGCTTGCGTTGACCTCTTCGTCTTGTTCGGTGAAATGAGATCGCGGCGGTCTCCACCATTTCTTGATCTTACGGTACCGAATCAGTGTACGGTACGCTCGGATGAGATGAGCTTGCTTTCTTTTGCTCTCAGAGACTGTAAGAGAGCTGGGAGACGGGCCGAGCTTGAGTGCAGAGGCAGATCTTGACAGGCTCGATGGCGGGGCAGCGTCGCGCAACGGGCGCGCCGACGGTGAGCATCGGATACGACGGTCGAAAATAGGACGGGGGGCCAACTTTGACTGCTCGGCTGCCCCACAGCTCCACACATCATCGGTCGGACCAACCGTGCACAGACTTTGGCGTCGGCTGGGCTGCACGGCTCGCCTGACCATTGCCGCGACATCCTGACTGGCAGCGTGCCTTGGCGCGCCCGTCGGTGAGCATCGGCGTTGTCGCTCGCCCATTGATGCTTCTTCGTCCTCGGAGTCCCCGCATTTTCGTCGTGGGATCCAGGCGCCAAGCTGGCAGACGGCAGACAAACATACAAATAGACCGACCCTCGTCTAGGGCTCATTTGCACTCCCCACCACCCACAACCACATCGTGACGGCCATCCGCGATTGTGCTCAGACCTACTCCGTCACTCCGCCCCGACACCTGGTCCATCCTTCTTCGCCCTGCGGTGACAGCAGCAACACCACCACCACCACCACCACCTTCAGTCATGGTCGAGACCGATATCGTTCCCCGCATCGGGGATGCCATCATGTGGGCCCTGGAAAAGCCTAGCCATCTCCTTGTTACCGTCTTCGGCGCCGTGTTTCTGTTCCACCTCATTCCCTTCATCACCAACGCCGCCGTGAGGAAGTACCCCGGCCCTCTGCTCGCCAAGTTTACCGACTTTTGGCTCCTTCGCAAGGCCATGGCCGGTCATCGCTTCCAGACCGTCCACGAGCAGCACAAGAAATACGGTGAGTAGTGCCGGTGGTCCTGACATCGTCGTAGTGCGCGAATCGCTGCTGACCTGCGTCTCTTCCGCTTGACCCCCACAGGCAAGTTCGTGCGCATTGCACCCAATCACATCTCCATCGCTGACCCCGACGCGCTCAACCCGGTCTACGGCCACGGCACCGGCACGCTCAAGCCCGCCTACTACGATGCTTTTGTGCCGCCGCGTCCCTTCCCGCGCGGTCTGTTCAACACGCGCGACCGTGCCGAGCACACGCGCAAGCGCAAGATCGTATCGCACACGTTTGCACCCAAGACCATCGTAGCATTTGAGCCCTTCATCCGACGCGAGGTGCAGCTGCTCCTCGAGCGCTGGGATGAGTTCTGCGAAAAGGCCGCCAAGACCAACGCCGAGGGTCCGCGGGGCATCAAGGGCCGCGCGTGGCTCGACTCGCTTCTGTGGCTCAACTACTTTGCCTTTGACACGATCGGCGCGCTCGCATTCGGCAGCACCTTCGGCATGCTCGAGAAAGGCGTCGACGAGGCCAAGGTGGAGTACGAGGATGCCAACGGCAACAAGCAGGTCGACTACTGCTCGGCGGTCAAGATCATCAACGAGCGCGGCGAGTTCTCGGCAACGATGGGCCTGGCGCCCGTGTGGATGCGTCCATACCTGCTCAAGCTGCCCTGGTTCGCCAACCGCCTCAAGTCGGTCAAGAAGCTCACAGGCATTGCGCTCGCTCGTGTCAACGACCGCCTGCAGAACGGATCGGAGCGCGAGGATCTGCTGGCCAAGCTGCAGTCTGCCAAGGACGACCGCGGCGAGCCGATGGGCAAGATGGAGCTCACCGCCGAGGCACTTACGCAGCTGATTGCCGGATCGGACACCACCTCAAACACGGCGTGCGCGATCGTGTACCACCTGTGCACGCACCCGGACAAGATGCGCAAGCTGCAGGCTGAGCTGGACCGCGAGCTGGAGCACGCCGAGGAGGTGCCGCTGCACAGCGATGTGCAGGAGCTGCCGTACCTGCAGGCGGTGCTGAGCGAGTCGCTGCGCTTCCACTCGACGTCGGCGATCGGACTGCCACGTGTGATTCCCGAGGGTGGTGCGACGGTTTGCGGCGAGCACTTCCCGGCAGGCACGGTACTCTCGGTGCCCGCCTACACGCTGCACCGCACGCAGTCGGTGTTCGGCGACGATGCCGAAGAGTACAACCCGGACCGATGGCTGGCCCCCAACGCCAAGCGCGACTTTGACAAGGCGTTCATTCCGTTCTCGGTGGGACCCCGCGCGTGCGTCGGACGCAACGTGGCCATGATGGAGCTGTCGGTGCTGATCGCCGCCGTGTTCCGCCGCTACGACATTGTGCTCGCCGAGCCCAACAAGCCGCTCGAGACGTTTGAGGGATTCCTGCGCAAGCCCGTCGAGCTCGAGATCGGCCTCAAGCGTCGCAGTTGATTCGGTTCTTCCGCCAAAAGTGTCTTGCTCACACGTCTAGCTCTGTTCGATATCGCACCGTACCGCACATCATAATCAAAATCGTCGGTATCCCGCAAGCCTTGCCTGCGTAGCATGGGTAACGGGAATGGGAGGGTGAGTGTGAAGAGGAGGCCGAGAACTGAGATTGCTGTTCAGGGACAAGAGCTGGAGTCTAACAATGCCGAGAGGCGCAAAATCGGATGAACGAGGCGGGCACGTTGTGGCTGGCTCGGCAGGCTGAGCTCGGTGAGCTAGAGCCAAGAGAACGTGGGCGGAGAGCGACGTCACCTCGGGGCGGTTTCTCTAAGGGTCCCAGCCAAGCTGGAGCTACGGGAGGAAATTCGTGCTAGGTCGGCTGGAGGACGCTCAAGGCGGCCGGAGCTGCACGTAGGGTTCCGTGCGGGCACATGCGCAGCCTTCCATGAAAAAGTCGCGCAGCCAGTCGGCCCGACTGGACGAGTTTTTGGAAACGGTCGATGTGCCTGGAAATTTTGGTCAAAAAATAAAGCTTGAGCGGCACAGCAACGGGTGACGACGGGATCTGCACGCGCCTGAGCTCGGTGGCAAAGACAGACAGAGACAGACAGGCAAGAGGGGTCCACTGGAAGTTTGCAGTCGGCGTCACACAGCTGCAGCTGACAGTCATACGAGAACCTCGCATCGGGGGTGGGCGGCTACCTCCACGTCTCTTCGTCGCTCGCCTCACCCCCTAGAGGTCATGGCCAAATGCGCTCTGGCTCGTGGCAGCCGTAGCAAGCGCATGTTGTCGTGCAGCATTGCGTCTTTTGCGTTTGCGAATCATGGATGCTGAACCCGATCCGCGTCGTACAAAACTTTCGCAGCCAAGCGCCTACTCTACCGGCGCTCGACAAATGCGGGGGCGGGCACCCGCTGCCGGCGACACGCAGCCAGCTGCACTCCGAGCCGGTCGGACCGCCAAGTGGTGCAGCGCATCAACACTCGCACTAGGAGACAGGGTCACAGGACCCCGGGCGGGACACCCCTGCTGCAGGCTGTGCCGACCCAGTGGCACGCTGAGCCTCGACGAGCACAGGAAACCTCGTTAGCTTCGCCTTGGCGCTGGATGATCTTTTTGTCCCACCTGTCTCTGGCTGGTGCCGAGGTGGGCATCAACGCGTGCACAACAGTGGGTCTCGGCTTCGGGCGCGTGTGTCGAGACAAAAAAAAAAGTGTCGCTTTGGATGAGCACGTTCCAAGGCGAGGCCTGTCACGTTCGCTCTGGTTGGCATTTCGCGATATGAGCTCAAGGCCTCTCCCCCTTGCCACTGCCCCACCCCTCCCTCTCCCTCTCCCTCTCATCCACGAACCCCTGTCAACCTCCTCGTGCTCGTTGGCTTGGCTTGGATAGTCACCAGCACACGTCCAAACATCAACCTCCCCACCCTCCATCCTGCGCTACTTGGTAAGCATCCTTGCTTCGCCTCGTTTCCCACCTACCACTGCACGTTCCCATCTACCCCACACGCCAGCCCCTTTAGCTGGCATCACGCGACCCACTTGCATCCCACGCCGGCTTGTCCCAGCGTGTAGCTCAACCGCCATCCTGGTACTGATCGCTGCTTCCGTTTATCTGGTCTACCGTCATCTTCGTCCCTTGGCATCCTCCTCTGGCTCCTCCCCTTGGCTTCGCATCACCACCGACAACATGCGTCCCATCACCAGATCCGCAAGAATGAACGTCAGCCCTGACATGCCCGAGTGCTGGGGCCACCGCGGCGCCTCGGCCACTTTCCCAGAGAACACCATCGCCAGCTTCGAGAAGGCCATCCTCGACGGCTCCGAGGGCCTCGAGACCGACGTGCACATCACCACCGACAATGTCATCGTCATGTTCCACGACCCTACGCTCGAGAGGACCACCAACGGCAAGGGCCTCATCTACGAGCGTCCATACTATGGCGAGGACGGTATCGAGCAGCTTCGTACGCTCAAGCAGCCCGCACAGCAGATCCCCACCTTCCAGCAGGTGTGCGACCTGCTCATGCGCCCCGACTGCAAGCACGTCAAGCTCAACCTCGACATCAAGCCCGACAACAACCCGGATCGCCTCTTCCCGCTCATGCGCTCCGTCATCGAATCCTACCCAAACTTTGACACCGACCTCGCGCCGCGCCTCATCCTTGGCCTCTGGCATCCCAAGTTCCTCGAGTCGGCACTCCAGAACGTGCCCTCGATGAAGCGCATCCACATTGGCGCATCCCCCCGCGCCGCTCGCCGCTACTTTTGGAACGACTGCACCGGCTTCTCCATGTACTTTGCCTGCCTTGTCGGTGCCGAAGGCCAGGCCTTCATTGCCGACGCGCAAAAGGCGGGCAAGGACATCTACGTCTGGACCGTCAACCGCAAGGACGAGATGATCGAGGCCACGCGCTGGGGCGTCAAGGCCGTCTTAACAGACAAGACCGCCCTCTTCCAGGACGTGCGCAAGGACATGACCCAAGACTTTGCCTCGACTCGCCAGCTCGAGGTGGGCATGTTCTTCCGCTGGGCTACGTGGAGGTACTACACGCTTCCCCAGATCGTCATGCAGAACATCTGGCTCGCCAACATCGAGAAGCGCGCCGGCTCGCCCTTCCGCAAAGTTGTCAAGGGCGGCGCCGCCGCCCCCGCCTCCACTCTTCCGGTCACAGCCGAGAAGGCTCCCACGCCGGCTGTCGTCGCCGCACCGCAGCCCTCAATCGCCGTCAACGCCGCTGCATGATTCCCATCCCTAGATTTCAGCCACTCTACACTGCCAAGGGTTCTCCGTCGATCTTCTACATCGGTCTCGTTCGCATTAGACGCCGACGCAGCCAGCGCGTCACCTGCATCTCGCCTACACTCATGGACTTTTTTCTTCGTTCTCCTCATCTGCCTTATCCCTAGACTGCATGTCCCCTCCATTTCGCTTCCATCTCCTGCTCCTCCTGCATTTTTGGTCCCGCTTTAATCGCAAAAGTTTCGTGTCCTCTCCGTCATCAGCAGCATTCGCTTGGCGTGTGTATTCGTGTGCCAACAGCGGACGCGCGCACGTGACGCTTGCACGCAGGACGAGCACTCTCCGAATGGTGAATCTGATTCAACGCAGGGTATACAGCGGGTGTGTGGAGAATCAGAGAGAGGAAGGGTGGGTTTTAATCGAGCGAGATGCGCGTAGCCGAGGGACGTGGGGCGTGGGCGTCGAGGAATTGCTGCGATGTGGGCGCAGGTTGGGCGTGCATCGCTGGAGCTGGAGCAAAGGCAGGGTCATGAGCCGCTGCTTGTACGGGTTGGGGGGCTAGGACAGGTGCATTGCCGAGCGTAGCTGCGGTGGGCGGGGCAGTGTATGCATTCATAGCCGGGGAGAAGGCGGGTGTTTCATGGGCGCCGTTGCTGTAGACAGGGCTGTGTACCATCCCGCTACCCCTGCGTGGATCCACAACGCCACCCGAGACCACACTTGCGCGGTGCATGGGAGCAGGAGTCGAGCCATTCGAGTGTTCCTTGGGCTCGACATCACGCTCGATGTCCAGCACATCGCCGCCCTCGTTTTCGTTGCGCGCACGCGGGCGGTGAACTCCGCCAAAGGTACCAATCGCATCGTGCGCCGGCTTGAGGCCCTTGTGGAAGTTGAGCAGGCAGATGAATCCGTTGATCAGCGTAAGACTAAGCGTAAGGATGGCGAATCCAGAGATGAAGGTGATGGTGGTGTGCACGTAGGTATACTCGTCGCGCGTCGCCGGCACCCACACCTGCGTGAGCTTGTAGACAAAGTAGACGAGTCCAACGATCATGAGGAGCAGCGAGACCACCATCAAGCTCGACCACTCTCGTCGCACCGAGAACCCGGCGACGAAGAGCGCGACCATGGCAATGGGCACCGCCGCGATGGTCACGCCGTACTCCCAGTCCGTCGTATCGGCCACGAGGATGAGATAGATGACGGTAAAGCCGACGCCAAAGAAGAAGGTGAACTTGATGAAGACGATGAAGAGCTGGTACCAGAAGAACATGTTGCGCACCTTGAGATCCGCACCGATCTTCTGGTATACGATCCAGCCGAACTCGCGCCAAAGCTTGTAGCTGAGATAGATCATGAAGAATTCGGCGACGAAGCACGTGGCCGTCACGACGATCAAGTAAGTCTCCACCTGCGGGAAGAGCGAGCGTGCGCGGCAGAGGAGGTTGGGGTTGTCCGGGCACGGATAGCCGCCGGCGATCTGGTCCTGGGCGTTGAGCGCGTCGCGCACCTGACGAATCTCGATGGCGGCGGTGATGGTGAGCGCAATGTTGAAGATGAGCACGCCGATCAGCTGGAGCGTGTTCTTGAGACGTACCGCATCCCATGCGATGAGCACCTGGAACACACAGCCAAACACGAAGACGGCCAGGTATACCGAGACCGTCTTGAGGTTCTGCGTGAAGTTGTCCACCTCGGCCACGATCTTGCCAAAGATGTAGCCGACGAGCGTGATGACGATGATGGCCTCGATGGTGGTGACGAGGATGTAGAGTGCAGCCATGCGCGAAGGCACGCGGATGAACGAATCCGGCCCGCCGTACAGCCACGACGTTGCGCTGCTGCGCGCCGACTTGGAGATGGAGGCGGTGCCATCACGCTTGCTCGAGGTCGCAGCCGAGAAGTTGGCGGAACGACCGTCGCCACCTCCTCGCTGGAAAGCAGGCGAAACTGCAGCAGAGCCGTTGGGCGCAGGGGAGGGCGTTGCGGATGCGTGTGGATCATGGATGACCAAGTTGGACGCTGGCGGAGGGCTGTGGATAGCCGAGGCTCGCTCGTAGCTGACCTGCGGGGGCGGAGAAGCCACGGGCGACATGGGGTTCCTGTATGCAGCTGCCGACGAGAAGGGCTCGTCACCGCTTTGGGTAGGCGTGTGATGTGCGGATGGCAGCCTCGAGCGCGGAGGGGGTGATTGAGTCGCCATAGCCGACTGGCTCGGCGGGAAGGGCGAGACGCTCATCGTTGCGGGAGTTCGTAGCGACGGTACACGCCTGACCAACGTCTACTGCGGCATGCGCCGGTATCTAGATCTATTGAAGGGGGGAGATGGGAGTGGTAGTGGTGGTGAGAGCGATGACGGTGATGCAAGCTGAACGTGGTCGAGCGAAAGAGTTGCACAGCAGCAGCAGCAGCTGCTGAGTGTCGATCAGGAGTGCGTCGCTGCTGCCTAAAATAAGTCGGAAACGACGCGCCGTTGCAGCCAAAATTCGCACTCCGTTCGGTGGTGGCCGTATCTGTGATAGCCGATACCCGATGGGGTAGTATCGGGAGAACCGAACAGATACATCGGATTCCTCCGCGATCGGGTCGGCCTCGCGTGCTCGCTTGCAAGCCTGCTGAATCACGCATGAAGCAAGTCCGCCCATTCCGAGTCAGTCGCTCTCGAGGCTCTCGTCAAAGCTCTCGAGGATGCTGCTGGCTCACAGCTCCAGTGTGCGAGAAGCCGGGCCAGTGTGAGCGGCGGTGTGGGATACAAAGGCAGTACAGCGCGGAAGGATCCGGAAAATACGGGCGGGACAGCACAGCGGAAGAAAAGCCCGGACGGCGAGTTCTAAATCGCCCGCACAGGCCTGAAATACAAGCAAAGGCCCAAGCGTGCTTTGATGTTTCCTTTGTCCGACTACCCACCACCTTGTCTCCGTCCGATCGTCGTTATGAGTGCGCCACGCCTCGCCTCCAGTTCGATAGCTCGTCTGGCACCGCGTGCTCGCCAAGTCGGTGGCCGACGCCTCGCCACCCCCGCATCTGCACGCCACTGGTCATCCAACGCTCGCAAAGCCTCCGTGGCTGTCGACAGGGCGTCAGCTCTACACGGCCTGGGCTCTTCTCCTCGCTCCATCTCGAGCTCCGCATCCCCTGGCTCAGCTGCCAAGAGCGGCAAAACCAAGGCCACAACCCCCACCGAACGCTACGAAGAGCTCGTTCAGTCCGGCGTGCTCCGAAGTGACGACCACCAGCGAGGCATCATCAAGGTGCTCCAATCCCTGCACGATCAGCTGCGCACCTACAAGCAGCCCGACGTGCCGGATCCCGAGGCTCACTTGCAAGCTTCCAAAGGTCTACTCTCTTGGCTTCCTTTCGGCGCCAAACCAACCACCCAAGAGATCCCTCGCATCTCGCCGGACATTCCCAAGGGCCTGTACCTGTATGGAGACGTCGGCACCGGCAAGAGCATGCTCATGGACCTCTTCTACGACACGCTCCCGTCCAACATCACCGCCAAGCGCCGCATCCACTTCCACCAATTCATGATCGAGGCACACAAGCGTGCGCACTTTTACAAGTCCAAAATGCACAAGCCGTCCGGCATCGTCATGATGATGTCCTCCGCCGCCTCTTCCGCCGCTGCCTCGTCATCTGCGTCTGCTTCCTCGGCAAGCGCGGGCGAGGAGAGCGATGCGATCGAGGCTGTGGCGCGCGAAATGGCGCGCAACCACTCGGTGCTGTGCTTTGACGAGTTTCAGGTGACCGACATCGCAGACGCCATGATCCTGCGCGGCTTGCTCGAGCGCATGCTCGCCTACGGCGTCGTCATGGTCATGACGAGCAACCGCCAACCGGACGAGCTCTACAAGAACGGCATCCAGCGTCAGAGCTTCCTCCCCTGCATCGATCTGCTCAAGTCGCAGTTCCGCGTGACCGACCTCAACTCGGGCACCGACTATCGAAAAGTGCCCCGCGCGCTCTCCAAGGTCTACTTTGACCCGCTCGACGATGCCAACATGCGCGAGTTTGACAAGCTCTTCGATGCCGCCACCTCGGATCCGCACGACCCCGTCGTCGAGAACCGCGCGCTCAAGATCTGGGGACGAACGCTCCATGTGCCGCAATCGTCGCAAAAGGTGGCGCGTTTCACCTTCGACGAGTTGTGCGGCCGCCCGCGGTCGGCGGCGGACTATATCGAGATCTGCAACAACTTTGGTACCATCTTTGTCGACGCTGTGCCCAAGATGGGCCTCAACCAGCGCGACCTCGCACGCCGCTTCATCACCTTCATCGACGCCGCGTACGAGAGCAAGACCAAGCTGCTCGCGTCGAGCGAGGTGCCCATCCTACAGATCTTTTCCGGCGATGCAGGCAAGGCCAAACCCACCGCAGACCAGATGCGTGCCCTCATGGACGATCTTGGTCTCACCATGGATGACATCGGCGGCTCTCCCATCTTCACCGGCGACGAGGAGCTGTTCGCCTTTGCACGTGTCGTGTCGCGTCTCACCGAGATGGGCACCCGCCAGTACGCCGAGACTGCCAGCATCACCGCCGAAGCACCTCCCGAGTACTAGACCGCCATCCACCGTCACACTAGCAACCAACACCATACCACTGCAATGCCCCGCTCTGCGGGCTTCACCAGACACACACTGCCGCACACAGGAAGGCTTGAAGAGAGTGGGGAGGTTGTGCAATTCTTTTGAATGCGCTTAAGCTGTTGATACAAGGTTACAAAGCGGACCAATGCGAGGACGAGAGCAGAAAAGGCGAGCGGTGGTGTTACAGTCGACGCATCACGTCGAGCACGGCGACATGCAGTCGGTGCGGGTATCTAAAGAAAAGTAGAGAAGGAGCACCGCGAAATCTCAGTTGAGCTCGTGGTAGAAAATGATCTTGTTGCCATCGGGGTCGAGGACGTGGAGCTCGCGCGTACCCCACGGCTTGTTCTGCGGCTTGCCGATCAGCTTGGCCTTGCCCAGGAACACTTCGGGGAAGTATTCGCGGCCGTTGGGCTTGAACTGCTGCTGCTTGGTCACAATCTCTTGGAAGAGCTCGTCGACGTTGCTGACGACGATGAGCAGCTGCGGTGGCCCAGAGCCGTCGCCCTTGAGCTCGCCCCATTCGGCAGGCAGGTAGCGCAGTACGATGCGCACGCCGGTCTCCTCGGCGGCCGAGGGGATGGCCGAGTATGGCTGGCTGGACGAGCGCGGCGGACGTGCGGCAGGCCCACGGCGCAGCACTGCCTGGTGGCTGGCGGGTTTGCCGATAGGCGAGAAGCCGAGCAGCTTCTGGTAAAACGAGATCGAGTTGGTGAGGTTCGAGACAAAGATGCAAGGAAAAGCGTTCATGAAGACGGTCTTGCCGGGCTTGGCTGCCGCACGCGTTCGGCCGTGGTCGACATCGACGTCGTCGTCCTCCCAGCTCTGTGCGTTGGGGCGCGCAAAGTTGAACGGATTCACCGAGAGCAGGGCGGCGGCATCGACGTCGCTGAGGCCCATGTTGGTCGACTTGGGAAGATATGCGGTGTCGGAGGCGAACTTCTTCTTGCTCTCTTGGATGTGCTCGGAGAAGCGCTCCTGGTCCGTGGGCGAAAGCACGAGCTTGGGTCGATTGGCTCGAGTGATTGAGAGGAAGAGCTCGGGCTTCTTGACCGGCTGTGCGGTGGCGTTGATGGTGCTCGTGCCTGCCGAAGCCGCAGAGTCGAGGATGTGAACGTGGCCCATGTGAGAAGCATCGGGCGGCGTTGCAGGCATGGAGACAGATTCCTCGTCCATAGCGGAGAGGATGTCATCGTTGCTCGCGAGGTCCGAAGCGACGACGGAAGTGGTCATGCCAGGCGAAGATGAGGCGCTGAACTGTGCTGATGATGCCGAGGAGACGGAGCGGTCCATATGAGAGGCGCCGCTCACTGGGATTGAAGAAACATGCGCCATGGCACTCAAGGCGAAGGACGTCCGCCTATGCTGTATGCGTGAGCCGGGATGATCGTGTTGAGCGTCGAAGTGTCGAGATGTGCAACTGGACCCGGAGCGAATGAGGATTACCTCGAAAAAGGTTTGCGTTGGTGTCGGAGAGGCTGTCGATGATGATGGGCGTGGTGGGAGAGAGTAGTGGCTGATCGATGGAACATCACATTTGATGAGGCGCCGCTCTCAACAGGAAAGAAGGCAACGTGCCCAGACTGGCATGCGGGGAGGCTAGATTGGATGGCTGTTGCTGAGATGACTGGACTCGCCACTTTATCGCCCACATCAGCGGGCCTGACATGCCGGCCCACATGGGACTCAGCTGGAGGCACTGCACTGACTTCTGTGGGGCGGAGCGAGCGAGCGCTGGCTAAGCGAGTGTGGCACGGCGGTGGCAAGCCGCTCGGCCAGCCGCCGATAAGCAGATCTTGCCGACCAGGGAAAGAGCGAGAAAAGGCAAAACAAAAAGTCTAAAAGGAGAACATGCCCTGCAGACTCACACGCGCTGCTGAGCGTAACCTGTAACGTGGGCTTTTTTGGAGGTCGACTTTGCCACAGAGACGAGATGCTGCGACGGTCTTGGTCGGCGCAATTCCATCTTTGCTGCAGGCGGGAAGGAGAGCGAAGAGGACCCTGCTTTCTTTCGCGCTTTTTTCTCGTTGGCCCGTTCGGATCTGCCGCCCCGAGCCAGGAATGCACTGCTGTTGCGAGCATCGGACAAAACAAGTCCAACGTCCGAAAGCAAGGAAGCGCACTGTTGGGCCGTGTGCCCGCGGAGGATTCTGAAGCGGCAGCGCGCCGCCACATCTAGAGCCGTGCCCCTCGCCTCCCCTTCTGAATTTGTTGACTCGACGACTGGCTCTGCCCTCCTCAAGAATGGCCGCTCTGCATGCAGGTGCGCTCAGGGTCCATTGCAACGTGCGGTCGCTCCATCGATAAACCTTCTCCCAAGCCATCCTCCCTCATATCCCCTCGGTCGACCATAAGTCAAGGCGCTCACAGCAAAGGGGTCGGGCGCATTGGCGATCTGCGTGTCGACCAAGCCAGACAGAGGCGGTCTGAAGCGCTTGACGGGTGCGACAAGCACATGTGCTTGGCGCTCAAGCGAGGCTCGTGGCGTCATCGTCTCGGAGATCTCGATGCGGGCTTTTCGCGGAATACTAAGTCGCGCTCTAACAACACAATATGAATTGATCTGGCACTGTCAGACCGGACTTGTCCACAATTCACGACCTCCGGCTTCCGACATGCTCGCTTGGAGAGATGGCGTGCTGTAGCTCACGAATGATGGTGAAAGCGTCCCGACCTGTCCAGCATTGCGCTTCGTGCGTTCCCTGCAGCCGAGCACGCAACATCTGCTGGTCATGGTGATCTGGGCCTCCACACCGGCCTCGGCTCCCCCTGCCCCGCGAGTCTCTGGGTGACTGACGTGCTTGCCCGTCTCTGCTCCGTCCATCGAATCTCGTGGCATCGCTGTGCCAAGAGTCCGGACAAGATGCACCTCACGGCTTCGACGGATTGCATCAGCACCCGCCGGCTGCGGCGCATTCTGCGCTGTCTGGGGCCCAAGATCCAGAGGCCGGGGCATGCTCCGTTCCGGCTACTATCTCTGACCGCCCGGCTTCGTCGGCGATGCAAAAAAACCCACACGACCTTCTCGTTCCTGACTAGCATTGCGCCATAGCCACGAGGCTTTCGTCGACGTAGGCTTTCTGCTTCGACGAGCACCAACCTGGGCCCTTATCAAGGAACCAGTCTCATCTAGATCATCACCCCACTTTCCCTTCAACCATCACATCTGCATCCGCCTGCCTCTCCATCTAGAATGAGCGAGGTATCGCCAACGCTCACTCCGCCTTCGGGCAAGGAAGCCTCGCTCTCGGAGGCGCATGAAGCGCAGACGGACGTCTTCGTCATCACCACAGCCTCCCACGGTGAGGTGAGATACACGCGCCAGGAAGAGCGCAAGCTCGTGCGCAAGATCGACTTTGTCGTCGTGCCCATCCTCCTCGTTCTCTACCTGCTCTCCTTCCTCGACAGGAGCAACATCGGCAACGCCAAGCTCGATGGTCTCGTCAAGGACATCAACCTGCGCGACTACTCGACCGCCCTCACGCTCTTTTTCGTCGGCTACGTCATCGGCGAAGTTCCGGCTAACCTGGTGCTCAAAAAGACCTCGCCGCCCGTCTGGCTGCCCACGCTTACTCTCGTGTGGGGCATCATCTCGGTGGTGCAGGGCTTGGTCCACAACCAGGCTGGCCTGTTTGCCGTGCGCTTCTTCCTCGGCTTGAGCGAGTCCGGTCTCTTTCCGGGATCAGTCTTTGTCTTCAGCATGTTCTACCCGAGACGCGAGCGCCACTACCGCGTAGCGCTGCTCCTCTCGGGTGCTGCTTTCTCGGGTGCCTTTGGCGGCATCCTTGCCTACGGCATCGGCTTCATGCGCGGCGTCGGCGGCAAAGCTGGCTGGAGCTGGATCCTCATCCTGGAGGGCCTATTGACCATCGTAGTGGCGCTGTTTGCCTACTGGCTGGTGCCACACTACCCGATGAAGTCGCGCTCGTTTACCGATCGCGAGAAGTCCATCATTGCAGCGAGGATGCAGGCGGATCGTGACTCGCTGGACGAGGAGACATTTTCTTGGGATGGCGTCAAGCAGGCATTCACCGACCCGTACGTCTATCTCTATGGCCTCCTCTTCCACGGCTTTGCCTTTGCCCTCTACACGATTTCTCTCTTCATGCCGACCATCATTGCGGACCTCGGATACAAGGCCGCCGATGCGCAGCTCCTCACCGTGCCGCCCTACTTTCTCGCATTCATCTTTACCATGACGATCGCACACATCTCCTTTGTCGTGAACCGACGACTCGTCTTCATCATCGGCTGCGCGCTGCTCGCCATCCTCGGATACATCGTTCAGATCACATCGCCGACAGTGGCTGGACGCTACGTGGCTATCTTCATCACCACGCCGGGTGTGTACGCAGGAAATGCACTGCTGCTCTCGCTTCCATCAGAAAACGTCTCGGGCCAGACCAAACGAGCGACGGCGCTCGCCATGCAGATCATGTTCGGCAACATGGGAAGCATCATCGGCGTTCAGCTCTACCGCAAGCCGCTCGGTGGTCTCAAAAACGTCAACTACCACATCAGCCACGGTCTTAGCATTGTGTGGCTCGGCTTCGGCATCGCTGCCGCTTCAACACTCTGGTTCCTCCTCAGCCGGGAGAACCGTCGCAGGGATGCTCTCCAGGCGCAAAACCACGGCAAGCATGCAGAGCAGAGCCAGGAAGAGCTCAAGCAGCTCGGCGATCGCAGGCTGGACTGGAGGTATCATGTTTAAACTGGCGATTCGCCTTCGTGCAATTTCAGTTGTCTTGTGGGGTGTCAGGTGTGAAAAGCCCGATGCTGAGTTTACAAAGCGACGTAACATGAGGCATGATTTTTTCGAGACCGACGCCTCCACCCGCTCGGACCCTCCTTCGAGTTTGACTTTACCCTTCGAGCCCGTTCCCTCACTGCCGGCCAGTAACGCCTCCGACATCGAATCGACACGGACAACCGACCATGTCGAACCTTCAGCGATCGTTCCTCAAGGGAAAGCTGAGCCGACTTCCGCCCGTGCCGCCTTTCCCAAGCGGCGCAGATGAGGAGGAACGAGCCGAGGCTGAGTCGGGCGATTCGTTCGGTGATGCCGGTCCCAGCATCGCGTCGGCCTCGAGCTCAGACACACACAACAGACGAAGAGCGCAGCAACGCACAGACGACTTCGCCCCACGGACAGCCGAGGGATACTTTGAGCAGGCGCTTGAGGTCGATGTTCCGCTTCAGAAAGGATCCGGCTCGTTTCGAGTCTACTTTACTCCTCCCCGACCCAAGGCGGCGGATGCACCGAAGCCAAACGCAAGATCTTCCGCAGCTGCGTCAATCGACAGCATCAACATCGATGTACAGACATCTGCCCTGCCGAAACTTGAACGCAAGTTCGGCCCATCTGGTGACGAGGACGACGAGGACACGGTCGATGCAATCTCGCCGTCAGCTGCAAGCAACCCCGGCACGCTGTTTGTTCTCCACCACGGCGCGGGCTTCAGCGCACTCTCGTTCGCACTGACGGCAGCCGAGCTGACACGGCAGAGCGGAGGCGAAGTGGGGGTGCTGGCGTACGACTGTCGCGGTCACGGCCGCACCAAGCTGCACAATGTCGAAGGAGATCCGCTCGACATGTCGATCGATGCGCTCTCGTCGGATCTGACATTCTTACTCTCGACACTGTACCCGCGCGTGGAAGAAATGCCGTCGCTCGTTCTCGTCGGACACTCCATGGGCGGCTCTGTGGTAGTCTCTGCGGCGCATGCGCTAGCTGCTCGTGGATTCACACGCATCTCGGGCGTAGCTGTGCTCGATGTCGTCGAGGGCACTGCCATGGACGCGCTCGAGGTGATGCGCAGCGTCGTGCTCAGCCACCCCTCTGGATTCGCTTCGGTGCAGGATGCGATCCGCTGGCACGTCGACAGTAAGACGATCGCCAATGCCGAGAGCGCGCGCGTGAGCGTTCCGCCCCTCGTTGAGCCCAACCCTCTCTACTCCGCTTCGGCTCACTCGACAGAGACGGACAACGCGGACGAGCCGCAGGAGATCCTTGACGAGACAGAAGAGGCAACCAAGACGAGCAACGCGCACGCCTACAAGTGGAGAGCGGACCTGCTTGCCACCGAGCCGTACTGGCGCGGTTGGTTCGAAGGGCTCTCGTCGCGCTTCCTCAGCGTCCGATCCGCACGCCTGCTCCTTCTCGCTGGAACCGATCGACTGGACCGCGAGCTGATGATCGGTCAGATGCAGGGAAAGTACCAGCTCGAAGTGATTGCCGACGTGGGTCACTCGCTGCACGAAGACGCACCGGATCGCACGGCTCGCATCCTCTTTGACTTTTGGCGCCGCAACGAGCGCATCCAACTTCCGCTCAAGCACATCAAAAAGGTTGGAGAGTTGTGATTCGATCCAGCTCCGAGTCGCAGCGGACATCGTCCCAATTCAAACTCGACTCGTGCACAATCGACGCACGCTGTGCGAATCAACATTCGAACGAGTGCGGGTATATTTCTGTGATGAGTGAAAGACAGTGTGGCAGAGCTTAAAGCTTGGGACTCTTGAGAGTGGCAGGGCGGGAGAGCGAATCGCGGCCAGCGACGGTGGTTGAAGTGTTGAGGCTGGATCGCGAGTGTGACAGAGGACGCGAGTCGGCCGCATCGGAGCGGCGTCCGAGCTGTGAAAGGCTACGTGCACCTGCAGGGAGGTCTTGACTCTCGTCCTGTGCGTCATCTGCATCGTCCTCGTCCTCGTCTTCCTCTTGTTCGCGGACATCGTCGTAGCCGATGGCGACGGAAGCAAAGGCATCGCGGATGCGACGGACTGCCAGCGCATAAGCTTCGTCTTTAAGTTGAGCGGCTGCAGAACCTTGTTGGGTCATCTTGTCCCAGTTGTGACCCTGACCCTCCGCCTGCCAGTGGACGACGGAACCTTTGTAGGCAGCGCTCGCTTCGAGGCGGTCTGCGAGGCGCGTTCCCTCGCGCGCTAGCGAATCTTGCTCGGCGGTCAGGATGGTGACCGAAGGCGGGAACGAAGCTGGATCAGCAAAGAGTGGCGAGATGAGTGGTTGTTTTCGGTCCTTGACTGTTTCGATCGGTACGTAGCAGGTGTAGAGCATCTTTCGCAACCACGGCGGCATCGTCCCGCCCGCTGCGCCCTTGACTGGCGAGAGCTGCGGCTTGTCGTACGGATCTTCATCAAGGTTGGTCGAGGGATAGAAAGCTACCGAGGCCTGGACACCTCCGTGAGCCTCGGCTCGTGTGGAACCAATGAGCGCCAAGTTGCCGCCCGAGCTGAAGCCGACTAGAGCGATGCGGTCCGAGTCCCACAACCATTCCTTGCGGCCGGTCGCGCCGACGGCACCGTGTCGCCGGCGCTGCTTGCGATTCTCGCGTGCAAAGTGCTTGACGAAGAGGACGGCCGAGTCGACGTCTTCGATTGCGGCCGGCCACGGATGCTCGGGCGCATGCGAATAGTCGACGTCGATGACGACGGCGGGAAGCGTGCGAGCGGCATAGGCACAGAAGCGCGAATCGTCGCCGTGCGTGTGGAAGCAGAAGCCGGAGCCGTGCAGATTGATGACGACCGGAAGCGCCACGTCGTCGGGCGCACCGGGTGGCTCGTAGATGTCCGCCTTGAGCCGACGTCGGTGCTGCTTGGTCGGGATCTTGCCCGGCACAAACGGCGAGGGGATGTAGGTGGTGACATCCGGTTTGGGCGCAGGCGGTTGCGTGGGTGTGATCACGGCGGTGGCCAGCGGCAGGATCGCACGCAGCGCCTTGATGACCAAAGCATCCAACATGTCGAGTCTGTGTACCCTGAGCCGTGAGCCGTGAGAAGGCGGTGTGAGAGGACGGAAAGAGCAACGCCGTCGACGACGACGACGATGACTGCAGCCTAGTTGAGAGGGACCGGGCTGCCGTCTAGTCTCGAGTCGAGTGTGGAATGTGAACTTTCGTCGAGGACCCAACCCTGTGGAGGCACCGAACAACGATCCACTGTGCGCTCTTCCTGCATGTCGCAGCTCGCATGCGGTGCTGACTCTTCCCATACCCGGTGGAGGCACGCAGGGAAATGCGCCTTAGCGGTCCAGACTCGCGATCCATGCTCGCCCTCCAGCTCCACACAGCTGAGGTGCGCGGTCTGGGAATTTCGTCTCCCTTTTTGGGCTCTCCATTTTCTGACGAAAGTTGGATTTCAGTGCTCACTTGCCTGTTTCGTCTCCTCGCTCGCGGCGCCACAGTGTGAGAATTTCGAACAGGTCGCACGGCACATTTTGACAGCGGTGTTTGCGGAGGCGCGCTCCTCCTCATCGCCTCCTCCTCCTCCTCGTCCTACCTCTTGCGCTCAGCATGTACGTCCCGCTTCATCACCAAGCGGAATGAGATTGAAACTGCATAATCCAAAGATGAGAGACGGCTCAGCTCATGATGCACGGACAAACACTGCGATATCCAGTTGAGAAACTGACATTTACACTAAAAACCCAATTAAAGTACGGAAGGTGAAACAAAGCAAGCAAGAGCCCGCCCGTGGATATACGTGGACCGTGAGAGCCTAAAGCATGTCATGGTTCCTTTTGAGGAGTAGAACGGGCTCAGCAAGCCGCAAGTGCAAAGTTGCACGCGCTTACTGGACACCAGCGCGAGCAGCGAGCTCGCGGCGGTCCTCCTCGTCGGCATCGTAGCCGTTGGTCTCGGGAACCAGGAAGAAGGTCACGATGGCACCGAGCACCGACACGCCGAAGAAGATCCAGAAGACACCCTGGTTGCCGAGCGAGGTAGCGCTGGCAAGGTGCGAGAACAGCAGCGAAGACAGGATAGCACCGCACTTTCCGCATGCTGCGCAGAAGCCGTGGGCGGTAGCACGCACGCGGGTGGGGAAAGCCTCGGCAGGGACGATGAAGGTCGTTGCGTTGGCGCCAAAGTTGAAGAAGAGCTGGAGGAAGACGAAAACGACGAAGAAGGGGCCGGTCTGGTTCTTGAGGGTGTTGAAGCGGCCGGCGAGGATGCCGAGGAAGAGGGCGTTCATGGTGAAACCGAGCAGCTGGATGGGCTTGCGGCCGACAATGTCGACGGTGAACATGGTGAAGAAGTAACCGGGCAGGAAACCGGCGGCGGTGATGATGAGGTTACCGGTGGCGGTCTTCATGAGCTTGCCCCAGGTGGAGCCCTTGGTGAAGCCGATGGCGGAGAGGATGGACGACTGGTTGAGGTTGATGCCGTAGAAGGTGATGTCGACGAGGAACCAGCAGGCGGCGCATCCGATGAGCTTCTTGGCGTTCTTCCACTGCGAGAAGTACTCGATGAACTCGTTCTTGGGCTTGCCGATCGACTTGAACGACATGCCGACGGCGGTGTTCTCGATGGGGGTGACGTCGCCGCCGAGGGCCTTCTCCTTGAGGTCCTCGTCGTCCGAGTTGGAGCGGTTGAGGTTGTTGTGGCCCTTGGCGATGAGCTCGGGGTCGTCCTGCAGCTTACGAGCCTGGGTGAATCGGGTGGACTCGACGAGGGTGAGGCGGAAGTAGAGGACGATGAAGGCGGGGATGAGGGTCAGACCCTGGAGAATACGCCAGGCGCCCGAGAGCTTGTGGACGTGGCCGGCGTCGACGTAGTGGCGGTAGCCGGCAATGACGATAACGGCGAAGAGGGCGCCGACGAGGTTACCCCAACCCTGGTTGGAGAAGATCCAGGAGAGGAGGAAACCACGGTTCTTGAGCGAGGATCGGTCGGCGACGATGGTAGCGCTCATGGGGTAGTCACCGCCGATACCGATGCCCATGATGAAACGGAGGACGGCGAGCCAGATGGTGATGCCGTGGCCGCCGATCGAGTCGGGAGCCGAGATCTGGAGGATGACGGCGACGATGACGATGATAAGCTCCTTGCCGTAGACGGCGGAACGGCCGAACATGTCACCGCAGAAGCCGAAGAAGAGCTGACCGACGATGTTACCGATGTTGGCAGCGGCCTTGAGCACACCGCCCTGGAGACCCCAGTCGATGTTCTTGGTGCCCTTGGGATAGTAGGCGAGGAGGATGATGGAGTAGATGATGTTGATGATGAAGAGATCCCAGGCGTCCATGAGGAAACCGACACCGGCGATGGTGAGAAGCTTGGCCTCGGCCCACGAGACGGCGAAGCGCGACTTCTTCTCGTTCTTCTCGACGAGAGACAGGCCGGTGTCGCCGGCCCAGGCGTCCATGTCCTTACCGAAAGCCATTTTGGTGGATGTGACTTTGCTTCGCGAGTGGGAAGAAAGCGACAGGAAGGGGGGTGGGGTGAGGTGTGAGACGGGAAGGTCTTGAAGAAGTTGGTGAGGAGAAAGGGGAGGAGGGGCGTGAGGATGTCCGACTTGATATAGGTCTGGGCGGACGGGGTGATCAAAGCACGGACGGGTGGGCGTAAAGTCAGGCAGGGGCTGGGTGGATCGCAGCGTGGTGGGGCGGCGGGATGCTGGAAGTGGCGAGAGGCCGTCACATCGCGCCCGAGCGAATCTCATCTGCAAGGCACCCGGGCGAGGATGGGCGTGGCGAACTCATTCGACTCGTTCGACTCATTCGAGAGGCTGCATGGTTCGGCGGTGTGCGAAGAGGCCCAACCAGCGGTGGAAGAAACGAACTCTGAGCGACACGTTCCGACTGATAGGCCGACGGTGAAAGCTGGGTCCGTCTGGCCGTCTCCAAGGCTTAGCGGATGCGGCTCCAACTTTTTTGGATTTTGATTTCCCGCTTGCATTTTGAAAATTTCAGGTTGCAGCACCACGCAAATCTAGACTCGAGCCGTTCTGCTTGCCGCTCCAAGGCGTCCCACCCGGGCCATCAGGCTGGCCTGCAGCAGCCTTGCATCCGCTTCGGTGCGTATCACACTGATCTGCGCCCTTTCTGTGCTCGCACACGGCGGGAAGGAGAGTTGCCAGTGCTGCAGACGGCTGACAGTTGATTGGCCCGGCTACGTCGAAGCGTGCTCTCATTGTGCAATTCGCCATTGGCTAGCCCCGACGTGCGACGTGCGATGTGGGGCTCGGCAGGCACGACAGCTGACTACGCCACCGACTCGGCCTGCCAGTTCGTGTTGCCACTCGTGGCCCCGACTCGGCCCCGACGGCAAGTCGAGAGCCACTTGCCAAGTCGGCGGCATCCAAGCTGGCCGCGGTACGGCGGCAGTTGCGGCCGAGCGCGGGCGGCAACCGAGTCGAGCGGCGGCGACGACGGCGACGACGGCGATGGATACGGAACGTGACCACCTTGACCCGAGCGCAGGCAAGGCGGGCCATGAGGCTTGTGGCTTTGCGCAGCGCACGTTCGTCGAGGTTGTCTCTCGCCGTGCGGACAGATCTAATCCGTAGTCGGTTGCAAGCACGCACCAGGCTGGCCCAGGGAGGACTCCTCGCCTCGGGCTGTAGCCAGGGTCCACACCGAGACAGGCAAGCCTGGGTGGGTGCGAGTGTTTGGCTGAAACTGGCAGACGGCGCCCTGTCGAGCAGCGGAGAATTCATGCAAAGTGTCCACGTTCGCTGCCATGCAGCTCTGCTTCATGCACTCCGCATCGACACGTTCGACTTTCACGCTCGCTGATTGGCTCCTCAAAATTGACAGCATTTTCAAAAAACAGCTCGCGTGGCCTTTCCTTTGCTAGGTTCTACTCGCCGCCCAGCCGCCCGGCCTCCCTTGCACCCATCCTTGATGCGATCGCCGCCTCTCACCGTGTCACTTGGCCAACCTTCCGGACTAGTGGCCGTCGACCCGATTCATTGCTTTCGAGGCTCGCCAGGCCCAATTAAGGCTGCTCACGGCTGCATCGCCGGTCCCCATCGCGGAGCGGCCCACGGCAGGTGCGGGCCTGCAAGCGATTAAGGCTTGGCATGCACCACGCGCACAACCGAAGCTGCCTTCTCGAGGCAATTCCAACTTCCGCCCGTTTGGTCCGCAAAAGGATCGATATGATCAAGCGTCCTCCTTCCTCTTCCAGGACCGCTACACAGCGGGCCGAGCAATCAAAGCACACAGGCAGAACGAAAGATCGCGGACCAGTCTAACTCGTCTGGCAGCATTGTCTCTACACTGCGTGGGTCCAGTCGAATTTCAAATCGTGTTTCCCGCTCCGCAACAGACCTGTAACCTCGTCCTTGGGTCCTTTGCCCAGCGTGGTCTGACTTCGCTTGCGACTCTCGATCCAGAGGTCAAATCGCGGCCCTCACATCAGACAGCAGCGGGTGGCGACTTTGATCGCCGCAACATTGGTCGCTGACCATCCGTTCGCTTCAGCGCCTCGACAGTTCTCGCCCAGGCCAAAGCGTTTGCACCAAAGTTGGCGCGCGCCTTACACATGGTCCTTACCCACCTATCCCGTTGAGCTCTGCGCACTCTGCGTTCCAACGCTCAGCGGTTGGCGTTGCGGTATCGGCAGTTTTTCGTTGCGCAGGCCGAGGCACGCTCTCGTACCTGCATCGTCGGTCGTGCTTGATTTCTTCCGCTGGACCACATGCAACAAAATTTCCGTCCACATCCGCCGTGCGAGTCCCACCCGCCGCCGGTTTGAGCCGATGCAAAGCTGCCTCGGGTTCAACTTCGATTCGCCATGTTCCTGCGTGAACGTGCTCTTCTTCGTGCGTCTTTGGATGGCGAACAGCATTCTGCGGGTCCTGGCACGTGATTGAGCCAGGTGCCTTGAGAACAAGCCCACACGGACCCACAAGAAACTCCGGGGACCGGCTTTTCGTCGCATCAACCTGGGTCCAAACATGCCGCGGCGGATCACGGATACAATAGAGGTTTGAATATTGTGGCCACACGTCAGTATCGCCAGCCAGCGAGCGCGACCGACCACGACACATCGCTCAGAGTCTACAGAGCCGACAACATCAAATGCCGCTCTACCAGAGTGCCTATGGCTGCACTGGGATCTAGAGGGCGCAGAACTGTTGCTCTACACTCATCTTGAGCTCGCTTGTACGAGCCTAGCGGCATCGGTCAAACGTTGAAGCGAAGCTCAGATCACCGACAAATTAAGCTCACGGCATTCCCATCCTGGCTCCAACAGTCTCGGCAGCTCTACTGATCGAGCACGTTCCCTGACTTGCCCGGTGCGAAGCCACACGCTAGGCTTTCCATTCGCGGTCTGGACCTTGCCGAATGTCAGCCTCTTCGTCACCGCCCACGAATCCGGTGCCCCGGGGTCCACAGCTACATTTGCGACCATTGTTCGGCGTTACAGGAAAGAGTCCAGAGCCGTATGGAGAGACTGGCAAGCCAGGACGCCACCTAACCGATGGCGTAGGTGTGAAAGAGAGTCGCCGACCTGCTAGCTCGCTAGCGTCTCGGATAGCGACCATATGCTGGCGTGCTTCGCTCAACTGGCTGCTGCCATCCTCATGCTTCGCAAACATCGCCGACGACGGTGGCGACAATCCAAAAAAAAAGGCGCGCGCTGTGAGATCGTATCATTACAAGCCACAAAAGGCAATTTTATTGATCGGGTACCCGATGACCCACTAGCGGTGAGGTCTCGGAAAGAGAAACGACTGCGAGAAGCATGCTACCAAGCAGCGTGATTCCGTTCGCTAGCTTGAAGCTGTATGTTGAGGTGAGGCTCATGCTGCAAGCTCTCTGATGAGGCATGGGCGTCAACTGACATCATGGCGCGCTCTCGTCAGCGACTTCAGCCTCGTCCGCCGCCTCGGTATCCACCGCGCCTTCGGTGGCCGCCTCGAGCACACGTCCGGCTGCATGAGCCGCACCCTTGGCGCCGTCCCTGGCGGGCTTGTACAGAATGTCGAGCATGCGCTGGATCGTGGCTAGGTCGAGGTTGCCATCTTCATCAAACTGCGCATCCAGCTCGCCCTCCCGCCCGATCCTTTCCCGCAGCTCATCCAGCGAGTCGGTCGTCTCTTGTCCCGGTACGAGCGCTGGTGCACCTGCCACTGCGCCCTCGGGAGCGAGCTTGTTGAACTTGGTCCTCGCCTTGGCCACACTAGCCGATCCGACCGACCCGACTCGATCACGTGCGCCGTACTTGGTCTTGGTCCATGCGGAAAGCGGCGAAAGCGCGCTGTGACCTCGATAGTAGAAGCGGGCGATCTGATATCCGGCCAGCAGCACCGTAGTTGCAAGGAGAATGTAGAGCAGCGACTGGAGCTTCGAACCTTCTCCGGAGCGGCGACCCTTGCCCTTGGACGCCGGTGAACGCGAAACGCCACCCGTCGACTCCAACGCTCTCTTGTTGCGCTGCCTTGCACTCGAGGACGGCATGGCTAATCTGCTTCAGTCGTCGGCACTGTGACGGATGGTGTGCAGACGGTGAGCGGCGCTGAGTAAAGCTGTCAGGATGGAGGGGGAAAAAGTGACATGTGGAGCTTCCATCCTCCACGTCATAATCTGCCGCCACTGTCATCCAAGCCTGGTGCGGAGTCCCGAATGCCGAATTCCGTTTCCGCTCTCTTGCGGCCGCTTTCCCCGCAAAGGGTCCGCAACCAACAGGTCCCGACCTTTTTCCCTTCGATGATCGTACGCTTCGCTCGCACTCTGCAACTCCATCGTCGAAGCCTTGCAATCATGACCACTTCTATCTCGAAGGACGACCAGGTCCAGAAATTAAGGAAGCTCTTCGCCTCCTCAGACATCCCTAATGATGCCAAGGCATGGGATCAGGCGTGGATCGATTCCACCACACCCTGGGACTCAAATCGACCGCAACCAGCGCTCGTGGAGCTGCTTAGTGGTGGGCATGATGCTGATGTAAAGGTAGAAGACCTTAATGGCGATCTTATCCCTGTCTCGAAGGTCATCCCCAGGGGGGCAGGCACAGCAGTCGTGCCGGGGTGTGGCAGAGGCTACGACGCCAAAGTGTTCGCCGAGCGCGGACTGACGAGCTACGGTGTCGACATCAGTAGCAATGCGGTTGCAGCAGCCAACCAAGTAGGTACTCCAGTGTGACACTTTCTTGGTGGCGAAACATAGCAGACTTACATTCTCCATGCTTAAAACGATCGTGCCGACTGTCGCAGTGGCTACGGGATCAAAACCTTGACTCGGACATCGGCTCCAAGGTCAACTTTGTCGAAGCCGACTTTTTCAACCTTGGTACAGACAAAAGCGCAGCAAAAGCGCTTGCAAAGCCTGCACAGGTGGCACTAGCGTACGACTACACCTTTTTGTGCGCCATCCCTCCTTCGCTCCGTACCGCCTGGGCCGAGACGTACACACGGCTGCTGGCCAAGGATGCCATCCTGATCTCGCTTGTATTCCCCATCCATGGCGATCGCCCCGGCGGCCCCCCCTTCTCCCTCTCTACGGACCTCGTTCGCGAGCTGCTCGGATCTCAAACCACTGCCCAAGGCAACCCTGCATGGCAGGAACTCGCCGAGCTGGAGCCCAAGGGTCCACAGACGCGCCCAGACGTGGAACGCATCATGGTCTGGCGTCGCGTGTAAGCTAATTCAGCTTTGCATCTCCTTGAATGGCCATTCATCTTCTTCCCTTTGTACCTCAACTTCCGAAAAGTTGCCCGCTGGCCCCTCCCTGAATCCACAATGGATCCATCATGAGCGGTGCATGCATGAGCCCGCCAAATTAAGTGGGCTTCATGGAGGTGCCGCCGCGCTTAGCGTGTGCACGAGCCTCGCACTATAGCCTCGGTGGGGCCCTGGGTTTGGCGCAGCATGCCTTGCGATCCTCGTCAAGATGCAATTAGAGGCGCCGTGGTGGGGACCTCGCCGATTCGCTGTGACCACAGGACCGTGGATGTGTATAAGATGACAGCCTTTCCGTGGATCTCCCCTTTACGATTCAAGTCTCCAACAAGCCCTAGACGACGCTCTTGACTAATGAAGGTGACAACCCGCTTCCTCCTCGCCGCTGCCGTCGTGTGGATAGGAGCATTCACATCGCGCAGCGCGCCTCTTGCATCCAATGCAGTGCACGAACAGTCATTCCAGCTTCCCGCTGATGCTGGCTCGGGTCTGCACGCCCGTGATTCAACTCCATTGTCCGCCGTCGCTCCGCCTAGCGATGCCGAACGCAAGCCGCACGCCGATACCACGAACCTGACCCAGTACGTCAACATCTTCGTGGGCACTGAGGCCAATGACGATCCGGGCGACGTCTTTGCGGGTGCTTCTGTGCCATACGGAATGGCCAAAGCCACGATCAACGTCGAAGGCTACGCCCCTGCTGGCTACGTCTGGCCCTCGGACAAGCCAACGCGCGGTGTGAGCCCGCTTCACGACTCGGGCACCGGCTCGAGCTCGGGCAGCTACGGTAACTTCTGCATCATGCCCATCTTGTGTGACGACAACGAGCTCGATGCTTGCACCACGCTGCTCGAGCCTCGCGAACGCATGCGTCGCAACGGCACCGATCACGGCCGTCCGGGCTACTTTACTACCACACTCGACAACGGCATCCGCATCGAGCTCACCAGCACGCGCAGGAGCACGCTCGAAAAGTACACGTTCCCCGCTGCCGAGATGCGCCGGGCCAAGTCGAGCCCACACCTTGTGCTCGACTGGACCAACGACTCGCCGGGTACGTTCCGCGGTGGTGAGATGAAGGCCGATTGGCAGCAGGGCCGGCTCACGATGAACGGCACCTGGCTCAGCTCGTTTGGCCCAGGTGACTTCCGCTACCAGGCCTTCCAATGCGTCGACCTTCTCTTCCAGGGCAAGCAACGCCTCTCGGCACACGCTTTCTTTGGCGGAAATCGACGCGGTTACGACACGAAACGTCAGGATCTCGACCACTGGGTCAGAGTTGCCCAGCAGATCGGCCAATATCAGGCAGGTGCTCTGGTCCGGTTCGATGTGGATCGCGAAGCCAAGGAAGATGTCACCATCATGGTGCGCCGCGGCGTCTCCTTCGCATCGGCCGAGAACGCCTGCCGCAACATGGAGTCCGAGGTGGGCGACTGGGACTTTGATGCCACAGTGGCTTCCAGCGAGGCGGCGTGGGAAGACAAGCTCCGACGCATCGAGCTGAGTGCCGCGACGCCCGACTACATCCGAAGGCTCTTCTACACCAGCATGTACCGCACCTTCCTTTCGCCCAACAACGCCACGGGCGACAGCCCCTTTGCGACGAATTCACCTTACTACGACGGCATGTATTGCACCTGGGACACATTCCGCACGCTCTTCCCCTTCCTCTCGCTCACCAGCCCGCACGAGTTTGGCGAGATCGTCGAGACCTACATTGACGGCTGGCGTAAGGAAGGCTGGCTGCCGGAATGCCGAGCCAATCAGGTCAAGGGCTTCGTACAGGGTGCCAACCATGGTGTGCCCGTGCTGGCCGACTTTGCGGTCAAGTATGCCAAGGCGGCAAGCTCGCTCGGTGTCGACACGGACGAGCTTTACCGCGCCATGCAGCACGACATCGACGTGCCTTCGCCGCAGTGGGAATACGAAGGTCGACAGGCTGCTCCGTACCAGCTGTACGGCTACATTCCTTTTGCCTATCTAGACCCGGCTTCGGTCGGCGAGCAGACGCGCGAGGCGAGCCGCTCGCTCGAGTACGCCTTCGGCGACTTCACTGCTGCCATGACGGCGCAAGCCCTGGGCAAACCGGTCGGGGATGTCCAACGATACGCCATGGCGTCGCTCAACTACTCGCTCAACTTCGACCACGGGATGACGAGCGATGGCTTCAAGACCTTCGTGCAGCGGCGCCGTGCCAACGGCACGTTTGTGCCGAGCGACCCGACCTTCTGCTCGCCGCTGGACAACAATTCGAGCCATGCATGCAGCTTGCAGGCCGAGAATGACTTTGGCGTTTACGAGTCGTCGTCGTGGGAGTACAGCTTCTACGCGCCTCACGACCGGGCCGGTCTCGTCGAGCTGATGGGCGGCAACGCCACGTTTGAGAAGCGACTCGACCACTTTTTCAGCAAGGGATACTTTGCGCCGGGCAACGAGCCGAGCTTCGACACGCCGACTCTATACCACTGGCTCGGCAAGCCGTACCGCAGCGTGCGACGAGTGCGTGAGGTAGTCAACACGTACTTTTCGCTGAAGCCGGGCGGCATCCCGGGCAATGATGACAACGCAGCGATGGCATCGCTGCTTGGCTTCTACTTGCTTGGCTTCTACCCGACGCCGGGCACCAAGGAGCTGCTGATCCTCTCGCCCTTCATGCCCGGCTACACGCTCCACAATCCGGTTCTGGGCAAGGCGACGGTGAATGTGGTTGGCTATGACGAGCGTTCGATCGGCAAGACCATTCCCCAGGGAGTCAAGGCATTCGTCAGCGAGGTGCGCATTGATGGCAAGCGTCACACGTCGCGATGCCGGTTGAGCTTTGACGATCTCTTCCCCGGCACGCCCGAAGGAGAGCGCAAGGTGGAGATCGTATTGACCGAGCAAGAGGTGGAAGGATGCGGGGAAGCGGACGGCGACTGGCCCATGTCTCTCTCGACCGGCGGCTTCCTGGACCTGAAAGGCACGCGCACAGCTCGCACAGCTTAAAGTTATTCATTGCGTGCTTGGTATAGTCTATTCCTCGTCGCTGTCGTCGTCGTCCACCTGGTCGTCATTGTCGAGGGAGAGCAGACTGAAGCCCGAACGTGCGGTGGTCTGCTTGGCGGCGGCAGCAGCCTTCTTCTTCTCGGCCTCTGCAACCGCTACCTGCTGCTTCTTTTCTTCTTTCTTGCGTTCTCGTTTTGCCTTGCGCAGTGCCTCGACGTCGATGGCGAGAAGCTGTTCGGTGTCGTGCAAAATCCAATCGAGCATTGCATTTTCGATCGGTGTGGAGACCGCAGCGATGCCTTCTCGCGTAGCAGGATCTGGTGTCTGTGCGATGGTGTGGAAGAGCGAGCCAAGACAGAGCGCACTTGGTGGCGCGCTGAAAGGGACGGGGCAGAGAAGCAGTGATTGAGCGAGCTGCCAAGCGGCCAGCAGCGTGAGCTGGACGCTGGACTGGAGGTGGATGTCGCGCGTTGTTGGCTCTACGCCGAGAGCGTCGGGATAGGCAAGACGAGAAGGTAGCGTTGTCATCTGTGGGTCAGCTGCAAGAGCGCTGTGGATGATGTGGGCGTGATAAGCAGATGCGACGGCGGCGTGGATCTGCTTTAGCGACCAATTGAAGCGGCGGCTGGACTCGCCGAGACGACTATGCTCCTTGAGGACGAGATACCTCAGCACGAGACAGATTGGGTAGAGCGCCTCAGGGATCTGCGCGGCAGAGCCAAGGAGAGCATCGGTGCGCTCCTCGTCGCTGCCAAGGAAGTATGCGTAAATTTTGAGCCTGGCACTGACGGGCTCGTCAAGCAGACCTACGAGCGCTTCCGCATGCGCATCTGTTAGCAGTTCGTTGATGTCTGCTGCGCTGTCGGCCTGGTCGAGCTGGAAAGGAGGCTCAGCAGCTCTGGTAGCGGAAAGCATCTCTGAGGCGAACGACTGGAGGAACGTGCAGCGGAGGGAGGTGATGGTGCGAGGAGGAAAAGGTGGTTCGCAGCTTCCCTCGAGGCACACAAAATCGCAGCGACCAGGTGGAGGCTAGACGCTCCCCGATGCAGCCGATTCCCAGTCCTTCTCCACAGGGGACGCCACCGATCGGGCGATGCCGAAATGAGAAATAATTTAAAATGCAAGAAAATGAGAAAAAAAGGGCCGACCAGGCTCGCCGTTGTCCCTCCTCCCCCTGGTCATCGAGTTCGAGCAGGGACAAGGAGATGATGCGTCGATGCATTCGGCACTTTGAGCTTCTCGCTCTTGGCTGATGGAAAGCATGCTGGCTGCGGCAGCAGCGCACGCTCGAGGAGCCTCTTGATGGCATCTACCTTGGAGAGACTGATGCAGCGCGACTGCTCCCACATGTTGAAGTCAACCTTGGCGGGCAAAAGTTTGGTGACCTGCGTTGCGACGAGGATGTGTTTGAGCAAATCGCGCAGTCTGCGGATGGTGTTTCGTTCGTGAGCCGCAATCTGCTGCTCTGCGTCGCGGATCGGTTGCGAGCGCTGCAGCAGTTCGTGTGCTAGGGCACGCAAGCCACTGAGCAGCTGGTGGGCCGGAAAGTAAAGCATGTGTCTGCAGCTGCCCAGCATCGCCGACGCACACATCAGAAAATCGCGCACGTTGGCCACCCTGTAGCTCAAAGACAGCTGCCGTGCAGGAAGTGTGTGTGGCGGTGGTTTCGCCGTGTCGCAGCTCAGCGCCTCCGTCGCGGGTGCGACTACGATCGAAGGTACGCTGGCGGGAGGGCATGCACGCTTAGGCTCTCGCAGAGTTCGGGCCCTACGAAGCTTGGACCCTCGCACCGCACGACTCAAGGGCTTTCTGCGCTGGACAGCGGGTTCTCTCGCGGTGCACAATGGCATGTCGAGCAGCTTGGCAAACAAGCCCCTGGACATGCATGGGCGTATGCAGCACCCGCATTGTGTTGGAATCCTCCTACACCGCTTCTCACGCACTCGAGCCGTGTCCCTGGTCCCAGAGCGCATGCGATAAGCGCGCCTCACAAGTGGGCAGAGAGGGACAGCTGCCCTGCGGCTGCCTCTACAAGCTCGGCCACAATGGCTTTCAGCTGAAAACCGAAGGAAGGAGCGCCAGCGCTGACGCCACATTCCGACCTTGCGGCGACGGCCCTTTGTCCTTCTGCCCGGGCTCGTTGCAGCCTCTTCGTGATGCCACGATGGCTCGTCCTGAGCGAAAAACAGAGAATCTGCCACTGTCTTGTTCCCATGACCTAGGGAGTGTATTCCGCCTGCTTCGGTGCCACTCGCAGGAGCGCAGAGCCAAGTGCCCAATCCATCTTCGTCCTCGAGCTTGACTCTCACAGGTCCCTGCGAAGCACTGACGAGAGATGAATGCCGCGGCGTCGAGGGCGCATCAGTGAATCTGTCCCTGGCGTCCAGGTCGGCTTGAAAATGGACTCGCCTCCGGGCAGTCGAGGTGGTGCCGTGGCGCTTGATGGCTGAACGCAAGCTGCTGCGTTGCGCAGAATTCGACGCGGACGAATTTCCTGCACTTGGCCGCGTCGTGGGCCCTGACGGAGGGCACGATTCGATGCAGCCCTCCGCCAAGTTGCTGTTCGGGTCCCTTTGTTCTGGCAACCGTGGGAACGGTGCTTGACGCCGAAAGACGGGCTTGGGCCTCGACATGGACGTAGGACGCGCTGTCCTGAAAGTGAGGGGCTCTGGCTCGCCTTCCGAGAACGTCGGCACATCGTCAACGTATGCGCTCTTGATCTGAAGCCGAAGCTGCGGCATTGGCAGGTTCAGCGACGTTTGCTTTAGGGATGAGGTCTTGCAACTGATAACGCGCGATGGCGGACCTGGTTGACTTCTGGTGCAGCTCGCGATGAGGCTCGGTCGAGGGAAGAAGGATGTGCGAGTCGAAGGCAGTGGTCCCTCTTATACTTTCCCATATTGCCGCTGCAAGTGCGAGCGATCCGCTCCAACTGCCAACACCCACCTGCCACGGCTCGACAATAAGATGAAGCTGCATTCTGCAAGCGAGAGCGGATGACCGAACAAAGGGAACATGGTCCCTCGTGCCGGACTTCCTCCTTCTAGCCAAATGAGGCCCGGGCGGTTGCATGCATGCCTGCCCATGCCTGCTTTACAGGGTGTCCGCTCTTCTCTCAGGCGCCACAATCACGCTCAAGGACTCTCATGTTGTCCTCAATCGCACAAAGGGAGCTACTGCCACGGTCAAGGAAGATTTTGCATGTCTTTGGTGGGAAGTTAGATCCTTGGATGTGTTCTACCTTTCGTTCTCATGCATCGAGATGAGGCTCAAGCACCGGTCAAAAAGCGTTTCGCACGCCAAAGCCGAAGCAACGTGTCTGGCTTTGAGCTCCTTGCCGTTGCAATGAGGTCCAGCGTCGGGCGTCTCTTGTCGCTCTTGCACCAGCTGGCACTCGAGACGAATACGCTGCAGATACTCGGTTACCTGCGGTACAAACCAGTAGACCTGAGCTGCCTCGTTGGCTTGGTGATCTACCGCCGTCAGCTTGCCCAGGTCGCTTACCAGCACTTCAAGGGTGCTTTCGAGCGCAAGTAGTCCTGCATCGTCTGACATTTCCGCCACCCGCTGGCGGCATCGCCCAACGGCAGTCGAAATGTCTTTGAAGAGCATGCTCGCGTACCTCTCCAAGCGCTGCCGCTCGAACGGACCGAGCCCTCGTTCAGACGCCAGCTTTTGCGGAGATTTTCCGTGTACGTTGACTGCCCTGTCCGTACCTGCATGCTCGGAGACCGTAGGATCCGTATTGCTGACCCGTGAGTCGCAGAGCGGAGCCCTCTTTCTCCGAAGCTGCTTGTCTTTGCTCGAAGATTGACCGTCAGGCTCCATTGGTTGGGATGGCGGATCATCTGCCAACTCATCTTCGCTTTCTGCAAGCGGGAGAGATGTGCCATTCTGTCGCCGTCTCCTTGCCCTGGGCCGTTGGTCGCTGGCTTCCGGGTCCTCTTCTTCATCCTCTTCCGACGCTATTGTGGCTGCGAGCGGCAGCCTGTGTCTTCTGGGGCGACCTCTTGTTTCTGGTTTCAAGCGCTTCTGCGAACGAGTCCTCGGAAGCTCCGGGGAGGCGTGACGGGCGGCGGTCTGCGAAGAGGAGGCGTCCGATTTCCTTTTTGAAAGTCGAGCTGAGGTGCGCTGATTCTGTTTCGACGGGCTTTTGGCTGTCGTGGCCTCTTTTTGCTTCTTTTGGGACGTATGCACGTTCGTAGAGCGACCTTTGTAGGTGCGCACGCCGTCGATGGCGCAGATCTTGTGGTCTTGGTAGCAGAGAAAGCACGATTTTGCCCAAGACGTCGTGTTTTGCGCAGTGTAACAGCGGAAGCCTTCGTCACGACAGCGATCGCACTTCTTGTCCCAGTCTACATCGCGTTGAAATCTGTGATCTATGATCAGTGGCCCAGAACCGGGGCTTTGAGGTGACTTGGCTGTGATCGGGAGTGGCTCTTTGGGCGCGGGTGTGCAAGGTGTGCTCTCTGCCTGCAGATTTGACTCTTGTGTCTCTCGATCATGTGAAGACTGGTGCACAAGCTCGGCAGATCTGTTCGTGCCAAAAGCTTGTCCGGGTCGACGGAAGACATTGAGGGGCATGTCGCTGTCGCTGTCGCTGTCGCTGTCACTGCCACTGTCACTGCCACTGTCACCGCCACTGTCACCGCCGCTATCGGAAGAGCTCGACAGTTGGTCTTCTGACTCACTCGATATCGATATGACTGTCCTTTCGTATGACTCGGTGATGTCGGGCGGTGGCGTTTGACTCCGGGCAGCGTCGATGGACCTAGGATCGTCCTCGTCCAACGTCAGACGCCGGGAACCGCGTGCAGCATGGTCTCTCGAGGTCTCAGAAGGCTGAGAGACTGGAGGACCATGGACCATTGAGCTGTTTGCTGGTCGAGAGACTTGGGAGCCATGATCCCGCGGCCTGCGAGCGGGCTGCGAGGGGACGATGAGCTGAGGCGAGACGCAATGCTCGGACGAATTAGGTTCAGAAGCGCGAATTCGCTCAAGCTCGCGTGCTTCTTCTGGTCGAGCGGAGACTTGCCGCACCGGAGTCATGGCACCAGTAGCTGAGTTGCGAGAAGAGTCGCTTGCTGCTCTACGACTGTAAAACGACTGATCCTGCATAGGCGGTGAAAAGCCGCTGCAGGGATCGTAGGAGATGCCGGCGCGAGCGCCAAGGCTAAAGCTTGCCTGTCTGTAATCCGGGCTCGCAGCAATGTCATCCTGTGATCTTTGAGCAGACATCTTGGAAGCGATGCAGTGTCGGAGACTGGTCACTTCGGCGTCAAAATGACTCGAAGATCAGCTGATCGAGTTGAGGGATGAGAGATCAGAGTTTCGGGTGAGCCGTCGAGGATGCGCTTCTTATGAGGGAGCATTGTCAACCGATACCAGAGGCCCAAGAGCGCGAAGGGAAGCGGCCTTGGGCCCGCTCAGCTTCCGAGCAGCATAGTGTGTCATTCGTCTAATCACCAGCACATTCGTGATCCGTCGGGTGGCGCATGCTGCGAACAAAGGGCAAGATGAAATCCCACGGTCCGGTCCCACACGGACAAAGGGGGCATGCATACGGATGCAGCGCTCTGTTCGCTGGCCGCAACCACAATAGCCAGAGCCCACTCGGCACTGCACGCCCAGACGGTCGGGCTCAGGGACCTCTCGTAGGTGCCGCCTCCTCGTGCCGCCGAGTTTTGCATTGTCAAGAGCATTCACGTTCACGCAGCGAAGGCCGCCATTCGGCCACCCGAATATTTTCAAGAGGTGCTCTCAATCTCTATTTTGCGATCGAGCGAATGAGTGTATTTATCTCTATCGGACAAAGGGAGACAGGCATTACAGCTTCTGATCCTTCTGCGCACCGTGCTGGGGCTCCCTGAGCTTCATGACGGCGTCGGTGGCGAACTTGGCACCTTCCGAGGTCGAGGTGTCGCATGGCGTGGCGCCGTTGCCGACCTGGTGGATCTGGATGACGCAGGCAGCAATCTCGATCTCCTTAGGAAGATCCGGGTGCGTCTGCTTTGCCTTTTCCTTCTGACCACTGAGGAGCTCCTTGCTAAGGTACGGCTCGCCACACAAGGGTCGTGCCAGACCGACAATGTCGCACGACTTCTCCTCCAGGGCCTTGGCCATCGCCTTGGACGAGCGGAAGCCGCCCGTCACTGCGAGCCTCGCCGTAGTCAGGTGCGGTCGAATGCGCTCGGCAAATTCGATGAAGAACGACTCGCGTGCGATGGTCGACTCCTTCTTGTGCTCAAAGCCGGAGCTCTCGTAGGTGCCGCCCGAAAGCTCGATCAGGTCGACGCCGGCAGCCTCGAGCTTCTTGGAGATGACGAACGACTCCTCGGCCTCGAATCCACCCTCGGCAAAGTCGGCCGAGTTGATCTTGATCGAGATGATGAACTTGGGGTCCGGCACAGCCTTGCGGATGCTCTCGATGATCTCAAACACGATGCGCGAGCGCCCCTCGAGGTCGCCGCCGTACTGGTCGGTTCGCTTGTTGACGCGCGGCGAGAGGAACTGCGAGAGGAGGTAGCCGTGCGCAGCGTGCAGCTCAATGCCGTTGCACTGCGCTTCGTACAGCACCTTGGCCGCAAAGCCGAAGCGGCGCGCAATGTCGTGGATCTCGTCGACGGTGAGCGGACGCGGCTTGCCGAACGACATACCCATGCGTGGCGGGCACTGAACGTCGGACGACGACACCGGCGTGGGCGCAACATCTTCCGACGTCTGGCGACCGGCGTGCGTCACCTGTGCGATGACCAGCGAGCCGTGAGCCTTGGCGGCATCGATGACAGGCTTGTAGGCCTTGACGTACTCGTCGTGCGAGGCGATCTCGGGGTCAATGCAGGCGTTCTTCTTGGCCTCGGGGAAACGCGCGTCGCAAGGGATGTTACCGAGGATGATGGTGCCGATCTCGCCCTCGCCCCACGTCTTGTAGAGCTGGATGTATTCGGGTGTGGGCCAGCCACGCTTCTTGAAGTCGGTGTCGGACCACGTGCAAAGACGCTCGGTCATGGCACTCTTGAGCGTCGCATTGGGCGCAGAGAGGCCGTTGGAGAAGACGACGGGCTTGTTGAGAACTTCGAGGTGCGACATGATGAAGATGCTGGATAGTCGGTAGTCGACGGTGTAGATCTCAACCGGTACCGCCATATATATGGAGACCACGAACACCGGCCGGACTTAAGAAGTCGAGCACACGCAGCGATCCCGGGGCAGCTGTTTATTTTACTCTCGGACACGGCGTGGAACGTTTGCCGGATCTGCGGCTGTGCTTACTCCCATTTCTTCCTACGCCAAAGCAAACCCCGCCGCTCACACGTGTGTCAAATCTTGTCCGTGTCGAATGGTACCGAACATTTTTTTTTGTATTGCCGAGTAGACTGCATCGCGTTGCCTGCGCCGACGATGCCTTTCACTCCTCTTGCCACCTTCTCTACACGTCTCGACGAGCCCAGCCGCAGCTTCAATGTATGCTCGAACGATTGTCGGAGAGAGCAAGGACGCGAGACGGCAAAGGTGGCTAGACCTTAATTAGGCGAGTGTGTCACAGAAAATGGAAGCTTGTCACCACGTTTTTCTGTAGATAATTCGGGCCGTGCGAGCCATGACGTGACCTCGCGCATCTGTGCTCAGCCGTAGATCCTGCCATGCCGCACTGCAGCGAGCCGAGCGAGGAAGGTGCAGGTGAGATCGCTGCTAGATCGGGAGACCACTATCGGCGATGTGGATCAGTTTGTACGATGCTCGCCGTTCTAGACACCGACCTCGGCGAACGCTCATCTCCGCGCTTTCCTTGGCGAGGGCTTGCGGATTGACTGTGGTGCAAATGTGGTTGGTTTGTGTTTCCAACTCAAGATCCCGTCCTTCTCTCCCGAAGACCATCTTCTGCATCGCGTCTCTTTGACAGCGCAGCCCTTGGGAAGATACGATGGCATACGGACATGTGCCACGACCAGCCGGCTCGGACCCCAGCACGCTCCGACCTCGGCTCTATTCGCTTCCGGAGCGGGCACAGAGCGATGAGCGTCGAGCCATCGTGACACTCGCCTTGAACGCACAGGGCGTCGACCAGCATAGCTACGTGCACGCCCAGCGAGGCGACAAGTGCACGCTCTGTCCACCGCGGACGCTTGTTGAGTATCTGGCCGGCGTATTCAACGAGGAGCTCGAGCGGGGCGTAAGCTATCCGCAGCGCGGACCAATGCCGCTTGCCGAGTTTGAGGGCTACTTTCTCGGATACGACCTCATTGTTGGATTCTTCGTGTCAGGCCAGCAGCTGGCCGTCCTCACTTCCGACACGTCTATTCCCGAGGATGGCGTGGAGGTCAGCAACCTCGCCGAAGTTCCGGATCTTGCCAAGATGGATTACGCAGCTCAAGTGGCAGGCTACTACTACATCAAGCCAAATTACCCAGGGCGATCGTCGCACTTGTGCAATGGAGGCTTTGTTGTGCCGCCAGCCGGGCGAGGCCTGGGCTTGGGTGGTGTGCTGGGTCGCTCTTTCCTGCACTATGCGCCGCTGGCAGGCTATAAAGGCTCCGTCTTCAACCTGGTCTATGTCAACAACATGGCCAGCGTGCGCATCTGGCAACGTCTCGGCTTCACCATTGTTGGCCGACTGCCCATGGCAGGCGCACTCCGCACCGAAGACGGGCGCGAAGAGCTCACCGACGCCTACATCATCTTCAAGGACTTTACGGGAACGGTGCAGGCGCGCGGAGACGCCGAGCCCAAGCCTCTCCCCATCCAGGCCCAGGATGGGACCAAGGGTGCCATCTAGTCGGCTCTTGCTCGAGGCAGCGAAGCGACGACTAGCTGATTCGCTGGACCTGCGTCACTTTCACAATATCGGACTTGTGTCTCCATGCAATGGTCACGAATGCCTGCCGGGATGGGGAAACTGAGCATCATGGTATCAAATTGTCGAGAGGCAGTGCGTGAATCATCGAGCGAGGCTACAGAGCCGCATGATGGGGGAATAGCTTGCGTCGTCCATGGCAACAAGGTGCGGGATGCGACATCGAACGGAAGCAAGGAGCCGTGCTAGCGTTTCCGACTTGCTTCGCTGCGTGTATGGTGTAACGAGGTGGGTGCTCAATACTTGAAGATGATGTAGAGAGCGTGGATGATACCGGGAAGGTAACCAAGGATGGTCAGGAGGACGTTGATCCAGAAGTCACTGTCGACGAGCAAAGGAGAATAAGAAAGCGGCCAAGGCGGATGTCAGCATGGCGTGAAGAGAGGGAGCCACGATGGATGAGGAGATGTCGCAGACTGCGAGACTTGAATACTTACGCGCCGCAGCCACGCTCGAGGAAGACACCAAGAGGCGGGAGGAAGATGGCCAAGATGATCTTGACGATGTCGCTGCAAGTGAAAGGCATGATGGGCGGATGCGAGTGGACGGATGGGTTCGTAAAGGGTTGCCGTGAGACGAAAAAGAGTCGGTGTGTGCGAGATGAAGATGACGGCCACGTCGGGATGGATCTTATATAGACTTGACGGTCAAATTTAGAGGTGTGGGCTCGGCAGAATCATCTGAGCCCAGGTGGGCGGAATGGTGGGCGCTTCGCTCGGGGACGGGACTGAGCTCGGGCGCAGCAGCAGAATGCAAATAAGTTAGTGGCTGGTGCTCAGCTCGCATGCATGACTACGGTCGTGACGTTGGGGTCGGGAGAGTGCAACGCCAGCCCCGAGTCGAGCGAGGCTCCCAGCGAGACTGACGCTGAGCGTGTTTCCTTTGGCGGAGCGTCCATTCCGGAAGTGCGCAGCGACGTCATTCCAGTGCAGAGTCGGCACCTTTGTCGAAATGGCACTGCAGCTGCAATTTTTAATTTTACAGGGCCCTCTCCAGCAGGGTCTGGCTCTGCGACTCGGTCTGAGCATTCGGCGCGTGCCGCTCGAGCCGTCTGCAACACGCTAGCCGTGATTCGGTCGGATGCCGATTGCGGTGCTGAGTGTCCACACAGCCTTTTGTGCAGACAACACTCCTGCAGATGGCGGTGGGAGCCGTTGGCGCGAAACGCGGTTCGCCGGCTGGATCCCGCTCCCATTGCAGTGCCCCACCCAGCACAGCCAGTTCTCGGGTCCCAGTTCAACCTTTGTCCCAATCGCTCTGCCACTCAGGGGCACAAGAAGCCGATTCCGCAAGAAGGACCTAGACTGCTCTAGCCTTGATGGCTCGTCCGACAGTCTGCTCCGAATTCTTGCAACCCACCGAGGACGATGACGGTGCCACAGTAAGATGTGCACGGCGTCAGAAAGCCAAGCCTTGGCCAAGACTGGGCCTTCTTAGGCCGGATGAGGGTCTCTGCGTGTTGGTTTGAGGCTCGAACCAATGCGCCGCGACCAGCCTTGGCTTGACGCGCTCAGGCCTCCACACATGCACTCAACTTGCAGCTGCTCGGAGCCTTTTTTTTTTTTTTCGGAAAACGGCCGAGCTTTCACAGTATCTGACGGAAAGGCGTTCCTGAGTGAAGGACAACATCTTACGCCAAGAACCTTCGAGAGTGCAGCCTAAAGAAACAGCTCTCGCCGTCATCGCAGCTCGAGTCGGCGACATGTCGGTGTGCAGCTTAGACACCGTCGTCGGTGGCCTCAAGTGGACTGTGCTCAGTAAGTGAAGCTCACCCGACCCCTCACCCGCTCTCGGATCTGTGCTCACAATCCTTTGCCTGCCTCCTCATTTTTGGTCCAAACACTCTCCATCATCGATACAGACCCACTGGTCAGCATCCTCTTCTTGATTACGTTCTGCTGCGACACTGCGAGCTGCGAGTTCCCCTACAAGACATTCGAAGATGCGCTCCGCCACGCTCAGGCCTATCTTCCCATCGAATCCCGGCAGAGGTGGCTCCTCGCCGGTGCCGCAGTGGTGGTGCTTCTGGGCTGGCTACTCGTATTCAGCTCCGACGTCTGGTACAATCGGACACGCCTCTCTCCCATACGCAAGAGACAGTGGCAGGATCAACTCGTAGTGATCACGGGAGGCGCTTCGGGAATCGGCTACCGCACTGCCGTGCGCCTTGCAGCCAAAGGCGCCAAGGTGGTCGTCATCGACATTCAAAAGCTGCCCAGTGCAGAGCCATGCACTGCTTCTTGGAAAGCCCTAGAGTCCTCTGCGCGGTCCAACATCTCGGCCTACATCTGCGATGTCGCCTCTGAGGATGCGCTCGCCAAAGTGCTCAAGTCCATCCTCGCCATCCACGGCGTGCCGACTGTCGTCATCAACAACGCAGGCTTGACGCACTCGCAGCCCATCACGTCGCTCTCGGCGGCACAGCTCTCGCGTCTGATCAACGTCAATCTCACCTCGCATCTGTGGATGCTCCAGCATCTGCTCCCGGGCATGGTGCAACGCGCCAAGCACGACGGTACGCCTGCACACATTGTTTCGGTCGCCTCGGTCATGGGTCACACCGGTGTATCACAAATGATCGACTACTGCGCATCCAAGCACGGCGTTGTTGGGCTGCACAAAGCGCTGCGATACGAGCTCGACTATTGCCATGGCTGCCCGCAAATCCGCACGACGCTCGTGGTGCTGGGCCACGTCAACACGCCGCTCTTTCGAGGCTTCCGGCCTGGCTGGCTAGCGCGCTTTCTGGGACCTTCGGTAGAGCCTGACGCGGTGGCTCGCAGTATCGTGGCTGCCGTTGGAAAGCGACGCGGAGGCACCATTGCGCTTCCCTGGTACGCGAACTGGTCCGAGGCGTTCGCGCTGCTTCCGAGCTGGGCGACCGACTTTGCACATTGGTTGCTTGGGTCCAATCGCAGTATGGAAGAGATGAACAGAGCTCGTCAAAAGTCGGCCTGACTGTCGACCCATTGGTATCATTGCTGTAACAGAGGTGTTGGGTGAAGATCATGCCTTGAAAATCTCGTACTGGTGCTGCTGCGTTCCGATGAGAGTGGCGTCCTTCACGTGCCGACTGATCAAGTGGAGCGCCCGACAAGCTCGTACCATGCTTTGCCCGAGTGCGTCTTGCGGACGAAGACGAGGCTTTGCAGCTGGTCAAGCAGTCTGTGTGCGGTGACGAAGACCGGTTCGTTCGAGGCTCTGTCAACAGCAACGCATTCCTTGCGAATGATGGTCGGCGCCGAAGCGGCGGAACGAGAGGAGCCTGCATCGACGGAGAAGGGCAGTGTGATGGACGCGCGTGTGAACTGAAATCGAACGAGAAGGTCGCCAAATTGGACGCCGTTGGAGGGCGTCGCACCGGCTTCGAGCACCTTGCCAATCTCGTCCTCGATATAGGTCTGCGGCTGGAGCCACTTGAAGAGATCTTGGGACACCTGCCGTTGGTCCGATTCGGCGTCGTCGTCGTTGAGCAGCAGCGAAGACTGTGATGCTAGGAAGCGGCGATTGATGCGATACGAAATGTAGTGGTCCAGAACGCGCGTCTCACGGCAGGGTTGATCGAGCGATTGCCCACTGAGGTTGGTCGAGTAGACTGTGGCGCGAATGGCATCGAGGTATTCGGGGAAGAATCTCGTGCGCAAGAGTGTCATCGAGACGGAGTACAGGAGACGAGAGACGAGCCTAACATTGCACAGCACCTCTCGCAAGGCTGTGGCTCTGCGCTCCTCCTCGTCCAGGTCGTCAGGGGCTGCGTGATACGCAGTGCCGATGAATGCTTCGAGGACGAGCTTCCAGGCAGTATAGCGAGGCGCGATGTTGGTGCAGGGATGCAGCAAGTCCTTCTCTGCCCCTCGGTCGTCGGTGGCAGTGCTGTCCAGATACGATGGTGGGGCAAGCAGCGTGGGTATCTCTTCAAAGTTGGACTTGAGAGTCATCTTTGCTGAATCGATAAAAAGAATCGTCTTTAGCGTGTGTCCACCTCTGGTGGTTTGGCGGGACGGATGAATCGCAGGGATCTTGAACAGAACGATGGATGCTCGAAGATGATCCTACGCCTGAGTGCTCAGCAATGCGTCGGCCCTGAACGCTCGGTGTGCGGCCGAGAGAGAGGGCGAAGAGGAGTCGACGAAGGCTGCTTGGCAATGGGCTCGGAATGCGTTGGTTGGCGCCGACCAGAAGCTGTGCAGAACCCAGGAGCGCCACCGGCATCCTCGGCTCTGCCGAAGTGGAGGCATCGGCACAAAGCGACGCGCCAAGACCCGCCTACGGTTATTCAATCGCAACGAGCAGTCAGTCACTTCAGAGCAAACGCTGTCGCCGCCACACCGGCAAGGCCGTGACTGGGCTTTAGTGGTCAAGTATGACATTGCAGCATGCTACGGATGGTCGGGTATCGAACGTGAAACGGGATCAGGGAGTGCATCCGAGTGGAAATTAGTGCCAGCTCGTCTGCTGTGGACAGCTGTGCCAAAGGTTGTCTGGCGTCGCACGGGGCGCGGACGTGACGCTCGGGGAGGCATCACTGCATGCCTAAGTTAGCATCCACCAGAGAAACCACCGCCAGAGAAGCCGCCGCCAGAGGAACCGCCGCCAGAGAAACCACCGCCAGCGGCTCCGCGGCGCCCGGACCTGCCGTCGTGGTACGCCTCGTCGAGACATACGCAAAGGGCGGTTATGAGCGCCGCGTCAACGCCGGGCGCCACCACGGCACCGTACGTCTGACTGTCAACTGCAGAGACGGCAAGAGCCCGGACGACTGTTGGGTTAGCATCGCCTGCGTTTACATTGACTCTCGCCCGAGCAGACGGTACTTACAAAAGCTGTACTCTCGAGAAATCTTGGCTACCACGATGCCGGCTTGTGTTGTGATCTCTGCATCTCGGCTGAGCCACCTGCCGCGGAGGACGAGCTTCTCCCTGCGACCTCCAGCGACGTGATTGACAAAGGTGATCTCGAGCTTGGGATTGAGGTAGCCGATCTTTTCGACGGTGAAGAGGTTGGCGCGCCTGTTGCCACACTGGTAGCCGGCGTACGACTTGCTGAAGGCCCCACTCGTGCTGCAGAACTCGAAGAGCGGCTTTCCCGTATGGTCGTGCAGCGTCTTGCGCTGGCTCAGCGACAACACCTTGCCGCGCACTTCGAAGATGCGTTGGCGCGTCACGGCGTCTTTCACCGTGAAGTCGTCCGAGGCAAAGGGCATGCTGTGTTCGCGGATGCGCAACGCGATGGGCGTGGCGTGGCGCGCGTAGGCGGGCATCAAGCCCATCTGAGAAGGCGGCGGCGGCAGCTGCGGAATGGGGGGCGCACCCGGAGTTCGAGGAGCCGTCTTGGACATGGTGGGATGTTGCTTGTAGGCGGGGCTGCGGGTGAGTGTCGGTCACGGATACCTCCTGTTGAGTCTGGGGCGACTGACAGAGATGCGGGGGAGACCGCCAACATCATTGCGCTGCAGCCTCCTTATGTAGGAGCAACTGGAGGGTGAGGAGGTCGGTTGATAGCATTGCGCCGCCCCCGGGCCGATGCCAGGTCCCGAACCGGCCATTTGCTGGCGCACAAGTGTATGCACCGAAAGGGTTTAACGGAACGTCGCTCGGATGGAACAAGGACCTGCAGTCCGGCGGAGCTGCAGCGGAGGTGAATCAGGGTCACACGCCTCGCCCAGTATCTTCGAGACAACTTTGCAAAATAAAGTGACCAAAAATTAAGAAAAGAAATGGGAAATAGCAAAGAGGGCCCGTATTCTGCACCGCCATCTGCAAGCTGGGATTCATGGAGCTGCGTCATTTCGCGCTCAGCACGCTTAGGCCCATTTCATGCGATGCATTGGCCATACATTATGCAGCACCGGTTGCGGAATCCAACCTTGAGCGGGAATGGTTCGACGTTGCCAAGCATCGACAATGGGACGAAGCTTCGCAGGATGGGCAGAGGCGAGAACTATGCGAATCTATTGCGAATCCATTGCGAATCCATTGCGACCGGGGGCCTGAAGTACAGTAGTGGGAGTGACCGCTGGCAAGCAGCCTACAGAGCTAGTTCTTGCTGCCAATGAAGGGCACGAAGCACGGCACTTCGTTCTTGTACTTTTTCCACTGCGGGTTGTCCTTGTGCTTCTTTTCTGCGCTCTGTTCGAGCAGCGGCACGCCCGAGATGAAGCGGATCAGACCGTACTCGAGCAGCGGACTGAGAGCGGCGAGGCCGACGGCCCAGGTAGGGTAGAAGGTGCCGGCGTTGGCGAGAGCGGTGGTGGCGAGCACAAATTGGCCGGTCCACAGGCTGACCTCGCCAAAGTAGTTGGGATGCCTGGACCAGCTCCACACGCCCGAAGAGATGAAGGGCTCGTCGTGCTTGCCTGCGTCCCTGTCTTGCCTCCACTGCGACTTTTGGCGGTCGGCGGCCACCTCGAGACCCATGCCGGCGATCCAGATGGCGAGGCCGAGCGCGTCGCGCGTGCCGAGCGGCGGCTGGGAGGCCTTAGGGATGGAATTGACGAGGTAGACGGGGAGTGCAGTGATGGCGATCCAGGTAGCCTGCATCATCCACGCGCCAAAGAACTTGGGCGGGCTCTGCTTGATCTCGTCGAAGCGCGTGTCGGTGCCCGACTTGCGGATGCGCTGGAAGAGGAAGCTGCCGAGCCTGGCGGCCCAGACGAGCGTCAATGCGGTCATGATCGTCTGTCGCGGATGAAAGGCCGAGAGCGAGGTGGGCAGCGCCACATTCTTGAAGCCGTCGATGTAGCGTGCTCGGATCCAGGGCATGTAGAGCGAAAGGCCGGCAGCCGAGATGAAGCCGAGCGAGCCGCAGAGGTCGTAGTACTTTTCCGTCTTGAGTGGCACGGCGATGGCAGCACATGCGGCCTGGAAGCCGTAGATGACGCCCAAGGTGGGCAGGAGCGCCTTGAGGCCCACAGTGTACATGCTCATGGTGGAAAAGGCGCGACGAGGGACGAGAGCTGGAAGCGGGAAGGGGAGAACGAAGAGCGAGGATGGCTATTTCAACAGATGGCTGGATGGACGAGAGCGTCTATCGTCGAGCTCAATCTGCTGAGTGTTGGTCAACGCCCGCGGCCAGGTTAGGCAAGCAAAGCATGAGGTCTCTGCTGCTGCGCTTCCGCGGGAAGGCCGGCTGTCGCTGATTCACCCTTCCGAGTCGGGTGAAGTGATTTAAGTGGCTCGATCGCAGAGGAGGGCGAGAATCGAGGAAAGTCAGCACCGCGGATTTGACAATCTGGACCCTGGGAGTTCGGAGCTTGCATGTGGAGGGTGGAGCGGAAAGATGTGAGTGTGCAGATTAAGCTGCTCTCACACTATGAAATGTTTATTTCCCCCTTAGCGCTCGTGTTTTGGATTTTGATTTCCCGCAACCGACGGTCTGGACGCGGGTCGATGGCCAAAGCAACGTTTTGCGTTTTGGGCTGCTTTTGTGACTGGGCGGCTGCAGCCGAGGACATGCAAGACAGCAGCACGACATGCCGGCCGTCGATCTTGGCAGCCGTGGCAGCCGTGGCAGCAGCGCTGCGACGCTCGAGTGCCGTCAGACGCATCCGACCCGACCCGTTCACAAAGGAGCGGTTCTCGAACCACATCGGCTGCATTCATTCCCGTCTAGGCGATCGTCCTGCAGCGTGCTCGTCCACACACCTCATTTTCACCGCCTGCGCACCCACACTGGCTGGATGAACCCACCGCTTTTCCTTTTGGTGCCATCGTCGCCTCTGTCTGCACAACTACCACCATCCTCTGCTGTACACTACATCCCGACCGCACCTTCCGACCGACCTCACCTTTCCCCAATCCCTTTCATCCCTCCCTCTTCGCGCAGCTCGCCATGGCACAGCAATACTACGGCGGCGGAGGCGGCTACCCGCCCCAGCAGCCCCCGCAGATGCAGCAGCCCGGCTCGTACGGTCCTGGCTCCTACCAGGGTCAGCCCAACGGCGCACAGAACCAGTACTACAACGGTCAGCAGCCACCTCCCCAGCAGTACTACGGCGGCGACCACAAGCAGCCCCTCAAACCCGAGGGCTTCCAGGGCGAGCGTCTGCAGCCCAAGCCAAAGTGGAACGACCCCATCTTCCTCGTGCTCTTTCTGCTCGTCTTTGGCGGCTTCGTCGCCCTCTCCGTCATCTGCCTGCGCGGTTACTCCTCCTCCGACATCTCGGCCAACATCGGCCAGGCCAACGTCGCAGGCCGCACGCTCAACGGTCACACCGCCATCCTCTTCATGATCTGCTGCGCCATCGGCCTCGTCCTCTCCGCCATCTACATCTTCCTCGTGCGCACCTTCCCCAAGTTCATCCTCGAGGCTACGCTGCTCCTCACCACCCTCAGCAACGTCGCCTTCTGCGTCTACCTATGGGTGCGCGGAAACACCGCCGCCGCCATCATCTTCACCATCTTTGCCGTATTCAGCGTCATCGCCTACTTCTTCATGCGCAAGCGCATCCCGCTCGCAAAGGTGCTCCTCGTCACCATCATCCGCACCGCAGACGAGTACAAGAGCGTATATGTCGTCGCTCTCGCCGGCCTCGTCGTAGAGACCGCCTTCAGCGCTTGGACGAGCTGGGTCGTCGTCGCCACCTACCAGCGCTTCGAGCCCACCGGCCAGGCTTCGGGCTCCAGCTCCAGCAACGCCTCCGTCATCGGACTCATGGTCTTTGTCGTCTTTGCCTACTACTGGATCTCCGAGGTCATCAAGAACGTCGCCTTCACCACCGTCGCTGGCATCTTTGGCACCGCCTACTACAACGCAACCAAGGTCTCCCATGCTGCCTGGGGCGCCTTCCGCCGCTCCATGACCTACAGCCTCGGCTCCATCTGCTTTGGCTCGCTCATCGTCGCGCTGCTCGACCTCCTCCGTGCCTTGTTCAACCTGCTACAGAGCCAGGCCGCATCGGACGGCGATCTGGTGGGCTCCATCCTCGCCTGCGTTGCCTCGTGCTGCGTCGCATGCATCCAGTCCCTCGTCGAGTTCTTCAACCGCTACGCCTACATCAACATCGCGCTCTACGGCAACAGCTACATCCGCGCAGCCAAAGAGACCTGGTCGCTCCTCGCCGACCGCGGCATCGACGCCATCATCAACGACAGCCTCGTCAACATCGTCTTCAACTGCGGCGCCTTCATCATCGGCCTCCTCACTGCGCTTTTCGCCTTCATCTACGAACAAAAGACCAACCCGCAGTACCTCCAGAACGACTCGGGCTACTACTCGATCATCCTCCTCGTCGCCTTTGGCCTCGGCTTCAACATCGCCCTCAGCGTCGGCGCAGGCAGCATCGCCTCGGGCGTCAGCACCTACTTTGTCGCGCTCGCCGAGGACCCTTACGTCCTGCAGGGTAAGAGCCCGGAGCTCTTTGAGATGATCCGCCAGCAGTACCCGCGCGTCATCCAGGGCGTCCATAACTGATTTCCGCTCCGCTGCGAAGCGCTCAGAGGTAACCACCAACATCCCTTTCATGAATCGATAATGCCAATCTTTCAAGAGTCTTCAGGCGGATGTTCTCGTTCAGCAATCGTGTCTGCATTCAAAGACCAAATGTGCCGATGGCGCTGGGCAAGACGAATTAACTTAGACGGACGGCCGGCTCAGAGCTTGGCCTGCAGATTTGGCGAGGCCGCTTTTCTAGACTGCCTGGCAATGTCCACTTTGTGCCCCTTTGTCGCGGCGATGTCCTTGCGCAGCAATTTGCCCGTCGGGTTCCTCGGCGCAGAGTCGGCGAAGAGGTAGGTGCTGGGCCACTTGTAATAAGCCGTCTTGTCTCCAACCCAGGTGTGCAGGCGCGACGCCAGCTCGTGCATCTCGCGTTCCTTGGTGAGCATCGACTTGTCCTTGGGCACCACGAGCAGCAGAACGTGCTCCTCGCCCGTCGACTGGTCCTTGACATAGCCCGTCGCCGCTGCATCGATGAGCTCGGGATGAGTAGCAAACAGATCGTCGAGCTCGGCGGGCGGCACCTGGAATCCCTTGACCTTGATGAGCTCCTTGGTGCGGCCGGTGATCCAGAGGCGGCCGTTGGCGTCGAGGCAGCCTTCGTCGCCCGAGCGATACCAGCCGTCTTCGGTGAAAGCACCCTGGGTGAGTTCGGGATCGAGCGCCGAGTGCGTCTCGGAGGAAAGACCTGAAAAGTAGCCCGACATGACGGCAGGCGCACGGATGAGCACTTCGCCCACCAGCTCCGGATCGAGCGGCGCGCGCTCGCCGCGAGCGCGCGCTTGACGAGACATGTTGCGAATCTCTTCGCGCCTCTGCTCCACCTGTTCTTGACTGGTGCCCGGCAGAGGTCGAATCTGGATCTCGGTGTTGGGAACGGGCATGCCCACGCTGCCCAGCTCATCGCGCGGGCCACGCGCATCGGCATCGAGCCCCAGGCCGGCGGTCTGGGCGGTGGAGCAGGTCTCGGTGGTGCCGAAGCCCAGGTGGATGTACTTGCCCGTTCGCTCGTACACCTTGCGCACCACCTCGACAGGCACGGGAGCGCCGCCGGTGAGGAAGGCGGCGATGCTCGAAAGATCGATCCCTTTGCTCTGCGGCGAGGCAGGGTCGAGGTGCGGACACGAACGAAGCGCGACTGCTACAGCGGGAGCGATGTGGCTGAAGGTGGCGCGATAGCGAGTCACCAATCGGAGGTAGTAGCCCAGATCGAACTTGGGCGAGGCAGGAATGATGAGCGTCGTTCCGAAAGCCACGGTGGGGAGAAGGACGGTGGCAAGACTGTGGGTAGCGTCGATGAGAAGAGCTCGGTCAGCATGGATAGCGACAAGAGATGTGGGATGGGAGGAGGAGCTCTACTAACCCGTACACATGGTACCAAGGCGCGAGTGTGATCCATCGCTCACCGCCGCCATTGGAGCCGCGAGAGGGGCCGCTGAAATGAGGGTTAGAGTCCCAAATGCCAAGGGTGTTGCTGACGAGGGCGCGGTGGCTGATGAGGACGCCTTTGCTCTGGCCGGTGGTGCCGCTGGACCAGAGGACAAAGGCAATGCGCCTCTGCTGTTCTTCGGGCGTCATGGGTGCGGGTTGGAAGGCAGGCCTGTCGAGGCTGGCGATGCTGCCTTCTGCCTTGCTTCCGGGGGGCGGCAGCAAGAGGTGGGTCCAATCGCGAGGGTCGTGTGCCGATGCCACGCCGTTGCGGTCAAAGTTGGTGCCATAGTAGTCCATGCCAGACGAGATGTCGACGGTCCAGACGCGGCGACGACGGAAGGGGATCTGGTTGCTCTTCTCGAGGCGGGCGGCCTTGGCCTGGTCCCAGTCACGAGCGAGCTCGGTAGCCCAAGCTCGGATTTCGGCCGCCTTGACTTGACCCAAGTCGGATGGTGGAGAGTCGAGCAGGAGCTGGAGAGCTTTGCGCAGAGGCACCTCACCCTCTGCGCCGACGGTGGTGAAGAGGAGCTGTGGGCGCGCCTTGGCGAGGATGTAGGCGAGTTCACGAGGACTAAGGTAGGTGGAGATGGGACAGACGGTGAGATTGGCGGCGACGGTGCCGAGGGCGACGAGGGGCCACACCATACCATTGGGAATGTGCATGAGCACGGTAGTACGAGGCGCATGGATAGGCTCGAGTGGGCGCTTGCTACTGGGAGCAAAGGCGGGCGGTGGGCCCGTGAGTGCCTGGAGGGAGCGAGCGAGGCGCAGGCTGTCGGCCTTCAGCCTCGCCCAGCTGAGCTGTGCGCCTGTGCCGTCGTGGACGAGGACGGGACGCTGTTGCGGGATGGGAGCGCCATCGTAGGTGTGGTTGGGATACTCGTCGGCAAAGCGGTTGGGATGATTCTGCAGCGGGTTGCTGAAGAGGAAAGTGTGAAGGTTCTGGTCCTGCGGAAAGGCGACGTCGAGGCCGCTGATCGTGGCGGGCATGGTGGTGCGGCAAGAAGGGCAAGCTCGGATGGCTCGCCGGTCCGTGCTCGAGGAGGGAAGCGATGGGAGCCCCGGTAGCGGCGACGAAGCGAAGGGTGCTGAGAGGCTTTTATGGAGAATGCAGGCAAGCTCGGTGGGTGGGTGCGTGCCCCAGCAAAGGGAGGACGAACTTGTTGTCCGGGGCACCGCATTCCCTGGGCCGAGCCAGCCGGAATGGCATCGCGAGAGCGGACGGCAGGCAATCGCGACTACAAGCTCGGCCCGCACATTTGCCGTGATTCCCGAAGCTTTGGGACCAGCCTGGCCAGAGCGGCCAGAAAGCACACACACCGTCGAGAAGGCGGCTCGCTTGGCGAGATGACCAGTCTTCGGTGCGCATCTGGACGCGCCTTTGGCTTCCTGACGGCGGCGCCATCTCATGAGTGCTCATTACTTCTTCATCAGACCCGAGAAGCCTGCAGCTGGCAAACGTGTGCATTTCCAACCCCACATAACATTTCGGCGCGGCTTACGCGCGAAGGCTCTTCAGGGTCCCGACAAACGGCGAGGCTTTATCGGCCGTCGGACCCAGCTCGACGCGCTGCCTCCCGCGCGAGAATCGAAACGCGCCTGCCAGACTCGGCCGGCTCGCAACATCAGATGGTCAAAGTGGCATCGTCCTGTCGGAAGCTTCCTTCGGCATATCTGCCTGTGGCGCCTCTTCGCACGTCCAGCTGATCAGGCATGCGAGCGGCTCTCCCGATGCAATGTGTAGTGTTGGCTGCGAGAGCGCAGTTTGCGTCTGCCTGCAGCGGAAGTGTCAGCATCTCTCTCTACCGGATGATGTATTTTGATATTCCTGCCTGCTCGCCGCGACTGTCCAGCGGGACCGAGGAAGAATGTGGACAGCCCTCGCCTTCATGATCTCAGGGTTTCGGCATTGATCACCGATCGATCTGCTGGTCACACTCTCCGTCAGAGTCACAGGCCTATAAAGAAAGGTTTGCGCGCAAAACTGTATTGTCCAATTCCGACGATGTCTCGAAGGGTGAGATGCATGCGGTTCCAATGTCGCTCTTATGGAGCAGAGGGTCGACTATGAGCTAGAGAACGAGCGAAATGCCCGATGCCATACTCACAGCCAGCGCCATTGCGACTGCCAAGATGCGGCCATCGAGCGCCAGGGTAGAAACTGCGGAGCTCTGCTGGGGTGTGCTGGTGGAGCCGCCGCTAGAGGCCGAGGTGCGACCCGTTCCGATGCTGCCGTTCTTGGTGATGCGCACGGTGAGCACGTCAACGACGCCGTCGATGCTGATATCGTGGTTGATCTGGCTCGCAGACACGCCGCTGAGCAGCTGCGAGGACGACTGCCGGCTGACGGTGTACTGGAAGCCTCCGGGGCTGGTGAGTGTGCCCGCGGTGGCGTTGCCTACGAGCTGGTCGCGGCCGTCATCGTAGCCGTTGGGTGCGATGGCGTGGTTGAGCGTCGCGTTGAGCTCGACGCTGGCGGCGATGAAGATGGCGCCCGAATTGGCGGCGGTGCCGTTCTGGATCCAGTAGCGGAAGTGATTGCCGCCCTTGAGCGACTCGAGGCAGGTGCCGCCGTCGCCCTGCTTGAAATTGTAGCGCATGATGTTGGTCTGCGGCTTGGCTCCGTTGCCATCGCCCAGATTGGCGGTCTGGTAGCCGCCCTGGCTGATGTTGAGGCAGCTGCCGGGCGAAAAGTAGAGCGCACGCGAAAACTCTTCAAAGCCCTCCTGGCTCAGCACGCCGCTATCCGACTGGCCCGAGACGATGACGTTGAGCGGCTCGCCGAGGCCAGAAGCCGTGTTGCCCGTCAGCATCGAGCCGCCGTTGGTGGCGGGGCTGTAGTAGCCTTGCGTCTCGCTTTGGCGTCGATCCAATCCGGACGGCAACGCATGTGTCCACGAGGAGGCAAGCACGCTGGCGAGCGCGAGACCAGAAAGTGTCGAAGAGAGCTTCATATTGGATGGGGGTGGATGTGCGCACCGGGCGTCACGGTTGGCAGCGATTTATACGATTCTCTTGGGGTCAGGACAAAAAGTGGTAGGGTCGGTCAAGGATGCGTCCAGCGCATAGAAGGAAGAAGGTGGCAAACGGGGTCGGAGCGAGCGAGATGGTGAAAGAAGGGATGGGAAAGTGGTCGCAGCTCTGAGCGCCATGGGAACCGACCGGACGAGACAACCTGCCAAGATCGCTGTCGGCATTCGCAGGAGATGCGAGGGCTGCCATGCGGTTAGGCGGCTCGCTTGATCGCCGCGAGCTGCTGCGCGCCTGGAGAACTCTCGGCAGGAGCATTTTCTCAAACAATCCGCCGTCTCTGAGCTGTCGTGCATCAGGTGAAATTGGGGGCCGTCCGCACGGCTGGGTGCACCGCCTGGCCTTGCCGGAGGGGGCTGCACTTGGACCGGTCAATGTGATGTCGCCATCGCAATCCAACGTACTCGAGTGTGTGCCAGTAGGGTCACTAGAAACTCAAGCTTTGCGATGCGGTAATGCAGCGTCGGCAGCGCAATGCAATGAATGCGCAGCAGTGCACTTTTTTGACCTGTCACACGTCTCTGACCGCCACAGCTGCGGCCCCAGTCTGCTTCGAAAATGAAAATCGTTGCCTCTTTGCCATCTGCGCCGATCTGGAGTGGGGTCATCGCCGTTGCATTGGGCATGCATTGCGTGGGATCCTTGGCTGGCTTCGCGGGTGCAGCTCGGCGAGTTCGACGGCCAACCTTGCCGGGCTTTGAGATTTGATTTTGGGGACGTAGGCCAAGCACAGCCTTCGAGTTGCAGCGTGCCGCGCGACGAAACTCGCTCTGCCGAGACTACATCCAGTGCTGGTCAGTACCGGTGTCGTTGGTGCGCATGTACGTCTCGCGCGACTCTCGCAGAGTCCCAAGGCGAGCCGATGCCAGGACTCGGATGGATGTATGCGAGCGTTGAGCGACGTTGCGCATGAGTGTAAGCATGCTCACTCTCCTTCGTTCGTGCGGAAAGATAAGGAAGTCCAGAACAACTTAACAGAGTTTATGCTAGCGCCCGCCGCGATCTCCGGCCCTCGGAGGGATGCGCGATTTTGCAGCGCTGAGCCCCCGCCACTCGGTGCCACTGGCTGCTGAACTTGGCGAAGCAGTCATTGCTTGTTGAGAGGGATGACGATCTGGCCTTCGGCGACGACGAGGTCATGCCGCAATCATCACAGCTGTGTCTATCGTCTCCATGAGTGTGTTTGCGTGCCCAATAAAATAGAGTCAGGCACGCAGCGGGAGGGCTCTGCCAACACGGCCAGGGTCCAGCTCGTCAAGCTTCGTCAAGCAGGCAGGCACTTTGACCCGTCCGTTCGGCTCTATGCAGCGCAGGGCGAGCCACGAGAATAATGCGGCTTTTTCGCCTCTCTCCGGCCTCCTCCACGACCATGCTTGCGGGGGTGGCAGCAGCAGCTGAAGCAGCAGCTGGCCACGAGAGCAAGCGCTGCGGGCCGACTTATCTGCGCCCGCCATGCATCTATCTCTGTCTAATTGCCGGAATCCTTTCCACCCGTCGCCCTCCAATCTCGCCCTCACGATTGTTCCGCCTCGCACCTCAACGCTCTGCCTCAGCAGCACCTTGGCACGCCCGCTCCCAGCGACAGCAACAGGAAATGTCTGCAGCTCGCACATGACGAGCCGCAACTCCATGTCGACACCGCCAACTGGCCGTCCTGCCGCGGAGGCGACTGCATCGCCAGACCTCGACGGTCAAGCTCGCAGTCCGAGCTCATCCTCGTCGCGCGATGTTGCCAACGACAGCTTGCCCACCCCACTAGACGCAACCTCGCCAAAACGCCCGCGTGCTGATACGCTCGATTCGTCCGCTGATCCAGTCCCCTCGCGGCCCGGTCCCTCCAAAGGAACCAAAGGCAAAGCAAAGTACATCCCAAATCGTGTCAAACGCTACCACGAGAGGTCCTTGGCCGGCTGTCTCACATGTCGCAAAAGGCGCGTCAAGTGCGACGAGGCCAAGCCAGTCTGCCGCAGATGTGCTTGCGGTGATCGCGACTGCGTCTATGCAGAGCCTTCGGCTCCTTCGGCTCCTTCGGCTCCTTCGGCTCCTTCGGCTCCTTCGGCTCCTTCGGCACCTTCGGCATCGACAGACTACCCGGAGTCAGCACGATCAGCTCCGGCAGCACCCACACCGAGCACGAGCTCGCAGCCACTACCGGGAATCCAGGTCTCCTCGCTCATTCATCCTCCTCAGCCGGCTCTACTTCCGCCACTTCACTCGACATTCACCCTCGGGACGGCAGACGCATCCCACTCATCCCCATCCGACGGGGCCGGTCGAGTCTTTTGGTCACATCAATCAAAAGCATCGCCCTTGTCTACCTCTCCTCAGTCAGCGCTCGACGAGAGAGACACGAGCAATTACCATCTCCAAGCAAACGGGCTGGATCGCGCGTCTGCCACCGCCCATCACGACCGATACCGCACAAAGTGGAACGGCGCGTATCCTCAACCCGAGTCTTCTTCGCGGCCAGATACTCTACGCCAGCCCAGCGCCGACTACGATCATCATCGACCGCTGCCCCACTCGCACGTCTACTCGACACCATATGCTTCCTCGCCCATCGACATCGCAAAGGTCAAGTTGCCAGAGCTGCCTGCCGGGCTTGGTTTCGACAATCTCGACGCCTACTTTCCTACTTACGAGCAGCAGTGCCTCTTCCGCCACTACATCCTCGAGGTGGCGCCGCAGCTCTGTGTCATCCGAATCCCGCTCTCGGACAACCGCTGGATTCTGTACCATGCCACATTTGCAGTCAGGCATCCGGCCGGCGAGAATGGCTACGAGGATGCCCTCCGCTCCGCACTCTTGAGCATGGCGAGCCTCGATATCGGCCACAAGCTGTCGCAAACGCCCATACCCGACTCCTTCCCAGCCGAAGCTGCGCGGCCAGAAGACCCGTCGCCCCGCTCGGACCATCCTGCGAGCACCAGCGCTCGAAGCATGTCCGGGCTGTCACCGCATGGCTCAACGCCACACTTCGGAGCGCTCAACATGCGTCCCAGCCTCACTCCAGGCCTGGGTGGCGGTGTGGACTCGTTCGGAGCCGCGAACCTCGTTTCCAACGTCCTGCTTGAGCTCAGCAATCTGAGGCGGGAGGAATGTCTTCGTTTGCTCCGAACCACCCTCAAGGAGAGGCGCGCCCCCCTCGACCGCGGCAACGCTGCCATCATGCTCGCCACTGTCCTTGGTCTCGCAACGCGCGATCGGCTCGCTGCGCAACAGGACTGGCAGGACGCGCTGCACATTGCCTCGCGCGCCATCGCCGAGCTCGGCGGACCCGCCGCCTTTGTTGACCAATCGGATCCGTCGAGCCTGTTCCTCATCGAGCAGATTGCTTGCTTCGACGCACTCAGCTCACTCACCTCGGACGACTATACCCTCTTCCTGCAACCGTGGGACGACTGGTGGTATGCTCTCATGGACTCTCCGCGCAGCATCAAAGAGGACAGCGTGCTCCAGACTTTTGGTCTCCATCGGGGCATGATCGATATGCTCGCTAGAATGACGCGCGTCGAGGCCACCCGAAGAGAGCTGCAGGAACGCACCAACGTCACCATCATTCTGTCAGAGGCGGTCGGCGCGGGCTCACCTCCCACGCTGCCTCCAGAGTACGAGGAGACGCGCCTTTGGCTTGAGTCGACGGCACGCGCTCTGGTGGCGGAGATCCCCATCTGGGCAAAGATGCCCTTCCCAGCGGAAGCGTCACGGACGCTCCAGGCGCTTCTGCCGGTGATCATGAACCACCTCTACGTCGCCACAGCCGAGCTCTACATCCACTCGGTCATCTTTTCGAAGCCTGCCGACCATCCATGCTTTGCCGAGCCAACAGCCGTGGTACTCAATCGAACTGAGGAAGCCATCCAGGCTGGCATCACCAAAGGGTAAGGGCCACCGATCCCCGTGCCAAGAAAGAAAGTGTGCTGACATCATTGATCCATTCTCCATCGATCCCTCTGGTCGCCTTCAAGCTTGGTCCTGCCGCTCTCGTTTGCCGCATTCTCGGCGCGTGGTCACGATCGCGATCGCATCCGAGCCATGCTCAACGAGCTTCGGCCCTACTACAAGTTCGACCTCGAGCGCATGGAGAGGCTCAACGAGCACCTTTGGAGTCTGGTTGACAGCGGTCTCACACCGACGGACTGGGGCCTCTTCCTCAAGAGTGTCGGGTGCTTCAATTGGGCATTCTGACGGGGTGGCAGAACCGACCTGGGCCGCTCTGCTATATCCTTGTCTTTGTGGCGTCGTGAGGATCTTTGCCGTTGTACGATATTGTAACACTATCAGAATGTCTTGGTCCGAGCTTCTTTCTGCAAAGTTAGGGCAACCAGGCTAGCATCAGGAGGATGGGTGACACAGCTGGAAGTTGGTTGCAAAGGCTTGTGAGGGAGGGTTCGACTCGTCAACTCTCTGCTGGTACCGAGGCACCGAGCAGTGCGCCTAAAGCACCTCGTGATGGCCCGCCCACAACTTAACACGCTGGACTGAAAATCATACGAGCTCGCCGAGCGAGAAGAAAAGTGACACGCCGCCTTCCAGCTCATGCAGTCCGAAAGCCGAGGAGGTGGCACACCAGGCCACTTTCTCGACCTGCATTCGCCGCTAGGACCTCGTGTTGCTCTTCCGTGACCTTTCTGCTCTCGCACTTCGATCGTTTCCACTGGCGCACAACTCTCCCCACACACAGAGTGCAAAGACGCCCCCTGTATTCGGTGCATCTTTGGTGGATTTCGAGAGGCGCAGCTGACCAGCGGGCATCCAACATCTGCAAGGCTGCGCGTCAGGAGCGCACATCGGCAAGGCCACCCGCGCACACACAAGATGAGGCCCTTGATAAAAGCAGGTGCCGGTTTGCGGCGTCGGAGCATGACTTGGTTCTTGCTGCTCTCCGTGATGGTGGCTCTGTGGACGGCAGCGCTGGTAGCTGCCGCGAAGGATTACTACAAGGTGCTCGGCGTGGACAAGACGGCGTCGGACCGCGACATCAAGCGTGCCTATCGTAAGCGCGCACAAAAGATCCACCCAGACAAGCATCCCGACAAGCATGCCGAGTTTCTCGAGCTGAGCGACGCGTACCAGACGCTCAGTGACGCCGAGATGCGCAAGATCTACGACCGATACGGCGTGGATGGGGTCAAGAAGCACCAAGCGCGCAAGGACAACCCGCACGCGCACGCACAGGACCCTTTCGACATCTTTTCGCGCTTCTTTGGCGGCGGTGGTGGCGGTGGAGGAGTCCGCAAGGGTCCGAACAAGGCATTCAACGTGGACGTCGACATCGAAGACTTTTACCGCGGCAAGACGTTTACGCTAGAGTACCAGAGGAATGTGGTATGCTCGCACTGCGACGGCAGTGGAGCCGAGTCGCCGGGCGACATTCACACGTGCGACGCGTGCGACGGGCGTGGAGTACGCATCGTTCGGCAGCAGATCATGCCCGGATTTATCACCAACGCCCAGATGACGTGCGACCGGTGCGGAGGTGCGGGATCCGTGATCGCGCACAAGTGCTCCAAGTGCGATGGTCAGAAGATCGTGCAGGAGGTTGCATCGATCGAGGTGGAGCTGGAGCGCGGAGCCGAAAACGGCGTGGAGGTGGTGATCGAGGGAGAGGCAGACGAGGCGCCCGACTACGAAGCCGGCGACGTGATCGTCAAGATCAGGTAAGTCCACAGCGGTTATTATAGATGGTCAAAAAAAGAGGACTGATCTGACCTGTTGCGCTGTCTCGCGGCCTTTCACGACGACAGTTCCAGACGCTCGAAAGGCCAGTTCCGACGAGGAGGCACTTCGCTCTACAAGACGCTTCCCATTTCGCTGTCGGATGCTTTGCTTGGCTTCGAACGCAAGCTCACGCACATGGACGGCCGCACGGTGACAGTGAAGCGAGACGGCGTCACACAAGCCGGTTTCGTATCGGTGGTGGACAACGAGGGCATGCCTGTGCAAGGCACTACTCTGTCGGAGGCATCGGATGACGAGATGCGCGCGGGTCGCGACATGCTGTTTGGCAAGCTCTACATTGAGTGGCAGCTGGTTCTGCCCGAGACGGTGGACCCGGCTCTTCGAAAGGGTGAGTACGATGATGTTATTCGATGATACTCGTCTCACAGCTTGCTGACGCTCCTTTCCGATCGATCTTTCTCCAGCACTCGAAGCGGTGTCTGGTCGCACTGGCGCAACATCCGAGTCTGCGCCAGATAGTCCTGCGCATGCGGAGCTCTGAGACTCGGAGCAGTGCGTCGGGTCATCTAGAGAAGTTGCAGTCTAGAGGCATTGGCCATGAGTCTTCTTGCAATAGATGCCGCATCATATTCAACGACTTTCGAGATGGCGTGAGGCGGCAAGTGTGTCGTGAGATCGGGCAGGACGCCGGAGTCATCGAACTGGAATCTCTGTCCAATCGGCTGTCCCACTGATGAGCCAAAGCGGTGGAAGCGGCAGCAAGTCGAGGCATCAGTGCATGCCTCACCGAGCTTCCGAACTTCCTTCCACGCGACTGACGCGACTCGGCGAATTTGTCGACTGGGGCCTCCGAAAAAAATGGAAGTGCGGGCCACCACACCGAAGAGCCGCTCGCAGAAGGTGCGGAAGCGGAAGATGCGGAGGCAGCTCGGAATCAACTTGCCATCTTTCCGGTCTTCCTTCCGAGCGCCACAGGCTCATCTTCACATCCTTCGCATCCGTACCGTATAAAGGGCTCAACGTCGGCGGTCGGGCTTCGCTTCCTCTTGCTCACACGCTCGGCAAACGTCATCATGGTCCGATCCACAGCAATCTTGCGGCAAGCCGCGCACGCCCTCGGCCGCACACCCCACCCTACCCTCGCTCTCTCCGCGGCTGTCCGCTCCGCTTTGAACCCAAAGACGAGGGCGCCCGTCGTGGCGCTGGAGTCGACCATCATCACACACGGCCTGCCCTACCCTTACAACCTCGAGGTGGCACAAGAGCTCGAGCAGACGGTGATCGACCATGGCGCCGTCCCCGCGACAATTGCACTGCTCGATGGAAAGCCTCTGGTCGGCCTGGACGAGCCTCAGCTCGAACGTTTGGCACGATGCGCCATCGACCCGAGCAAGAACACGGCGATCAAGGCGAGCCGCAGGGATATTGCCCACGTTCTGTCCAAGGGCCACGGATCCGTAGGTGGCACAACCGTTAGCGGCACCATGGTGCTGGCTCACATGGCCGGTGTCCCCATCTTTGCGACCGGCGGCATCGGAGGTGTACACCGCGGCGCCGAATCAAGTAAGTCCACGTCCGCGCTTTCATCTGTCTGCACGGCTCGTATGCGCAATGCAGGCTGACAAAACTCCTCTGCCACCTGCTTCTTCCAGGCATGGACATCTCCGCCGACTTGACCGAGCTCGGTCGTACCCCCGTCGCCGTCTTTTGCTCGGGCCCCAAGTCGATCCTCGACATCCCCCGCACACTCGAGGTCCTTGAGACCTTCGGGGTATCGGTCACCACCTTCAACCCTACAGGCGAGTTTCCGGCTTTCTATACGTCCAACTCGGGCCTCTCTGTCCCCTACGCTGGAACGGACGCCGAGGCAGCAGCCGCCATCTTTGCCAATGCTCAGCTGGGCTTGCAGAGCGGCCACGTGTTCGCCAACCCCATCCCAACGGAATGGGACGAGGTTGGACAGCGCATCCAGCAAAGCGTCGAGCAAGCAGTGCGCGAATCGGTCCAGCAAGGAATCGACAAGAGGGGCAAAGAGGTGACGCCGTGGCTACTCAAGCGCCTCGCTGAACTCATCCCCGAGAGCAAGAAGAGCAACCGTGCCCTCGTCGTGAACAACGCAAAGAAGGCCGCACAAGTTGCCGTTGAGCTCAACCGCATCGAAAAAGAGGTGCAGCAGGCTGCAAGCACTCACGCGCTCGGTGGCCTTCCACAGACGGTGAGTTGAAGGGCCTCTCCTGCCGATGCTCTTGCCTTGGCTTCCGATCTGCTAGCAAGCCCTTCCATGTACATAGGCAGTCAGCGCAGACGAATCCCCTCGGATCACAGCTTGCAAGCAACACTCTTCAGCCAACAACTGTGTGAATCTCTGTGCTGAAGCTCCATTTGCCTTCTCCCATGCTTCGACTTCCAGCAGCCATCAAAAGACAAGGCAGGCATCTTGGTGTTTGGAGCCGCAGCGGTGGACATCACCTCACAAACGCAATCGGCGGGAACAGCGTCCAAGCTTGCCGCAACCACCTACCCCGGCAGCGTGTCGATTACGCTGGGCGGTGTAGCGCGAAACATGGCCGAGACCGCCACTCGCATTCTTTCGCCTCTACACACTCGCAGCACACCCTCGCCTGTCAAACTTGTATCCCCGCACGGCGACGACGACTTCGGCCTCCTGCTGCGGAAGGGCATGGAGCACGTAGGCATGCGTATCGACGGCCTCTTCGTACCCTCTGGCAACCACAGAACGGCAGTTTGCTCCCTCATGATCGATGGTTCAGGCGACCTCATCTCCGGTGTCGCCGATATGGACATCGGCAAGGTAGCTCTGACTTCGAATTCGACGTCAACCGACGTGATCACGCTACTCGAGCTCGAAACGCCTCGATTCGTCGTCTTTGACGGCAACATTGGCGAAGACCACGCAGACCAGCTGTTGGAAGCTTGTCGAGCCTACAATGCAACCACCGAGACAGTCCAAGGAAGCCGGCCGGCCGTGCTGACGGTGTTTGAGCCAACAAGTGTCGCCAAATCTGTCACTGTGCTCTCACACTTTGCTGCTGCTGCGGCCGTGGGCACCAAGAAGCAGCCCGTCAGCTTCACGACACCTAACGCAGTGGAACTCGATCGGATCCATGCTGCCGCCCTGAACTATGGCCTTCTCGATCCCACGAGGATCCAACCGACAAAGCTGGCCAACTCGGTCCCCTCCTCTGTTCTCCCTCAGACCGCGCTCGACAAAGCTCACGATTTGGTGCAAGCGGGAATCTTTGAAACCATCTTGTTGAAGGTGGGCCGCCACGGAGTTGTCACAATCGATGCCTCGCGAGCTCAACGCCATCCTGTACCTGCAGGCAAGGTAGAAGTCGTCAACACGACTGGCTGCGGCGACAGCTTTGCCGGTGCTTTCGCAGCCAGCCTCTTCCACCTGCTGGTGCAGGGTCAAGAAAGACGACCTGCGGGTGGGAGCTCATTTCCTGGCGACCTGCTCGACCTTGCCGTCAGGGTTGGCCAGCTGGCGGCGAGGAGGACGCTCATCTCGACAAGAGCGGTGGGCGAAGGAATGGAGAGTCTCCTGAACGAGCAGATCCGATGAGATGCACATGATCACCTTGCATGCATGCATCCCGTCTCATGACACGTGCAATGTGATAGTGTTCAACAATTCCATTCGAAGACGACATCGTTACGGGAGGATCATTGGAGCGCGACGACAAGAGAGCACGAAGCGATAATAAGGGCGAGACAGATCGAATGGATACAAATGCAAAAGAAGGACCAGGTCCAGGGGTATGTTGCTCGATAGGCTATCAGGACCTTCGAGGGAATGCGATGCAAAGCAGGAGAGCTAGTGGGTAGCGGAACAGTGTCCAACATGAGAATGGGAAGACGTCAGAATGTCATAGACAAAGCATCAGGTAAGATCATCAAGCATCCACTTCCTCGACCAGACGATCGAGGCCGGCCCGCGCACGGCGGGCATGCGACGTCGGCACTGTCTCGCCCTCATCCGACAAGCTGCTGTTGAAGACTTCGATACTCCATGGGCCTTGATAGCCCGCCTCCTTGACGGCTGCGTGGACGAACTCTCTGACGGGAAGGAAGGCGCCCTCCTTGTACTCGCAGGGGAAGAGCCGGTTGCCCCTAGACCAGATCATGCGTGCCGGTCTGGGCTCGTTAGCATTGGGAGACGGCACGAGAGGCTGCTTCATCCTGCGAGCGTCGCCAATCTGGAGGAAGAAGATCTTGTCCGCTGGAACCGTTCTGAGGGCACGGATGGACTGCATGACCTCGTTGTAAGGGTCGCGGCATCGGTCGGTGATGCCTGTGGGAGTGCATGGATCGGCATACTCGCGGGCGAGCGTGTTGAAAGAGTCCAAGATGAGGCCGACATTATACCTGTCGGCTAGGCGTACGGCTTGCCAGGCGCGGGACCAGACGTCTACGTGCGCTCCCCAAGAGAGGGCTTCGTATCCGATGCGAATGGGCACGGCTCGGCGCTCGATGGCACCTGCGGGGCTGGCGTTGCTGCGCAGAGGCACAAGCACGGAGCCAAAGCAGTCTGCAAAGTCAGCGAGCTGAGCAAGGTCGATCGCGATGCGCTCGACGTCGCCTACGGTGGCAGGGGCATGCTGATTGCTGGAGCAGATGAGGAGCAAGTCGGCGCCGAGGGCGCGCATGACCTCGAAGCGCGAGCGGGCGCGGCGAAGGGCAAGCAGTTGATCTTGCTGCTTTGCCCAGCCCTCAAAGTCGCGAAGTGGCTGAAGGCTGTAGATACGGATGCCGAGAGTCTCGCAAAAGGCAGCAATGTAGGAAGCGGCCGCAAGCTCCTGACGATAGGCGGTGGCCGTGCAGATTCCAAAGGCGTTGTAGGTCATGGGCAAGCCATCGAGTCCGATCACGAGCTCGTTGCTGGCATCGCGCACGAGCAGATCATCATCCAGGCCTGCGACAGCAAAGTGCTTCTTGTGTTGCGACTGATGGGTGTTGTGTAGTGGGAGAGAAGATGTGCTGGCATTGTCGGACGTGTGACTAGTCGACGAAGAGCCTGAGTAGCGACGGCTGATGTTCAGGGGCGAGTCGGGAGGCGTGAGGTTGAGCGGGGCGAAGGACGGTGCTGCGGTGCTGGCCTCTCCGGTCTCTTGTATGCGACGGAATTCGTCGGAGGAAGCGAATGCATCGAGGTCATCCTGGAAGAGTTCGATGCCGTCGAAGCCAGCGTCTGCGATGGCGCGGAGCTTGGACAAGAGCGAGTGACCTGCCACGTTGGCGCCGACCGAGTGGGTGAAGATGGCGTACGGATACGGACGAGTATATGTCGACATGGTTGCTGAAACACGCCGGTCGGGACGAAGATGCTTCGGTCGGTTTCGTTTCGAGGCTAGACGATCTGCGCTGTGCTGGCCGCGGCAAGAATCACGGTTGCAGGAGGGCCCACCACTTGCGCAGCCGGCGCAAAGAGATGAGCGAGTATGGTAGTGGTATGGTGATGCGAGTAAAGGCAAAGGCCGGATCTGTGACCAAGAGGCGGGAGGGTGATGGAGGATGAAAGGGAGGACAGGACTCCCGAAGGAGGTGGGAGGAGGACAAGGCGGCGTCGGTGCTGCAGTTCGACAAACTCAGAGAGACGAGAAAGGCTCAGGGCCAGCAAGCAGAGACGGCGCCGGCCGCAACAATCTATGCAGGGCTGGAAAGCAGGGACGAGAGGGCCCAGATCCGGCGGCGGGGGTCGCCAAGCGATGATGATGAAGACACCTGCCTGCAATGGGGCACAGGGCCGGCGCAATGTACGAGGGCCGTGTCGAGGTTATTTGCGGCAAGCACATGCAGCCAAGGCGACCAAGCGTGGCCAGACGGGTGGATGGCTATCGATACGGATCTACGTCGCCGCCTCGACGCGGAAGGCGGGAGGAAGGCGAATTTGTCTGTGGCAACCGATAAAGGCAGAGAAGTTGCAGCCGACCTCGGCAAGGGAGGAGGATATGTGGCTGACTGTCAAGGCGACCGACTCGCTTCGGATATCCGGCGAAACCGTGGGCCATGTGAAATTGAGTGGGTATGATAGCACGAGGCAGTGAGGTTCGCGCACCACCCTCGCCAACTTCAAAGGACTTTTACACTGTCACTTGCTTGCACTTCGGAAGAGAGAGAGAGAGAAGGAATACGAGGAAATGCATCGGAATCAGGGATCTTGCGCCGCCGCCGCTCTCGTCGCCCGGACGTCGAGGATGCGGGTGGATGCGCAGCGGCAGCTGTTCATTTCAGGCGCCGCCTGCGAAGCGCCGCCCAAGAGTGCGTGGATCTGTTTGCGTCGTGCATAGGCGAGCTCGACGCACCGCTGCACTCGTGCACAGCCTGCGTACATTTCCAACGAAATTTTGAAAAGGGATCGTCGTGGCGGAAAAGCGCAGATCAAACTTGTCGCGTCCATCGACTCATCAGCCGTGTGTACCCATCACGCCTCGTCACATGGCTGCAGCGACGCGCTCTCACGCTCTCATGACGCACGCGGTCAGCCCTGCCCTTGCTAAGCGATGCCTGCATGTAGAACCCGTCGCTTCCTTCAAATACACACACTTGGGCTGAGGCAGCAGAGCCTCCGCATACAACCTTGACGTCTCAACTCGCGTGCTTTCGCAACCGCAGGCGATGGGCTCGACGACTTGAATTCACGAGCAGCGCACGCAGCAATCGTGAGGCTGCCGTTGCGCACAACGCTTGAGTCGTAGCTGGCTGGGGACCAGTCCAGAGGAACGGCTTATTTCCTGGAATCGGTTCTGAGTTTCAACCGCAAGTCTTTTGTCTTCCGCTTCAGGGTGAGCGACGGGCGCATGACCAGTGTCGCGCGCAGCACGCGATGATGCCATGAGTCTACCGTAAAAATTAATGCGCGGCGCCTTTTTTCTCGGACGCCCGCATCGTCGATCCGCGCTCTGCTTCGGCCGCGCACGCGCGAGTCTGGCTACAGCATGCTCGTGCGACTTCTCCATCTGAGCATTCCCATTCGCGCATCTCCCCTCAACTGAAAGCAGCGGAAGCTTATCCCACTTCCCTGGTGGGTCTTGAAACGTGACAAGATTCGTTGAGCCGCAGTCAATCCACTCGAAGAACAAAAGCGGTTCAGCAAGCACTGAAAGCGTCCGCCAAGCCAGTCGAGACCCGAAAGTTTGTTTCCGACCGACATCCGAGACCTGCAGATGCTGCTTCGGCTCAAGCTAGATCGCCGCCCGCCCGCCCACGCCGCCCGCCCATGTCGACGCCCACGCGCCCGCGCTTGCACCTTCGCGCCTTGGTCGTTCCTGTTGCCTTTGCAGCTTCGCAATACGCAGCCAGAGGCGAGCTCGCCTTCGGCAGCAGCTTCAAACGCCCAGGATACAGTAGGACACGCGGCTCCTGTATTGCCCCTGCAGCTCGCTAGGAATTTCGTCGTCTCGTCTCGCCTGAGCTCCCAAATCCCTTTCCCATCGCGGCTTCCACGCGCCGTGTCTCGGAAAAGCGACGGCCGCACTTCGCTTCGCCCTGCCTGCACCACCCAAAGCACCGGTGCTCCTTCGCTCTCACCAGATTTCCGACGGACTTCCTTGTTTGCTAAGCTCCTGTAAGGCGACGAGACACAATGCGCCAGGTTGCCGATGCCAATTCATACAAGTTGGGAGCGATGCAAAGATATCAAGTGCTGCCGACTCGTCGCGGGCTCAACCATCGATGGCGGCTTTGCTGTTGGCCTGCATCTTGACTCGCGCGGCTTCAGTGTCTTGCGGTAAAATCCTACGTCGAACAAGCAAGTCTTTGCCTTGACCCGCCGATTCAGGCCCATGTCCGACAAGCTGATGGCGAATCACCGATCCAGGTAACTTCCCCGATCGAACTTTCCGCGATCCGAGATTCTCTACAACTTCCACAAAAATTTCGACGCCTGCGCCCAGGCACGGAATTCTTCCTGGACGCTCGTGGGCGGCCCACCAGCAAATTTCTTGACCTGCGCAGACACTTTTTCTTCCCGGCCAGCCTGTGGAGGGTATCTCGTGCACACCCTTCCTCTCTTCCCCTTCTCTGCATCCACCGGCATCGCCAGCTCTTACACATTTGATCACAATGGCGGCCACACCTATCGCTTTCTTCGGCCTCAAGCTCTTCCCGGGCAAGGTCCACAGGATGGACGTCTCGCGTGATTTCAAGATCACCAACGTCTCCTACGCCGACCAGCCCAAGTCCGGCACAAAGACTCTCGTCAAGGTCCACTACACCCACGTCCCCGGCTTCGAGGACGAGTACGACGAGGACGAAGAGGAGTCCAAGCCCGCCGAGGACGAGGACGAGATCGAGGAGAAGGTCTACACCCTCTGCAGCCTCAACGCCGCCAACAAGGACCACGCTACCGTCGACCTCCAGTTCTGCCAGGAGGAGCTCATCGGTTTCTCCATCACCGGCGATGCCGCCGTCGACCTCGTCGGCAACTACGTCGCTTCGCCCGACTTCTACGACCAGGAGCCCTCGGACGACGAGATCTACTCGGACGATGACGACGAGGACATCATGTACGGTCTCGACTCGGACGAGTTCGATGAGGAGGACAGCGACGACGACGAAGACATGCAAGATGACCCCGAGCGATTCGAAGAGCTCGTTGAATCGCCTGCGTCCAAGCCCAAGAAGGCCGCCGTTGCGCCCGCCTCGGACTCCAAGAAGCGTGCCGCCGAAAAGCCTGTCAAGGAGACCGCTGCAAAGAAGCTCAAGGCCGACGCCGCTGCTTCCACCTCGGCTGCCTCGACTCCCACCAAGGCCACCGAGTCCAAGGCTGAAAAGCAGACCAAGAGTCCCAAGGACGCCAAGGACGCCAAGCCCAAGGTCGAAGCCGCGGACAAGAAAGCCGCTCAGAAGCCCGCTTCCAAGATGACCACCACCAAGCTTCCCTCAGGCCTCGTCATCGAAGAGAAGAGCCCAGGCAACGGCCCAGCTTGCAAGTCCGGCCAGAAGGTCGGCATGCGCTACGTCGGAAAGCTCACCAACGGCAAGGTCTTCGATCAGAACACAAGCGGCAAGCCCTTCAGCTTCAAGCTCGGCACCGGTGAGGTCATCAAGGGCTGGGACGAGGGAGTAAAGGGCATGCGCGTCGGTGCCGAGCGCCGTCTCACCTGCCCTGCCAAGCTCGCCTACGGCAACCAGAAGCTTCCCGGCATCCCCGCCAACTCCACCCTCATCTTTGACGTCAAGCTGGTCGAGATCAAGTAAATGCAACCGTTCTCTTTGTTTCCATCCCCCTTTCACAAAAAGTCCATCCTCTTGAGCCTCGCCCCACACGCCCATGCATTGCTCCGCTTTTCTCATTTGTCGTTCGGGCGAGTCGCTCCGTTACCCACATGCTGTACTCTACCATCGCCACGCGCAAGCCCACGTTCTCAATCGCTCTTTCTATGATACATGTGGTTACCACGCTGGGTGGGTCGGTTTCATCTGCTTTTGTGGGTAACATGCGGTCAGAAACATACAGCGTCTGAGCCCTCCTATGATACCGTCCGCTCATCTGCTCTCGGGCTTCGTGTGTCGCTTTGTCTGTTTATCACGGCCCCGCCATGTGGGTTTGTGTGGGTTCGAAGGCACCGTGCAGCGACCCACGCGCCGAGAGGCACCGGCCGCGCCCTCGATCCCCTCAGTGCCACCAAGAGGCGCAAATGTCTGAGCTCGGACCTCATTTCCGCCTCGCCGATGGACATGAACTCGCTTCCTTGCCCGAACCCGCACGGAGAGACAGTTCCGGCACCCTGTTCGACCAGCGTACATATATAGCCGTCTCTCTCCTCGTCAATCCCAGCTGCGAACCATCGAACTCCTCGAGAACCCTTCCCAGTATTGCTTCCCCATACGTCTATCTAGCTTTCGAGAACTCTCCAACATCTAGCTTACTCCCACTCCCAGTCATGTTGATCAAGATCACTCCGGCTTTGCTCGCTGCGGCTGTTCTGCTGCCTGGTGCATGCACCGCTTTCCAGTGCAGCGTCCAGACTTTGAAGGGCAACATTGTTGAAGTCAACGCGTTCTCCGCCCAGGATCTCGATACGCCCCTGAACCGCAACATGCAGTCGGGTGGATGGGCCGCCGTCACTTTGACTCGTAAGTACAGGGAGCTTCGCATGTCAGTACATCAAGGTTGTGGCGACCGTATCTTACTTTTCTCCGTTCTTGATACGTAGAGCACTACTTTGAGTCGGGGAGCACGGCCGAGACGGCGATCACCTTGCGTCATACCGGCGCTGATTGCCGTGAGGTCGTTGGAGAGGCCGGCAGCCCGGCTTGTAACCGAGACAACGTCCAGCAGCTGCTTGACAATACTTGCGCCGATGTCTCGCACTCGGACCCGGAATACGGGCAGAGGGGTACCGCTTTTACCTTCACCGCCGCCGAGTCCAAGGAAGACGTTCACTTCCGAGCCCACTTCCACGACCTGCTCAAGATGTGGAAGATCCGCGTTCCCGGAACCTGCGCTCACGTAAGTACATACACAAGCGTTCATGGCCTGATGACAAGACGTCACTGACCGTTAATGATATGACGAATACAGAGAGCTTTCAAGGCACCTCGCGAGGGAATGAAGGTGCTCACTTTCTCCGCGAGCAAGACGCACAAGTGGAGCAAGGTCGTCGTCAAGCTCGACAAGGAAGACTACGGTTTCGGAAAGTCGTGGCTGTGCGAGTTCGACGACAACCTTGGCTCGCAGCGCCCTCAGATTAGCACGACGGACGGCAAGGTCTTCACGATCTCCAACGTGTCTTTCGACGCCTTGCTCCGCGCTTCGTCCAAGTCCGCCTAAGGTGCGCCAGCTCTGTGCCGTAGCTTGCACTCCCGATGCAGCGGGACTGCATCAACAGCGGCAGCCCCGATAACTTGATATGTCGTCCCATTCCAGTCTACGATCATCCATGTGTCCGAATCTAGAGATGTTTGCATCTATACGAGAGCGGCTCCATCTGCTGATCATATGTGTACACGAGCACACGTTGAGTGTTTAGTCCGTTGGAATCCGGGACAACCTCTCTCCGACGGGAAAACGTCACACAAGCCAGACCGCGACTCGCGTTGGAACTTCCGACGGGACTGGGAATCGTGACGAATGCTGCGTCAGTCACAAGCGTAGATTTATTTTGCAGCATCGTGTCGCTATACATGCGTATCATTAATCACGGTATTCCGCACATGTCGCGAGGCAGAAACTTCACTATCACGCCTCCGATGCTGAGTGTCGTCGCCTTCTGTCTTGCTTCCTTGCTACCACGGCAGCCTCTATACGCCGTAGCTTGCTTCCTAAGAAATGTTTCTTCGGATGCACAGGCTTGACGCTTATCCTTTGACGCCATGCAATCACATTCCTTCTCATCGTCTTTGGCGATTCTATGCTGTCCGTCGACGGAACTTGTTCGCGTGACTGCTCAGTCAAGTCTTTGCAGCCGGAACTGCCGTTGTATCAGCTGCGCTGAACCTTCCGGATTCTGCGCCACAATTGCAGTCTCAGGCGGTGTGACAATATAGAATCTCAGGTGAGGCTGCGGCCCACGGATGTCAGGTGAGGCTGCGCGCTACTTGAATCCATCGACGGATCAACCGCGGCAGAGTCTCTCTCAAAGAAAGCGGCGGGGACTTCGTCTAGCTCTGCGAGCGCCTACCACTTCATCGCACCACTCCGTCGATCTTCTTCCTCATCCCGCGTCTTTGCTTTCGAGCTCACTTCTCCGAGGCGCAACGGCTTTCAAAGATCGTGACCAGTTCAATGTATTGTAAGACCAAGTCGGATTGGATGTCTGAGCCGTCAAAGCGGTCCTTTCGAATCTCGACTGACCTCCTCGCGAGTATTCTGAATTGGTTTCCCTTCAAAAGCGCGAGCTCATCGACAAAGAAGGCGGTCGACTCTTCTCCGGATGGAACAAGCTCGGCAAGGATGGGCTGTATTCCCGGATGCAAGAATGGGTCCAGAGTACCGTCACGAAGCTCGATCTTCCCCAAATGCCTCCACAGCGCCGCTTCCACGGCAAGGCAGAGGCCGCCCTCTGCTTCAAGGCCATCATGGATCGTGCCGACATTCCAGCCAACTTCCCCGCCGATCTTAAAAAACTCTGTACATCCAGTGGCTGCTCAATGCGGGACAGTGACCGACCTCAGCACTCAAGAGTCCCGGCATGGACGGCTTTCTGCGTATGCGCGACATCACCATCAAGCGCGGCATGCAGTTCATCGATGGTCAAGCCGATCACCGGCGATGGGCATGGACCGTCGAAATGGAGGTCCGGAACTGGAAAGGCTGCACTGATCTCACATGCCCCGGGACGTTCAGACGATCTTGTGTCATGCCACCAAGTTTGATCAGAACCTGCACTCCGAGCTCGCCACGTCGCTTGGGGGACCTTCAAAGCGAGCGCAACGAGCCAGGCCCAGTCGGAGAGCGGCGGAGGTCCCGAGCCGAAGCCGAAGCAAGGTGAACGTCGGCAGGCTTTCGGGCGATGTGAGTGGGTCCATCGACCCAGAGGAGGCGCTCGAGCCAAGCGCTATCGCTGCGGAAGAGGAGCCGGCCAACGGACAGAGCGACTTCGACGAGGTGCAGGCACGCCGAGTCAGCATCATGCTGTTCTAAGAAGGCCGCCTGCTTGCCGAGTCCCGTCTCACACACGTCGAGGACCGCTGGTTCGACAACGCCTACTGTCCTTTCCACCCCCCCCCCCCCCCGAGGTGGCGGGCTTGCGCGAGTCCGGCAGAGGCAGCATCCTGCCTGTCGGCGTTCTGTTCATGAAGCGAAGGGGCGACGCTTGGGTCCGAGCCCCTCGCAGCAAGGAGACACGCAAGCAAGTACGACGATACTTGCGCAACAAGCACGGCCCCATCTGGGCCGCCATCGTTGCAGGCTGTGAGCTGCCTCCATTCAACGACTTCGGACGATTGGTGGCCCACACCCGAGCCCTAGCAACTCGCCGAATTCCATGCTCTTCTCGACGCGCCTCTCCCATTCTACCGAGGAGGAGCTCGAAAAGATCAGTGCGGCTTTCGATTGGCCCCTGACCTGCACCGACGAGGAGCTTGCAGCTGCCAAGGGGATGCTCGGTGGGCCAATGCATCGACCGACCAGTCCCTTCGACGCCAGGGCCAGGGTTCAGAGCTGTCTACGATCCGTGACACACGTGACCCTTGGCCTCTAACCACTCTGCCGAACTTTCGAAATTGAATTGCGCTCGTTACGATGTATGCATTTGATGTGATGCCTGAGAGACTTGGCTTGCCATAGCGCCTGTGTGTGCACTGCGCATCAGGAATCAGCGCAGGGCTACAAATCGCGCCGGGCAAGGAGGACGGTGCCATTCCGACGCAAATTGGCGGGCGGCAAGCGGATGCGCGTGCGGATGCGCGTGCGGGTGAAATTCTATTTACGTGCCAGCCGCTCAGTTAAGTCCGCAGGCGGAGCTTGCAGCGAGGGCGGCGAGGAGACGTGGACTCGGCGCAGCTTTCGACCGCCCTTCGCCGCCGCCGCTTGACCAGTGTTCTATTTTCCTTTTCAAGCTGCCGCGCGCCGACGTAGCGAGTAGATACGCCCGCTGCGGCCAACGACGCGAGGCTATCCCGAGGCGGCATACGCAGTACCTAAGGTTTAAGGGTCTGGCGTTTGGGCCTGCAAACTCTCAGAGGGAGACAAGGCAAGACCATATCGAGTGCTGCTCGAGTGAGTGCGACAGGGGACAAGGGTAATGGGAGCGGCGATGCATGACAAATGATTGGATCGATCGGGAGGACGAGCTACGCAATGCGCCGTGTGAAGACAGGGAAATGCCCGTCCGATGACAACAAAGTAGACTGGCCTTCGTTGAGCCAGCCTGGTGCTGCTCTCCTCGTTGCCTTTGCGTCTTGGCTGTTGATCCACATCGTCGGCAGCCCACACTCGCATAGACGCAAACGCATGGTACATTACAAATCGGAGTGGTGGTGGAGAAGGGAGAAGGAAATGGGAAGCATGTGCGCGCTACTTTTTAGGGGGCGCCACCGTCAAGGTAGTCGTACAACTCTTCTGCAGCTACGCCAAAGATCTGAGTCCATATCTACTTGGACCCGCAGAGGCAAACGATGGTGTTGAGATGAGCATCTCGATAGACCATCATAACCGCATTTCTTGTGCTGGAGGCTCGACATTGCAGAGTGGTTCTGTGCAAATGCGTGCGTTCCGATATTTTGGGTGCTACGAGGCTGCTTACGAGCCTTCTTGCTGCTGCATTCCAACAGACACGTAAAGTCAATGTCGGGGAGTAGCTGCTCCTGTCGATCATCTCATTGTCCGCCTCGGCGTTGATGTCTTGGCTCGATTCTTGATCCGCTTCTTGGATGTTTTCTTCGAGCGAGGTGAGCTCCGATGCATCTTTGACAATTACTATCGATTGGCTTTTGCGGTAGCTTGGCGGTCACGGTCGGGTCGTGACGAGCTTCGACAGCCTTCCGCTGTCCTGAAGCCTTGTCGCTGGGCTGCTGTGTCACGAAGGGGTCGGAGCGTCGCCTCCTTTGCTGCTTCGGAGATCTTGAGCGACGATGGTGCTAGGCTGCGCTGCCTGCGAAGGGGCCGGAGTGTCGCCTGCTTGGCTGCTTGAGAAGCCTTGGGCGAGGATGGAGCCGCGCTGGTCGAGCGCATCGAGTACGTCCGTCCTGGAGCAGTCGAATTCGCGCGCCGCATCGGCAATAAAGTCGTCGGGGATGAAAACGTAGCCCGTCGCCGTCCTTCTTGCGTGCTGAGGTGACTGCGTCGATGGCAGCAGAGGTGGGGCGAGATCTTGCGGGGGCGGAAGCGCATCGGGAGAGCGAACGGCATGTCCGGATGCGGTCGAAGGCGTCGTCGTATGCTCGGGGTTGCTGGCTGCAGGTTGCTCGGCAGGATCAAAGGAAGGATCGAACAAGCACCTGAGATCGACCGCGTTGAGGCCCGACCATTGAACGAACTTGAGCCATCCGTAGTTGGTGCGACCCGATCTGAAGACGTCGCTGGCACTGGCGAAGATGTGCCTGCGCGGACACCACTTGCGTCCCTCGACCCAGTCGTCGCTTGCGTCGTTGTGAATCTCCCAGAAGGAGGAGATGAGGATCAGCAGCGACGACCACTTGCGGGCATGGCAAAGAAGGGCCCCGGCCTTCACTTCGGTCTTGCTGGCCCTGAAAAGCTCGCCAAAGCCGGTCCAAGCTGCTGAAGTTTTGCGATGAATGAACAGCTTGATACGATTCACCTCTTCGCCGAGGCTGGCCATCGGCCCGGCACCTCCGGCTTTCCTTGGGAGAATTCCTTTGACAAGAAGCCCGAGAAGAGCGTAGAACCTGTTGAACAGATCTATTGTTCCGGCCGACTGCCGGAGGCCAAGACCACGCGTCGCGGTCGCACTCGACGCGCCCGCCGCAAAGGTTCAGGCCGACGCCTCCTCCTTCCAGGTCGCTTTAGCCAAGCAGCTCAACGACACCTTCCCAGAGAAGGACCAAGCCGCTGCAGCCGCTAACCGCGATCTTGTGCGGCGCCCACAGAGGGCGATCAAAGAAGGCTTGAATTCCGCAGACGCACGCGCCAAAGCCATCATCAAGGCTAGCCTTCAGCCGGACTTTGTGATGACTCTGCGCAGTGCTGACAGCCAGATGAGACGTGAAGCGTCCGCGCTCACGGCCAAGCCGGCCGACACGCGGTCCCCATGGGGCCGCAATCAACGCAGACCATTTCGACCCTTCCCTCCCGACCACATCCATCCCACCCTCCCCTCCGACATCCCTCACCGTCTCTCCATCATGTCTCTCACTCTTCAACCCCACCACCATCATCACACGGAGCACCACCACCCGCTGCAATAGCGGCCTCAAGAACAACTTGCGCCGGCGTGCGCTTTCCTCATCAACTTCACTCTGGCGCCGATTGCGCCTCAACTGTATCAACCACTCCTCTGCGCCGGCGTGCGCATCAAGACATCCATCCACTCTGGCGCCAGCGTGCGCTTCCCATCCACAGACTTCTCTGCGCCGGCGAGCGCCTCCTCAGGATGTCCATCCACTCTGGCGCCGTCTGCGCCTCAACCATATGGACAACCTTTTTGGACGACCTTCATGATACAGTTTGGTAAGTGCTTGTTTTGCGGCTCAGTCTTTGTGCGAGCAACATTGCTGATCTCTCATTGCTTTGTGACAGTTTGTCTCTGGTCTGCGCCGACTGTGTCTTTCCCCCACCACCACCAGCGCCAGCGTGCGCTTTACGCATCCCTCTCTGGCGCCGACTACGCCTTTGCACCATCACCACCATCGGCGCCGGCGTGCGCTACCTCAAGACATCCATCCGCTCTGGCGCCGACTGCGCATGTGGCTCTTCAACGTGCTTGCAATCTCTCTTGGTAAGTGGCGGTGACTGGCTTGGCTTGGTGTGCGCGCGAGATTGCTAACCTTGACGTTCATATTATTGCTTTGTTTTGCATCTTGTCTGCCGCAGCGTACGCCATCAATCAGGTAGAGTGAACCGAGTCGCTGTTGTGTTCCGTTCTTGTAGACACGACCAGATGCTGACATTCTCCTTCTCTTTTGCACGCAATACACGTGTCTCATACATGACTCAGTGACTCGCACGCGTCAGGGCACATCAAGAGGCGCTCAGCATCCATTACATCCACACGACGGGCTCTGACCGCAGCAATTGCGCTCATCCCCTTTGATCTCTGCAACCACCAAGCTATTGGAGCTGGTGTTGCGCGCGATCCCTTGTCGCTGTTGCAATTTGGGTACTCGCTGCACAACATCGCCTTGGTGGCTGCTTGTTGTTGCCGTGGTCGCGTTGTTGTTGTCGTGGTGCTCATGTTGTGGTCTCTTCCCCCCAACCCCCTTCCTTCATCCGCACAATGCCTGCCCAGGCTCGCGGCACTGCAACGTCGCGCGCGGTGCAGTCTCATGCTCGCGCGCGCGTTGCCTGGCCTCTTTCACCACCACCACCGCCCGCCATCTGTTGTCGCCACCACCACCACTCGTTGCGGCCACCACCGCTTGTCTGACCTGCGCCGAGGTCTTGTGGTGCGCATAAGCATGTCCGCATGAGTTTGGCTCGACCCACGGCGCCATTGCCTGGGACCCTGGCGTGGGGCAGACGGGCGTGGTGGTTGTTGTTGCTGTTGTGGTGTGTTGTGGTTGTTCGTTGCTCGTTGTTGTGGTCTCTCGCATCCTTCCCCCTCCTCGCAATGCCTGCCCAGGCTCGCGGCACTGCAACGTTGCGCGCGGTGCAGTCATGGGGGGTTCCAACGGCGGCAACTCGTGGGTTGGTTATTTTTTTGGCCCTGGCCACCCCCCACGCTCCTTGGTCCAAGACGGTCCACTTGAAAATTTCAGACGCGCTGTACATTCTGGGAGACGGTCTAATTCAGAAAAGGAAGACGGTCTGGTTCAAAATTGAGGCGGTCTGGTTCAAAATTCCAAGACGGTCTGCTTCAACTGGAAGACGGTCTGCTTCAGCAGAGGGAGACAGTCTGATACAAATCCAAGATGGTCTGCTTCAATCAAAAGAGACGGTCTGATAGAAATGAGAGACGGTCCAATGCAAGTCAGCTAGTACGGCGCCAATGAACAGAAAGTCATAGATGGTGTACCATGGGTTCTCAGCCTTGCCGTCTGCTACCAGCCAGTCATCATCTTCACTTGAACGTCAACACCATGCCGCAGATCACTTGCCCGTTGTGCGGCTTTGGATATGCGTCAACAAACATCACCAATCATTTCCGTAAGGCTCATAGCGGTGCGCATGTCAGCCAGGAGGCAGCAGCGGCGGCAGGCTTGGTGGCATGCCCGTGTGGCCAGGTTGTTTTGAAGGCAGCCGCGCTGCGCAAGCATCAGGGCATCCGCAAGTGCCAGGGCACGCCCTCTCAGGGCACACAGTCTCAGCTGGACGGCACTCTATCTGCAACACCTGGCACGCACACTCCATCATCAACTCATTCGGGACAGCCTGCGCAGACGCCAGCAGCAATCATAGTAGCTGCAGCATCGGCATTGGCTACCTCATTCTCAGCAGCAGCGGTCCACCAAGCTACAAGTCCAAGCCTGGAGGATGCTGCCGTGCCGTCCCCAGATCCAAGCCTGGAGTCAGCACCTGGCACGGACATGGAGATGGAAAATTTTTTCCAGCCTGACGTGTCCCCTGGTCTGAGCTCACCAGCAGCAGAGCAGTCTCTAGCTCCAGGCCAAGGATCAGCACACGCACACACTCCAGAACCAGAGCCAGTACACGGCACTGACGGTAATGTGGAGGTGGCAATTATTCAACAAATTGACGCGTCCTCTGGTCTGGTGCCTGTGGATTTTCCAGATCCAACTCTGGACCCGCCGCACACACAGGACACCGGCAATGACTCTGCCTCTGCCTCAGAGCCAGAGTCTGAGGCTGACAGAGAGACGTTGCCAGATCTGCCACCGCCGCTGCAGCCACAGCCACGGCCACAGCCACGGCCACAGCCTTGGCGTCAGCCACAGCCAACTCCAGGTCCGGTGCTGGATGTGCTGGACATGCCAGCCGATGGCATTGTGGTGCTGCTGCCTGCCTTTGTTGACCCTGACGCACCTGCTGAGCCAGCAGAGCCAGGGTTACAAGGCAGACCCAAGGTAGGGTTGACCACCAAACATGCCACTTTCTGGGCATCATATGGTAGTACATGATGCCTATAGCAATAGTCATTAAGTGACCCTACGCTGGTTCATTAGTAAAATGGGTTGTGACGGGCCCGCAAAAGTAGGGTTGGAGGGTAGGGTCAGGGTAGGGTTGGGAGACTTTTTTGGGAAACTGAAGCATCTGATGGTGCACAGACATGTACAAGGACAAAGAATACATGCATGCAAAGTTACAGGGAGAACAGAACAGAGCTGGTGGAGTAGGGTCAGCAGATGTGGAAAAATGGGCAAAACCAAAGGGGGGACCCTTGGAGCCCTGATGAGCAAAAAAAAGTGAGCCCAATCAACTTGCACCCATAATGAAGATTGTTGCAAATGGCTCCAGACAACTGCATGCAGAGGCTCAGGAGCTGAGAATGCATGATGGTGTCATGGTAGGGTCAAACGTGTTTGGGCTAACCCTACCCTGTAGGGCTGGATGAATCTGCCATGTTGACCAACGCTTCTGATGCTCAATATGGGGTTCTGAGGCCATCTGTAGCTCATCAAAGCCCATTGGAGGCAAGTTTTGCGTTGACCCCTAGGGTCAGGTAGGGTCGGCCATCAACCCTACCTGTAGGATTGGGCAAGACGCACATAATGAATACCCAATGAATGACTTGCCATGTGATTTGAGCCATGTCAGCAGCAACCTTGACTGCCTAGATGCTGCACATTGGTCAGACAGGGTAGGGTCAATGAACCCTACCTGGCAGGTGGGATAGGGCTGCCTTGCATGTGTATCAGAATGGGGGTTGAAATATGTACATTGAAGTGAAGCTTGCTAATTACATGGAAAGGGGAAGAGTGGTGGTGTTATACCAACAGATCAAGGTCAAGAGCACTATTTACAGACAAGCCTGGAACCGGAGCTAGAATAGGAGCTAGGGTTAGGGTTAGGGTTAGGGTTAGGGTTAGGGTTAGGGTTAGGGTTAGGGTTAGGGTTAGGGTTAGGGTTAGGGTTAGGGTTAGGGTTAGGG